>JAVLUX010000002.1:21015000-21615000 GCA_032164185.1 Moxostoma hubbsi | reverse complement strand
TGTATGCTAGGAATAGTGTATTGTTTTTGTATGTCACACAGGTGGTTTGCAGTCATTTAATCTCTCAGTGCGCTTACTGTCATGTGCAAAATAATTGTGGAACGGCACACTAATTTCTGAAATTTGCATCCCTATTTTCCGCCTGCAGTGCGAGTGGTGTTAGTGTGGCACTCCTGCGCATGCCGCGCTGCTAAATGAATTCTAGATGCATAAGAGAATTGTTCTCATCTGTTTCTTATCTCCTTTTGATGAAACCTAATTGCTTTCTGGGAAATGAAATTATGCAGTCATTTAGTGACAATGCAAAGTGTGCAGAGCGTTTTGTAGCCCAGGATTTGTTTTTTTTCTCTGTACACAAGAGGAGTGCCACAATGATGCCAAGATGCATCTCACTACGCTTTTGTTCAGCCGAGGGAGTAAGAATCGATTTGTCCCAGGCTTCTCTCTACGTGTCTCTATCTGCTTTTTATTTAATTATTTACATTTTTTTTTTTGCCTTTTAATTAGTCCTTAAGGCTGAGCTTGGAGCTGAACATTGTGCAGTGGCTCCCTGGTGTGTAGCGGTAGAAGCAGTTTTGTGTGTGGGGCCTCTGGCTGCCGCTCTGATTGTGACCAGGTGCTGCTCAGGTGCATGATCCTGTAGAACGGCTGCACAGCACAGCCCAGCAGGGCCGCAGGTGCAGTGGAGTGTGCATGCTCTTTTTTTCTCTGTCTGTATTTCTCTTTACCTCCATTTTATCCTCCTCCTGCCTGTCATCATATCTTTCTCTTTTTTTTGTTAATGCACTCTTCTCAATCTTATCTCTCTTCCACCTATTCCTCTTGCTCTCTCTCTTTCTCTCTCTCCACCTGTTATGCCATTATGACTCTCCCACTGTGTTCAGACACATGTACTCACCCTGACAATCCCCCTTTACTTCTGCAACGAAAGTGTTTTTCTTAAAGGAATAGACTAAAAGTTCTTATTCACTGATTATCTAGATCATTGGGTGAAGGAGTTGAACTCAAGAACCAGATCGGTCTGATTCGTGAATGAATCATTCTCATCTGTTTCATAAACCAGATCAACTGATCCATTGTGCGTTTACATGCACACAAAATTCTGACAATGTAAGATAACTGTTTACATGAGATTTACATAAAGAGGCATGCACACTCCGGGGGCCTGGGTAGCTCAGAGAGTATTGACGCTGTCTACCACCCCTGGAGTCGCGAGTTCGAATCCAGGGTGCTGAGTTACTCCAGCCAGGTCTCCTAAGCAACCAATTTGAGGGTAGAGTCACATGTGCTAACCTCCTCATGGTCATGATTAGGGGTTCTCGTTCTCAAAGGGGCACGTGGTAAGTTGTGCGTGGATCGTGAAGAGTAGCATGAGCCTCCACATGCTGCGAGTCTCTGCGGTGTCATGCACAGCAAGCCACGTGATAAGATGCGTAAATTGACTGTCTCAGAAGCGGAGGCAACTCCAATCCTCACGGATTGAGGTGAGTAACCGTCCCACCATGAGGACCTACTAAGTAGTGGGAATTCCAAATTGGTAGAAAAGGTGATTAAAAAAAAGGGTACTTCTCATTGGATAAGCCGCACATTGGATAAGCCGATAAGAACACCAATTCAACGTGAATTCGGGATATTGAGCAAAAATCGATTGGTGAATAAGCACACAAATTTGGTCTTCCTTGCACAAAGAGCATATTGTATGGCTCCTGAAGACTTTGTAGTATAGTTCATTAATCGTATGGACTACTTTTATTAAACTTATGATACATACTTTAATAAGTGTATTCTTATTATATTAAACTATATGCCAGAGATGCCAAAACCAGGGGCCACAGGCCAAAGTTGGACCATGATGACCTTTGATTTGGCCCACCTTTCCATATATGATGAGGAAAAACTTTTTTTTTTAAATATGTAATTGTCGCAGCTCTTTATTCCATTAGTTAAAGGTGCTGTATGAACATTTTGTCATGGAAAATTATGCAAAACAATTATCAACTCCCTTCAAGATATTAATTAAATAGGTGTCCTGAGATATCCGGTCTTTGTGACAGCTGAAGACTTTGTAAACAGCAAACAAAAATGTGTCCATGGACCGCAGACATTGATTCTTTTCACCTGTCAATGATTTTACTCATTCTCATAGTGTTGTATTTGAAACAGATCATTGAGGCTATGATTCTTAATGTTTGTCAGTTGAGAGCGCTATTGTGCCACTGTTGAATTTGACAGCCACAGGAACGAACAATTCTGCTCTTTTGCTCAGTTTTGGTCTCAAAATGATCTTTGAAGGGCAGGGTTTTGCAATAAGGGTGCATGGCTAATTCAACGGCTTAGTCACGTGAAGGCTTCAGAATGCTAAACAGAACCTTTAAGCAGATTGCAGAGTAATGTTATTTTATATATATATTATATAAAATCATAAAGGAGGGGAACCAGGGCAACTTTTATATTTTAATATAATACAATTTGATATAATGCTATGTTTACTTTCGGACCTTGGATATAAAAATACAGTGCCTTGCCAAAGTCTTTTGAACTTTAAAAATCTCTTAATCATTGTACTGAATTGCAAATCCTGCATTGAAAATCAGTTTTGTTTTCTAAACATTGAACCTGTAAATTAATTATTTCAATGCCAGATTCAGTCTCTCTTCAGGAAGTTCAAACATTGTTTAAGGGTTTGGGCACTGTATGTGATAGTATAACAGTAAGAACTCTCCCCACTCACACAGAAGTGTTTAAGATGCTGGAAGTAATGTGCAGACACTGGCTCAGAGGAGAAATCTGTAGTGGTGTGGGAGTCTGGTGGCACTTGTGTGATGTGTAGTGGATGTAGCTGGTCATTATGCAGAGCTCCAGGGTGCGCTTATCTGTTACTGCACTCAACCAAGCGTGAAGAGCCGAAGACGGCCTGAAAGGCCACAAATCCCTCTCCTTTGCTTCTTTGCCCACCCTCCCTTCCTTCCATCCATGCATCTATCCATCCACCTGTCATACACCCTTAACCCGGCTTCCCCAGGCCTGGGCCCCAGCGTGGAGTGGGTGAGACGAGCAGACAGGCAGGCCAGCCAGCTGCAGAGATCAGCTGGGGCCTGGTGTGCTCATGTCTGCAGGGTCAGGAAAGCTCAGAGTAGTGTGGGGGGAGGGTCGACAGAACTGATAGGGCTCTGCTGATAGAGAAGTCCTGGAAGCTTGTTGTCACAGGCCACTGTGGGTGACTGAAATTAGTGCCTGAGCTAATCTGTCTACAATGCGTCTGTGAAATTGCTAGACTGCTGTTATCAAATTCACTCGCAATATATGACATTGCAAAAATCACAATAGCGGAAACTAAACGGTGTCCGCCCATTTTTTTTAACTGTTTTGGGTCAGGAAGTGTGTAATTGGAGTGGGCTGTCACTGCTGGGTTTGTTGGATGTACTTTGTTGGCTGTGATTTTCAACATTTTAAAACAGGATATTTTGAATATGAAGTTGAAATAAACTGATGACTTCAACTGACTGCAGAGCTCACAGTAGGTCTGTATCTAAAGGTTTGCAAGTTGCCGTTAAAAATCAATTCACAATGGAGTTATCTTCAAATGTCTGTGAAAATTTTGTAGTAGATAACTATAAATATGTCAACATTTGAATTCTTTTTAACTGGGCAAGTAAACTGTGGCTTAATTTTTAAATAAATCTTCTAATGCTAAATGCCTCCTGAGAAAGTGTCTACATTCTGCGTCCATGTGCAACACATTTGGATTTACTCAAAAACATGAGCAGCATTTTGATGACTGTATCATTAGCTGGGACTATTTAACCCGATCCCATTATATGGATAACGAAGCCTGAACAACACAACACCCAATTCTGCCATCAGTCTACTGCATGCATGACTCTCAGCTCTCTTTCTTTCTCTATGCTTTCTTTATGCTTTCCTTAATTCAAGTTCCCCTCCATCCATCTCACATCTGCATATCCCTCTATTCTCATTGACTCCACCCATTTTCCTTCCTTGTACAGCCCTCCTTTCTTTAACCCCCTGTTTTCACTCATCTATTGCCATTTTTAATCTCTCTCTGTATACTGTCTGTATTCTTCTTTTCCCCACTTCTCCTCTCTTGATGTACTTCATTGCTATGATTGTGTTACATACATGTAATATTGTCAAAGAAAAACAGTGACTGAAAAGGGTGTCAGTAATATATATATATATATATATATATATATATATATATATATATATATATATATATATATATATATATATATATACATACAGTAATAAGAGTACTCAAGAAAAAAGCATTAAACCTTGAGAGGCCTTGAGGTTCAGTGATTTTACCACAGGTAAAAAATGTACTTAAGTAAGATGCAGAGCATGGTGAAAACACTGTTAAGCACTAACTCAAGTGACTTATTGCTTTTATAAAATGGCAGCCATAGCAAAAAACTGCTTTCCAAATAGCATAAATGATGCCTTCACAGGACATTTCGAAGTAAAACAATAATGATGACCACACTGTAGGATCGTTACAAGAGAATTTTCAATAATTAAATTGACTTAAAAAGTGAGTTCAGAATGACTATTTTATTACATCTTTCAGCGCTTCAACAGTGGAAGGTAAAGTCTATGAGGGGAATAGGGATTATCACTTCTGAATGGAACATTCCGATTATGTCAAGTAAATGTTTTTTGTTGCAGACAAAGCAGTGCAAACCTCTTTTAAAATAATACAGACGTTGGCATTACAGACCGAAAGAAATGTGCTAAGGTGCGGTAACATCACCGGCTGCGAGCCACTACAACGTTATAAGGTTGAAAGTTTCATGCAAATACAGGACACTTTAGCATTTTGAGCGCTTCAATACAGGACAGGGGTCCTCTTCAAGAGTCTTGCTGTTCAACCATTTTATGCTTCAATTCGAGAGACAAAGCCTTCAATATGGTATATTTTTCTACCTGCTAAAATACAGGATAATAGGCGTCCTATATGGGAGAAAATACGGGCCATCTGGCAAAAACTGGACAGTTGTAAACCCTTGCAGCAATAAACATTCCATATGCCACATCTCCTGTTTTTAAGCCGTTTTCTTTTAAGAATCTGTTCATATTTTAATACAGCCTTCATGAAAAACATCCACTGTTAAACTCTTATGCATGGTTAACATACGCAAGTTTGCATTGTTACTATGACAACAAATATGGATGTGCTAGCAGAAGTGACTGCAGTCTGAACAGAAAAAAATCACATTTGTCCACATATAACCTGCAATTTGAACAGCCAGTCTAAAAAATGGGATTTGAGAAATCTATTCAAGGAATATTCAATAAGAAGTGACATTTATGATTGATAATTTTTGTAATAAACAATTAGTTCAAGTAATAATAGGTCATTATTTTAACTGTAGGCAGTTTGCAGGTTCCAAGCAATGTAGCAACTTTATGGCACATTAATATAATAAACATTAATAGAGTAGAATGTAGTAGAATGTGTGGTCACTGGTGTGCATTTATAGTCTTTTTACAAGGGCTTTGAATGTGGCTCATCCAATCAGAATTTAGAGTCAGAAGTGTCTAATTTATGTTGAAATTATAAAAGAAACATTCAGCAAGAGAAGTGTGTAAAACCCAGACACCATGTCAGGAGTACTAGGGCATTTACCAGCAGTTCTGTACAAATATATTTGCTTTATTTTCTTAGTATTTTGTGAATGGTTCTTTCACATTTTCCTTTAACTATTTTGATATCTCTGCAGCTGAGGTAATTAGAGGCAATGTGCCCTCTGGAAGATGTTCTCCCCTGCAGTTTTTCCACGCGTAGGCATGCAATGTAGAGCAATGTTGCTGCATATGTTCTTCTGAAAGCTGATGGCTAATGGGTTGTGTGGAGTGTAATTACTGAAAGACCTGTTGAACTGAGAGGGGGCTCGTGGGATGGACATTTGGGCTTCTGGCTCCCACCTGTGTGTAGCCAAGCTCCTGCTGTGCCCCACAGGTGCTGCTTGTACATATACACATACACTTTCATACACATACACATACACATCTGGCTTGGCATACACATCTCAGGTGGTATGAGTGCAGTCAGTCTAGAAATAACTCCTCCCCCACATCTAATCCAGAGAGGAGAGATGAATCCACAGAACGAGAGATCCTCATGGATGTGCTCAATGCTGAAGTGTTTCAGCATTATACACACACACACACACACACACACACACACACACACACACACACACACACACACACACAGTGCACAGCATCCAAGGACGTGTTATAAAATGAATCCAACCTTCAGATTTTAATACTCACAAAAGCATACACAATAATGTGTTCACACTATGGTTCATCAAATTTGACTGTTTTATAGAAATACACTTTAGCTTTACAACATCCACATTTGTCATAAAAGATGTTTGCCAATACCTCAAAGTCTGCCACAATGTGATTTTGATTCAGTTTAGGAGCCTTCTATCGATATTACGATATTATGTGCTTATTTTACACAACCAATTACATATATTATCTCACAAAAGCAACCTAAATTTAATTTGAATATTTTATTGAGCTTAAATGTGCAAATCCAGTATCACACACAAAGAAAGTCACACACAAGTGATCATCAAACGTTTGATGCCAGCTCATTGCCTTGTGGAATGAGGTAAACACTACAATGACAGATTGTCAACTTTATAGCAGTCAAGCAAGTTTTCAATCCATACATACCCACAACTTGTTTCCAACAGGAGAGTATGTGCTTTCAGTGTTTTTTCTTGGCTACAACTTGCACAGTTGTATTGAATAATTCTGTTACAGTTGACTGCAAGGCAGGTGTTTTCTCTTTCCATTGTCAGTACTGTTCAGAATGTCGGGGGCTATCTTGCCGTTTGACGTGATTGAATGGCTCCATAGTGCTTTAAAATAGAATATTCCCATTTATAATTCAAATGTGTCGCATGCACCACAATATCGAGGGAAGTCCAATTTAATAGTGCATGTGAGCCACTCTGTGCTATCCTGACACCGGAACTTGCATTTTCAGGGTTGACAGGTGTGCATTGATAGAGCAGGGGGCCAGTTGTACATACAAACTAACAGTTAGTCTGACTAATTTAAGATGTCAGAGAAAGCCGTTTGCATAAAACAAGCTCACAAGTCTTTTGTAAGACATACTAATTCACACTGCATTGTGTGAAAAGTAAAACACTGAACGACTAAAAAAGAAATGGTTGAAAGTGGGCACTCAACAGTTTTACTTAGCTAAAAATACTTGCTTATTTGAAGAATACTATGCTTCAATATCAGTTCTAATAAACAAATTTAGTTATTTTAACCCAAATAATAAAAACAAACAAAA
This sequence comes from Moxostoma hubbsi, assembly GCA_032164185.1. Classification (NCBI taxonomy): domain Eukaryota; kingdom Metazoa; phylum Chordata; class Actinopteri; order Cypriniformes; family Catostomidae; genus Moxostoma; species Moxostoma hubbsi. The sequence goes on along the minus strand of JAVLUX010000002.1, from coordinate 21,607,655 downwards.
GAAAATGTTTTACCATTGTACATGACTTGATTGACAAATTCTCAACTCGAGCCCCTTTTAGCCCTCAACTGAAGTGTCCACTAGCTCAGCTGACAGTTTTTTCCATGGCAACATAGAACATAAACAGAAGTTAGCCTAGGGGTCTGCTTTCTTACATTTTGGTCTTAAATTAGACCAATCTAATTTTTTTAATTTTCATTTTAGACAACTAACTTGTAAGACCAGTCTAGAACAGTTTTATGCAACTGGCCCCAGAGTGCAAATTTAGGCTTCAATCACCCCACGTACATCCGTGTCTCATGTGAAAAGCTTATTTAGTGCTTATAAAGTGAGATGGAAATCATAAGGTTGCTGAATCACCTGACAGAAATGAGTGTGGACGTGGTTGGCATGACACTGTCAAAATTAATATATCACTATTCTTCCACCAAATTTCACAGTGCGTGCGAGACAATGTAGGCTCTCCAGGTTTCAGTCTAACCATTAGATGACCAGGTGGATTATTGGTGATGATCTGGGGGTGCTTCAGCAAGGCTGGAATCGGACAGATTCATCTTTGTGAGGGAAGCATGAATCAAGTCACGTACAAGGTTATCCTGGATGAAAACTTGCTTCCTTCTGCTCTGACAGTGTTCCCCAACTCTTGAGGATTGGTTTTTCGAGCAGGACAATGCTCCATGCCACACAGCCAGGTCAATCAAGGTGTGGATGGAGGACCACCAGATCAAGACCCTGTCATGGCCAGCCAAATCTCCAGTCCTGAACCCCATTGAAAACCTCTGGAATGTGATCAGGAGGAAGATGGATGGCCATAAGCCATTAAACAAAGCTGTTCTGCTTGAATTTTTGTGACGGGAGTGGCATAAAGTCACCCAAAAGCAATGACTGATATAAAGCATGCCAAGACACATGAAAGCTGTGATTGAAAATCAGGGTTATTCCACCAGATGTTTTTTTTTTTTTTTTTTTAACTCTTCCTAAGTTAAAACATTAGTATTGTGTCATTTAAAAATTAATATGAACTTGTTTTCTTTGCATTATTCAAGGTCTGAAAACACATCTTTTTTGTTATTTTGAACAGTTGACATTTTCAGCAAATAAATGCTCTAAATGACAATATTTTTATTTGGAATTTGGGAGAAATGCTGTCAGTATTTTATATAATAATAATAATAATAAAAAAATAATTTAAATCAAACACATACCTATAAATAGTAAATCCAGAGAAACAGATTATTTTGCAGTGGTCTCTTAATTTTTTTCTTTAATTTTTTCCAAAGCCGTATTTTGAAGTTTACCCATTGAAACGTTGACATCACATTGCTAGTAAACTGATTGATGCAGCGATCCAAATAGATGGATCGTTAAACCCCTATTTCAGCCCTCCAAAACTCTCACAGTTATAGGTAAAGCCTTAAGGATTATCACTTCTTAATGGAAGGCAACCAACATATCATGTCCACTTGTACCTTATTGCTTATTTAAATCATATTTATGTATGTATATATTATCATTACATCGGTTGATTGAACTTTTTACTGACCAAACACAGTACAGACCAAATCATGAAAGTTTCAGTTACCATAAATTAAAGTTACAAATATGGATTTTTCAATAACCAATGCAGATATCTAGATGGCAGGTTCAGTTTTTCAGTTGGATTTGGCATGTACGGTGACCTTTCAAAGTCCATTTAGCTCACTGTATATATAAATATCACTGTGGATTGGTGCTGTGTAGACCCCCAATATACATTCACACAGAGAGAGTGCATTCTTTTCAGACACTTCCCTCTCTGTGACACGTCCTCTCTCTGACAGAACCATGAAGAGTGTTACTAAACACCTCTCCAGAACTAAATTTAAATGTTTTAATACTGACATCTCTTTTATCGCTCCTAACAAATGCCTTTCTTCGACTATTTGTTTCTGCTATATATCTCTCAGCCACTTGAATGTGTCCTTAAACAGGATTTCTGTGTGTTTGCGCGAGTGCGAGAGTACGCCGGCAGCCCTGCCCGAGTGGGATCAAAATTCCCCTCCTGCATTCATCTTGTTTCCATCCTTCCAGTGAGGCCCCATTGTTAAACAGTTGCTTGGCATCTGATACCAGCCAGCTCCAGTGCCTTTGATGTGGCTCAAATAATGCGATATCCATCCTGGGACATAATGGAACACCCGCCCTCCCATTTTTCCACCCCTTTCTCATTGCGTGCCATTGAATCCAGTTGCAAGCCGCTGTCTCATGCACACATGAGTCGGGCCACGAGTCTGCGTGGGTTAACTCAAGGGGAGTCATCGGCCAATATGGAAAGATCTGTGCATCAAAGAAAGGGTTATTAGATAGCTCATCACACTCCTCCGCTGAGGGGAGAGAGAGAGATGGAGGAGAGGAGAGAGAGGGATGTGTGATTATGAAGTCATCAGCCATGAACCAGTAGGGTTGGGGAGAAGCGTGGGTCCTCAGGGGGCCATTGATTGGTGACCATGTGTTTGTGTCCGATAGACTGTGAAATGGTGTGTTGCTGCACGGCTGTGGCGCACCTGCGTCCCACCAAGGTGATTGATTGGTTTGGTCATGTGGAATGTTCCCATCTGGTCTGCAGTATTGCATTTCTCTCTCTCTCTTTCTTATATTAGTAAGGAGCGGGCTCTGGCTGGATAGGGTGATAAAGTTAGAAAACATTCAAAAGAAAACATTTCCCCCTGTTTTTCCACAACAACAACAGAAAATCACATTGCGCAGAACAGGGCATCCCATCACCTTACTCTGGTGGGGGTGAAAGGACAAATTCAGCTGTTGTATTTGTTGACAGGTCCACACTCAGGTCCCACTATCCCATTTGGAGATTCAGGAGATCCTGCAAACCTATGAGATTCTCTATGGGTTGTTCTCTACAAGAAGGAAAAGCAAGGATGTTCATACTTTGTTAATGAATCCCAAGGATTGAAGGCCATCTTTTCTCTATAATTGAAAAGGCATTTCATCCCATAGTGAAAAGAAAACTCACAGAGTTCTCTTTTTAGTTCACCCAAAAATGATGTCACACTTATGATGTCCAAACCAATCCAAACCCATATGTCTTTCTTCCATTGAACACAAAAATAGAATGTTAGCCTCAGTCACATTCACATAAATGAAAGTGAATGGTGACTGAGGCTAACATTATGCCAAACATCTAATTTTGTGTTCCACAGAAGAAAGACGTTTAGGCTTTGAACCACAAGAGGATGTAAATTGTGACAGAATATATAAATTGATATAAATTGAAAACATAAATTGAGCAAATAGACACTTTTTCTTAAGTCTCCTGCTTCTCTGCTTGTTCTCCTAAGAAAGAAAATTTCATTTTCTCATGCACATCCCCTTTAGAGCAGTGTTTCCCAACCCTGTTCCTGGAGTTCTCCCAACGCTACACATTTTGGATGTGTTGCTAATCTAACAGACCTGATTTAACTCATCAGTTGATTTGTAGAGTGCTTCAAGTCTGAAATTGGTATCAGATAAAGAAGACATCCAAAATCTGTTGTGTTGCAGGGTCCTCAAGGAACAGGATTGAGAAACACTGCTCTGGAGTTTCAGTGAAGATCTCAACAATTTCTCAAACGGTGATCAAAGGTGTCAAAATATTAACATTTCTCATCCAAATCTTCAAAGACCACACAATCTGAGCTTTGCTATTCATGATAATGAATAGCTCCATACTCTTACTGTATGTCAGCAATAATCTTTATATCTCCTAAGAAATGTTATGAGAAACATCTGAGACAAAGTTGATGCACTTGAAACATAACTGATGACTCAGTTATGTCTCCTGAGGTTTGAAAGAGCTATTTCTGAGCAATAAAATTGCTTTCTGGGATCTCCTTTAAGATGCTGTTCTTTGATGTAAGAGAGATCAGGAACTGGTGAGTGATGAGAAACAATCTTAATGGCTCACCTTAAGAAGACTGCCATGTTCTTCACTCCCATAATTTTCCTTAACCTTTTTTCCATCTTCCTTCTGATTTGTCCTTAATCCTGTCTCTCTCTTCTTTTTTTAATTGATCTATTCATTCCATCTAATGACTAATTACAAATCAGGGTGCATCAGCAGAGGCATTCATCATCGTAGAACATAATAATCAATGACATTTCAACAAAGAAAAAAATAAATATGCAAATAAGAGCTCATTAACATTTGCGCTAGCTGTTTGAATAATGCCACTGCTGACAAGGCTGTAATTAACAGAAATTGATGCTGAGCTCAGAGGTAGTGTGTACTGCAGTGGTGTGTGTGAGATTGTCCCCCTCTGTGCCAACCCCCTGACCTCCCCCCACTGTTTTAGGTGGGATCAGTGCAAGGGACTGTCTGGAGAGGGTGGAGACACTTGCACCCTTGCCGACTTTTCTTTTTCTGTGAAACAGAACTTGTGTTGATATCAAAAGTTTCAGAACTTGTGATGTCTGCAAGTGCTCAGTTTATTTGTGTGTTTGCTTGTGTTCGTGTGCAGGCACTCAGCATTCACAACTCGGCACTGAAAGCTCAAGGTTCTTGCAGACACAAACTGTAGACAGCTGTGGAGTGGAGTGTCTCTTTTTTTTCTTTACCTCACCCTCCCTCTTTTTGCTAGTCTCCAAGTTAAGCCCCAACCCCTCACTCTACCAACAACCCCCCCCCTCTGTCTTTTCCTGCCTGCTTTCCTTTTTTTCAGGAATTTTAAGAGAAAATGCAGAAAACACAATAAAGCTGTTTATGTCAGTTTTTGGACAGCCCAATGTGCTGATTATAACAACTTGAATGAATTTCCTTTGTTGCGCATGTTAGCCTTGCCATATGGCTCAGCATGGAACATTAACTTGACAGGGATAATGAATTACACCAGGGTTCCAGAACTTAGAACATAGAACTCAGAGAGGGGAACACTGATGGGGTACTGTAAGGGAGGGTTCACACCAAATGCACAACTGTTTTTCAATTGTTTTCCTATGTAAACATGCACTCGTGGATGGTTTAGACTCTTGCGCTGCATTTTGCTGTTTTTTCAGCATCTTACGAAGGAGGGTCTCACTTTTTTTAATGCTGTGTCAAGTTAAAAAAGAACGCTTGAGACACCTGCATTCTGCTTTATTTATGCATCTAGCTTTTTTTGAACTTGGTGTGAACAACCCATAAGAGTTCTGTAGGAAGAAATAGTACATGAAATGTGTATTTGCATTTAGTTTTACTTGGTACAAGGTATCAAGTTTCTTGTTGTGCATATGCATATCTTTGTTTAAAGGGGATCGGAAAGCTCTGCATGGAAAAAACAATGAGGTCCTCGGAATGTACTAAAAAGAGAGAAAGAGAGAGAAGGGTGGAGAGAGATGTATATATAGAGAGAGGCATTGTAGTGTGGATACTAATTGGCTGTTTTTGTGGCTGCGCTTTTGAATTGATCCCTTGAGATGCTTAGATCTGCCTATCTGAGTATCAAAACAAGAGCTCTAGTCCTGCCTCAGAGAGCTGTGATCAATAGGGAACCACCCTGGGAGCCTCTCTCCACATTTTAATCGTTCGCTGCCTCTGAATGAAATCTCAGTATTTAATATAGCCAGGCTATTTATACGTGTCAGATTAACCCCCTCGGCAGGAGCCACGTCCCTTACTTGTGTTTGCACTTCTGAAAGTGCATCAATGGCATTTACATACTCCAGTGACTGTTAAACAAATCTCTGGGCTGTTTTATTCAAAGTGAGGTGGCGTGGTGTTAAACATACTGATTTGCTGGGTTCTGTCAACAGCTCTTAGTCTGTCTGTCACAGGTGTAAAATGGATCATTTAGGTGGTGGAATAAAGAATGTATGCACAAAAATGAATTTCTCTCATGATTTATTCACCCTCTTGTTGTTCCAAACAGTGATGACCTGCTTTCTTCCTTTGAAAAAATTAAGGCGATGTTAGTCTCTTCACCATCAGTGTTGGGTGTAATCTGATTAAAAAGTGTTTAGTTACTGTAATCTAGTTACATTTTAGTCAAGTTACATTCTTGTAACATTCTGACTTTAATTTACGGTTATTTACTTTTAAGGACATTACTTGGGTTACACAATTCTAAAATAATATTTATGTGTAATACATTTAAAATATGAATTATATGAACAGTTCAAGTCAGAAGTTTACATACACTTAGGCTGAAGTCATTAAAACTAATTTTTGAACCACTCCACAGATTTCAAATTAGCAAACTATAGTTTTGGCAAGTCATTTAGGAATCTACTTTGTGCATGACACAAGTAATTTTACCAATAGTTGTTTACAGACAGATTGTTTCACTTTTAATTAACTATATCACAATTCCAGTGGATCAGAGGTTTACATACACTAAGTTAACTGTGCCTTTAAGCAGCTTGGAAAATTCCCAGAAAATGATGTCAAGCCTTTTTGCAATTAGCCAGTTAGCTTCTGATGGGCTAATTAGAGTCAATTGGAGGTATACCTGTGGATGTATTTAAAGGCCTACCTTCAGACTTAGTGCCTCTTTGTTTAACATCATGGGAAAATCAAAAGAAATCAGCCAAGCAAAAATAAATTGTGTCTGGTTCATCCTTGGGAGCAATTTCCAAATGCCTGAAAGTACCACATTCATCTGTACAAACAGTAGTACGCAAGTATAAACACCATGGGACCACGCAGCCATCATACCGCTCAGGAAGGAGACTAATTTTGTCTCCTAGAAATGAACGTAGTTTTGTGCAAAAAGTGCAAATCAATCCCAGAACAACAGTAAAGGACCTTGTGATTATGCTGGAGGAAATAGGTAGACAAGTATCCATATCCACAGTAAAACGAGTCCTACATCGACATAATGTGAAAGGCTGCTCCGCAAGGAAGAATCCACTGCTCCAAAACTGCCATAAAAAAAGCCAGACTACAGTTTGCAAGTGCACATGAGGACAAATATCTTTTTGGAGAAATGTCCTCTGGTCTGATGAAACAAAAAGGTAACTGTTTGGCCATAATGACCATCGTTATGTTTGGAGGAAAAAGGGTGAACACCGTGTTTACGAGAGATTTGAGAAAATCTAGTTATTCTTTGCTTGAGACTTGTTACACAAGACTTGTGTGCATTGAAAAAGTCAGAAAGAACAACAGTAAAGGTGTTGACATGCAATGTGAAATCTGGGAAATGGGCAAAAATCAACCCTTGTCGTTCAGTTTATTCCTAAAACATTTATGACCTTTGCGTATTGTCACAACCGTTCAACAGACGACGCCATCACCACCACCCTCCATCTGGCCCTCACCCACCTAGATAATAAGGATCATACGTTCGAATGCTGTTCATAGACTTCAGCTCAGCATTCAACACAATCATTCCCCAGCATCTGATTGGAAAGCTGAACCTGCTGGGCCTGGACACCTCCCTCTGCAATGTTTGGTGAAGATTATGATCAAAGAACTTATTTCAAATCAGCAGTAGAATCTGACAACACTGGTATCATAAATTCTGCTTCATTACCTCAGATTATGCTAAAAAACTAAATTTTCCCAGCTTGTATAGCTAATGCGCATCCCCGTTCCCCAAGTTAATTGACATGTGATGTCTGTATCTAAAAGATGAATTGCTCTTTTACCTGTAAGGCAGGACTTCCTTTCCACATCCGGGGACAGTTGGGCGTTCAAATGTCTCCCATTCATTTTAATGACCTGTCTCTGCTAAAGAGTCTCTGGTAGCACTTTACAATAAGGTTCCATTAGTTAACATTAGAACTAACAATACTTTTACAGCATTTATTAATCTTATTGTTAATTTCAACATATAATAACATTTTTAAAATCAAAAGTTGTATTTGTAAGTTGTACATAGTTAATACACAATGAACTAACATGAACTAGCAATGAACAGTTGTATTTTTATTAACCAACATTAACAAAGATAAATAAATGCTGAAAAAAATATATTGATAATTGTTTGTTCATGGTACCTAAAGCATTAACTAATGTTAACATATGGATCCTTATATGTAAAGTGTTACCGTGTTTGGATGGATGTTTTGAGATGTATTGGCTTACTCGGGTTTAGTTAATAGTAAGTCAAATAACTTGTTTTAGTTACTTTAGTTGTCTTTGCATATTAAGCTGAGATTAGAGATTTTTTTTTATTTATTTTTTTTTACGATTTTTAAAAATTACACTCCAGCGTTAATCTTTAGTGATTCCATAGTTTTCCTTTTGGACATGGCATCTCATCAAAGATCATAAGCTCATAAGTTTCTTTCTGTTGCACCCAGTTCCTGTAAACATTCTGTGTTCCTGCATGCTCCCCAGTCACCTATTTGTTAGATTGCGTGACTAGAACGCTCATTAGCTGTGAGTCAGCAGGGGCATTGATAACCTATTGCACGGTGGCTAACCTCCATGCGCCTCTCAGCTCCTGTGATTCCTTGTGTGGTAGTCTGCTGCCGTCCCCCGTGTCAGCACCACCCCTTCCCTTAAAACCCAGTGAGGCTGGAACATTCATCATCCGCAGTCAGATCCAGCTTTTATAATGTATGATGTGTCGCTGTGTAGGGGTTGGCTCACAGAGAGGGGAGGCCAGGAAAGGAAGCGAGGCAAGTATTGATCAGACCCCCTTTTAACCCCACCCTTCCCTGTCTGTCATTGCTATAGCAGTATTGAAGAGGTGGAGAGTATGATGAGATAAAATGTGGAGAGAATGAGAAGGGTTGTAGAGGATGTGGCTAATCGTCAACCTCTACGCCCACTTCTTAAAGCTAATTTATTGAGAGATTCCCCCCAGTCCCCAGTTCTCTTGCAAATGTATTGCTTGTCATGTCCTCTCACATTCACACACTCTTTCTATCCTATGTTTTCTCCTCTCTGTTGTCTCATATATTCTTCTTTACTTATCCACCTTTGAAACACTTTGTGTCTCTCAATTAATTTTCAACATACTGTTTTGACATGATTGTTTGCACTAAATTAGCATGTGTACTTGCACGTTCTTACACTGATTATGCTTAAGTCAACAAAGTGTGTGATCACGTAAGCACCGTAAAAGCACTCATATTGGGGTAAGGTCATATACTCTCTCTCTCTCTCTCTCTCTCTCTCTCTCTCTCTCTATAGGCGATATCCACGCTAATCTGTTTAAGTTGGAAAATTACTACTAACATCATTGTTTTCCAAAGTATGTGGTTATGGCGAGTGTTTTCGAAATGCTGTTGGAGGAAAATGCCTTTCTAGGGAGAGGTGTAAACTTAGCAAAACTAATGTCACGTCCACACTAATACATTTTCGCTTGATAACATTTATTTTGACACGTTTATGTCTCTCATCCGCACTGAAAACAGCATTTTCCTTCACTGAAACAATCAACTTTCAGAAACGTTGAGGAAGAGACCGAGAAAGCAAGAGTAATTATGACTATAAATATGCTTAATTAAATACTGGAACTGTTAAAAAAAAAAACCCTGCTGATTCCAAAAAGGTGCCCTAAATTGTGCCTAGTAGGCTGATTATTAATTTAGCAACATGTTAACTCCAAACACTATTTGTATTCCACACAGAGTTTCTGCCTATGTAAGCATTCCAAATCAGTAACTTAAAGGTGCTGTAAGCGATTTTTTTTCAGGGGAATGCATGCAATAAATTTTCCTGCTCCCTTAAAGATATTAATGAAATTAGTGTCCTGAGATATCTGAAGACTTTGCAAACATCAAACAAAAATGCCCTCGGACTGCGGACATTGATGCTTTTTACCTGTCAGTCATTTTGCTTGTTCTCATAGTGTAGTTTTTGAAGCAGATCACTGAGGCTATGATTCTTAATGTTTGTCATTTGAGGGTGCTTTTGTGCCACTGTTGAATTTGACAGCCTCATGAACAAACAATGCTGCTCTTGCTCTATTTTGATCTCAAAATGTTCTTAGGAGGGCAGGGTTTTGGAATGAGGGGGTGTGGCTAATTCAACAGCCCAGTCACGTGAAAGGTTCAGAATGCTAAAATCACTTACATCACCTTTAATAGGATGCATATGTTAAGATACTGTCTTTGAAGGCAGCTGCCTATGTAGGCAGTAGTCAGCGTGGCATCTCACTAGGTTTTGGAGCAGACCGTCACTGTCCAAGAGTCTCTTGGCTGAGGGACTAGAGGAGAGGAAGATGTATATGTGTGTGTGTGTGTGTGTGTGTGTGTGTGTGTGAGAGAGAGAGAGAGGGTGGGGGCAGCAGCCTCACAGCTGCGCTAGCTGGCACTGCTTCCTCAAACATCAGCGCCGCAGCCAGCAGCCTGCTTGGCACAAACACTCAGCAGTAACACTTAAAACATTGTTTATTTTTAACATTGCAAGAGATGTTTTTTACCCATCTCTTTGCCTTTCTGTTCCTTTTGGATGCATTTAGCTCTCAGAACACTTAGTGTGTTAAACGCACACCCAATAATTTTCCATCGCATTCTTTCTTTTTCTCTCTTTCTCTCTGAATATCAGACACCCTTGGGTTGTCTCTTCCTCCACAGTTCTCAGAGTCTTTCTTAATTTTCTCTCGTCCAGTTCATTTTTTTTCACACTTTTTTTTGTCAGCTCTTCTTACATGTCTCTTCTATGATTTATCTGCTTATTTTTTAATCTGTTTTTGTTTTTCTGTTGATATTTCACTCCTCTGTTAGTTTATACTTCTTAGATAAGCTTTAAATTATTTCAAATGTTTTATTTTATATACGTGGGGACGATTTGAAGATGCCATTGTAACAACAATTAAAGCTCATTGACATCTGTCTCATGATTTATCACTCTGAGAGTATGGTGGTGCATGCGTGCAGTCAAGTGCTTAGATGCATCTCTTTGTTTGGCTGCACTGTAGCTGTTAGTGCTGGTTGGCCATGCATGCTGGTACTGTAGACAGTTAAAAGCATGTTTACCATTCAGATCCTCTGAGACACCTCCTTAGTGGCTGGGTTTATGTCACTGATCGCATCAAGGTCCTTCGAGATTTTACAACGCATGGCTGGGTTATGCTGCAGAAGAGCATGCCAAACCATGCGTAGAGCTGCTAGAGATATCTGGACCGAGGGAGGATGTTTTTCATGAGAACTGCTTCGAGCTTTGCCAGGATCTAAAACAACAACGTGGCCTTATAAATTATTCAGCGCAGACAGAGAGTGTGTGACAAAACACATTCTGTAAATGAATATTTCAATGCTGGACATAAGTGCATCTGTGGAGAAAAAGCATGTGTGGGGTGTGTGTATGCCTCAAACTTAGAAACCTAAGCCTAGCGCAGTTGCAGCCCAGGAAGTTAGGATAGAGGAGGGGGGATAGGAGCAGAGCAAAGACAGAACAAAACTGAGATGTTATATCATGTTGATTTAGATCAGTTTACACCACACATGAAGCAGCGTTTTTAGTTAAACCACTGTAACTGATTACAGCAGCGTCTCAGGAGGCTACGCCAGCACTGAAACTCAAACGCTCACAAACATGTTGCATTGTACACTGGAGCATGGCAGAACCGAACCTGAGTGTGTTGTTCTGCTCACAGATCGCAAAATGGTCTGAAGGTTTAGCTCAAATACTTTCGCCATGCAAGTTTAAGTAACAGAAATATTTACCTTTTCGCTGAACTAAAAATGTTTTAGCTTCAGTGCTGTTTTTCTAATGCTTAATAGTCTGACAAGTATAATTGCTTTAGAGTTTATTAATTTCCGTTTAAATCTTTTTTTGCAGAGGTTGAAACTTATGAGTTTTGATATTGTGAAGTGCATGATTCATACGGCTGCACGCTACACATTTTTTGTTTACTGTTTGTTGGCTATTTCTCAGAGAAAAATGGAAAGAGAGGGATTAGTTCCACTGACAGAGACTTGACTGACCCCCAAGTTTGCTGTCAGAGATTCCCTCTCTGATGAAAAACTAGTCACTAAATCACACCTTAATTTTGTCCCCCCTTTTTCTCCCAATTTGGAATGCCCAATTCCCAATGTGCTCTCCAGTCATCGTGGTGGCGTATTGACTTGCCTCAATCTGGGTGGCAGAGGACAAATCTCTGTGAGACCATCAAGCTGCGCATCTTATCTCGTGGCTTGTTGAGCGATTTACTGCGGCGATATAGCGTGTGTGGAGGCTTCATGCCATCCACCGCAGTATCCACGCACAAATCACCATGCCCCCCACTGAGAGCAAACCATATTATAGCGATCACGAGGAGGTTACCCCATGTGACTCTACCCTCCCTAGCAACCGGGCCAATTTGGTTGCTAAGGAGACCTGGCTGGAGTCACTTAGCACACCCTGGGTTCAAACTTTCGAACTCTAGGGGTGGTAGCCAGCATCATTACCACTGAGCTGCCCAGGCCCCCAAATCACATTTTATTGATGAAATACACAGAAATAAATTGGGCCTTACTGACATTCATTATTATATATAAAAAAAATGAATTCTTTCACAGAATGTGTGAGTTTTGTCATTTGTTGTTCCTTGAAAGCTTTGTTTATTTCAGGGTTTGACCTATTAAAAAGCTGTTTTTCACATTATCGACATAATGAGGCCATATGCTTTAATGGTGAATTTGTATTGTGGTGTTCTAATTTTTTTTTTCTAATTTTATCCACAGGCAAATCAGAGAGGGCTCCATTTTCTAGCTATGGGAGAGAACCAGGGGTCTCTGGATGCCAGGTAACTACCAGAAATGATCATTTATTATTGTAAAGAAGTTCATGCTCACGGGCAAGGAAGAGGCGAGAAACCGGCTTAACGTATAAATTATAGTTTTAATGGAAAACTCAAAAGACATACACATAGGACAACGACCTTTTGGCAACAAGCCTTTAACCCTCTCGGAGGCTTGATTAGCCCAATATGGGACCGGGTGTGTTGAATCACGACCCGGCCCCGCCCTCCACCGTGCCACATTCCTCCTTCGTTCTTTCAGGCTGGGGACCCCCGGCCTGACGTACATCCCCTGGGGGGGGTGCCTCCCGCACGGTCTGCCGGCGGCTCATCCCCATCTACCTGGACGAGGGAGGGGGAAGGGGAGGGAAAAAACAATAATTAAAAATGGGGGGGGGGGGGGGGGGGTCCTTCCTGCACTGAGCAGTACCTCCACTCCCACAACCACCATAATTTAAAAAAGAGGGAAAAGGCCAACGCAGAGCGGCAGTGAGAGAGAGAGGAGAGGGAGATAAAAAAAAACCCTTACTCGCCGGTTCTCCGATACGCCGTAGCTTGTTCCTCAGCCACTCCTCCACCCTCTATCGAACGGCAGCCGCGCCTCTCCAGGCGGATCCGAAGCAGTCCTCCAGCCCCTGGCGGACGGAACGCCCCGGCGCGTTCTCGGGGAGCCGAAGGGGACTCCCCCGCCCCTGGCAGCGGTTCTTCCGCTCCAGGCGGTCGGTCGCGATCCCCTCCCCGCTCGCGGCCGGCGGTCTTCCCTCAACCCCTCCGCATTTCAGCGGCTGATAGGGGCATCCTCTGCCCCTGGCAGTGGCCCTGACCGCTCCAGGCGGTCGGCTAGGAGCCCCTTTCTCCCCTCGCGGTCAGCGGCCGTTCCTCCACGTCCAGGCGGCTGGGCTCCTCGTCCCTCGGCAGATGGCCGTGGCTGCTTCATTGGGGTAGTGGCGAGAACTCCGCTACGGCGTATCCCTCTTCCTTCCCGGGCTTTCGGCAGCAATGTAAAGAAGTTCATGCTCACGGACAAGGAAGAGGCGATTAACTGGCTTAACATAAATGATAGTTTTAATGGAAAACTCAAAAGACAAACACATAGGACAACGGACATGTCCATGAACGATCTCTCTCTCTCACGCACATCATCCGCGGTTGGCCTTTAACCCTCTCAGAGGCTTGATTAGCCCAATATGAGACCGGGCGTGTTGAATCATGACCCGGCCCCGCCCTCCACCGTGCCACAATGATGTTTTTTCGAAGTTAGTTACACACACACACACACACACACACACACGCATACATACATATATACTGTATATACATACGTGCAAATGTTTTAATTAATAGCACTTTTCATTTAATTGAAATGCACTTGAGTTTAATTTGTTCTGCTATTTTGGCCAGGTCTCTCTTGAAAAAGAGATTTTATATCTCAATGAGACAAACCTGGTTAAATAAAGGTTAATAATACATATACATACATACATACATACATACATACACATACTACGGGTGTAACAGGTCATGTTCAGGGATAAAAAATATAACCAATCCAAAGTAAAAATATTCTTTTTGGTAACAGATTTGTCCTCACTACAAATCACCATGGTTTTCTTACAGTATAGTAACCATAGTTTAAACACTGTATTTGTAGTCAAATCATTGTAACTACTAAATGAACATGGTTACTGTCATGGTTACAATACTATAGTAAAATCAAGGTTACTAAAAGTAAGTTTTCACATCATGTAAAGTTAAGGTCAACTAGTGTTTTCCACTGTCTGAATACTTATCAGAATTACTTTTTAATTGCGTTTAATGTGGCACTGCTATGTGATTAGAGGGAATGTTTGTGTGAGTGTGTGTGCGTTGTGTTTAGGGAGTAGGCCTTTAGCACACACAAACATCCCCTCCCTCAGTCACACAGATGTTCCAAACAAAGACAGGATTGTGTGAGCACACCACCCCGCTCTCTCTCTCTCTCTCTCTCCCTCCCTCCCTCCTGTCTGCTCAGCCTCTCTGACATAGTTGACGTCAGTCACTATACTTGGAGACCCCCCCTTCTTTTTACCTCATAAGATTTTTAATTGCCTGTTGCTTGCTTTTTTTGCTCTTTCTTTACACTTTGTTTGCCCGTTATACAACCTTGTGTGTGTAACACTTGTACACCAAGAAATAACCCCTCTGGTTATTTCTCTTTATTCCTCTTTGATACAGTCTCCTATAGGTTGCATAGCATATTAGTGCTACACCTTGTGGTTTTTAGCAAAAAGGATTTAGTTAGCATTCAGGGTCTTGACTTTAAGATTAAATTTAATGCCACGGCTGAGAGATGACATAAGAGGAAAGCTATCTCTCAAGCTTAAGTGTGAGTTCAACGCAGCCCTCGACCCTAACGACCCTTTAATAACCTCACCCCTTGGAGCGCTACACCCGTCTCAGGAAAATAGAATTGCACAAGCACACCTTTAAAAGCACCGCGTGCACCGTGTGGTCTGCGAGCAGTGAATGATGCTAGTCAGAATGAATGAGAACACGACCGGCTCTCCACCACATTCGTTCATTCATAAAAGAGCTTTCTGAAAGGGAATGCCAGTTCAGACATTTTGTGTGGGAACTGGGGAATTTATGCTGGCCTGCAGCTGCACAGATCAGAGGCTGGCAGAGACTCAGTTTGTCTAGTCGCTGAAGAACAAACCGGAAGAGTGAAAAAGCCGTTTGGTTCCTGAGTGTATGTGGGGAAAAATGGAGGCTGCAGGGCGGCTGCATTAATGTTCTGAACTGTGCCTGTTAATATGGCCACCGCATCTACCATGCACATATATACAGATGACTATCAGGTGCAAAGATTATCAGGAAAGCAGTGTTTTTAATATGCGAATCAGGCGCCTAATAACCCAGTCTGCTTCCAAAATTGAGCAACACGCATTGTGTAACCTAATAAAAATCCCTATTTGTTCACTGAGCGCCAAGTATGGAAATATAAGCACTAGTAATCTATCAAGTGTTTGGCGGTGATGAGAAGTGGTTACAGGATTTTTCTCAAAGCCAAACAGCCCATCTTTTTATGAGGTTTGTCATCATTTGCAGGCTAAACCTCTCTCTCAGCAAGGTATTATTGCATCATTTGAACCTGATGTGAAACTTGTCTGCCTTTTATTGAGTTAAATATTCAAACTGTCTGAGCCAGCTGTGGCCCCTGTCTCTCTGCCTTCAAAGCATCTCATTGGCTGCTTTCTTTAACTAGGAAGTAGTACAGCAACAAATTGTTTTTATTTATTTAGATCTGAAGTATTGACATCCACTGTAAACAAAGACTTAACACAATAACACCAATAGTGTTGATGTTGCTTGCGCTTCACATACAAAATGTCATAATTGGTAGAAAATCCATATACATGGCCCTAATACAAATACAAAACATATGCATAAATACATATGCTTACTGAGTCCGGTCTATATGTGCTTGTAGCCACCTGAATTCTCTAATAGAGTTTTTAATGCACTTTCCAAGTACAGTTCTAGTATACAGTTTTGTACAGTTATTGTCTTTTGATTAAAATGTTCTTTTGAAATTTTAAAATATTTAATTGTGTGATGTATAAATATTTGTCCACTAAAATCGCATTTAGCTTAAAAATCCACAAAATTATGAAAACATCTGTTCCCATTCCCCCTCCCAATCACACCAACCCCACCCTGACCCCCCAACAAACACCCCTGTGGTCAAAGCTAAAATACACACACAAAGAGAAAAAAAAATGTAAAAAAAAAATAAATTTTATATATATATATATATATATATATATATATATATATATATATATATATATATATATATATATATATATAATCTAAAAAAATCACCACACACATTTAAACTATAAATCTCTCTCCACTGCCCCTCCCTTCCAAAGAGGTCAAATTAAATACCCCCAGGTTGCCTAGCCTTCTATCTGACATTTCTTCAAATACTCCCAAAATGAGGGCGCTCCAGCTGACTTCCATCACCTAAGGATAATATGTCTGTCGATCGTAAATTTCTTATGTGTTTATCCCCTATATTAATGACCGCACCAAGGCCTTAAACACAGAGTCTGGGGCAAAATAAAATTTGAGCCCAATACGTTACATATAAAACTCCGATCCCTCAACCCATCTTCTGATTGCATCACCGGCAGGTGGGTGTGTATTTAAGTGCAAGCCTATACAATCTAGAGGGGGTCCAATAGAATTTATGTAAAATCTTAAATTGCATAAGGCACACCCTTGCATCTCTAGATGCAGACTTGACGTTTTTTAGAGTCCTAGCCCACACTCCCTCTTCCAATACCAAGTTTAAATCTTTCTCCCATAATCTCGTGAGAGAAGTTGAAACTCCATCCCCCAGACCGCGATTTATAATGGAGTAATACAATGATGCCTCATGACCTTTTCCAAAAGCAGTAAGCACCACTCCCAGAGTGTCTGCCGCTTTAGGTATGTGTATGCTACTCCCCAAAATAGTAGAGCAGGTGGCTCAGTTGTAAATATCTAAAGAATTGAGACCTGGGAATCTCAAAATGTTGAACCATATTTTCAAAGGATCTCAACACTCCACTCTCATATAGGTCACCTAGCGTATTAATCTTCCTCACAATCCACTCTGACCAGTAGAAATGGAACTTCCCAATACATAATTTTGGGTTCAGCCATATGCTCGAAGCATCAATTAAATTAATGTCTGAATTAAACATTGTGGACTCTTTTCTGGACAAGAGTGTGTAGATTCAGCTATAAAAGTGTTCTGAAGGTGTGTTACTCTACAAAATAAACTCCAGCCGCTAGACGGAATCAGCACAAGAACTGGTTTCCCCAAACAGTCAAGCGGATGTTCGGTGAGCCGGTCCACTCGGCTACAACATGAGAGCAACAAATTACTTAATCACTCCAATGTCTTGCAAGAAATACTCCACAAAACAAAACTCCAGCCAATAGGAGGAATAAGTACAAAGAGCATGTAGATTCATCCACAAAGCTGTCGTGAATGTGTGTTACTCTACAAAATATACTCTACCTGCTAGAAGGAGGATTTTGAATTCTTTGAAATATTGTCCTCCTAGAACAGTTATGCAACAGAGTGTATCGAATCAAATCTACGTATTTGTAATTTTCTGTGTCTTATGCTTAGGATATTGTGTTACCTGTACTAGTATATACATGTAACAATTGCTTAGGATATTGCAATACATGTAATGCATTGTTACAGCCACAGTGCATTGTGATTGTGATTGCTAATTTACCCGCTAACAAAGCATATATTTTTACCAATTTTCTTTCAGCTCTAGCTGGCAATCTCCAACAAACTATATTGTATTATTTTAATTTGTTTTTTTTCTTCTTAAGACATTGTTAGTGCATTGGTAATATCTTGCAGTGTTATTTTTGTTTGTCATATTTTCATCAACCGTTTAAATTCATTGAATTTTTTTTATCATGATGCGTTTTTTCATTTTATCTTTGTCATCGTTGATAAAAGGTTTTTGGTAACACTTTCTATGAAGCCTTTATTTATAATGCATTATAGGGGTGGGTAAAAATATAGTTTTCCCGATGCATTGCAATCTTCATTTAAACGATCTCTATATCGATTCTTAAATCACAAGATCAATCTTTCACTCAATGACCAACCCTCCACTACAATGAGAGGAAATCACTTGCAATTTCATGCTAGCAACTAAAGTGAATATACATTGACAACTGGCTGGTAAATGTTTACATTTCACTCACCAGTAATTTTGTAGTTTAGTTGTGAAATATTCAGCAGCGAGACTGGTACTGTTAAAATGTGAGGCAATGAGGCGGGAACCGACTGAACAGTAAACATAAATTTCAATTATATAAATTAACCTAAAACAACATAAAACATAAGGACACAGACACCTACAACGCGGCCACGTGCATCTCTCTCTCTCCAACCGGTGTCTCTGGCCACCCCTTGCTCTCCTGCTGATCAGCTGATTCAGCGCCGGCCATGCTCCATTACAGACCAGCCACACCCTCCTACTCATCGTAGATACCTTTTCACAGTGTGTTGAGAGTAAAAGTTCTGTGTAATGTGGGTTCAGGGACGAGATCCACGCAACCCATTTGTATTGAATATGTCTCTTTTAATACCCTTTCTGTTTTTTACAGTCAGTTGTTAAACTAAAAGGAAAAAAAACCCATTTAATTCTAATCATTCATCGCACAGATGAGGTAAAGCCATTTGAGTAATCTCTAGATAACATGCGCTCATTTAAAGGTGCTGTTTGCATAAATGCCGTTTACTTTTTTTTAAAGGTGCAATATGTAGCAATTTTCATGTAATATTCGCCGTAGTATTCAATTTTCATTCGTAATATTACATGTAATATATGTGAACGGCTTGTGACACAACTTAAAAAATTAGCCCTTCCCGGACTCCCTATGTTGCCTATAAAAGCCTGTAAAAACCTATAAAATCGCTGATTTTCATGTGAAGGGAGTGGTTCGCTTTTGCTGTGAAAATCCAAAGGATGTGATGTTTACGCGCACTCCCGAGAGCCTTACCTCAGACAGTAATAGCTTCTCGTCCGCTATTCAACAGCAACAACAAACTGCAACACTAAGTAACATTATCTTAGAGATAGAATCAAGCAAACGTCTGGCTCCTAGCAAAACACCAACTCCTAGAAAAGCCCAAAAGCCCAAAAAATGAACATTTATCTACTGAATCCAGTCTGGCTAAGTGGGATGTGATCGTGGTCGAGCAAAAACTAGAGTGAACATCAGCAGGGCATTTGATTCTTGGAGGGATTTTCAATCTTTTTTGGGGATCAAAACCGACCCTGAATTGGCGTTCTTCTTTTTGGACAGGTAAGCTTACGTAACTGCAAAGCACGTAAAATATAGTTCCATGAGGATTGATCTGTTTATTTTAGCTAACTTGATCTTACCTGCACAGTAGCTGTCATAAACAATGTTCATCTCTAATTATTCAACAAGGTAAACTACAATAACACATGTGATGGATGCTAGACAGTGTTCAAGATGATGCAAAAAGTCCCATTCATTAGTGTAACGTAACTTGGTTATACAGATAATATATACAATCTATTATAAAACAATAGTGCATTGATATTTCAAAATTACAATTGTAATGTAATCACATCAGTACTGAATTGTCAACATGTTTATAATGTACAGTCTATTTTATAAACGGCTTCTGTCATTATCCACCAAATTTATCTAACATATATTGATAAAGCTGGCTAGCTAGCTAACACCGATTTAGGCCTATTGTATAAATGCAGTCAATGTATCATGCAAAGAAAAGTAATTACTTCAAACTACAGTCTCGCATAGTCAGACCTACAGCAGATATAAAAAGTCTACACACCCCCTGTTAAAATGCCAGGTTTTTGTGATGTAAAAGAATGAGACAAAGATAAATCATGTCAGAACTTTTTCCACCTTTAGTGTGACCTATAACGTGAACAATTCAATTAAAAAACTCACAATAACCTGGTTGCATAAGTAGGAGTGGTGGTGGCGTAGTGGGCTAATGCACACAACTGTTAATCAGAAGGTCATTGGTTCGACCCCCACAGCCACCACCATTGTGTCCTTGAGCAAGGCACTTAACTCCAGGTTGCTCCGGGGGGATTGTCCCTGTAATAAATGCACTGTAAGTCGCTTTGGATAAAAGCGTCTGCCAAATGCATAAATATAAATGTAAATGTAAGTGTGCACACCCTTAAACTAATACTTGGTTGAAGCACCATTTGATTTTATTACAGCACTCAGTCTTTTTTGGTAGGAGTCTATTAGCATGGCACATCTTGACGTGGCAATATTTGCCCACTCTTCTTTGCAATAGCGCTCCAATTCTGTCAGATTGCGAGGACATCTCCTGTGCACAGCCCTCTTCAGATCACCCCACAGATGTTCAATTGGATTCAGGTCTGGGCTCTGGCTGGACCATTCCAAAACGTTAATCTTCTGGTGAAGCCATGCTTTTGTGGATTTGGATGTGTGCTTTGGGTCTTTGTCGTGCTGAAAGGTGAACTTCCTCTTCATCTTCAGCTTTCTAACGGATGCCTGAAGGTTTTGTGCCAAAATTGCCTGGTATTTGGAACTGTGCATAATTCCCTCCACCCTGGTTCCAGCTGAAGAAAAACAGCCCCAAAGCATGATGCTGCCACCACCATGCTTCACTGTGGGTATGTGTTCTTTGGGTGATGTGCAGTGTTGTTTTTTCGTCAAACATACCTATTGGAATTATGGCCAAAAAGTTCAACCTTGGTTTCATCAGACCATAACACATTTTCCCACATGCTTTTGGGAGACTTGATGTTTGTTTTTGGCAAACTTCAGCCGGGCTTGGATGTTTTTCTTTGTAAGAAAATGCTTCCGTCTTGCCACCCCCATTCATACGAAGAATACAGGAGATTATTGTTACATGTAGCACACAGCCAGTACTTGCCAGAAATTCCTGCAGTTCCTTTAATGTTGCTGTAGGCCTCTTGGAAGCCTCCCTGACCAATTTTCTTCTCGTCTTTTCATCAATTTTGGAGGGACGTCCATTTGTTAGTAATGTCTCTGTTGTGCCATATTTTCTCCACTTGATGATGGCCGTCTTCACTGTGTTCCATGGTATATCTAATGCTTTGGAAATTATTTTGTACCCTTCTCCT
The DNA here is from genome assembly GCA_032164185.1 of Moxostoma hubbsi. Classification (NCBI taxonomy): domain Eukaryota; kingdom Metazoa; phylum Chordata; class Actinopteri; order Cypriniformes; family Catostomidae; genus Moxostoma; species Moxostoma hubbsi. Next base: position 21,586,333 of record JAVLUX010000002.1, on the reverse strand, counting down.
GACTGATATCTTTCAGCAATGAGATCCCTCTGATGCTTTGGAAGCTCTCTGCGGACCATGGCTTTTGCTCTGAGATGCAACTAAGAAAATGTCAGGAAAATCCTACTAGAACAGCTGAACTTTATTTGTGATTAATCAGAGTCACTATAAATGATGGCCGGTGTGTAATGACTTCTATTTAACATGAGTTTGAATGCGATTGGTTACTTCTGAGCAACCAGGTTATTGTAAGGTTATTAATTTTCATTTTTCCCCCACGAAGATTTCAGTTTGTTTTTCAGTTGAATTGTTCACATTATAGGTCACATTAAAAGTGGAAAAAGTTCTGACATGATTTATCTTTGTCTCATTCTTTTACATCACAAAACCTGGCATTTTAACAGGGGTGTGTAGACTTTTTATATCCACCGTATATCCACACTTTGTTTTAGCCCTGTTCCAGCACTGGAGTGTCAAATATAATATAGTCTCAAAATTTGTAGTAAAACAATCATAACTATGTAATTTTAATTATGCTACCACATGTCAGCATGATGGAGGTGAATCACATTGTCTATTTGTACGTTAAGTCATTGTTTTGGTCGATGCTCGCTCACGTCCCTATGGAGTGTGTGCGCGAGCACGAGCAACAGATAACTAGCTGCAGTTCACTTAACGGCCACAAGTGTCATTAATAACAAGGGTTTCTGAATCTTACATTCTGCACCTTTAAAGAGACAGTACCAGTTTTAGCATGTGTTCAACAAAGCAATGTAAATACTTGTAAATTGTAACGATCCTCACCGTCTTTGGTTTGTTTACCTTTTTATTTAAGCTTTTGGCACTTTTATGTTCCGTATTGCCTTTTGTTTTGTGCACTCTTATTTTGAAGTCTTGTCATGTCCTGTTTTCCCTCCTTGTCCACGTGTCTGGTTTTCATTGGTTTATTGTTTGATTGTCTTGTTATCAGTTCTAATTTATCATTGGTTTTAGTTTATTGTCTTGTTATCTTGTTTTGAGTTTTGGTTTTCTATTGGTCTATGTTTCCCCTTGTTTTGTATTTAAGCCCTGATGTTCACCTTGTCCTTTGTTGGTCGTTGTTTGATGTCTAATGTTTGATGCTCAGTTCATGTTGCTCCAGAAACCTACCTTAGTCCGTGTTCCTGCCTATGCCCTCCTTGGAAAACTCCCTGTGTCATTATCTAGTGTTTATGTCTTTGTTTTTTCCCCTCGTGGACGTTTCATTTGTTCCAGTGTTCCTACTTACCTTTACTTTGCAACCTTGAATAAAGCTGCATTTGGATCCTTACTCCCTCGTCTGCCCTCTTCATAACATAAATAGTACAAATTAAGAAATGTAACAATAAATATGTAACAAAAAGAAATGAAATTATGAAAAAGTAATTAAATATAATTAGTAAAATTTATATTTTCCTAATGAACCTAGTTAAAACGTCCCCTGTATAATTAACAGCATTAGCTGGGAGTTAATTTATTTAATATTTCAGTTAAAAGGGTCATTCTAACTGAAATAAACCCATATTAATCGATATTGAATCGGAATCGAATCGAAGCGAGAGCTTGTGAATCGGAATTTAACTGAATCGTGAAATCTGTATCAATATCCAGCCCTAAAGCATTATAAGGGTGTTTTTAACATGAATAATAATAAACTATTTAATATGTTGTATTGTCTCATAAATAATTGTAACAATAGTTATAATATGATATAATACTTGCCTATTCATGGTTATTATATTTAAGAATATACTGCACTATAACATACGATCAACACCATATTTTATCCACATTAATTTTAAGTTATAATGTTGTGGCAGCGGGGGCGTGGTCAAGCACCCGTTCGGGGGAGAAAAGCGGTAAGGGCGCTTGCACCTGAGCTAAATTATGTCTAACACCTGTCTCTAATTTCAGTGAGCATGGAGAGAGAGATCATTTACGGACATGTTTTACTCATTTGCATTCTGAGAATGTACGAAGTCACAAGAACATTTATTATAAGGCATTAGGTATACATTATAATGTGTTAATAATACCCTTATAATGTATTATAAATCCAGGATTAATGGTGTTATAATGCGTCGTAATCTTAAAAGTTATAACCACAAATAGGTAAGTATTATATAATATTATTACTGTTGTTACAATTATTTATGATACAATACAACATATTACAGTGATTTGAAGAAGTATTTGCCCCCTTCCTGATGTATTCTATTTTTTTGTATTTTTCATACTAAATTGTTTTAGATAATCAAACAAGATATAACATAAAACAAAGGCAACCTGAGTAAACACAAAATACAGTTTTTAAATGATAATGTTATTTATTGAAGCAAGAAAGTTATGCAATACCTACTGTGCCTGTGTGAAAAAGTTTTTGTCTCCTTAGTTAAAAACTGACTGCCCCCTTAAAGCTGGTTGTGCCACTTTTAGCAGCAACAACCACAAGCAAATGCTTCTGATAACTGGAGATGTCTTTCAAAACACTGTGGTGGAATTTTGGCCCTCTCCTCTTTGAAGAACTGCTTTAGTTCAGCCACATTACAGGGTTTTCGAGCATGAACTGCCCATTTAAGGTCCTGCCACAGCATCTCAATTGTGTTCAAGTCAGGACTTTGACTAGGCCACTCCAAAACTTTAATTTTGCTTCTATTGAGCCATTCATAGGTGGTCTTACTTCTATGCTTTGAATAATTGTCTTGCAGCATAATCTAGTTGCGATTGAGCTTCAACTCATGGACTGATGACCGGACGCTCTCCTTTAAGATTTTCTGGTAGAGAGCAGAATTCTTGTTTCCCTCAAATATTGCAAGTTACCCTGATCCTGAAGCAGAAAAGCATCCCCACACCATCACTCTACCACCACCATGCTTTATCGCAGGTATGATGTTGAGGTCTGCAGTTCCTTGGATGTTGTCCTTGGCTTTTTTGTGACTTCCTGGGTGAGTCATCACTGTGCTGTTGGGGGAATTTTGGATGGTCGGCCACTTCTGGGAGGGTTCACTACTGTGCCAAGTGTTCTCCATTTGGAGATAATGGCTTTCACTGTGGTTCTTTGGAGTCACAGAGCCTTTGAAATAGCTTCGTAACCCATCCCAGACTGATATATTTCAATCACCCTTTTCCACATTTTTTTCTGGAATTTATTTCGACCTTGGCATATGCTGTGCTGCTTGGTGAGAAATTTTAGCCAACTTCATGCTGCTAAAAAAAGTTCTATTTAATTTTGATTGAATGGGGCTGGCAGTAATCAGTCCTGGGTATGTCTAGTCCAGCTGAACCCCATTATGAATGCAGTTTCATAGATTTGGTGATTTAGTAACTAATGAGGCAAATACTTTTTCCACACAGTCCCAATTGGTATTGGATATCTTTTTTGCTTCAAGAAATAACATTGTTATTTAAAAACTGTATTTTGTGTTTGCTCGGATTGCCATAGATGTTAGATTTTGTTAGAATTTTTGAAACAATTTAGCATGAGATATCCAAAAAACAGAAGAAATCTGGATGGGCAAATACTTTTTCAAAGCACTTTACAAGGTTTATTATAATGCATTATGCATGCATTATAATGTGTTAAGAACACCCTTAAAATGCAATCTAAATACATGCTTCATAGAAGGTTTTTTTTATTTCGTCAACGATATCACACTTTTGGCAGTAATTTCAACGATAAGCTTAATTGAATAAGTACTTGTCTCTACAGGTAAAAGTGGCTTTATTTGACCAGTTTACAGTTTTTCATATAATTCTGTTTATCCTAAAATAATATGTGAATTAACTCTTTGCTTGGTGTTGCTTAGCAATATATTGTATTTAGAAATGTTCTACCATTGCAATCTTTAACTTTGTACTATTACCCAGTTCCAAACAAGAGGAATATGAAAATACTGATGCGATAAGTGCTGAGCGGTAGAGAGCTATATTCAGCAGTGTGGTGTGATGGCTGTAGGTAAGCTCTGTGCTTGTCCCCTGTGTGGAGGATTATTCTGTTTGTTGTGGCAGGATACGGTTGACAGATGACTGTTATTATCGACCAACAATCTGCCTGGCATTTCACTCAGAAGGATGATTGTTCAGATGTGAGCGGGCTCAGAATGAAGCCCTGTGATTTTTGTCGAGTGCTCTTATAATGAACACTGCTTCTCAGTATCCACAAGATTTACCAGACTGTCATGTAAGCCAAATGCTTGATTTAAAGGCTAAACTGTGGCAGCCAGTCATTTTCCTCTCACCTGCTAACACATGGCCATGTTCATACACATACATATACATGCCTTTGTGGGAAATTAATGGTGCTAAATGCAGTTTTATTAGTAGTGCTTGCTAAGAGATTTGAAAAGGCCCCTAACCCTAAAGGCCCGAGTATGCTTTGGCTCTATGCACCGTTTGTGTGATGCAAATTTTGTCATCAGCACAATCCGTGCCCTGACCATGCGCAGATTTTCTCAACCCGCAGACACTGTCCTCATCTGTGCGCATCGTCGACGCATGTGCCGGCCATCGGCTGTACTAAAAGAGTATCACAAAGCAGTTGTAGTGCACATGCATCGAATGCATTCTTTTTCGCTCGCTGTCAGAAAAGTATACTTTGAAAGGCAACATGGGCACAGTCCGATCAGAAACTCTGAAAAAGGAAGTGCACCCTGGACCTTAAGTATTAGATTTAGGCATGTAAATTGCACTGCACACTTGTGCTACAAACAAGAATGATATCTCAAATGATATGGCTTGCTCAGAAGAGGTGTACTATTATTATTTTAACAATCAGACTTGGAAAAAAATCAGAAATTTAGATTTAAGGAGGGAATCTGAACCTTAACTAGGGACCATAATATTGGCTCTTTTGACTGGTGCAATACCCTAGCAACACCCTAGCAACCACACAGAACACCATAGTTACCTTATAGTATCATACTAAAAAACCCCTATAGCACCTTAGAAACTTAAATACCACACTAACCACTCACAACACCATAAGATTGTGGCTTCACGTTTTGCACAGACAAGCACCACTCACAGTTTGTTAATTTAATGCAAAAATTTTGTTCTCTATTCACCTTAAAGTTGAAGCGAACTGAATTGCTAAAATAAACATTTGTTTTCTTCTGTTCATTGAACAAAAAGATATCCCAGCCCCCAACTCACAACATTGGTTGAGTCAATATTATTGTGTCGGTATGAACGTGTCACTCAAAACAAACAGATGAAATTTTATAGCGCCACAGATACACAGTGTTTAAAACTCTTGAGAAAATGAACCTAAAAATTGCTTACAGTTACCTGCATATTAAGCTTGGATAAGAAAAGGTATTTTCACACAAATAAAGTTACAGTACATCCGCGCATTGCTACGGAGACATAGCTTCATGCCATCCAATGCAGCATCCACGCTCAACTCACCATGCGCCCCACCGAGAACTAACCACATTATAGTGACCACGAGGAGGTTACCCCATGTGACTCTACCCTCCCTAGCAACTGGGTTGCTTAGGAGACCTGGCTGGAGTCACTCAGCACGCCCTGGGATGCAAACTAGCGAACCCCAGTGGTGATAGCCAGCATCTTTTACCACTGAGCTACCCAGGCCCTCATTTACCAGCAGTTTTTTGTAAGCACAAGTTCTTTCAATGCCATTTTTAAATAGAATTTGATTAATTACAAATCTCTACAATAAAGCATAGTAAATGTCCCTGGATTTCTAAATGACTTCTATCTTGGTCGTTCAGCTGTCCCCAGTGCTTCCTTGTCTTGTTTTGTTTCGCGACTAATATTGCTGTGAGGATGGCAGATCATTGAACAAAGGCAACACTAGTCAGTCTGTTTTGCCATGTCAATGTCAATGAAGCCACCTTGCTGACAGCCTGTCACTTTGCAGAGCTTGTTTCCCTATATTCCTCCTGCAGTAAAGAAGAAGCCAACCTGATTTTCACACGATCTGATGGCCATCTCTTTAATCGGCTAAATTCATGGAGGAGATGCTATTTTTAAGCACTTCTTTCTATGGCCACAACTAGTGCTTTGATTATGACTTCAATCTGACTTTCATTTCGTATTTATTCTCAGTATACTCCAAGTTCAGTGTGTGTTGCTTAGAATGCATTGAAATAGTGTTAGAAAAACATTTGTGAATATGTGAAATTAAAAGTGTTTATTTTGATTGTTAAAAAAAAGTATAATTTGTTTATGGTTCTAGATATTATAAAGGTGGCAGTGACTTTTCTAGATTTTATTGAGGGCAGTGACTTTGAAAAAAAAACTACAATTTGAAGTTACATTTTCTTTATTTTAACCCTTTTCTTATGTTGAAATAAAACGTATATGCTGTTATAATTTTTCCCTGCAGATTTTTTTGTTTTGTTTTTTCTTCTTTAAAATCAATTTAAGGGATAGCATAGTTCTAAATAAATCTGTCTTTTCTCAGATTTTTTGTTGTGTATGTCTTGCTTAGTAATACATTTACAGTAATCTGCAGAGGGTCTTCAATGCATGCTGTGTTTTCCAGTAAAGTCCTGTTACCTGATTCCTTCTATTCTCAGTTACTCTTTCATCCCCCTCCCCACATTGCTCTTTAACTCAGCCTATTATTAGCATAATAGGGCTACTTCTCTTAACCCAGTTTGCTGGGGCTGACCGATCAAGTGGATATTGGTCAAGGGTCCGATAGCCTCCGGCAAAAGCATTTATAAAACCTGAAGCCTTATGCAACTCTTCTGGTCATCAGACACCGTTTTCGGGCCATGGTGCCGCCTCGAATCTCCTCTCTTCTAACGTAATTGGATCTGCACCGACAGACTAGTGGCCATGTCACTTTCATGGGTTCTATACCTGGTGTTTTGTCAAGTCAAGTCTGTATTTTTTTATTTATTTTTTTAACTTACAGCAGAGCTGACAGCTCTTGAGATCAGACAGATGGTTTAATGAGGTTTGAGCCGCCTACTGTCGTAACCCCCCTTCACTCCTCCACTCTCATTCCTGAAACTCCTGGGCCCGTTGCTCCTTTAAGTGGGGACGTGTCCCTGGCTGTTTGAGGATGTGCCCTGGGGCTGTGATCAGGCCTGATCAATAGCAGTTCACCGCAAGCAGGAAGAGAGGGAATCACTAGGTCAGACTGATTGGATCGATTTCTCCTTGGACTTCACTGGGCTGCTGGCACTTTCACATCAATAACTGCACAATTGTGTTTAGTAAAGAGAGGAGAGTGCAGAAAAACTCTGAGCGAGCTTTCTATAATTAGAGTTCTCATTTTGTCCTTCTGTTGTGCCACATAAAACGTTCAAACGGTCACGCAATATTTTTTTATTTTATGTGGATGATATTCTTGGATTTAATTTCTATAGAGTCTTGTTGGCAAACTGTCAGTTATGTCATCACCAAGTCCATACAGAATCTCCGCCTGCAGATTTGCATGCAATCTGTACTTCGTACTAAATACAGTATATTTTAGGGTAACCTGATAGTACCTTTGTTTCCAAACAGACTGTAGTATTCTCAGCTCTGTTTAACAAATGGTACCATATTTAAATACATCATGCTGTATTCTGCATATTTTGCCCCTAATCAGTGTCGAAAAAAAAAAAAAAGTCTGGTCATAATATAAACATGATTTTATTTTTCTCAGCATCAAATTATGTCCTCCTGTGTTTTTGCAGACATCTCTGAGGCCAGATATGGGGTTGGTCAGCCCAGGGCCCGTCACCACTTCTGGGAACTCTCCCTCACCGTTCTACTCTTTCACTGGCTCCAATCCACGAAGACGGCCCCTTCAGGACTCAGCTTCAATGGGTTAGTTCCTGTCTGATGCCCTTTATAGCCTCCAGTGGTTTAAAAGTCAGAGTCCACTGGATAAAATGCTTCTGGTTTTGCATTTTCCTTATTTAATAACATTTTGTCATTACAAATAAAATTGTATTGTCATCACAACAATATGAGTGTAAAGACGATTGAAAAACTTTTTAATGACAGTATGCACTCAAGCTGGTATAAACTTTTAGAAATTTGTGCAAAATTTGATGATTCATGTTATCCCAGTATGACTTGAAAATGATGCAAAAAGCATCTTATATGCAATGCATGCAAGTAAATCTGACATTTAGTACAATGGAGTCAATGTAATGTAAAATTTGTATTTAATTACTGACCTACAAATAGAGCAGAATCTTAAATATTTTGTATTAATTTTAAGTCATAACATGTCTTTGTTTTAATTTTTTAAACTCCTTAAACTTTGTTTATTTCCAGGTTTAAATTTGTTTTTGAGTCCCAAATTTTCCAATTGTGTGCAGAATTTTGAACCCAATTGTATATATTTTTACCACTTGTTTTTTCAGCCTGAATGTCAAATTCCTTGATTTCTGAAGCACTAATCTAATGCTTTCATGTTTGTCTTTGTAAACCAACAATCAAAGAGACATCTGACTGAGTGCCTCTGCATGCTTGTTGACTCTTTCCTTCCCATCACTTGTCTGAAAGTAGTTTTTGGGATTATCTCTACAGATCCTCTGCAAACAAAGAAAGTACGCAAGGTCCCCCCCGGCCTGCCTTCATCTGTGAGTACAGCATCATTTCATCTTCCTCCCATTGCTTTGCTTTAAAAATAGATGGATGCTAACACACGCGCAGGCACACAAACCTGTTTATTGAAAGCCGTTGGTGTGCCGATACACACATTTTGTGAATACAAATGATTCTGTTTTTCCAAAGTGGTCTTTTTGACATGGTGCTAGTCTATATGTGTGTATGTCTAGCATGTGCACAGGAGGCTGAAATCAAGTGTTGAGTTTGTGAATCTATTGTTTAGAACGTGGTGGATGTAGGTGCACGGTAACAATGGTTGATTGATTGGGGGGTGTCCACATCAGCTTGCATCCTCCTCTCCCCCTTCACCCACTGGAACAAGGGCTCAGGGACACGAGCTGTCATGCCACATCTCCTCCTCAGCTCTTTTGATGTTTAATTAGTCATTATGTAGCTAGAACAGGAGGACAGACAGAGATTAATAACATGGAATTGAGGGAAAATTTCCATGGCCGATAATCCCCGTGGAGCTCCAGACATTAGGATGCGGAGGAAGTGTGGAGCTCAGCTTGACTCCGCCTGTGACCCCCCTCTCCCCCTCCCCAACTTCCCATCATTAAAATATGCAAAAATCACACATTCGAACATCCATTGTGGGAAAACGTAGAGCAGATAGTGAAAGCCTCTTTTTGGATTCGCCCTGAAACCGCAATGCCAGTCGCAGTTGAACGCAGACGTTAAAATGTCAGGATTCTGATTATTCCCGCAGAACAAAACAAGGCCTTTGAGAGGCGCGTGGCAGCAGGATTAGTCTTCGTGAGCTCTCAATAATCGCACAGCAAGCAGCCGAGAAATCTAGCGTGACTTTTCCACAAGACCTGATTAAGAAGTTGCGCGCCACACTTTTGTCTTTAAATTTGTGTTTGAATTGTAGTTTGTCTGGAACGAATACAGCAATACAGGACTCGAGGGGAAACAGGGAGCGCTGTAATTTTCACTACTTTTGCAAGAGGAAAAAATGGGGGGAAAGACAGAAAAAGATGGAAAAGGTGGGGTGTTAAGGGGGTTGACGAGAGATTGGTAGCCTCGTGGGTTACATCTCTTTGTTGTGTAAATGGACGTAGGGCTTTTATTTGTCAGTACTTAATACATGGCTGCAGGTGCATTTGTGTGACTCATAACTCAAGCGGCTCAATTCAGCGCAAGGAAGAGCAGTGACAGTGCAAGCTGGGAATACAGCACTTTACCATTGTAAGAAAGAGCGTTCCCTACTGATTCTCTTCAAGATCACACTCGCAACAGCTTTAGCTCTCGCTCTGTGTGTGTGTGTGTGTGTGTGTGTGTGTGTGTGTGTGTGTGAGTGTGTGTGTGTGTGTGTGTGTGTGTGTGTGTGTGTGTGTGTGTGTGTGTGTGGACCTTTTACAGATAACACAGGGGGCAATGGGGGATTGCTGACAGGTATCAATCATTGATCATTGGACAGTGGGGAGTTCAGTGCATGACTTAAGACTGTTCTCTCTGTGAAATCTCAGTGCTCATAGCCACTGCTGCACAGGTGCACCTGCAGAGCTATGCAAGGTTGTTGGGGCAGCTGTGTGTGTGTGTTTGCGGGTGTATGTGTGTGTGCATACAGTCTGCAGGGTACCTGTGCAGTGGGCTTGCAGCTGCAGATGCCTCTGAAAGGTTTTGCTTATGTAAGCAGACGAGCCCCACTAGAGGCCCGTAGAGCTGCTTGATAAACAAAACGAACACAATGATTCCCATCATCAGGCCCTCCGCAGGGAATACAACCCTCAACTCACCTAAAAATACTCTAACTATTTGCCTCTTACTAGCTCATCACTTCTTTTAAATGCAGTATGTCTGATGGATCGGCATAGTTTACGTACAAATGTAAATATTTATGGAATTACATCCGCTCCGCATTCGAGCTTTAGAATGTAAAGCCCTGAATAAGTCATAGCAGCAGATTGAGAATGTGCAAATATTTATATCCTTATTTGATTTGTGTACTTGCTGTTTTGGGAAGCGGAGTGAACCTTACTAACCCTTTAAAGGAACAGTTCATCAACATTTTTATGTCCTTCAATCTAATTTTTGTCCTTATTTTTGTTTGATTTAAAATTGAGTTTCCCTGTATTTTCTTTCTCTTTGTTAAAAATGTCTATGTTAAAAACTTGCCTTGCCATGTGAAACACAATCTGAGATGTTAGGCAGAATGTTAGAAACTAACTAAAACCATATCCAAACTTAATTTCTCTAATCCACACTAGAACAGCTTTTCCCTCCACTGAAAATTGAGTTTTTCTAAGGTGCCTTCAACACTAATATGCTTTACTTTAAAAACGTATTAATTTCCCTAATTTTACACCTCTCATCCACACTAAAGCAGCATTTTTCTTCAACAAAAAAATGCAGCGTATCTAAGGCTATGACCACACTAATATGCTTTCATTTGAAAAAAAAAAAAAACTTTTTGCTATGTTTATGCCTCTCATCCACACTAGAACAGTGTTTTCCTTCAACAAACTGTTGTATACAAACTGTGTATACAGAATAAGGCTATGACCACACTAATAAGTTTTTGTTTTAAAACAATAGTTTTGCTGTTTATGCCTCCTATCCACACTTGAACAGTGTTTTCTTGCAACAAACAATGTTTCTAAGTGTGTTTCTAAGGCTACAGCCACACTTATAACTTCTCATTTGAAAACACATACATTTTGCTACATGTATGCCTCTCATCCACACTAGCACAGCATTTTCTGTCACCAAGAATGGAGTGTTTCTCAAACGCTCTCCTTTGCTGTGTACTTTGGAAAACGATGATGTTATGAAACTGAAAAAAGTTTTTTCAAAAGAAAACCAATTAAGTGAGCAGATGAATGTTAAACCGCAGTCCTTGCTCGGGCTCGGACCCGCTGCTTTGAGCATGGCAGACATGTGGTTAGCGTGTGCATCTTGGGCGGCTGCAATTATGCTGTCAGGCAGCTGTGTAGGCACCTGTGCTGTAAGACCCCACCTTGTCTGACAGCCGCTCTCATACTTGTGGAGAAAGAAAGTATCCGATCCGGAAAAACAGCCCTATGAGCGGTAGAGTAACTACATCTTGTAGAAGATTTATACTTGCTAAGAGCCTGGAGCTCCAGCCTGTGTGTGTAAATAACCAAGCTTTTTTTAAACACCCTTGTCATGGGCACGACTGTTTGATGTGACACTGCCTGTGCCGGGATGCTGATGTTCAGCCCACAAGAGATGAACTGAGTGAGCGGTAGAGGAAGAGAGGCAAGAAGAGGAAGCAGCAGGGAGCGATCGCCTTCAGGGTCTTTTGCATGTGAGAATGCTGGCTGTGAATGACAAAAGAGATTGTCATTTTTTCTTGACAGATCGCTTGGGCACAAGTTGCACTTAGCAAGGAAAGGAACACTGAGAGAGAGTAAGAGAGAAGGTTATGATCTGCTATGGCGACCCAGACACTACCACTGCTGCCCAAAGCTATTATGCTACTCCAGTAAATCCAAGCACACACAAGACATTTATGTTTTAAGTCTGTGACTCGTCTGCCCAAGATCTAGTCACAGGCAAGAACTAGTTCCAGACACTAGTTCTGGTTTAAAATCTTGCTGACCACTCACTCTTAAGGTGTCTGCACTCTCCAGACTATCAAGAGAAAAGTCCTAGTGAAGCACATGTGACAGGTCGGAGGGCGGGGCTGGGTCGTGATGCCACACACCCGGCCCCTAATCAGGCTAATAAAGCCTCAGAGAGGGATAAAGGCTGACTGGAAACTGCAGTGGGACAGAGAGAGAGAGAGAGATTTACGTCTGTAAAGCTGTCCGACACCTTTGTGTGTTTGTCTTTTTGTTTCAGTTTTATATTAAAACTATTATTTATATTGTCAAGCCGGTTCTCGCCTCCTCTCCATTAATCCCTTTACAGCACCTTAATCTTTTTATTCATTATTGATTTACTAATTTATTCTACTCTGTCACTGCTTTTAATTTTGTGTGTGGTTTGATACTTTGGCAGTATTGAATGTAAAACAATTACGCCAAGTGAAAAGTACTTTGAAATTGAAAAAATGGAGAGATCAGCAACAGCTAATAATGAGAGAGCAAAAGAGCGCAAGAGAATTTTGGGGCAGTGGGAAGCGGAAGCCAAAAAGTAAATGCAATAAAATAAATACTGTCTCCATTTTTTTTTTCCTGCTGTTATCCTCCTTTTAATCATTGAGCGTATTGTAATCTGTGCAATTTTTTTTTTTTATTGTTTGTTGTCATGCTGCCCTTGCATTGTGTAGGAGTTTGTATGAGAATGAATTTTGGGATCATATGAGAATGATTTTGTAGTTGACGCTTCTCTTCTGCAATTAGTGGTAGAAATGCTTACCAACACAACAGAAAACAAGAAACTTTAAGTCTTTAATGTTCAGGTTTCAGTACAAGTGAAGCTCAAACAACAGCATTTGTGGTATAATTTTGATTACCAAAAATGTGTTTATTTCATTTCGCCCCTAGGTTCAGTGCTGCACTTACTAGAAGTGAACAGAGCCAGTCAATAAACACTAAAATACTCATAATTTCAAAAGTATAGCTACAAGGCATAAGCTTTATTTTTTTCAATACTAAAACCGTTAACGTGTTTATTGTTGCCATACTTTTGAAACAATGTGTATTTTAGTTTTTATGGACTAGCCCTATTAACTGCCGTTGTAAGTGCCTTACTTTTTTTTTTAATAAGGGAGGGACGATTTGAAATTATTTTTGTGTAAATCAACATTATCCCATATATGCAGTTGATTGAGGTTAACTTCTAATGAAACCTGAACATTCCTTTAAATGTGCACAGGGCAATGCGCTCAAGTTTCGTAGTGTGCGCTTAGCTTAAATCAAACTATGACTGGAATTTCTCCATTCTAATGAAACATCTTGCATTTTTGACTAGACAGCCATCTACAGGCCATGCAAGCCCACGCAGGCCACAAACACCGCAGTGTTTTTGTCTGTAGTTGTTTTGGGTTGCTCCCCCCTCCTTTTTTGCTTACTCTCTTTGATCCCCCTGCCTCTAATGCAAGGTCACAACCTGCCAGTGAAGACCCTCTGTTGTTGGACATGCCTTGGGATAAAAGGCCCCACTAAAGCCCTGTAAAGTATAACAGTACAGATTGAGGTTTGATGTAGGTCTTTCATGTGGCCACTGCTCTTTGTTCTGGTGAAAATCTCTGTTCTCTGCTTTTCTTTTGTGTTTCCTCAGTGGCATGTTTTTTATGGTCTCACATCTCAATTTTAAAGAGAATATTCTGCAACTAAAGGTATAGAATAAAAGATGCATTTGGTTTGATACCTGTTTCTGAGGATATATTCTTGTGCTCTCTTTCATTCAGTCGCTACTTATCTCCCTTCAGCCTACATACAGACGGTACCATAAAGCCTGTAGCTTTTAATAGCTCATAAGGTTCAGACATTCCACTTCCTTTCCAACTTCCGTAAAGTTTAGGCTAATTATTTCTCTCATTTAATCACATGTCTGTCTGGGGTTTGTCCTCTAGGTCATTAGGTCATTATCGTGCCACCAGAGGGCAGTGCACTGGGTCAGTGTGTGGTTTGTGTTTACTTTGCTATACTTATAGCTGTACTTTAAAGAAAATGTCAATTGCTCATTGTAAAAATGATAGAAGTCAACTGAAATCCCACCTTGATAGAAAAACAAATGTTTGGGTATGTGTGTGTCTGAAAGGATATGAGCTCATCAGATAATTGATTAGACAGATGCTCTTGGTTTGAAAGAGTCTGATGCTAAACAGAGATGTCCCCAACGCTGGGAAGAGCCTCTTTATCTGTGTTTAGGCTGTTGAAATTTACTACAGACATTAAAGCCATAAATAATGGAGCCCACAAACAGCTTTGTACATCTGTGCCTTTCCTCTAACATTTAAAAAAAGTTAAAAGAATATACAGTAGATATATGTGTCATATAAGCAGCATTTAATTTTTTTGTAAATACATTTCATTTGTATTTTGTGTAAATGTGCATGTACGCTGTATTCCCTTTAAGAGTGTGCTCTCTCAACAATCAGAGCAGATTTTCTTAAGATTTGCTGTGTGTGAAGTACAGTTAATCTAAGCTGAACTGGATTCGTTTACCTGGTTTGAGCTGATCGCTGCACGTGAGACCCAGACGCCGCAGTTGTAGGTCAGCAGACAGCAGATGTCACGTGTACATTGGGTGACACTGCGGGCTCTAGGTGTAGGTGCAAGCCAGGTAACTGGGTGAGTCGCTTTTGTTTTGCTTGGTGTCAGAAATGCTGTGATTGGATTGAGGACCTGTTGCCTACCTTGTGCGTTGGCCCAGACAGGCAGGGAGCCTTCAAAACCCAAAGCTCTCGCCTGGACTAAGATGAAAGGAGCATGGTGGATTTATCATGTCTGGAGGAGATGCTCACTAAACACTGCTGCTGTTCTAATATAATGTTCGCTTCATCTTTTCTGTGTGTTTTGTCTATGCTCTGTCCTTAGGCAGGGAAACATTAATCATTACAAGCATATAACAGGATGCTCATAAGCCCATGAGACTCATGGAGAGAGATTTTCCTCCTAATGTGTTGTGATGAATGGCCTTATAAAAACCGGAAGACGTAAAATTATGTTGAATGGGCAGAAACAAGATTTCTGAATGTTTATAATTTGCGGATGTGGGATGCGTGTGGGGATGTTGATTTGCAAGTGTCTAGTTTCCAGATTGATTAGTGTGACAGACAGTCTACAGTAGCTGTTCCAGTTAAAAGGCATTATCCACAATCAGTCAGTATAGGCGATTTCAGATCTCCTGCTTCTGCAGAACTGGGTTGGTTACGGCTGCATCCTATTGGAGATGTTTCAAGCATTATGTAAGAATTTTGGGCCTCACTAAAAGCAAAATACAGTGTGAAGTGACAATCATAGCCGATAAGAACATATTTAATGTTTAATATACACTTATATGTAGTGTGATTTTGGACCAATGACGTTTTATTGTGGGGGAGGCTGCTCCATACAACACGAAAGAAATAGAGCTGTTCTGTCATGTCAATTTGTTGGCCAGCCTGGAAGGTTAATTGGCCATGGGTTCCATCTTGAATTTCTAATGGGTTTTTAGAATAGAGGTTTTTGATTTATGAGTCAAATAAGGTCTGTGGCTAACACTACTTGAAGAGACTTTCCCATTTTGTTCTACAACAAAGTTACACAGTCAAACCTCAAATGTGAATTTTGAACCCGTTGTGATTTTCAATGGTTGTCTGCTTAGTTACATATCATTAGACAAGCGAATGTGAGTATATGTGCTTGATTAATGTCATTCCAAAGCAACCTATAGCAAGAAAATGGTATAGAAAACCAAAAGACCAACACAATGTCTTTTTGGACATCACTTTTTATCTATTGTGACTTGTTAGGACCTGTCAGAAATGTACTTTTCCATTACAGGGCAATATTTGCCCCCTGCATTTGATTTGCATGTTCCCTAATTTTTTTCCTTTATGAGGGAACATGTTTACTAATCCTGTAAAATTAAAAAGTCAAAAAGTCTTTAATTTTATCTATTCATTAATGTAAATTATTTTTGCTTTCTTTTGCTGATAAATATAATTCAAGCAGTAATATGCTTTTAATAATGCAGTAAATATCACGCAGTTTTATGTATAGCTAGGCCTAAAATGTATTCTTAAATGTAATTTTAAAAACAAAATTCCATCAAATTGAACTGGGTAACTTTTATCAAAATTAAATGAAAAGTATTTTTTGTATTATTGTTTTATTAAAGATTACTCAATTAATTTTAATGGAATTTAAATGCATAAATCTTAAAATAATTTTTTGAGTGTATCAGAATTTATTAATGGGGCATTTTTTAACCCATCAGTTTGAAATTTGGGGGCCATATTCATTTCTGACCCTGGTTAGGACAAAAACTCTTTTATATATATATATATAGAGAGAGAGAGATTTATAATGATTTATTGCATCATACCTTGCTAGCATGCCATAAGATAGGAACAATGTCTTGGGGAAAGTCATGAACTTCATGAAGTATGAAGTCCTACAAGCTATTGTATGAAGACCTCAGTTCGCTTTTAGGTAGCAAATTGTATATGTACAGTATACGTCCGACGAACCTTGCCCCTGATTGGTTATTTTCATAGTGGTGATTATAATGAAAGTATGTGTGGCAGCTGTGTGGATGTCATCTCATCAACCATACCAGAACAAAACAAATACGTGTTTATGAACCCGCCAGACATGTGTGTGTGATTTGTGATCGTCCGGTCCCTGTTCATTTGCCTTTTTAATATGTTTTTTCCAAGTGTTTTCTTTCCCTCATAGCAGTGCATTCTATATCTGGATTTGTTTTATGGAGTCTTTGAGCATTCATCTATCAGGGCTGTCTATCTTTAAGAATCGACTTGAAATGACTCCAGGTTTAAAGTGGTACCAGCCTGTCGAGCTCAACCATCTTGGACACATTTGAAAGAGTCTCACTCCAAGAAGAAAGAGAATAAATAATAACAGAATTAGAGGAAAAAGCATAATAAAGTATCGTGTTCTGGGTAGGCTTTCATCTTTCCATAACAATAATGCTGTGAGTGGGACAAGGGGGTCTGTGTTTAGGCTGGGAAGCCTGCAGAGATGGATATGAAAGGCCCGGGAGTGGAGTGAGCTTTAAAGAGAACGGTGGCTCTATAGGTCAGTGTGTAACACAGCACATGGTCAACCTATGCCTCTCCATCCCTGTCTATTTTTGCACCCCTGTCCATTCATTCTCAATGACTGTGTCCAGCCATTTACTTTTACTCCACTTCAACCCCCCCCCCCCCCCCCCCCCCACCCCCCAATTTCCCTTTATTTTTACTTTCCTTCCACTCATTCTCTGCTGTTATTTGGGTTGTGTACCCTACTTCCCCCTGGTCTGTGAGCAGGAGGCCCAGAAAGGGTAGCTGGTACAGTGAGAAAGAGAGAAAGGGGACATTTGAGGAAGTAGCACGTCATTGTTCAGTGCTTGACGTCAGGCTCGGCCCCTTTGCAGCTGTTGGATGTGCTCAACAGCGCTCTGTGCTTGCTGTCATGCCACTGTAGGGGACTGTTCCAACAACAACCACAGGTCACAACACTCGGCGTAAGACTCGGTTGAGGGCAAACAACTGTGCTGACCGAACGTAAAACTCACACATACATGCATATCTAATTACGAACCTTAGTCCAGGGAACACGAATATTTAGTTTGTATATTTTGCCGTCGAAAATATTTAAAATACAGAATTACAGAAAGTTTCTAGTGAATAAAACCTCTGGAAAACTTGTATTACATAAAATTGTATTACATTTAAAAGGATTAGTTCACCCAAATATTACAAAAATGGGGACTGATGCTGTCAGTTCCCAAGGCCAGAGACATATTTTACACGTGTGCGATGCGAGTGCAAATGTGAGGTCTATGCGCAGTTTGGTCGAACATATAGTACATAACATGTGTTCTTGCATAACTGTGGTGGTAAAAAAACTTCAGCGCTCAAAAGGGCGATAGAGTACACACTAATGTCTGCTATTGTGGCAAAATTGAGAATGCAACGTGAACTTGCGTTGTGTTATGAATTCCGGTCTTACACATTTTGAAATGCAACTACACATAATATCAAGCTTGTGTATGTTGAAGTATCTGCATTCACATACTTTCTTAGAGTATGTTTTTCCTTTCATATTCTTCTTTTGTGTAATACAGAAGAAAGTTATATGGGGTTCAGGGTGAGTAAATGATGACACATTGAACAGAATGTTTGTCTATCCCTCACAGACTTATTTTAATTTACGTACAATTAATATTTAATTTACCTTAAAAATGTGTGCTTCTTATTGTGCTCATAATCACCCTCATTTTTTTTCTTAGTGTGCTTATTGAGACAGAGAAAATCTCCATACCCTCAATCCGTCACATTCAATAAAAGAAAAGCAATAATCACAAGAAAGCCAAAAGATTAATCAGCTCAGGATTTAGACCAAAGTCTGTTTCTTTGTGTAAGTGTGCACAGTATCTTAACCCCATTTATATAAAAGTTATCTCTGTATGAGAAAGAATAGACAGCATTCAACAGGTTAATCAAAGTAGCATCTCTTCCAGTGTATTGATTGGTCCCTTTTTGCATGACAAAATTAACAATTCTAATGTTCTTTCTGTTTTTTGAAGTACATGTCAATCCACTTACTCATTTGTTTTCCACCCCTCCCTCTCTCTTTATCCTCCATCTCCCCCCACTTACGAGGCTTTAGGGAGCAGAACTCTGGCCATTGGTCCCTCCTCCTCCCATAAGCCACCCCCTAACTACCGGTCGAGTTGGTACAGTCCTGCTTTGCATAAGTTGTCTGTGAGTAGTTCCATGTGTAGGGGGCCAGGACTGAAGGAATTAGTCCCTTGTGAAGCGGGTGGATGTGTGTGAAGGGAGCGGGTTAGTGAAAAGAGTTACACTCTATCTGGTCCACGTCTCCTTTGGTATCGCTGAGGCTTTTATCATGTATTGCGCCTACCCTGTGCCTGGAATGGGCAGCAACTCTCTAATGTATTACTACAATGGAAAAACGGTGAGTGCTTTTTCTCTCTCGAGGAAGTGTGTGTGTGCATATGTGTGTGAAAGTAAAAATGTTTTTCATGCGCATGGTGGGCTGTCGGGTTTAATGGAGTGGCAAGCTGTGTCCGTTCAGCATGCTGAAACTGTTGAGTTGGGTGGAGGATCCATTGGTCCCAGCCATGTGTGTGTTGGACTGCTGAATGTGTTTCCATTACCTCAGTCTGAGCTAGGTCAACATTTACTTTCATTTGCACTTTTTAAAAAGTGTAACTTCTTACCCAGATAAAGTGCCTTTTTAGCTGCTGTATGAAGATTTTTTTCAAGTTGCGATTATATAAATCAACTAGGCATTTCAAAAACAAATGAGTCATGCTGTTTTTTTTAGAGGGAAACTGAGTGCTGCTGACACATCCAGTTTGTCAGTCTATCTTGATAAAAACTTAGCACTGCTTTTGCATAATGATTGCAAAATATATGCCATCACAGACATTTTTCTGCATGTTGACTGTGTTGTTGGTAGTTTGTGACTGATGCTGGTGGGTTCTGAGAGTCTGCTTTGCTGAGTGCTGAGACAGGCTCACAATAATAACAAGTGGGTGTCTGGGAATGATTAAGGAAGAGAGGCTGTCTGTTGAGGTTTGACTTTCCTGTTTGCAGATTGAGCTCAGAGCAGCAGCATCGCTGTTCCTCCATCTGTTTTTAATCAGCCAAACATTCTTTTCGCTACAGGAATCCTGATGGGACCCCTAAACCCTTCCACCATGGGCCCTTTGATTTCTGTGTGCCTCTTTTAATGCCTGTTTGCCCGTCTGTGTGTTGGTGTTCATGTGAGTGCTCGTGTGTGTGGGCTGAACCTTTGTCAGGTGCTTGTTGATTGGATTGGTGGTACAGGTTTCTAAGAAAGTCAAGGTGTTGACATGAACCTGCACTGGTGCCGAATGAGGTGTGTGGGTGTAGGTGGTTGTGTGAGTTATGGTGTTTTACGAGGAAAACATTTTTTAGGTTACAAACTGGTAATTACAAGTGTATTATTCTATAAATGTGGTTTATAAGGACATTTCTAATGTTCCCATAATTCAAATCACAAAAAATATACTAAACAATATTTTATTTTTTTTATTTTTTGTGAGGGTTAGGGGATAGATTATATAGTTCGTACAGTATAAAAATCATTATGTCTATGGAGAATCCTCATAAAGGTACTCGCATGAAAACTTTAAAATTGAGATTGCCAGCGGGGAAAACTCTTAACTTTAAATTTATGAAATCTTTCAAAATCAGGGAATAGTTACAGAAATTTCAATAATAAATATCATTTTTTTTTAAATTATGCCGAAGATCTTAATTTTTAAAACTAGAAATGTATCTTTGTGAGTACAATCTTTATAAAAAAAAAAAAGCTTTTTACATACAAATGATTAATGAACAACTGGAAAAGGCATAGAAATGTATTAGTCAAAAGATGTGGGAATCAGGTTATTTATGAATAATATATATTTTTTTTCATAAATTTAAAAAGTTGTTTATGAAAATGTATTTACATTTTTTCATAAATTGTAAATATTTCATCATTAAATATTCCATTTCAAAATAATGTTTTTAATGTATTATTTAATTACTTAATTATTAATTGTTTAATACCTTTTTATTAAAAATTGCAAAAATAAAGAAATAATTTAAAGTGGAAATGTTTAGATTAGTCTGTAGTAATTATAAGGCTATAACTTTGTTACCTGCTTTTTTAAATATGAGTCGCTGCTCCCCAGACAATGTAAAGCACTGATTCAAGCACACAACTTCCATATAGGAAAGAAGTTTCCAGTAGATTTCCCTGGTCTCTCTCTCTCTCTCTCTCTCTCTCTCTCTCTCTCTCTCTCTCTCTCTCTCTCTCTTTCTCTTTCTCTGTGCAGAGAATTCTCCATCTGTTTGCTGAATTTAAGAATGATCCATTTCCCTTTATAAAGCACTTAAGTTTATATATTCACATTTTCTTGCTGTTTTTTTTTTTTTTTTAGAAGTGTATTCAAACTGTATAATACAAGTTTTATTTTTTCAAATCTCTCTCTTTTTATTTATTTTTTTGGGAGGTCATCTGACAGAGTCCAGAGTTAGCTTTCCTCATACTCCATTATGACAGATCTCTTTGTTCCTGCACCACAAAGCTCACTTTGATCTTTTTATATTAAGTATTTCCAGCCTTGTAATGCAGGCTGGGAGGAAAGAAAAAATGAGAAGCATGTGGCTAACTCGGGTCAGAGTTGAGCTTTATGATCCAAAGCAGTGGGTAAATACCCAATAAACCCTTCCTTGTGTTGTTTTATTTATATCTTGGCACAGATATATTTATTTATTTTTTTAATTAAATGTCAGATTCTGTGAGCATCAACAAGGATAAAAGTCACATTGATTTGTTTGAATGTCAAGCTGGTACTAATAGTTTTATGGCCGGGCACTGGAGGGCAAACGCTGTCCCGGCTTTGATTGGGTCAGTTTATGACGTGTGAAGTATTTTATTTCCTCTCTCGTTTTCTTGGTGTAATTCACATTTTTGAGCAGGGTACTATTTTTTCTAAGGTATCAGCTTTTCCTTTCTGAAATTAAGATTTTTACTTGGCACGTAGCCTGCTGTTAGAAATAGTACTTGATGTGCATTATCAAGTACCCAGAGAGGGACATGCACGCATACGTATTGGGCCTTTTTGATGGTTTTGTTCTGGTACAAACTTTGCATAATGAGTCAGCGCGCCTGTCTGAAGTTTTTCAAAGCAGACGCTTGTGTTGTTTTTCTCCTATCAAAAGGCTTTCACCTGTATCTGTAAGGAACTATATGCTTTTAAGTTTCAACGTTTTAATGTCTACGCTTTGTAGCCAGACTTGGCTTTAAAAGTCAAAACGTGTCCCTTCAGGATAGAGATGGTGTGTTCAATAGGGGACTCATTGTGTGGGAGTAACATGCCTTTTCACCTCGATAAGTGTGTAAGATGGGAGTTGAAAAGAAAGGCCCTTGGGCTGCGATCTAACTCCAAACAAGTGACATGCAGAGGCAGGATATTTCCTTGCCACTCGCGGTCCCTCTGCTCTGATCTCATCCTTGTGGGTTACTCTGTTGTTTGGCCTTCTTTTTACCTTCCATAATCATTTATGCTACTTTTTTCTTTCTCTCTTTTTCTCTGTCTCCCCTACCTCTCTCACTGTTGTCATTTAGCTTATCCGTATGTTGACAGTTTAGTGGTTTTTCCGTGTGTTGTTGTGATGGATGTGGTTTTAGATCAAAGGAAGGTGTGACAGGCGAGCAGGAGAGAAAAACTCATTTCAGTCATCAGCGTGAGCCTCCGTCTCCATTTACACACACAGGAACTGAAGAAAATGTTATTGGTGTTGCTTTATGTCTACAAACATGCTTTTACAACTATTTATATAAAAGGTTGAGATGAAATGTGTCATTGTTTGGAGGCAATATATGGGTAGTTCACGTGGAGCGTGTCCATGGACTTTTTTTTTAATTAACATCAAAATTTTAGGTTAAATTTATTTGAATGTATAAACAAAAGATGATTTATTTAGTCCTGAAAACTGGTCACTATTTCCTTTTAAGTTTTTCACCATTTTTAATCATGTCTGCCTTCACAAGTTCATTTTAAATTACTAATACATTTTTTAAACATAAAAGTATTCCTTGGAGTCTTTCAATTAATGTGAGGTCATAAATTCTGCATGCATAATAATTCTAAAATAATAAGCAAAATGTTGTTTAAAATACTTTTTAGATGGATTAGGACGTGTCAACTGTCCAAAAGTATTTCATGTCAACAACCCATATATCTATTTTAACTAATTTCCTCCCTCATTGTATTTTCTCATTTAAATATTTAGAAAATGAACAATGAAGGACAAAAAAATCTTTTAAACATGTGGGTGTTTAGATCAGAGAGTCCTGAATAACTGACAGCTTCCTAATTAAAGCCCTGGTCAAGGGAAGCATGCTTTCTCTCAATCTTTCTTTCATTCTTTATCCTGGTGGTGACACTGGTGTTTAGGAGGGTTTATTAACAGGTCGACTGGTTAGCTTGGGGTAAAGCGGACAATTAGCATTATCCGCTGCCATATGCTGCCTATTGAGCAGTGAGGTAGAGACAAAGGGTCCTCTCCCAGACCATCCCAACCTGAGATCACCAGGGGACTTTCAGCACCAGGGTCACATGTGTGTGCCTGCTCACCCACGGGAGCCCATCACAGCTTATGAACACAGTCACTGCCAATCCAATTTGCTCGTGCTGCTGCATCAGAAAGGTGCCTGCCCGCATACAGCTGGCTAAGCTGACTGAAATGCTTTAGATGTTGATCGTAATCAGAGATTATTTAGTAGAGACGGTCCACTTCTATTAAAATTAATGGGAGAAATTGGAACGCCCAATGAAAGAGTTCTAAGCACCCCGCCTTACAGTTATAAGAGCCAATCACCTTTTAGATACAGACATCACCTGTCAATCAACTCTAGAATGCACATAAGCATAAGCTAGACAAACCAGGAAAATTTTGTTTTTCAGCGTAATATGAGGTAAAGAATCACAATTTATGATTCCAGTATTGTCAGATTTTATTGCTGACTATACTGGTATGACTGGAAATAGAATCCAGAGAGAGTTCCAAAGATGGCTGACAGTGGACTGACTTGCTAGAAAGACTAAATGAGTAAAATATTCATATGTCAAAGTTTCAAACTTTAATTTTCGTTGGTTAAAAAAAAAAATTTAATCATTGTACAACAGCATCTTTTTATTGTAATAAAGTAAAATGAAAAAGACCTTGTTACGGAAATAAGAATCATAATTGAAAAGAATGGGAATATTAAATGTAAAATGTCTGGACGTGTTACAGTTATGACAATAGTAGTATAAAATGTGCATAATGCAAAAAAAAAGATAATAATGATAATTATCCTAAATGTAGGCTTTATTCTCTTTATGCAAAATATTATTTCAGATATTTTTTTTTCTTATTATACATTTCAAGAATCACCCGTTTTCAAATGTACAGATTTACACTCCTATTAAAAAATAAATAAATGATATACCCTTTTCTGTTTACCTTTTAACAGAGTATTCACATTATAAAATTTGGTGTTGTTTTAAAACAAAAAAAGTTGCTGTGTGTTCTGCTGAGGGACAGGTCATGTTTAACTTTAACCGTACACCTGCTCCATTTACAGTGATGGCTTCTTACAAACGTGACTGTGTAATTAGTTTATCGCAGGGGGGAATTTAAATAGCAGTTGAGGAGAGGACACTAAAGTCTCTCTCTCTCTCTCTCTCTCTCTCTCTCTCTCTCTCTCTCTCTCTCTCTGTGAGGTGGTTTTTCCCATCTGGTCCAGATGAACTAAGATAGAGCCACATTACTGGGCTATAGCCTCATGTCTTTGATCCTCTACTGGAATGGGCATTTCTGCATCTGCAACCAGTGCTCCGCTGGCCCGACCCCATCCAACCCCACAGCCTAAAATACACACACATAAACATGCACGAAAACACATATGCCCTCTGTACTTGCACTTGCATATTAATCCATTTGTTGTGATGCATTTGTATGGTGGGCATGTGTGTCGATGGCATTATATTCCAATTTAGCACTCAAGCGCACCCAACACTGCAGATAATCCTCTCTTTTTTTAAAGAACTCCTAAATTAGCCATCTGTTATATCAAAGAATTTTTAAATTGGCCAGATGCGTTGCATTTGCATTTTTTTAAGTTGCTTTATTCAGAAAAGTTTTTGTGGAATGTGTGAATGTGTCGCTCAATGAGGATACGCTTAATGATGTGACGGTTGCTCTCAATTCTAGTTTGTAGAAAAATGGCTGCATACATTCCCCCACAGGTTATGTGCTGTATCAGTGCAGCACTTTGACCCGTAAGCAAATGTTCTCGGTCATTATGTCTGATATTTTCTTTCTTTTTTCCAGGTGTATGCACCATCTCCCAGCTCAGATGACTTCAACAGAGACTCTCCATCTTACCCTTCCCCCAAACCCCCCAGCAGTATGTTCGCAAGCACTTTCTTTGGTCAGTCATTACTCTGATTCTTTTAAACTTTCATTTTTAATCTTTTTCATAGCACTTTTTTATTTGTTAATTCCCTTATTGTTTACTTAGTTTTAACTGCGTAATAGAAAGTGAAGTTTAAGTCTCTTTAGTCTCTAAGGCTAGAAACATATTTGAATGAAAATAATGACCGTAGCAACAGTTAACTGTAAGGTAATACCTGCTTTTAGAATACAATGTGCACTTGCAAATTCGTTATGAATTGTACTCTGTCATGTTTTGGAACACAACATCCCATGAAACTGAGCATGCGTTGCTTTAAGCGTTTGCGTTGATGCACTTGTGAAGAGCAGGCACGGTTCTAAGGGGGTGCCTGTATGTTGTATGTTGTAAAAAAAAAAAAAAAAAAAAAAAACGATTATAAACGAAAGCAGTGTAATTAGTGGATTAAATATTACGTTTTTTGGTAGTAATAAACATTATTTAATTACTATTTTATATATATATATATATATATATATATATATATATATATATATATATATATATCTCGATTTTGATGTGGAACCAGGCCTGGTGCAGAGTATGTTTCTGGGTATGTCTAAATTAACCCCCCCCCCATATGGATTATTTAAAATATATGTAAAATTTAAATTTGTGCATTTTTAGTTTGTGGGAGGTCACAGAGGTGCATTAGATGTAAAATAGACTTGAGTTCATTACTAGTTTTCATACTTGTGATAATTACGTTTTTGCCGTTCAGAATTCTGCAGCTGAATCTTCTTCCAGTCTACTTCAGTTGTATAAACATGTTCAAACTCTGAACACACAGTTGCCGGAATACTCCTGATCTTGTAAACATTTGTGATTTTTTTTTTTTTTTTTTTTTTTTTTTTTTTTTTAAATAGGGGAAA
The DNA here is from genome assembly GCA_032164185.1 of Moxostoma hubbsi. Taxonomy (NCBI): domain Eukaryota; kingdom Metazoa; phylum Chordata; class Actinopteri; order Cypriniformes; family Catostomidae; genus Moxostoma; species Moxostoma hubbsi. The sequence goes on along the minus strand of JAVLUX010000002.1, from coordinate 21,560,271 downwards.
CTTGCTTCCAACTTGTTACAGTAGATAGTAAACCAACCATGTATAGTCCAGCTTTGTCAGTCTGGACTGATAAAAGTCCAAAAGGCCATTTCAAGCCATGTGTTTTGGTCTGTAAGGAATTCTTCATTCAAATATTTGAGGTGGAAGCGATTGAACTGCTACTGGCTAAATGTTATCTCAGCTGTGCTCAGCGCTTGGTTCCAGATCAAGTGTAAAAAGCAGAGAGTTCGTCTGTTTGACATCCTCTTTATCCATAATAAGAAGCGTGGATCACGAATCACAAATCAAACTGTTTTTGCATGTTTATCAGCAATATTGATTGCATAAATGTCACCTCAACTCTGCTTACAATTGAAATATTCCTTGCCAGAGTGTGCAAAGTAACTTGCTCTGAAGCCGAGTGAAAAAAAAAGATATTTCCAATGTTTTTATGTTCAAATGTACTTGCTTGTCAGATGGGACCCACAATTCCGCTGACCCGTGGAACTCATCCAATGAGATCAGTCAGCCAGGCTATGGGGGAATGCTGGGAGGATCTTCATCTCACGTGCCACAGTCTGGAAACTACAGCAACCTGCACTCACACGACCGCGTGGTGAGAACACTGTGTATATCTGTGTTCTGAGGGGTCTGCCAAATACTGCTGCCAATTTTTTTCCATGATTATCTATTATCATAATTTATACACTTTTCGCAATGTTTGTATCATGTTTCTTAAGTTATGTAGTTTAACTATATAGTATAACTCAAAAGGTATTTGGACTCTTAAAGGGATAGTTCACCCAAAAATGAATTTTTAGATCTTTCTTCAAATGTGTTCTGCAGAAGAACAAAAGTCATACATACCTGGGATGGCATGAGGGTGAGTAAATATTTAGAGAATTTTCATTTTTGGATGAACTATCCCTTACACTTATAAGTCACACTTAAAAATGTTTGAATGTCATTAGATGACAAAATAACAAACCAAGTGGCATTTGCAAACAAATGATGCTAGCCTTTATTATTTTCTTTGTTGTTTTTGCAATTAATTTGAACCAACTGGTTTCAAAATATGCGTAATCAGTTCCCCTCAAGTTCACACAGATACCTTAGCAGAGAAACCACAGTAGTGTAGTTCACCACATTAAATATGGACATTTTCCACTAATGGTTAATAGCCAGAGTTTGTCCAAACTTTTGTAGAATTTTAACTGTTTAAATCTATCGTTTTATCCCTTGAAACCTAATGCAACTTCTTTTTGTGAAATGTGCTTGCTTTAAAATGAAAGGCATTTATCTTTAAACTTTTACATTTAATGCAATGACATTCATCCATTTCCGAGTCCCAATGCTCTTTGGTTCTACTGTATAATAAACAGTTGTCTCAATCTCTGAAGTTTGCAACCCATGTTCTCTTTGTCACAGAACTACCCGCCACACTCGGTGTCGCCCACAGACATCAACGCTAGCCTGCCACCCATGTCCAGTTTCCACCGCAGCAGTGCCAACACCTCGCCCTTCGTCACTGCATCTCACACCCCACCTGTCAACACCTCAGAGGGAGTCATGGGTATGCTTTCCTAAACATGCCACCTTTATAGTGTTCCTGCTGATTTATTTCACACGAAAAGTTGAAGTGTGTAATAGCTGCACCACTAGCACCATCAAACGGAATTACGAACATAAAAACTGTGTAGAAAAACTTCTTGAACTCTCCCCTTAAAGTATTTTAACCTTGAAAAATGGTGAAACACTTCACCTTGAGAAGAAGCTACAGTTTAGATTTGTACTCACATTTTTCATCCAAATATTACATTATTATCTCTGATAATGGTGTCAGTGTTCAAGGTTGTTTCATTGTTTTATAAGTTCACAAACGTAGAACCAGTTGTCACTCCTCAATATAAAACATGACATTAATGTCTTAGTGCGGCCCCAATGTGAATGTTGTGTCTCTGTGGTCTTTATGTAGCTGCTGCCAACCGAGGGAACGCCACTGGAAGCTCTCAGACTGGAGACGCGCTGGGAAAAGCCCTGGCTTCAGTAAGACCCTTCTTTATTCAACCAGACTGCTTAATCCAGACCATTTCTGAAATGTACCATTTTACAGAACAGGGATTGACTTTCATTTATATACATCCCTCCGTCGTTTGCAGACCATGAAACAGATTAAAATGTTATGTTATTATTGTAATGAGTTAGTGATCTAAGGTTCCAGGCATTGTAAACATACCCTGTGTTGTCCAACTTGCTTTAGGAAACTCCATGTTGACATGTTGTAGACATGAGCGAGATTACCCGACATAATGGCATGGTTAAGTCTTTAAAGGACTGGACTTGTGCTCTTAGGATGGGTATTAGTGGCAGTGCAGAAGGTTAAGAGATTGAATAAGGTCAGAGGATCTGTTTGTGGATGTTTCTGGACCTAAGCCCGGATAATTGTGCTCTTAATCTTGGCGTATACAAGAAAAGGAGCTGTACATAAAAGCCTGTGGATTATAAGTCGGTTTGGATAATGAGTGCTGGCATTCGTGCTAGTTCCTAATGTGTCCCTGAAACTGGAGATTACAATAACCTCTAAAACTTGCCGAGCTTAACTTAAAGACTTATTTAGCTTTAAAAAAATCCTGCAGACTTGCTTATTCTACAGTAAGTCACAACAAACACTTTTTTTAAAGCAGGAACACATCTGGACTGATTCAGCACTGTTTCAGAAGAGAGAGCCGTAGACTCACCTCGCCACTGAGGACAAGGTTGTGGCGAGAGCTTTTTTCTAACCTTGAGTTTTCTTTGATATCCTGTCTTTGTGCCCTGCTATTCTGAGAAATTAGATGTCTAATCACTCTTCTTTGATAGAGGAAAGAAAGGACAGAAGGAAAAATGTAATATGATACAGTGGGTGAGGCTTGCTGGGGCACAAGTGCACTCACTGGCACACACACAGACAGAAGACAGTGCCGCTGAAAGATAATCACAAATTAAGTCTTTTTGAATTTCAGACTCAATTCTATTTGCATGATAAAGCCACAGTGAAATGGACACGGTTGGGCTGGGGTGGAAGGACAGGAGAGAGAATGAGATGAGGGGAGGGGTAAACGACCTAACTGATGCGCCTCGGCTCTGCGGGTCGCCCATTGTGTCGCTTTTGTTATGATTCCTTTTGGATGGTTTGTGCTCATTGGGCCCCCACTGGCAGAGAGCAGTGTGACTGATGAGGGGGAGGAGATCCATTTGTTGTTTGTAAAATGAGCGATGTTGCACTAGAAATATAGCAGAAGTTGGCTGGGATGCTCAGAACGGCTGGCCTCAACTCATTAGGTCAGGAGTCAGAGCTAAAGAGGCCCTGAATCACAAGGGCGGAGGGGACGTTTGCTGGCACATTAATGACTGCTCAGATATTGCGTTGTACCGGTGAACAGTCAATGTTATCTCTTGAAAAATCTGTCATTATTTACTCGCTGTTTGTTCCAAACATATATGGCATGCTTTCTTCTGTGGAACTTAAAGGGAGATTTTATGCAGAGTGATAGCCTCAGTCACCATTCACTTTCATTGTATTTAAAAAAAATGTATGAATGTGAATCATGACTGAAGCTAACATCTTGCTTAACAACTCCTTATTTTGTTCCTCCAGAGAAAGTAATTCATATGGGTTTGGAACAACATAATGGTGAGGGTGAGTAAATGGTGACAGAATTTTAATTTTTGGGTGAACTGTCCCATCTAGGTAAAATTCTACAGAAACAACCACTCTTATGGTTAACATCTCTCTGTTTGTCTACTCTGAGAGATGAATGTACTGTACTAAAGCCCCGGGTAGGATTTGCAGAGTTGATTGAAACACAAAAGTGTGGTATTTTGGGTTTAATAAGAAGATTAATAATGATAGTATCCGCATTTTTGTGTGTTTTTAAGTCAAATGGACTTCATGATCCCTGGCAATTGATGTCCCACAACTTTAGAGCCGTTTATTCTCAAAAATCCTGACAGATAATTGGGATCAAAACCTGAAAATGGCATAGTGATTTCCATTACTGGTCCTAAAACCTTTTTTTTTCTTTTTTTTTTTTTTTTTAGCAAAACACCCGATAAGCAATGCTTAGATGTTTACTTTCATCCGACATTTGGCTTAACACAAAATCCTTTTCTAGAAGTCTCTAAAACAAAATTTCTTGGAGACTTCGCAAGCAACATCAGCTGTGTTTCACGATAAGAGAGAGGCTGGAGGGCTTCCTCCATCATGGCGTCTATTTGTTTATTGCCAAGAGAGCGGGGCTGTGACGGTCTCGGTTGCTGTTTACTGGACAGGCAGGGAGAGGCTTTATTACCTCTCATCCATAACTGAAGATGAGCCCGAGATGGCCAGCCACAGGCCAGACTAATTCACTCTAAAAAGCTCCAATAAGGGAGATTAATGGCCATGTCTCTCTCTCTCTCACTGCATCATCTGCCTGGCTTTCTCTATTCCTCCATCTCCTCTCTATTATGTATTAGGAGTGACATATTCAGCATGATAAATCCATAAAAACTGGACTTGCGGGTGATCTGAATGCAATGGAGAGTATTATCAACTTCTTTTGTTTTCCCTCTCAGCCGTTGTGGGGTTGTGATCTTTTGTGCTCATGTGGTTTCACTTGTGATGTGCAACATGCATCGGGTGTGTGGCTTGGGCCCATGCTTTGACATTATAACAACCACAGATGTGTCAGAGAGCCAGGCAAGGCTTGCTGGACAGCAGGTGTCACAGTATTCTTAGTGCAGGAAGGGGGGCATGCATGTGTGTGTTTTGCAGATGTTATAAAGGCCGGCTTAGGTTGTTAAAAGACAGTATGCTGTGAGCCTTTTTTTATGGATGCTCTGCTTGTAAAATTAGCAGAATTGATGAGCCATTTTTTTGGCTGAGCACAGACTGAGAGATGCTAACTGTGGCTGTAAACCTGGGGTCGGAAACGACAGATTGCAGGTTTACCTCACAGGATGATTTTTCACTTTCTCTCGCTCTTGTTTACAGATCTATTCTCCTGACCACACCAGCAGTAGTTTCCCCTCGAACCCTTCCACTCCAGTGGGCTCTCCTTCTCCGCTGACGGTTCAGGCGGGGGCTGCCACAGCAGGTACAGTGGTGACGGCCAGCGGCCCCACAGGAAGGGCAGGTAGAGCACCAATCTGCCTCTCTGACCACACACACATACATTTTCATTGCATAGATCAGAGGTTTCAAACTTTTTGATGCCCAGGACCACCCAGAATGATGATCCCCTTTTGAGGGACCCCCTTCCTAAAATATCTCTTTAAGATATTATCTGGAAAATTTTATAAAAAAAAATATTATTTACTATTAGAATAATTGTACAAACCTATAGAATTGTTTTTATTTTATTTTTTTATTATTTTAAAAATTAAATGGTAATAATGTCAAATCTGGTCAATATTTATATATATTACATTATATTAAATATTATATATATATATATATATATATATATATATATATATATATATATACACACACACACACACACACACACACACACACACACACACACACACACACACACACTTTTTTTTCACATCCCTTATCTCTCAAATGTTCTGCTGACCTCCTAGCACCCCCTGAAAGTCCCTGGTCCCCAGTTTGAAAACTGTTGGCATAGATATTTAAGAGTCAGAATATTAAACCAAGTGGCATCAAAGGATACAAGAGCTTTACTCAGGTCTGTTAAATTTTCTTTGCAGTTGTTGCTATCGATTCACTTTGAACCAAGGTTATTTTTTCTAAAATGTATCAAGCCAGTTCCTTGAAGTTCACACAAAAGACCTAGCAGAGGATGTATAGTGTTGTGAATAAGTATTTGCCCCATCCTGATTTCTTCTGTTTTTGTGTATATCAAAAATTCGAACAAAATCTAATTAAAAAAAAGGCAATCTGAGTAAACACAAAATACAGTTTTTAAATAATAATGTTATTTATTGAAGTAGAAAAGTTATCCAATACCAGCTGGGCCTGTGTGAAAAAATATTTGCCCCTTTAGTTACTAAATCCCCAAATATATGAAACTGCATTCATAATGGGGTTCAGCTGGACTAGACACAATCAGGCCTGATTACTGCCAGCCCTGTTCAATCAAATTAACATATAAATAGAACTTTTTCAGCAGCATGAGGTTGGCTAAAAGGTCTTACCCGAAAAAATTCCAGAAATTAGGAAAAAGGTAGTTGAAATACATCAGTCTGCTTCAAACTCTGGGACTCCAAAGAACCACAGTGAGTGCCATTATCTAAAAATGGAGAACACTTGGCACAATAGTGAACCTTCCCAGAAGTGGCCAATATTCCAAAATTCCTCCAAGAGCACAGCAATGACTCTTCCAGGAAGACACAAAAAACGCCAAGGACAACATCCAAGGAACTGCAGACCTCTCTCGCATCAATAAAGGTCACTGTTCATGTCTCCACTTTCAGAAAGACACTGGCCAAAAATGCCATAAAATCCTAAAGGAGAACATCCGGTCATCAGTCCATGAGTTGAAGCTCAATCGCAACTAGATTATGCAGCAAGACAATGATCCAAAGCATAGAAGTAAGACCACCTATGAATGGCTCAAAAGAAGCCAAATTTAAGTTTTCAGTTCATGCTCGAAAACCCTCCAGTGTGGCTGAACTAAAGCAGTTCTTCAAAGAGGAGAGGGCCAAAATTCCACCACAGCGTTATGAAAGACATCTCCAGTTATCAGAAGCATCTGGTTGTGGTTGTTGCTGCTTTACGTGGCACAATCAGCTATTAAGTTTAAGGAGGCAGTTAGCTTTTCACATGGGTGATATATGTGTTGAATAACTTATTTGCTTCAATAAAAATATATAGATTTGAAAACAAAATTGTGTGTTTACGCAGGTCGCCTTTGTTTTTTAGTTATCTCTTCTGAAGATCTAAAACAATTTAGTATGAACATTTTTAAAAACAGAAGAAATCAAATACTTTTTCACAGCACTGTACAGTGAACATGTTCCACTACATTTTGACAACCAAAAAGTTATAAAAATACTTTTTGTCTTCATTTAGAACTAGTCATAGTTTTATCTTTTACAACTGCATAAGCATCTTTTTGTGAAATGTTTTGCATTTCAGATGTGCTTATGCTATCATTGTGTAAAATAAATGCCACCTGGTCTGATATTTATCTAATGCAATGACATTCAGGCATTTTAAGTGTGGTTTAATTGTCCAAGTGCTTTTTTTTGGCCACTGTATATACTCCAATGTATTAAACACACAGGGCTGTCATCCTTAACATTTAACATATACTTTCTGTTTGTTTAGTTGGTTGGTTGGTTGATCTATTAAAAATGGCTTGGAGACAGTAATTTCGTCCAGCTTTCATTAATCGATATACACAATACTACAATGGAAAACGTTTTCAGACAAACACGTTTTGTTAAAAATTGGATCTGGGATGCTAGAATTAGTCTGTATCTACCAAAGAATCACTGTGGTTTGTTATCACCATAACAGGCGCGCTATCAGACACTTCTATCTGCTTTCACAGTGAGTGTCAGCTCCCTAAGTCCTGCGGTCTCGACTGCTTGACTCACATGTCACACTGATGCCGTGTGGCTGCACAAACCCAGAGCCCTGTCCTCCTCATGTCAATGAGTAAACACATTGTCCCTCGACCGCTGAGTTTGAAGATAGTGTCGGGGGAGCTGTGCCCTGGTTAGGGGTGATTGATAAACTACCACTGTGAAGATTTTATCAGCTGCTGACGGGAATGATACACAGTTAGTTGAAATGAAAAAATAATGTATAGGCACAGCAGGTGAGAAAAAGAGACCAGCTGCTACAAATAGAGATAGACGGATATTATTTTTTATTAACAAGACTTGAGTATTTTGTTGTTTAAGTGACTAATAACTGATATACATATCTGATTTTCTTTTTTTTTTCTTTGACACAAAATAATTAATCTTTAGATTACCACAATAAAAACATAAAATGCTTGATGAATATTTTAATAATAAGAAGAATATTTTATGCCATTAAATTTATGGAAAGTTGCTTTTTGAGCTAAATGGTTACAAATGTTTTTTTTTAGTTTTTGTGTATATATCCACCTGCTAAAATGCTGTGAATTTCTTATTTGAAAATGAATCTCTGTATTGAGTCATTTATGGTAAAAAATACATTTTTTGAGGGGACACCATTTATTGGTAGACTGTAATATAGTCTAACTATATTTAATTACAGGTTACCTGTTAAATGGAAAAGTGTGATTATCGGTAAAAATATCAGTCAAACCGATTAGCGGTCTATCTCTAGCTGTAATTGATAGGTCTTCAGTATGTTGTTTCAGTGAGTGGGCAGTTGTGTTCAGTAATATAGTTGTGACAGCTGTGTCAGTGTCTGTCCCACTCCTCATCCTCAGCTGTTGCCCCTTTCCTCACACAGCTGTTGCCTGTGACAGACTGGCCTGCAAAGATCCTCATTTATTAGCCGGGCTGACTGAGAGAAAGGGAGGGGGAGCGAGAGTGACTCAGCTCAGAGAAAGCCTTACTCTCCACATACCAACCTGTACCTCATGGTGTCACTTCCAGACACCCCAGCACAGCCTATCCAGTTTTTTCTGAATGCTTAAAGTTGTTTTACATAAAAACTAATGTAAACATTAATGCAGACGAATTTAGTTGTGGTCGACCTGTATTGGATTTTTTAATTGTCAATACCGATATCTAGAGAGCAGGGTGGCCGATGGTCAGAATTATGTAATTTAATGCATTACAATTATACTAAATTATTTTAAAGTATGAGAAATATATATCAATATAAATATAAACTTATATATGTATACTATATATATACGGCAGATTTTGGAACGTACACCAAGCATTATGACAACTTCTGCATAAGCAATGCATGTACAGTTATGCTGATAATCACAAATTGGCCAAATGATGGCAGATTCATCGCCCTAGTTGAGACATTGGTCCATTACTAGTATTTAGTCAAATTTGGCACACTATTTGTCATTCTCTCTGCCTACGATTTTATCACATCATTAAGTTGATTTACAGTCAAAGCTACCTTTGATATCCAGGGCCTTTTATTTATTGAAGCTCTTTGATTAGGCTGATCTTATTGATTGTCTCACATTTTTTCATGATGTTATGATTAAGCTGAATCACTTCCATATGTTTCTCAGGATTAGTTCTTAAATTCAAACAATAGAGCCGCTCATTGCCGGGTCTCTCTAATTAGAGCCCAGCACAACGTTCGGAGTGCCACACGTGCCCACGCTCATTTGTCAAGCTGGCCACCGGTGAGGAGGCCTTATTAAATGCTGCGCTCTCTTTGTACTGGGAGAGGGAGAGTTTCCTGCCCCAAAGTTATTTTTAATAGGCCCTTAATGAAAGTCTGCTTCTGAGGACTTTTGTGTTTAAGCAAATTCCTTGAAATGAGAGCTGCTGACACTTTATATATATATATATATATATATATATATATATATATATATATATATATATATATATATATATATATATATATCACCTTTTAAAGATGTTTGATTTATATCTTTTTAATTATGTATTTGCTTTGAAATTACTTAAAAGTGTGCATTTTTCAATTAGTGGAGCTTTCATTCAGACCAAAAGCCAGTGTAACCAAGTAGATCTCAAATGTTTAATGCAAGGATAGAGTAAAATCAGATTTTCACTAAAGGAACACAAGAAAGAATTATATTTCTGTGTTATATTGAGTTTAGTCTCTGAAATTATTTTTGCATTCACTGGGAGTTTCTGAAGAAATACTCTTACTATACAAATGACCAGAACAGGCCCATCTGAACAGTTATGACAACCGGCAAAATAGGAAGTCTCTGATATAAACAAAGCACTTGTAGTTAATATTTGGCTCTGCGCCTGGTTTGGTCTCAAATGGGGTACGGTTTAAGGAAAGAGAATGCCAGTCTCCCTCCTAAACTGATTAATGTAAATAAGCTAAAAGCTGGGTCACACTCCATTAAGGGTATTTGACCTGTTTTTTTTAAAGACATGCCACAATCTCCATGCAAGACTTTCTGTAGTGGATTGTTTGCTCATCAATCAAATCAACACCTAAATAGAACTTTTTTCAGCAGCATGAAGTTGGCTAAAAGGTCTCACCCAGTAGCACACTATGCTAAGTTCAAAAGAAATTCCAGAAATTATGAGGAAAAAAGTGATTGAAATACAACAGTGTTTCCCAACCTTTTTTCTGACAAGGCACACTTTTTACGACTAAAACATTCTACGGCACACCACTTTCCCACATAGACTAACCATCGTCAATATTTTTCCATTTTAAGAACTTGTCCATATTTTCTGTCGTCTTAGGTGCGTGTTTACTTGTAATGTTTGAAATCTGGCTATGCAAAAAAAACTAAAAATCACTTGCAGTGCTTGTGTTAGACTTTCTCATCATCCGTCATTTTGATGGACAGGGTCGTAAAAATTCAGTCATAATCTATTTTTACCCGTCATTTTAATTTTCAGATTTTGATGATAAGACATTTAATAGCTTTTATTTTCATTCACATTTTCATTTTTAATCATGAGTTTACAGGACGAGCATATACCAGATTATGCATTTATTTATTTATTTATGAAGAGAACAGATGAACAACAGAGACACCACATGAAGCAGATGAATGTTTGGCCACTAAAACACGACATATGAACAACGTGATATTACAAAAAAAACATATACGATTAAAATATTAACAATACATGTAAAAACTTAACTGAACAGAACTCAATTGACAATTTAAACCTTCCTCCTTGTCCGCATTGACTTAAACTGGGTGCTCGCCTGTGCGTAATCAAACGCATCAAGGGAGACTGATGCTGAGGCAATTGTCATTAAATTTTGCATCTTTGCCTCGGACAGATGACTTCTCGTGGCAGTTTTAATTTGGTTCTGGAGGCTGAACACAGCGTCAAGCCCCACATTGCCCTCCACATGACAAGAGTTGCAGAAAGCTTCACAGAGGGGCGATTTTACGAGTTTGCCACATAAAAAAGCAGGAGGTATGCAAAATAAACATTGAAAATCTGTATTTGGAAGAGAAAGAAAAATCTTGCAGTTGTTTTGATAGCAGAAAGTAATAAAAGGACTTGTTTATGTTTAGGTCTAAGCGTTTTCTTGGTGAATTTAAATTAGTTAAATAACTGGGGTCTCTGATATTCGTAAACGATAAGGTAATACTTAATTAAAAGAAATTATGAGACATTCAATGTCTCTTCACAAATTTGGACAGTTTATAAATATTTCTTGTTGCTTCGTACTCTCAAAGACATTGTTGGTGAAGCAAAAACTTGTGTGTGAAAAACACTTTGGTGTGACATCACTTCATGGACTTCATTGTATTCTGCAGCGCTGACGCGAGTCATGTGACAGACCATTAATGCGTATAAATATCAGTAATTTTGCACATTAATCATTGCTCTTCACAATCACAATAGTGACTGATTATGGTTTCAAAATGGCAAATTTTTCCGAAAGGTGAGGAGTTTGGATCCCTGAAATGATAATTTTTTTCATGCACTTATTTATTTTGTGGACAGCACACTAGTATGCAGCGCACAGTGGTTGGGAAACACTGGGTTACAAAACTATTTCAAAGGCTTTGGGACTCCAAAGAACCACATTGAGTGCCATTATCTCCAAATGGAGAAAACTTGGCACAATAGTGAACCTTCCCAGAAGTGGCCAACCTTCCAAAATAGTGACAACTCATCCAGGAAGTAACAAAAAAGCCAAGGACAACATCCAAGGAACTGCAGACCTCTCTCGCATCAAAAAAGGTCACTGTTCATGACTCCACTACCCAAAAGACACTGGCCAAAAACGCCATCTATGGAAGTGTGGTGAGGCGAAAACCACTGCTAACCCAGAATAACATTAAGGCCTGTCTGAATTTTGCCAAAACACACCTTGATGATCCTCAAACCTTTTGGGGAAATGTTCTGTGGACTGATGAGTCGATTACATCTGGTGTAAATCAAAAACAGAATTCCACAAAATGAACATCATACCTACGGTCAAGCATGGTGGTGGTAGTGTGATGGAGTGGGGATGCTTTGCTGCTTCAGGATCAAGGCGACTTGCAATAATTGAGGGAAACAAGAATTCTGCTCTCTACCAGAAAATCCTAAGGAGAACATCTGGTCAACAGTCCATGAGTTGAAGCTCAATCGCAACTAGATTATGCAGCAAGACAATTATCCAAAGCATAGAAGTAAGACCACCTATGAATGGCTCAAAAGAAGCAAAGTTTTGGAGTTGCCTAGTCAAAGTCCTGACTTGAACCCAATTGAGATGCTGTGGCAGGACCTTAAACGGGCAGTTCATGCTCGAAAACCCTCCAATGTGGCTGAACTAAAACAGTTCTTCAAAGAGGAGAGGGCCAAAATTCCACCACAGTGTTTTGAAAGACATCTCCAGTTATCGGAAGCATGATGGTGGCACAACCAGCTATTAAGTTTTAGGGGGAAGTTAGTTTTTCACATAAATGATATATGTGTTGACTAACATTTTTGCTTCAATTAAAAAAATTATATATATATATATATATATATATATATATATATACACACACACACACTCACCTAAATGATTATTAGGAACACCTGTTCAATTTGGCTGGTGGTGGTGGTGTAATGGTGTGGGGGATGTATTCTTGGCACACTTTAGGCCCCTTATTGCCAATTGGGCATCGTTTAAATGCCACGGCCTACCTGAGCATTGTTTCTGACCATGTCCATCCCTTTATGGCCACCATGTACCCATCCTCTGATGGCTACTTCCAGCAGGATAATGCACCATGTCACAAAGCTTGAATCATTTCAAATTGGTTTCTTGAACATGACAATGAGTTCACTGTACTAAAATGGCCCCCCACAGTCACCAGATCTCAACCCAATAGAGCATCTTTGGGATGTGGTGGAACGGGAGCTTCGTGCCCTGGATGTGCATCTCACAAATCTCCATCAACTGCAAGATGCTATCCTATCAATATGGGCCAACATTTCTAAAGAATGCTTTCAGCACCTTGTTGAATCAATGCCACGTAGAATTAAGGCAGTTCTGAAGGCGAAAGTGGGTCAAACACAGTATTAGTATGGTGTTCCTAATAATCCTTTAGGTGAGTGTGTGTGTGTGTGTATGTATGTATGTATGTATATATATATATATATATATATATATATATATATATATATATATATATATATATATATATATATATATATATATATATATATTCACACACTGGCGGCCAAAAGTTTGGAATAATGTACAGGTTTATGGAAAGAAATTGTTACTTTTTATTTACCAAAGTGGCATTCAACTGATCACAATGTATAGTCAGGACATTAATAACATGAAAAATTACAATTACAATTTGAAAAAAAATTAAACTACTTCAGAGAGTTCTCATCAAAAAATCCTCCACATGCAGCAATGACAGCTTTGCAGATCCTTGGCATTCTGACTGTCCAGATACTCGGGCGACATTTCACCCTACGCTTCCTGTAGCATTTGCCATGGATATGATCTTGTTGGGCACTTCTCACGCACCTTGCAGTCTAGCTGATCCCACAAAAGCTCAATGGGGTTAAGATCCATAACACTCTTTTCCAATTATCTGTTGTCCAATGTCTGTGTTTCTTTGCCCACTCTAACTTGATGCCAAAAAAAACATCCAGTGAGGGGCAGTTCTGTGGATTGAAAACCTTGTTGATGATAGAGGTCAACAGAGAATGGCCAGACTGGTTCGAATTGACAAAGTCTACGGTAACTCAGATAACCACTCTGTACAATTTTGGTGAGAAGAATATAATCTCAGAATTGACATGCGGATTGGTGCTGCTTGGCGGCACGAGTGGGACCTACACAATGTTAGGCAACTGGTTTAAATGTTGTGGCTGATCATTGTATGTGGAAGTTGAGATCTGAGTGAGAGTCATAGTCTCATCCTGTTACTTCTATAATTATTCAGGCTCCTCCATTGAGCTCAGCCAGTGTTTGTGTCAAGGGTAGATACTCATGATCCAAATCAAAGCCCTTATCAGTGACCTGCATTGTTCTTCCATCATTTTTAGCCATGGCTTCATTACTGAAGGGAAATTAGTCCTTTAGTACTGGTTTCTGTGTTTATGTATGTGAAAGGGTTGTCCACACACCCTTCTCACGTTACAGGATATGGCCCAGCCATAGGAAATGATGCGTCTGGAGCACTAAAGGAAAACAGCCCACATTGAGAATAGTTGGAATCAGTATTGGAAATTAGTTTTAGTCTATTGCGTCCTGAACTGTGTGTGCCAGTGTGCATTGGTCCAAACAACCTACTAAAAAAATTATAAAAGCTATTTTTTTTATTTTATTTTTAGGAAACTATTTTTGTTGTATTATTATTATAAAAATACAATTTCTTTGAAACTTTTTTTAACTTTACATCATATAAACATCTAGTCAGTAAACTTGGTTTGTTATTTGTTTGTGAATCAGATTACACTGATCATGCTGTATGTTTGTGTTTTTGTGCACAATCAGTGAAGACAATGCAATAGACACACAACACTGCCATTGAGTAGCATTGCAGGAAACACTGATTTGTATTGCTTTTTCTTTTCAGGCCTTCAACATAAATTCTGTTCTGTTGTCATGAATCCTGCATGTGTCAGGTGACTAAACAGTGACTGACTCACACTCACAATCTCTCTCTCTCTCTGTCCACAGGAACAACTCAGTGGCCCCGTGCAGCTGGACAGGCACCTTCGTCCCCAAACTACGAGAATTCCCTCCATTCTCTGGTAAGAACACTCTCCTCTCCTCCTCCTCGGCACTGTGCACTTTTTAATGCCCACTGTGTCAGTAGATGACTTGCTCCTGGAGGGAAAGGGGTAGCTTTACATGAACATTCCTTGCTGACAAATGTTAAGAATGGGACAGGGAGTGGCCATGGGGACTGAACAATACCTGTCCCTTGGAGCTTGTCTCCTGCCATCTGTCCTTTTTTGTCCAGGGTGGCTGGAGATTGGTCGGGTATATGAAGGGGGTGGAAAGGGATTGGTTTGGGTGTGTAACGGGGTGGGGTGCCAGCAGCTGCTGCGTTCAACATCCACTACTGCAGAATTCCAGGGCTGACTGGAGTGCTGAGCCACAACAGGAGATCACTTTACACACACACACGCTCCTTCCTTCCCATGTCATGCATTCACACTATGGGGTGTGTAGATAAATATTTACTCTCATGCTTTGTATGCCAGCTGCAAGTGGATTCTTATGGGCTGTCCACTGTGTTGGACTAGAAATACATGAACAGTGGTGCTGCAGGATACAGAAAATGAGCCGGCCTTGGTGCAACCTAATTAGTTACTAGAACAACTACCAGGATGTCAATACTTGGTAAACTGCCTTGATGCCTTATTCTGTGGGGATGGCTCAAGGTGGTCAACAAAGTTGGTTAGTTGACCAGCAAATGATTAGTTCATTAGTAATGTTTTATACTGCAAAAATAATTTTCTTGCTAAGTATTTTTGTCTTGTTGTCCAGTAAAAAATATTGAAACATTCTTAAAACAAGATACATTTACTTGCAAAGCAAAATTGCATAGCATTATTTGTCTTGTTTTCAGAGAAATCTAACAAAATTTGGTGGGGTTTATAAATAAATTCAAAGGGAAAAGTCAAGTCAAATTTATTTGTATAGCACTTTTCACAACACACATTTTTTCAAAGAGAGAGAGAGAGCTGTCAGTCACTGTTTAGTCACCTGACACATGCAGGATTCATTACAACAGAACAGTTTCTTTGAATTAAGAGATGCAAATTCTCAGAGAAAGTAGCATTTTGAAATTCGTCCCTTTTAACCCTTAAATGCATGGCTATTTTAACAAACAATATTACATACAGTACTTGGGTTTTTAGAGTCCCGGCACTGAAACAGGAGTGCCACCTTGAGAAATAAATTGTGTGTGTAATATTTACGTGTATAGGCATTTCAAATTCTGATAATGCACCATTGTCGCACAGAAAATCAATGTGATATAGTAGTCATTTATATGAATATAGTACTCATTTATCATATAATATCCTGTGATAGTAAACTTATATAGGTATGAAATAATCATAAAAATATAATTTATGGAACCCCATAAAAGTGACACTATTACACACTTAGGGTCCGTAATGGTCCTATACACTTTTGGTACTTTTTAAAAATATATTATTTTGCAATTTTTTGTGTTATGCTATTTATAAGAGAAAGGTTGAGGAATACTAAAGAAGTGGGGGCACAATTTCAAAAAATGGATGAGGTAAAGGAGGTGGGATGAGGTCCCGGGTCACTAAAGACACGAGGCATGCATTTATGGGCTAAAGCAACAATAAACTTCAAGATAATTACTGTAACACTGTCACACATAATGTTTTTTTATTTTTATTTATACATATACAGATGGTCATTTTAGGCAGTTGTATCACATCTTTTTGTTTTTCAATGCCTCGCGCCATGTGTTGCATTTTTAAGAAGACAATTTTTATGTAGTTAAAAGTAGTTTGTAAAAGCAGCTTTCGAGACCCCTGCATTCTGTTCAATTCTGTTGCACTCCATCTATATGTTTTTTGAACAAACAAACATGTCATTGTGTGAACAGTCCTTAAGAAACATGCTTGATCTGTGTCTGGTGGAGGTGACCTTAAATCTTTGCACCGTAAATACATAAGTCTTCCTTTAGACGGACTTGTCATTCATAGCAACCCGTCGACTTCAAAAATGTTGTTTTCCACATCCCTACTGCTCTCTGCTGATCTCTCTGTCTTTTGTAAACCCTGCTTACTTCTCTCCGTGTTGTCCCAATGTATGTCTCACTGTTCTCCTCTTCCTGACTGTAGAAAAATCGTGTGCACCAGCAGCTTCATGAGCATCTGCAAGATGCCATGTCCTTCTTAAAGGATGTCTGCGAGGTATATTCCCGCTCTTTAGACAGACACCTCCTGTCCTTCTCTTCTGTCCAGCCATCAGCTTTCCTGTGATTCTGCATGATTGCAGATTCCTTTTTGTTTTCTGTTTATTTTATCATGCTTTTATTGTTTGTCGTTTTCACCTTTTAGTGATTGTCTTTGACGAATACAGAACTAGATGCATTAAAATCACCATATTGCAGTTAGTTAGCAGAGCAGAAAACTGTCATTGATTGATGTTTATTCCTCCAGATGTTGTTTAAATTGTTTAGCCTTGCACTTTGTTTCGAATTTTCTTTCTTTTCTTCATGCTGACTTTTTTGTTGTGCATTTTGCTTTATGATGAGTGTCATTTTGTGATTCAATGTCAAAATCCATGTCATTCAAATCTCTGGTAATATTTTGTTTTCATTCAAGCATATGTTGTTCTGTCTTTTCCCCTCCCTTTCTCCTCCACTTCCCCTTTCTCTCAACTCATTCCAGTCTCGGATGGAGGACCGGCTGGACCGGCTGGACGATGCGATTCACGTCCTCCGGAACCATGCCGTGGGCTCCACTGCCGCCCTGTCTAGCGACATCCACAGCTTGTTGGGACAAGCGCACAACGGGGCAATCGCAGCCATTGGTGCCAACTTTCCTGCTTCCGGATTGGTTGTCAGCCGAACATCACCTATGGTAATGACAACTTAACCCTTATGAGGAAACTTTGTTATTATTTGTTTCAGTGCCTGCTGAATGTTTAAACCTTTCAAGTTCAAAGACCCTTACATTTATTAGAGGCATGAGAAAGAGAGAAAAGCATGTGTTTTTTTCATTGTGCTTCTCCAAATAGGCTAATAAACAGAGTTAAGCCACCTGTTTAAAATGAAGTCTTAACTATTTTCCACTGAGAGCATTTGAACTTAAACCCACATATTTTCTGCAAGCGTAATGGCTAAACCGAAGCTCATTCTCCCTCCGTGAGCTGCGTTCCACTGAGTGAATGGGAAAAGCAGTCACAGTAGAATCTAGTAGATCAGTGGCCGGTCTGGAAGACATTTCCGCACCCAAGCACTCCTCACTGGGGCTGTGGGGACCTGCTTGATGTGAGACTTGCTTAAACTAATGTGCTCTGTATCTCTCCCACCATCCCAGTACATTAATTCTCTTCTACAGTGAGATTTATGCACAGCTGTAGAGCAGGAACAACCCAGATTTTGGTTTTCCCTTCTGTTACCCAATAATTGGAAACCATCATGGCCATTTTTTGTCATGTATTTGGATAAAACTTCAGGGTATCACTTTACCATGAGTCAATTTATTAACATTAGTTAATCCATAATGTATCATGAATAAACAATGAAACATTAAACATATTTAAACATTAAACATTAACAGGCTAGTTTGCCCAAAAAGGTACCAAACCTGTATTAATGGTGAATGCCTTAGTAACTTTCTTTGCATTTTTTTATCTATTCGGTGAAAGTGAATGTGGACGAGGGCTGTCAGTCCCTTACTTTCTGCCGCACATTTCCTCCAATGATTTTTACAATAAAAAATGTAATGAATTTGGAACAAAATAAAGGTGAATAAATTATATCAGATTTGTAATTTTTGGGTGACATGTCTGGAATTTTTTTTTTCACGTTAAAGCATATCAGCTGTGTATTGACGGTATAATGTGCAAACAGAAACATTTATTTTGTATAACTGGTCGGATTCACACTGAATATATTTCGAATTGATTCGCCCTCTTCACACCAGTCGTGCAACTCTGTGTGCCAATAATAATTCATGGCCTTATGTAAATGAAACCCATTTAGAAATCTAAATGAAACTGCATCTCTTCACACTACTCTAACAGATCTTCTTTGTGGCAACAATAATTTATAGCCTTATAGCCTACTGTAAATTAAACACATGGACTCTTAACAGCTCTGGTTTATCGCACTGTGACAAAAGTGAGTTTTATAACTTTTTTAGCCTTTATACGTCATATTTTCAGTCATGGTGAACTGAGGGTCATTTTACTCAAGCAAACGAGAAGATATATTGCTGCGAAATGACAGAGCAGTAATGCGGATTTGTAGTGAACAGTGTTGTTGTGTCCCTCTTCTGCAGGAGCCGTTACACTGCTGTCAGTGTGCTATGTGTTCATACACACACAAACAGAGCTCTGTGAAAGTGTCTCAGCCCGAATGCGCACTCAGACAAGGTCCTGATTCAGCCCTCCCAGTGTGCTTTTATTTTGGTGCACTCTTTTCTCTTTCTGTCTCCCTCTTATCTTTTTTCCCTCCTCTTTCTTAACAACTCAGGAAATCTGACGCTTTAGTCGTGTGTGTGTGTGTCTGAGCGCCTCAGCTGTATGGTAATCAAGCCCAGACAGGAAAATGGCTGCCTTCTTTGGTCGGCATCCCCCTCCTCCGCTCTTCTTCTGCCACAGACAAAGGGTTATTTGGACACCTGTTGAGAGTGGTACTGAGATTAGAGTGTGGGGGAAGGGGAGGTTAACAGAGGCCAACAGTGACTTAGGAACACATTCCTGAAGGAAAAGCGGGGGAAAAGACATCTCTCCCATTTCATCCCTTTCTATGCCCCCCTCTACACTCTTCCTCCTCCATGACTCCCAATCCCGTTGCTATTCAGAAAGGAAACTAGATTGCAGGCTAACGTATGTAGTGAGAAGGGTAATGTGATAGACAGTCAGTGAGGGGCTGCGTTGGTTTCTTCTCCACTGCTTGGCTGATCGCATGTCAAGAGCTTGATCAAATCCAGATGCGTTTGGAAGTCACCAATGCCAAATGCTGGTGAAACTGTTACTGTATCCATATGTAGTCATGCGGTTTGGATGGAAACTAAGTATGCTGATAAATGGTATCTGTATGTCCATTTCAAAATAATAGTTCAAAATGAATCTTTAAAGTCACATGAAATCAAAATTGATCCTGTTTTCTTTCTTTATTGTAATCTTCTCACCTGTGAAACAGCTTTCCTTTTCAGATGACATCATCTAGGCACAACTGGCTATTAGTTAATATTAAAGGAATATTCCGGGTTCAGTAGAAGATGAGCTCAATTGACAGCATTTGTGGCATAAATTTGATTACCACAAACAAAATCAACTTGTGCTCCCTTGTCTAGAAAAAAAGAGAAAACAAATCTAAAGTTACACTGAGGCACTTAAAATGGAGGTGAATGGGGCCAAACCTTAAACGTTAAAAAACATGTTATTTCCAATTTTACAGCTTTGTTGCCATGACGACCTAAAGCCACAAATACTAAAACCCTAAAACGACTTTATAAAATGGTTATTTAAACACCTTTAAAGCTCAAATAATACACAAGTTTTAACAGAGGAATTAATGTAATTGCTTTTATAAAATGACAAGCTTCACATTTCTGCCTTTAAAGCCCCCCAAAATTTCCCACATTCACTTGTTCCACAGAAACCTTGATTTTATTTTATTTTATTTATTTATTTTTTAAGAAAAGAGACAGGTTGAATTAGTTTGTGGTAATCAATGTTAGGCCACAAATGCTGTTGATTGAACTTAACATGTGTTGAACCTGGAATATTCCTTTAAAGTTTGTTAAGTACGATCAAGGTGCTGTAAGTGATTTTATCAAGGAAAAGAATAAAAAAAATGTCCTACTCCCTTAAAGATAATAATGAAATAAGTGTCCTGAGATGTCTCACCGGATCTCTCTGTGACAGCTGTGTAAACGGCAAACAAAAATGTCTGCAAAACTTTTCACCTGTCAATCATTTTGCTCATTCTCATAGTGTTGTATTTGAAGCAGATCATTGAGGCTATGTTTCATTATGTTTGTCAGTTGAGGGTGCTGAGGAAACAAACAGTGCTGCCATTTTGCTAATTTTGTTCTCAAAATTGTATTTTTTCGGAGTTGAGGGAATGAGGGGGCATGGCTAATTAAACAGCTCTGTCACATGAAAGCTTCAGAATGCCAAAATTGCTTACAGCACCTTATATACAGCCTTTCTATAATCTTGCAATTACTTAATACTTCAATCTGCTGCTGTTTAATTTTATTGTAATAAACTTTACAGCAATAATACCAATTAATTGTAGATTTGTAAAGGGGAATTTTGTGTTACATCTCTTGAGGCTGAACATGCACTATAGTCCCCTGTTTGCCATGTATAGACTCTACAACCCAACAAAAAAACTCCATTAACATGGGTGCTGGTGGTTTTTCAGTAGTTTTCCCCAGCCATAAGCGCGGGAACAGCGAGGTCACCACAGAACAATGTGTCTCACTGGGGATCATGTCAGAGATCTTATAGTACTGTGATAACAACCTTCACAGTTCCATGATTGGAGAGAGTGTAACCGCTGTAACGTTCAACTAGCATTTTACGACAGTTTGCTGATGTTATACAAATGAATGGAGAGAGCCATAAACTGACACCTTCCAGTCGTAAAATTGTCAGTGACTTCTCTTATAAAACAGCAATTTTATCATCGTAAACTCCACACATACAGTAGTTCACTTCAAAAGGATTGTTAATTGTAAAACATGTTGAAGATTAGCGGACAGGCAGTTAATTCATTAGAGCCGTTTCCTCACAAAAGCAGTTTTTCAGCATTGTGAAGCATCTCTATAGACACCCATTCTAAAAAAAAAATGACCTCTTGTTTCCTTACCAGTGTACTTCCATAGAATGTCTATGGAATGGCTGCGTTACTTTAATCAATGCTAACCTTGTAGGTTTTCCTATCAGAAGGGCTTTGATCATGTCTATAATCGTACACACACACACAAAACGCATAGGAATGTTTTCACCAGCAATTAAGTCATTCAGTAAGCCAGCCAATGCATTAGTTACATTCTACCTTCCAGTATTGTAATTAGC
This sequence comes from Moxostoma hubbsi, assembly GCA_032164185.1. Classification (NCBI taxonomy): domain Eukaryota; kingdom Metazoa; phylum Chordata; class Actinopteri; order Cypriniformes; family Catostomidae; genus Moxostoma; species Moxostoma hubbsi. The sequence goes on along the minus strand of JAVLUX010000002.1, from coordinate 21,538,439 downwards.
AATAGCGAAAGTCTCGAGTGTTGCATCAAACTACTCTTCTTTCTTAATACGATTGATCACAAGAAATATCATATTATTTAGTAAAATAATAAAAGCAATGTAATGAGCTCCAGTATGTTTAAATACAGACAATATGAAGCTTGCAGAATGGCCGAGCATCGCTGTCCCATTGTGTGCAAAGTCTTTCAGTTACATTTACATCCAGCTATTTTACAGGGATCATTAAGTGAGGAAACAACAACAACAAGACAAGTAATTTATGTTAAACACAATCAAACACCTGAAGATGTAGTTAGGGTTGACAGTTCTTTGCTCAGCTGAAGTTTAATGCTATCCACATGGCGACGAAACATGAGAATACTAGAGCTCTTACCTGTACTGTTTTTATTATTATTATTATTAAAAATGTCAAAGGATGAGCTTACACAATACGCTTATGGAAAAAAAAGAAAAGAATTGAGGATCCGTTTGTACAATAACAATTTAATTGAAATGTATTGTCAAATTAATGTTTAATTGTTAACGGTTGCTTTTTTTACTTTTGTGCAAATAAAAGGGATAAAGAATAAAAAGTTCACTGGTATCCATCACAAGGGCTGTCTTCATTTCGGCAGAGCCTGCCCAGATATACTGAAAAATGTTATTATATATACTGCATAAATACCATGCAATATATATGAAATCTCCTTGATACTGTTTTCCAGTTTTGCTCACTGAAGCACCCCATTTCCTGCACCTTTGTCCACAACTGACTACAGTGATGTCCATTCTGGTATGGAAAACTTTTAGAATGGAAATTTTAACCATCTCGATGAATGAAATAAAAAATAAACGCTCAAAAATTTGATCGCATTGAATATTCTGTTTTACTCTTTAAATGCATGACATTACGGAAATAAAATGGATTGACTTTAATGTTCTCAAGTGACCTGATGTTTGGCACTATGCCATTGGCTTTGAAACCGAAATCTTCCTTCCACTACTAACACTTATGTCCAATATTTCCTGAAAAGGTATGGCATCCAGTCCTCTGTCGAATGATAGATTGATGCCTCTCAAAATATAGACCTATGCTTTCAAAGTGAAAAGCAAAGAAAACAGAAAGTCTTTTTGGTGGAACAGAGTTAGAACTCCGGACTGAAGTGCTGTGTGTCTCTGAGTGCGGATTTGGGGCTGTGAAGGTCATTCTTTGTAGTGTGAATACCTAGTCTTTCAGAAAGGGAGGTCACTCTACAGTAGGAACACAGAGACTCTCTTAGCTTTGATGTCCAAGATCTGTCTCTTACCCCGATTTAATGTAAATCACTTTTGTTCTCTCGGATCAGATGGCTTCATGATCAGAGGGACTCTTGATGTTTTGCTCTGTTCTCTGCCTCTTGTATTTATGGCTATCTGTTCTGACAGGGCTCCGTTCACCGCGAAGAGGGTGTCAGCCTGAACAACAACCATGCTGGATTGCAGGCCAGTGCGGGTCCCACCTCCAGCTCAGAGCTGAACCACCAAGCAGACACTTTCAGAGGTTTGAAAGCTTTTTTCTGTTGTTTTATTTTTGTCCCAATGTCAACTTGATGTCTACTTGGCACTTGTTAAGATTTGTATCAAATTGTATGCTGCATCTTCAGTAATGATTCATAAACAGTGTTCTTACTGTGTTTGAAGTCCTTAAAACAAGTCACAAAGCTTTATCCTGTATATTTAAAGCATTAAGCCCATCTTTGTGCTTTGGTTGTATGACAGGACTCGCTAGCAGTCTGGCTAGCCAAGTGGCTTCTCCTCTGGAGCTGAAGCTCGAGAATCAAGAAAAAGACGACATGCACGACAACCACTCCTCTGACGATTTCAAATCAGATGACGAGAGTGATAAAAGGGATATGAAGGGAACAAGAGGAGGGACTCGAACAAGGCAAGGCACTTGCATGTGGAGCACGCAGAGTTGCTGTCTATGTAGAGCATTCCAAATCGATCACACCATGACCGTTAGCATGCTCCCTTAGAAGGCAGCTGCCTGTGTTTTGGAACAGTGCTATTGCCCATTGACATCAGTTTCTGAATTGTCTGAGGCAACATTGTTCCTCCATCTTGTCTGACATGTCTGAATTGTTCTACAGCAGTATCAATGAAGATGAGGACTTGAACCCCGAGCAGAAGGCAGAACGCGAACGTGAGAGGAGGATGGCGAACAATGCCCGCGAGCGGCTGCGGGTTCGAGACATCAATGAGGCATTTAAAGAACTGGGCCGCATGTGTCAGCTGCATCTAAAGAGCGAGAAGCCCCAGACCAAACTGCTCATTCTCCACCAAGCCGTCGCTGTCATCCTCAGCCTCGAACAGCAAGTCAGAGGTCAGACATTGCTCTAATGTTTATATCAATCTCTTCCTGAGCCGTTCAGTGGTTCTCATAGATTAAGTGTGTGATTATGAAATATATATATATATATATATATATATATATATATATATATATATATATATATATACACACAAACCAGTAGTGCTTTTTTATTGCATAAACAAGCAACAGTAAGCACTGCATCAAGAGAAATACAGGGAAAATACACAAAGGTATGAACAAATTGTTGGGGAAAAAAACAGTAAAGATAAATATTCATTATAAAATGTCAAATGGAAATAAAAACAGGTAACAGCAGGGCCTAATCTGACATATTGCCTTAGAAATTACTTTTTTTTTGCATTTTTTTATTCCACCGTATGAAACATTTTAACTTTGCAAAATTAAATAATTGGCTTTTATATTGTCATTGTACTAAAGCCAAATGAAATAATTAAAATATTATCTGAGTAATATTTACAACTTATTGAATTGACAGTGTGTATTTCTTATATTGGAGTAATGTTAGATGTATACACCCAAGGAAAAGCATTTTCAAATAAATTCAATTAAAAATCTTTACAATTAAAAATATATTACATTTTTTTTTATTTATTGTGAAAAGTGCTATATAAATACATTTCTAAAAGTATACAATGAAATAATAAATATGTTTTCAAAGAAGCTTAACAGAGAAAAGTAAATTACAACCCTTGTCTCTTACAAATAAGATATTTTAAGTTTTATTTATTTTTCATTTCTTACTATGGCTGTCAATAAAATATTATGGACTCAGTCATAAAAGTGTTAATGTTATGGTGAAGTGTGTGAATTTCCTTTGTGCAGAGAGGAACCTGAACCCCAAAGCAGCCTGCCTTAAGAGAAGGGAGGAGGAGAAGGTATCGGGAGTTTCAGGTGACCCCCAGCAAGCCCACCAGCCTGTGCACCCAGGCCTCACAGACGCATCCAACCCCATGGGCCATTTGTGAACACTGGCCAGGTAACTTGACCCTAAGATCAACTCCTCACATACAGTATAGAGAGACATAATACATGCAGGTGGCAAGAGCACAACACCAACGACCCTTGCTCCTACGTTTTGCTGAGACTGATTTAAATTTTATAAGAAAAGTTTATTTATATGCACAAATATTAAAATAGATCGACACAAGTATGTTATAAGACGAGAGAGTTATAAGCATTGTCTTCATCTTTCCCTCACTTTTAGATCAAATGGATCATGATGGCATGTGTTAGACGGAGTCGGTCACCTTGCTTTCCTCGGGCGGACAGGACTCACAGTTTGTGACACAGATTTGAGAAGACAGACCAATCGAAGCAAAATTCCACTGATAAGCAATCCTGAGATAGAATAAAATTATCAAATGCCCAGCTCCCTGTGAAGACACACCATATCGATAAGCAAATTTCTGCCCACCGTAGAAAAAAAAATCAAGCATAAAAGCCCCTTAGCACATATCGCTGTCTGCAAGCTGTGGTCCGCAGCTGTACAATCAGAGACTGTTGCCACCCAATCCACCCTGTAGGTGGAACTTGCCTTGTGCCTAAACTGAATTGACGAATGCATTGTAATAGAATTTGTTTTTCTTTTTTTCTTTTTTTTTCCTATTTATTATGTTTCTGAGCTGTAAGTCAATGTTTAAAGGGAAAGTTCTGACATTGTTTTGAGAAGCTGGTGGCGTTTCAGTAGATCTGCAGTTTGTCCATCACATTAGAGTCGTGTGCTGTCTGCACCCTCTCTCGTGTCTGTGGAAGGGCCTCTCCGCTCAAACATCTACTCTATGAGATTAATATATTTTATCACGCTTAGATCAAATTTCATGCCCTCGAAAGAATTTGATGGTATTTGAACGTTCAAAGACTCAAGGGTCCCTTTTTGTCTAGAATAAAAAGAAGAAATAATATATTATTTATATTTATCGTACATTCATTCTGGAAATTTCAGCATGAGAAACCAAAACTACCTAATTCTTGATTATGTATGTTGATAGTGTAGCGAGGAGTCCTCATCACAGACTGAAGTTTAAGAGAGGGAATGAGTGAGGCGGGATGGGATCAACCCTGTGCATGTTTGGCCGGATTCCCTGTGTCGTGGAAATGATGGTGGAATGGCAAACTCTGGCTTTACTGAAAGGTCAAAGATCCAAAACAAGCTATCATGTTTATAGTCATTAGTAAGCAGTTTGGAAACAGAAAGCAGAATGTTTCAAAACCCCAGCATTCCTTGCATACTTCTTAGTGTCTTAAATGTGAAAGGGGACACGATCTCGTTCTTTTGATTCCTTTGCCATATAGTGTTAAGGGTAAAGAGAAATGACCGATTTCCGATGCAGTTTGTTTGTATTCATATGTTACATAATTTGGTCTCTGTTTTGTTTAGACAGCCGTGCTTATGCCGAGGGTATCTGTACTGAGGAATCTCTGTTAGACATTTAGCCTGCATCTAAGGTGTTAGACATGGCACTGTTTGAGAAGAGTTGGGTTTTGAACGATGACCATTACTTTACCTGGCCTGAATTGGAGTTTTGCTTTATGTTCTTTTTTTTCTAAAACCATTAGCAATTAAAAAAGTAAAAAGAAAAAAACTCAAGAGTAACCACATGTTATATGTTTATTTGTAATTGTATACAAAGCATTTCTCTAGGCTTCATAGTAAAGCGTATAATTGTCGTGAGAAAATAGAAGGATGTTCTAAGTTACTTAGTGGCTTTTGTCTTCCCCCCCTTGCATTGAAGTACTTGATCAGCAGAATGTGAGCGCAATGTCTGTTTGATAAAGAGAAGCTCTTCATATTTAAAATGCTGTGAATCTCAGCAACAGTGGAAATTATCGAACAAGGATCAGGATTTTCTCTGACATTATTTCTTTTTTTTCCTTTTTTTTTTTGTCACAGCTTTCATTTTGTAATGTATAGTTTATTCATTAAGACCAAAAACGTTTTTCTTTTTTTTTCTTTTTTTTTTTTCCAAAAAAGTTTTTATTTTTCTTCCCTGTCTGTTGTCTTCCATGCATTCACTCCAGTGCAAAAAGACTGCCACATTCTAATATGAATCACTTCCTGAAGTCATAAAGTCAAAAGAACAAAAACTTAAGGAAATGTATATCATAAAGTTTCAGAATATCAGCATTAATTTCCAACTGTGTTTTCTCTTATTCTTTGTTTCGTGGAGAGTTACCTTACTTAAAAATTATTGTGAAATCCACTAGTCTTTGTGGCCTTGTTATACATTTCAGTATTCAAGAGCTTGTATTTTTGCCTGCTGAAAATTAATCGAGGATATGAGTCATCTCTTTGTTTATTGTTTTGTTTTCCTTGTTTTTTTTCTCTTTTCCTTGTTTTCTGTGTTCTGTTTTTCCTCTGTTGGATATGTTAGATTTTGCTGTATGCCCTGATGCTTTCCCTAATAACAAGAAAAAACTAAGAAAAGGATAAAAAAAAACATTTGGCTTATTTTTCACTATAGTTAGTCTTTTATACAATAATATTGTAAGAACATTTCTTGAACTCTAAATATTACTCTTTCTAGATTTTTGAAATCAAAAGTTTTGAGTAAAAAGTTTCTTACTTTATTTTACTATATTAGATAGTAAAAAAAAAAATGTACGGTTATTTACCATAACCTGTCCATTACTATAAAAAAGATTATTGATAGCATCTTAAGAACATAAGTAGGGTTGTAGCTCGCAGTCTAGTACATATGGGGTATTGTACGAGCTCGATGTTCCAGAAGATGTGCTCTCCATCCATGTCTCCAGTGTGTATTTGTTGGTTGATGAAAGATTTGTACCCATGTCAAAATTCAAGGTATTGTCAATGCACATCAGAAAACCAGCAGTAAGAAGTTGAATTCTTTTTTTTTCTGTCTCTGTAACAGAAAAAACAATATGTATATAACATTTATGTAGTAATAAATGTGCCATCTTTTTTTTTAATCCCGTTGTATGTGCATTTTATTCCCCTCCTACAGTGATTGTTTCTTATCCTCTCATTTAACTCTTCAATATTGTCTTAAGCTTAAACTGCACCGTTCTTTTGTCCTTTGGGTCATTTTTGACCCGTATTGAAAACCATTCAAAATGCATTAGGCACTAAAGACCCCTCTTTGTAATTAACTATTTTTATTGATTCACATATATATACCTCATAAAACAAAACATATATACAAAGAATCAGATTTAACCCCAACTATTACCCCTCTCAATCCCACCCTAACCCCAACAACATAACAGTGGTCCCAAATGACATAGACACACACATGCACAAAAAAAATAATTAATTAATAGATAAATAAACCACAAAAAAAATTACAACAACAATATCACACATCTGCAAATGTCAAATACCTGCCCCATTTCTCCACGAACACTGTATACCTCCCCGTTCTTCTAAAGGCTCCTTCCTCAAAGGCTGCTACTCTTCCCATCTCAGAGCACCACGCCTGAAAAGAGGCTGCTCCAGCCAGCCTCAAGCCCCTCAAAATAATCTACCAAGCCTTTTGTGTCCACTTTCAATGTCAATGACAGCCCAATCACCCAAGATACAGAGTCTGGGGCAAAATGGTACATGAATGCCACATTACACACTAAACTCTGCACCTTTAGCCAAAACTGTTGTATTTCAACATACCCCCAAAAGACATGGGCTATATCTCCGTCCTCTAATTGGCATCACCAGCAGGTGGGTGTGTCTTTAAGACCAAGCCTATACAATTTAGAGGGAGTCCAATAGAACCGTAAAATATTGAATTGTATGAGGTGCACACTAAAGAGCCCTCTTAAAGAAAATGTGTTTTATTGTAGTGCCAAAGTGTATTGAGGGTTGATATATAGTATACTGAATTTAATGGAATAACATAATTTTATAAAGAAATAAAAAAAAGTTTATTTCAATCACTTTTAGCATTTTATAATATCTTAACTATACAGCTATTTTTTTATTAATTTTTAGAAAATGAACAGCGCATTTTAGTTTGAGGTCCAATTTTACTACATGACTATTTCACAAATTAATCTCTATGCAATTTCCAGCCATCAAAATGGGCCCACTTTGCACATTCATTGCAACAAATGCATTCCTTCCCACTAATGTAGAAAAAAAATTGTTGCAGTGTTACAGGGATTAAAGGGATGGTTCACAAAAAAATTATTCTCTCCATTTACACACCCTTATGCCATCCCAGATGTGTGTGACTTTGTTTAGCAGAACACAAATGAAGATTTTTAGAAGAACATCTCATCTCTCTAGGTCCATACAATGCAAGTGAATGGTGACCAGAACTCAGAAGGTCCAAAATTGACATAAAGGAGGCATAAAAGTAATCCAGTGTTTAAATCCGTCTTCTGGAGCAATATGATAGGTTTGGGTGAGAAACAGATCAATATTTGAGTCCTTTTTTATTATCAATCTTCACTTTTGACCAGCCCCAGCCTGTAGGTGACTGAATGTGAAAGTGCCTATTTACATTTAAAAAAGGACTGAAATATTGATCTTTCTTACCCATACCTATCATATATCTTCAGAAGATATAGATTTAACCACTGGAATCTTATATATTATTTTATACTGCCTTTGGGCCTTCAACGGTCTGGTCACCATTCACTTGCATTGTGAGGATCAACAGAGCTGAAATGTTCTTTTAAAATTCTTTTGTGTTTTGCAGAAGAATAAAAATCACACATCTGGGATGGCATGAGTGTAAGTAAATGATGTGAGAATTAAAATTTTTGGTTTAACTATCCCTTTAATTTCACTCAAATGTGAGTCCATTTCAAATGATTTTGAAATATATTCTGTTCTGCTATGGTACCCCAAAAACTTTGTTCTAAATAAATTGCTCTGAATATACTCACTAAGCACTTTATTAGGAACATTATACTAATACTGGTTAGAGCCTCTCTTTGCCTTGAAAACAGCCTGAGTTCTTCAAGGCATGGATTTCACAAGATGTTGGAAACATTCCTTTGAGATCCTGGTCTATGTTGACATGATTACATCACGCAATTACTGTACATTTGCAAATCTCTTGTTCTACCTCATCCCAAAGGTGTTCTATTGGATTCAGATCCGGTGACTGGGGAGGCCACAAACGAACAATGAACTCATCGTCATGTTCATGAAACCAGTTTGAGATGACTTCTGCTTTGTGACAGAAATACTCAAACCAGCACGTCTGAAACCAACAATAATCCCACGGTCTGTGATCACATTTTTTCCCCATTTTGGTGGTAGATGTGAACAGAAACTGAAGCTCCTGACCTGTATCTGCATGACTTTATGTATTGCACTGCTGCCACTTTATTGATTAGGTGATTACATAATCCCATGAATAAGGTAGGTGTACAGGTGTACCTAATAAAGTGCTCGGTGGGTGTACATTTAAGTTATACTGTAAGGCAATACTATGGAGTGCATTTCTGTATAACTTACAGTTTGAAAACTCTGCCTCATTTATTTCAATATTTGAGAACTATGTTATGTTGTTTTGCAAAATATATTTGGCTTCACTGTTTTATTGCCTAAATGCTTATTGTCTTTGCAGGGTGAAGACATTTGCTTTAGGGAGTAATTCAGATTTCTGTTAAAAGTTCAACATCTGTCTTTAACTTGACTGAGAGAAAAACATACTTTGTGTCTCTAGTGAATGAGCATGGGAAAATAAAAAGCTTGCTGTTCTCTCACTGAAACTCTTTACTGATGCTCTTTCATTTCAGGGTGTGGCCATATTCCCACGTATTCCCAGTGTTAATTGACTTTCCTTCCTAATTAAATTATTTTCTTTTCCATGTTTGTGTCAGTTATGAAAAATGGGAGCACCTGTTTTGTCTCAGTAGTGGTGAGAACATTTCTGCACCATGCAACTTCAACAATACCTTGTGAAACTCTGTTTTATTTATTTCTTATTTTTCAACTCATCTGCACATTTTCATGGAATGACATCAGTCCTGGCTGTCCAATTAAAAGACTAAACTAAATCCCAGAACTCATCTCCCTGGTTTACACATCTGCCCTAAATTGTCTCTGTACATGTGTGTGAGAGACAGTTTCTCATTGGATTTGTCCAGTGCTGACAGGTTGGGCCCCATATCTGTTTTGAGACAGGAACAGCACTGGAGAAGCAGTTACTAAACGCTGGAGAGAACTCAGCCAATTCAGAAAGACTCTGGAAGAAAAGTTTGTCAGCCTTCTAACACGACACCTCATCTGGAGACAGCTCCAGCTCTGCTGACTGGGTGGGAAGGCTTTGTCCCATTTCCTCCCTATGTGTGTGTTTTGTGTGACAGAGTGTGCATATTCCTTCCTGTCTTTATCAAAACTGTGGCCTTGAATGTTTACTTGCAGTCAACTAGAAAAAGGAGCACTTTATTTTTTTTTAAATATGCGTGGGACCACCATGTTTGAGAACAAACTTCCTGTGGATCTGGCTGGGACAGAGGGACAGCACAGGAAGGGAGTATCATGGTGGGCTCCCTGACAGGAGCATATTGGCTTCTTCTGCTGGAATCTAATCAAGCAGGGGCGTAGATTCCAGGAGGGGGGGGGGGGGGGGGGAGTGTCTACAAGTACATAATCAAAACAAGTACAACCCCCCCCCCCCCCCAATATGTATACCATGATTAATAAAAACAAGAAAATGCTTCACACTGCAATCGCCCCAATGTTCAAGCCAAATCTACGCCCTTGTAATCAAGGCTGTTAAGGTTGCCATGCATTGGATCATAAATTTGTTGCTGACTCGTTTCCTTTCAGTGATTATTACTTTTGGCTGGACATTAAATGCCTGCAGTCAAGTTCTTAGTAGCAGAACTTAGAAACATTTTCTCTCATAATATTCTTAAACCATATTCTTCTAAACAGGTACTACTGCAATATTATAAATAATACTTAATTCTGCTACTAAATTCTGACTGGATCCATTATAATATAGTTCTTATTTAGGTCAATGACTAAATAAGTCAATGACTTTCTTTGGATTGAGTTATATTTAAAAATGCAGTTTAAACAAAACAATTACTCGAGTACACCTTTACTATGATGAACAACAACAACAAAAATATATGAAAATTAAAGCTGGAATACTTGATAAATGTTGGTATAAGTAGTGTAAGGTAAAATCTTATTATTTTTTTCTTTTAAAAAAGTAAGCAGTAAAATGATTAGTAATATTCAAAACATTTTTCCACCAAATTGTCACCAGCATGCATGTAATAACAAATTAAACAGAGAAGACCCTTTTAGACCCTCATTAATTATTTTAAAATTACCTAGATTATACAATCTATTTGTTACTGATTTCATTGAAGAAATTCACTATTCATAGTCAGTCATGATTAATCCATGAGTAAAAATGCTCAAAAACAAGGTTGTTATTGAGATTAAGCGAGTTGTATTACTGGTCATGTGATCCAATATGGCCGCCCCCATGAGTGGACCCGCTCCATATAGAATTAAACCATTTTTGTAAGAATACTGATATGGCTGGAGTCTTTATCTCATATTAGTGCTCAATACTTTAGACATGCGTTTCAAAATTACACATTTTTTATTGCAGTATTACTTTTTTTTGTTTGTGTGTGGTTATTTTATGCCTTTATTTGACAGTGAAAGTGGAGAGAGATAGGAAACATGGGAAAAGAGATATAGGGATTGACATGCAGCAAATTTACAGCCAGCCAGGAATCGAACGGGGGACACGTTGCTTGTGGCATTTGCGCCCAAGTGGTATGCGCCCTAACCACTCTAATTTAGGGCACTTTTAATTTATTTGTAGAAATCTATATAAAAAAAATCTCAGTTTTTAGCATCTTGGACAACCTCATTTGTCACGGCCCATATCTGAACACCTTTGACTGCACAATGGGCCCTTATTCACGAAACATATTCTTAGGTACAACACATCCAGAAAGTATTCACAGCGGTTCGCAGCGATTCACGTAAATGTGATTTTTATTTTTATAATACATTTGCAAAGATTTCAAACAAACTTTTGGAATAATTATGTAACCTTTACAAAATGTGGAAAGAGTAAAGCTCTGTGAATTCTTACCGGATGCACTGTAAATTGTCTAAATGGACTTGAATCGACTTTTTTTTTTTTTTTTTTTTTTTACGAAAGATGTCCACTGTTTATTTTGTTATGGTTTATGACTGTTATTATGTTAACGTATTGCTATTTAATTTAAACAATTAAAGCCACTTTGCCTCATGCAGATTTAAAGAAATACTTGGGATAAAACAGGGATAAACCTTTATTGTGTTTTACAGGCAACCCTTAATACACAAACTTTACATTTATTACATATTACAGCTGAAAGTGTGATGTTTTTTGACAAAGTTAACACACAGCAACGCCTCCATTGCTCGCTAGTCACATCGGGGCGCTGGATCTCCAAACAGGACAGACAGCGCTCCCTACTGAAAATGATGCAGGGTTTGTCAAAAAGAGATGCTTCTGTCTTTCCTGTTACTCCACAAAGCAAGAAAACTGAGACTCTGGCCAGTGGAGCAGAGGAGTTCAAGTGTACCCACGCATAGAGAAATGAAAACATGGCGGATTTACAACAAAGGGTGGAGTTCCAGGATGTCCACTAGACACGATCAGATTGTTTAAAATTGAACTGGAAAGAAAACTTTTTCCCTTCACATTTTTGGTCCTTGGTTGTGCTCAGGGAGTGAGCACACAGGCAACACAGTAATAAGATCACCTTTTTAAATACAGTATATTTATAAACATTTGCAGGTAGTAGTATCTGCTCTTATTTACTCATTTAAGGGCACTAAACTTATGCAACTGTGAATAAACTGTTAGTAAATAAACATGGTTAATAAATCATTACCTCTGAAACCATCGCGTAAACAAAGAATGTTTCCCTAATATTAGAGTATGTTCCCGTATGGTGCTTTTTTCTAACGTTCTAGGAACGTTCTCTTTAGTTTTTTTTTTGTACCTTGAACTAAAGTTCCCGTAGCGTTGCAGGGAGGCTTGTGTATGACAACCTAAAAACAACTTATACAGAACGTTCTCTAATGGTTATTTTTAGGTTCTATTTTTTTTTTTACGACCATAAACTAACGTTTCCGGAACGTTGCAGGGAGGTTTTTGTGTGACAACCGAAATATAACTTATACAGAATGTTCTCTAATGGTTATTTTTAGGTTCTATTTTTTATGACCATAAACTAACGTTTCCGGAACGTTGCAAGGAGGTTTTTGTGTGACAACCTAAAAAGAAATTATACAGAATGTTCTCTAATGGTTATTTTCAGGTTCCGTTTTTTTACCATAAAATAACGTTCCAAGAACGTTGCAGGGAGGTTTTTGTTGTGACAACTAAAAAAAATTAAAAAAGAGAGGCGTTTTGGATGTTTCATTTACAGACTATGTCTCCTTTGGGTTTAAATGAAGATTTTGAGCATGTTTTTAGTCATTTTTTATTTATTTATTTTCTGGGTGCGATGTTTATGAACGGCATTATTGCCTGATGTGTTATTGTTCCCATCATTATTTTCAATTATCATTTGTTGTTCCATATGGAGTTGAACTGGAGTCTGTGGGTTGATTGTTTGATTATGATCACCTGAAGATTTGCAGCGTGTTCTTTCTATATAACTAAATGGTAAATGACCTGCACTAATATAAAGCCTTTTTAATCTTAACGGTATTCAAAGCGCTTTACACTGTGACACATTCACCCATTCATACACACATTGACATCGTACACCGAACTATTGAGAACAAGTGAATTGTTACACTGACGAAGGCAGAGAGCCGAAACGTTTGTACTATTTTTATATCCTGTTTGAACTTAATACAAGTATTGTTAGTGTTCAGATCTTTTTTTGCATTTGCATATTGATACTAATTAGCTGGGAGATCGCGGTGAGTGCTGTGATGTGTGACAACTTATACAGAACGCTCTCGAATAATTATTGTTGGGTTATAATTTTATAACCAAAAACTAACGTTCCCAGAACGTTCTGGGAACCACAAATTGTTTGCTGGGACAGCTCCACTAGTCATCAGTGACTCAGCATTACGTACTAAAAAGTTAACGCCTTTTCACTTAAAAATTGGCACAATCGTTTTCGTTGAATGTTCTCCTGGCCCTCGTAGGCCTACCATACTTTCCAGGAGCTTGAGGACATGCGATTGTTAACAGTGTGTTTTCCATCGGGGATGCTGCATGCGTGAAATAGTCGATTGTAATTTGCATTATGTAGGCTATATGTGCAAGTCAGTGTTCCGCTATCTACTGTCAAGTCCCCTCACTAGATGGCGCTGTCAGTCTAAAAGATTTGACATGACATGCTAATAGCCTACCAGTTTGCAATGACAGGTGACAATTTGTGTTGGCAACTTCATAAAAAAGGTAGGGTAGCAACAGCTTTCCGTAAGGTCTCGCTTAGGTTGGGACATAACGTTCAAATTAAGGGCTTAGTAACTAATTCGTTTGTAACCAAGTCAGTGCTTAATTTGGTTGCATCACCTATTTATTATTATTATTAAATGTTCAGAAACAATGACAATCACCAATTCAGACAATTCAGGTTTTTCTAAAGTTGAATAGACACGATATATAATTTAAATTCATGTTTGAGCCTAATAACAAATGCAGTTTGCTTTTAGATAATTAATAGTTGTGACTATGGTATTTTGCTAACTGAAAAATAAGGTTTGTAATATAATTTATATTTTCACAATCGTGAAAAACAAAAATTACATTTCTATTAGTAAACTCAAAATTGGGATTTAAAGATCACTTAATGAAATCAAGAATGTCACGCCAAAATTTCACTCTATACGAGTCCATCTGTTCTTAAGGCAAGAACTTTTAGTCAGTATCGTAAACTGTCGCATAATATGACGTTTACCGTTATTGATCCAATAAGCAACCTTGTTTGCTCACGTGACCGTCAGCTGAAATAAATTATATCCCTATTAAAATACGACACGTAATAAAATTAGATTGAATAATAGTAATTGAATAATGAAGTATACCCTATGTAAATAACATTCAGTAACTGTTTCTAAAATATATAATCTAATGATGGCAATAAAATAATAATAATACAACAGGCTGGAAAATTGACATTTATTCAGTTTAATATAATATACATTTTGTATGTGATGAAACTTGACACCGGGCGAAGCACCCCGTATATGGCTGGAGCAACTGGCCCCAGTACAACAGCACACTGCCTTAAGTACATAATGCTTTTAGAAGATATTATATATATATATATATATATATATATATATATATATATATATATATATATGCTCACGAAATTCTCTCCATCTCTTGCTCTCTAGATTCAAGGCGCTCTAGACATTGTAAAGACCTTAAATTGTTAAAGCACACATACATCAGCGTACACTCTCTGTCTTCGTGTTTAAAAACGCATTAACACACGAAACCCTTGATTTCACCGATACTGGTACCACAAGGGCTTGTAGGGCCTACACCCAGTTGCTGCGGCATTGTGCTTTGAGATCAGCTGAATTCTGAAATGCGCGCTGACTAGTTGTCATGTTGAAGAAATCAGCTGATCGTGAATCAGGCTGCTGCGGGAGTGATGGTGATTTAGCGGGTGGGCGGAGTGATGTGGGCGGGCTTTACATTCGCCCGTGTGTGCTTGAAGTAAAACTAGTCCGAAAACAAGACCTGCAACAAGTGACTTTCAACAAGTGACTTTCAACAACTGAGACGAAAATGGAGCTTACGCTTTGTCACATTTGTTTAGAGAGCTTGGTCAACAAATAAACGCATCTTGTGGGATAAACGGCAGACGGTGGTAAGTGCTGTTTTTGCATCATGTTTTATTCTCTGTGATAGTTGCGGTGTCAAAGTTTGTGAAACTTTTGAAGTCAAGGAGCATTGGGACGAGTTAGTATTTGACAGTAATAAACTAAAGTTAATTAAAAAGGTTTATAAACTTTAATGGGAACTTAAAAGGCAATACTTTTAGTGTGAAATATTATTCAAACTATTTGTTTAATAACTGCACTGTCACTCATCATTGCCAGCTGCACCTGTAATACTTGGAGCATTATTTTTGGAATGCTTCGAGATAATAACGCAAAGCATTATGAATGTGTCAGCAATGAATAAGTCTTTTGATCTAATCACTTGCATGTTTTTAGAGTGCGTTGAATTGCAACCCCAACAACGCATACTGTATGTGCATTAAAATAGTCAGATTTGTGTGGACTCACATTACAATGCAGTGCAAAACATACAATTAAATTGATACAAATTATATTAAAAGGCATTAATCTAATGTGATTTTATAGTTTCCATTCAGTCTGCCTGATGTTGTGTGTAAAAACAAAGGAAACTTCACTGTAAGGTGAAAGATCATTCCTAATTTTACTGAGAGAGTTATCATGTTTGCTCTGTCATCAGTGACAGGCAATAAAGAATGATTAGTCATAAACCACTTTGCTGACCACTTCTTGTTTACACTGTAGCTATAGCCATGTTTTTGATAATGGCCAAAGTTTAAGAGTTAAAACTGGATAGATTCACCAGAAAGCTCCATTTGGAATTTCCTTGGAAGATGACTGTGGATGGATTGCAGGCAGATCCCATGCTGCAAGAACTTGCACACACTGTGTTAGCTTCCCTGACATAGCTACAGACGTCCAGTTGATGCAATGCGAGGAAAGGGGCTACATTAACACCCCTTAGTCCCTGTGCACATAGTACATGTGATACGGGAGCTGAAAGAGGCTATTGTGTCATATCCTTTTTTTTTTTTTCCTGCGCCAGAGCTCTGTTCATTTTGAATAAGGGGCTTGCTGCTTATAAACTTGCCCTTATTGTTCTTTTTCATTCCCCTTTATGGAGCTGGAAAGTTTGAGTCCCTTCTAGTCCCCTGAGAGTGGCAGTCTGATGAGGAGGACTTCCTCCTTGCATCTTTATGATATATTAGTTTTGTGTTTTTGTAGTTGTTGCACAATTACATGACATTATATATTTTTTTTAGCCAGATCTACTAAGGTATTCTATTCAATAATACAATAAATGCATCAATTAAAAATGTAGGCCCTATACAAATCAGTTACTTGAATACACCTCTACTATAAAGGACATTTTCAGTTTCTCAGTTCAAAGTGATTTTGCTATTTTTTTTTTCTTCTTGGGACTAAAGTAAATAATGTATAATTGGTGTAATTGTCTAGAGAGAGTAAAACTAAAAGCTGAAATTCTTGAAAGACCATGTTGGCATAAGCAGATTTGAATAGCCTTATTTCTTAAAAATAAGAAGTTAAATTTTTTTTTAAAGAAATATAATAAATATTGGATATTTTTGTCATGTCATGTGTCTTTGTTGTCTTTATTTTCAAGCCCTCAGGGATTTCACAGGTATGTCATTATGCAGCATGCTTTTGTCAAACCATTTGCTGTTGGAGCACAGACATCAATATGACTCATGCAATCTTTTGTTTGCTTGGAGGTGAAAAGGATGCTATCAGTGGGGTCTAGAGGAAGCTGATAATAGCCTTTTGCCTTGTGGGATGCCTGTAGCGAGGTGATATTTTTTGCAGCTTTGTTTTCCTATTCCTGAGTCACAGTACTTTGGCTCTGGGCATATACAGTATATGACAGGCATTTATTTGAATGAATGGAGACTGGTGATGCCATTCTTGAATAAATAGCATGAACATTGTTGCAGCAGGCTGTTTTTGATTATTTGCAGTCATGTTGAGCAGTTATGTTGTTGTACTCAAAAAAATAAAAAAACAGTTTCACGTCAGTGTTGACATAGCCAACAGTACTTTATACAGGGTTATTTCCTTGACAAGATATCGGCTATTGTCAGACTGTTGATGATCCTTCAGCTGTTTCAAGAAAATTTTATCTCTACACCATGTATCTGCAACACTATCTTCCTCTTGTATTTCTAACCTCGGCCCCCATTCATCATTTGCATTTGTTGCCAATGTTTGTTTTTGTTGAGATGAGACCCATATGCAGCCTCTGTTTGCTTTAGGCAGCAGTGTTAAGAATGTTTTTAAGATTATAAAGCATTTGAAACCACAGTAACTTTAATATGTGCATGTTTGGCACGCCCCTAGTATGAACTATGAAGTCGTTATTGTGAACATGAAATGGTCTCACTCTCAGATAAATAATCATCTGACCTTAAGGTCATTTAATACAAAGATCTTAGCATCTGCCCACAAAAATGTCTGTCCCCAAATAAATTCCAAAGCCTGAGCTATGTATATTTTTGAATGATTTTCTAGATCCTAGAATTTTCCAAACAACCTTTGTTTTTGTTGGAAGATCTCACTAAAGGGTTTGCTTTTTTTCTAAAAAGACCTGCCACTTTCATTTAGTTTAGATCTTAACTTAATTTAGGACTGAGAAATGAAGCAAACTGTATGAAATTATGAACATCACATACTAATTGTGTAATAAGATTTTGGCTTTGTTTGCAGAGGTGAGCCTTATCCACAGAGAGGGATTTGGTTGTTTCTCTAAGTGTTCCTTATGGAGTCAGTTAGTGGCATGCCAAACACTAGACTACCACAAGGCTATACACAGCCCTCCCACACAAGAGGCCAGAGCAATGGCACTTACGGCCTCAGTATCAGAGTTCAAGGCATAGATGGACACCCTTATTTGGTCCTCAATAACCAGGATAGATTACCAAACCCCTATGCGGCCCCCCAAAACAGTAATGGGTATATGGACTCAGAAAGACCTTTCACTACCAACAATGAAAGGAAAAATGTTCCTGAAGGCCCATTTGTGGATTACAGACCTCAGAAGCAACATGGAGTTCCTCACAATGGGACTTCTGATCCTAAGAAGCAGTCCAATTTTTTAAACTTCCAGAAGCATCCAGAGATTCTCAAACCATATGATCCTGAGAGCAATACTCTTGATAACTTTCAAAGTCTGCCAACAGCTGAGACTATAAATCACTACCCAGCGTCCATGCCAATAGCCAACTTCCCACTTATGAGTCAAGCTCGATCCTCCAGCCTAGACCAATTCATAGTCCTCGATCCACCTTTACTGGATGACAGGAGACACTCCCAACCTCAGGTTTGTAACCAGACACTACCATTCAATGTCCAAACTCAAACGGGTCTGTCCAAAGGCCATGTTGTAGGCCAGCCTCAGGTCAAACCCCAGAATCGAGCTCAACCTCTGGTCAAGCCCAAGGTTCAGCCGCCATTCAAGACTCCAGTGCCCTACCAGGCTCAGTCCCAGCCCTCACAACGCCTTCCAGTTCCTCAGGCATCTAAGGTGGCCAGCAACCCTAATGACCATACCAAGGTTGCCTCGAGGCCACCCAGTTTAGTGAGTAGCACCAACTCCAGCCTTGAGCGAAGTCGACGTGAACCAGATGTCCTCCCCTTGAGGCGTATTGACTCTAGTGGCCCAGTGCTACAGTCTTCCCCATCCCATAACTCCTCTATGGGTTCCATCTCACCAACCAAGGAAGACCAGTTGGACCAGCTTAATGCAGACACCATCAACCGCCATGAGAATCGGCGCTACATCCCATTTTTGCCTGGTACTGGCCGTGACATCGACTCTGGTTCCATTCCAGGCGTTGATGAGCTCATCAAGAAGTTTGACAGCAAAGAGACTTCTCAACGCAGAGGTCGGACAGGACGGAGGAATCGAATTAACCCAGAGGACCGGAAGCGTTCCCGTAGTGTGGATAGCGCCTTGCCATTTGGTCTTGGGGGAGATGCCAACTACTTGGATGAGGTTAGCCAAAATCGAGGCAGGTCCTCAGAGCATCTCCTCCGGCCTTCACTGCTCTTACAGAAGGGTGCTACAGTGATGGCCTCCCCCATCTCTCCACCTTCAACTGTTGGACACAGGGGGAGCCTCAAAAACATAGCACAAGTCAGCAGTGCTCCATGCTCTCCTCTAGGGACATTCACCAACTATCCAGCCGGTAATTTGGGGTACAAGAAGCCTACGAGTCATCCCTCCATTGTGTCAGTAGAGAACAAAAATGAAGACGCCAAACCATCACAGAGCAAAATGTCCATGTCGAGTCTGGCAACAGGACCAATTTCTCATCCCGCTGTCAACATTAAACCATCAAACACTGAAGTGGATGCACAGGTAAGAAAGGATGGTCTTTTATTTTTTATCTTTTGTATTTGTTGTATAGTTTAGGTACTTGAGTCCGAACTCTAATGCCTCTTTCACATATACTCCGTGAGCGGGGCATGGGCAGTTTGAAGGCAGCATGCGCCCATTGTGCTTTCATACTGGCAGCGTTTCTAGTGCGTAACTGAATACAAAGAAAAAAATAGAAACAACTGTGCAACATAATGATCAAGTGTGTGCCAACACCTTTAAACATAGGGTACTTTTCTCAAGTGAAAAGTTAAAATCGCAAACATGTCAAATGAAAACTTACCATCCACATCAAAAGCCGAAGCAACTGCCTCCCATGCTTTTTCTTTGGAAAACAAATCTTTGTACATGGAATCCTGTGGAGATAAAGGACTTTGTGTCTTTCCACCTCCAGACCTCGATGGGACGAGTGTCACCCATGTCGCTTTTTTCAAAATTAAGTTCTCTGACCACCGTCAGCCTTTCATGTGCTGTTGCTGTGATGTGGTAGTGTTCCCCTCCCCCACACACCATATAAATACAGTGCTGAAAGCCATATGATGACTCTTTTTGGCATTTTCCATCTAACAAGTGTTTTCTCTTTTTTTTTTCCTTGCCTGCATGCTCAAATTCATATAAAACACATAAAACTTATAATATATGGTTATTCTCTGCAATTTGTACTTTATTAAATCAGTTTACAAACATGTCCATCAGCAGTGCACTGTCACTTTTATTGAACAGGAGCAGCCCTGCAAAAATAGACTCGGAGCTGAAACTCTCACTGCACTGCTGCTCACGCATCGCTCCATGGTGCTGCTAACACTTCCTATGTGAATACTCTAACCTGTTAACATGTGTGACGGAAAAAAAAAATATGCTGCTCTTGCGCTCTGATTCGGAGTCCAGTGTGAAAGAGGCATTACTCATGGTCAGATTCGAACTTGAGGATGGTCTTGAGTCCAACTATATCCATAAATGGATAGCTGTTCCACTGATATTGACACATTGTTTTTCTTAATTGTGAAGGTCAAATTAAGCTTAAATTACTGATGTAATTTTGATTGGTTTAAGGTCAAGGCACAATTGCAAGAAACCCTAAAAACCTTAGTTAAAATTGTAAGTATAAATTGTCACTTAGGGGTTTCTAACTTACAGGGATTCTTGCAACTAGCAGTTAGTCTTGACTATCATTTTTAGAACATTTTAGAGGGAAATTATTGGCACAGCTTACAAGTCATTCTTTTTGAATGCATACTTGCATAAAAATCGCAGTTTTGTAAGATCTCTAAAAATTATTTTTTTAATCAGGTGACACCTGATCTTCTGAAAGGTCAACAAGAGCTTTCACAACAAACAAATGAAGAGACCGCCAAGCAGATCTTATTTAGTTATCTCAAAGATGGGTGAGTACACTTCCCAAATTATGTTATATGGGTTTGTTAAACATAATACACAGTAAATAAAAATTTGTTAGGTTTTATTTGACAAATGTAAGTGCACAATGTACATTTATGCACACAATGTACATTTATGCACACGTATATTAAAGTGTTCGCCCTTTGTTCTGAGAAATTATTGAAATGTATACATTTTCCACCAAATGCATTTGCTTGGAATTATTTTTCATAGATTCTGACTCATAACGATTACAGTACAAGTGTTTTAACTCTCCTACACTTCTTCCAGTCAACAGTACACTCATCCACTCACAAATCATCTCCCACCCTGAGCTTCTTTCTCACTCTTTACATGAGAAAACAAGTTCTTTTCAACCCATTCCAAATTAAAATGTTTCTCCTAAATGGCTTGTAATATTTATTATGGTATATTGAAGCACAAAACACTTAAGAGAAAGGAGGAGGCGAGATCCGGCTTGACAATATAAATTATATTTTAATGTAAAACAAAAAGACACAAGCATAATCACACCATGGTCAGCTGCCTGTAAACGTTCTCTCTCTCTTTATCCCCATCACACACGTTTCCCAGGATGGTGTTAGCACACTGCAACTGAGTTATGTCCAGAAATCTTCTCTATTATTTTACTCAGAGGGCTAAAATTCCACCCAAACCAATGTTGTTTCCTACTCTCATTTAATCCTGCATGATCACTGCACAGCTTCAAAAGCATGCTGTAGGTGCCAAACAACCCAACCTGCTCTAGTGAATCTCTGAAACTGTGGCCTCCCTGAACTCTGAGTCTGTATTCATGATGTCAAACGTTCCGACCCTCTCTGTATTCCTTGTGTGCTGCGTGGAGGGAGGCGAGGTGAGCGGATTGTACACCGGTGTCTGTGCACCCTGTGAAGCCCTGCAGATCTCGTGTCAGATATCTCCTGATCAATTGTAACCTTTATTAACAAGCACCACTGTCAAGACTCCTCCTAAGGTAGTGGTTAGTTACCATTCACTGACGTGTGCCGTAGCTGAGGTGATACTGTAATGAAAGGTCAAAACAAAGTCATTTGTTAACAATGTTCTAAAATGACATCTGTCTGTTGGCAACATCAGTTTACGTAATATAACCGTTAATAACAATTTAATCTGTGGGAGGTGTATGTTTGAAAGGGAGGAGGTGCTGGTCTATTGGATTCTCCTCTCTCTTTGTGAAATGTAATGCAACTCTCCAGTCTGGTCTACACATGGCAGTAACCCAATGTTCTCTGATGCATTACTTGAGTGCCCTGGGAACATGCAGGCATCTGCCTCCCTGCTCAGACACACATTCCCAGGCATGTGACTTGTTAACAGAAGGCAGTAATTAGGGTGGGCAGGTCATAAGGTGATACATCAAAGCTCAGTACCCTGTAATCTCCACACAGGCAAAGAGCCAGACACTTTTTCTTTCTCCAAAGTGTCAGGGATTATACTCTGATCCAGTCCACACATATACACACCACAACCAATACAACCCCAATTGTTGGGACTGTATTAAAAATGCTAATAAAAACAAAAAGGAGTGATTTGCTAATTATATTCACCCATTGCAATATTGAAAGCACCACAACCACATATAATATTATGTTTTCCCTTTTGAATTGTGTTTTTTTTTTTTTTTTAAATGTACACTAATTTCAAGTGAGATGATTGCAACACACTCCAAAAAAGTTTAAGACAAATAAAATTTAAGACAAATAACAATTTGACAATTTGAAATAACAAGGCAATGTGAAACAGGAATTGTTAAACAGGTGAAGCAATTGTGTCATTGCACTGTATATATGAATATGGGGCCTCCAAAATCAGCCTAGTCCTTCAAGAGTAAGGATCGTACAAGACTTGTCAATTTGCCAACAGATGCTTCAGCAAATAATCCAGCACTTTGAGAACAATGTTCCCCAAACATTTGGGATTTTGGGCATTTCAACCTCTACAGTATACAATACAGTTAAAAGATTCAAGGAATCTGGTCAAATCTCTGTATGTAAGGGGCAAGATGAAAACCATTTCTGAATGCGTGTGACCTCTGATCCCTCAGACGTCACTGTTTTTCACTGTCATTCAACTGTAATGGATATCATGAACATGGACTTGGGATTACTTTTGTAAACCTTTGTTAGTCAACACCACTCGCCGCTGCATTCACAGATTCAAGTTAAGTCTTTACTATGCAAAGCAGAAGCCCTACATCAACACTGTCTAGAAGCGCCGCCGACTTCTCTGGGCTCGGCCTCATCTTAGATGGAAAGTAAAACAGTGGAACTGTGTTTTTTGGTACTGAAGATTCCACATTTCAAAAAGTTTTTGAAAAACAAAGCCTTCGTGTTATCCGGGCCAAAGAAAAAAGGACCATTCCAAGATGTTATTAGCATCAGGTCCAAAAGCCTGTAGTCTGTATGGGCCAGGGGTGTGTCAGTGCCCATGGCATGGGTAACTCGCACATCTGTGAGAACACCATGAATATGTAACATTTTGGAGCAACATATACTGCCATTCAGCACCGTCTTTTCCAGGGACATTCCTGCATTTTCCAGCAGGACAAATTCAAACCACATACTGCCCAGATTACAAGTGCATGGCTGTGCAAGCAGAGAATGTGGGTGCTAGATTGGCTTGCCTGCAGTCCTAACTCGTCTCCAATTGAGAATGTTTGGGGCATTATGAAGCGCATGAAGATGGCAATGAAGACCCCGTCAATTGTGCAGCTAAAGACCTGCATAATGGATTATGAAGAAACTTTCACTTTCTAAACTTAACAAACTTGAGTCTTCAGTGCCCAAATGCTTAAGTGTTATTAGAAGAAATGGAAATGGTGCTGCTTCACACTCGACTGTTGCCATCATATAATTTGAAACCGCTGTACATTTAAAAAAAAAAAAAAAAAAACTCTGAAATTCACAGGTTAAAACATCATATAATGTGTAGTTGTAGTGCTTTCAATAGAGGAAAGGGGGAATATAATTTACAAATCACTCCTTTTTATATTTATTAGCATTTTTCATACTGTCCCAACTTTTTCAGAATTGGGGTTGCACACAAATCGGCTCAAAGAAAATGCTTGAAACTTTCAAACATCCAATAAATTTGAGCACTTTGTGTCTTGTTATGCAGGAGCAATGATAACGATGATACTACAAAGAGGAAGGTCAACCTGGTATTCGAAAAAATCCAGACCTTGAAGTCACGGGCAGCGGGAAGTGTACAAGCGGACAACAAAGTGAGCCGTTGTTGTTGCATTGTAATTGGGTTCAAAAAACAGCTTTGAGCCTCTTATAAGAAAGCCTTAGTCTCTCTCTTGGAGAAAGTATAAAGACATGCTGGGGTAATTTACTCAGCGAATGGCATAGTCATGGCTAATGTTTTACCATTTGCAAGCAAAATCAGAGCACATGGTGCCAGAAGCCACATTGCACCAACTGTATTTCCACCATCAAAATCCTAAAGTGTCTTGCTGGATATTTGGGGTTTAAACACTAACACCTACAAATGTAATCTTGTATTTGAACAGATCAGTGTTAGAGTAAATTCAAATAATAAATCCCATGTTTTGAAATACTTCTACAACAGAAGCGATTTTTGAAAATTGATGTGATTCTGTATCCAGTCACCATGCTTTGCTGTGATATCGTGTTGAGGAGAACTTGGTTGCATATAAACATTTGTCTTTCAGTCTCCAGTCATTGCAGTCCAGGTTAGAGCCCTTCAGGAGCAGAAAGCAGCACTAGAAAAAGAAATTGTTGATCTTAAGAAACAGCTTGAGAACGAAAGCAAGGTACATACAGTATTCTGAGCTTGTCAGTGCATTCTTTCTTAACTAATACCTCTGCAATTTTAACTTGTCAACTGTACCTTGGACCCCTGCTCTGTCTGTTTTGCTAGTATGTTAGAAGCTTCCATGTTGTCTGAAAATTCCACTCCTATCACCCCCTTAAGATAAATAATCAAATTAATCAATTACTGGCTTATTAGAAAGACTGAGCCTTAGATAATAAAAAAGCCTTCAACGTCACAGACAAACAGTCGTTCCCTAAAGTTCTTGTAATTTTGTGTCCTTGGTGTCATGTCTTATTATGTCCCTCTCTGCAGAAGCACACTGATTTGAGCGAGAATCAACAGAAGACGGCAGCGGGAATGAAGAACTTGAAGAGAGAGCTGGACCAGAGTCAAGCGGAGTGCAGTAAACTGCACGACAAGCTTAGTAAAACAGAGGATGACCTGCGCACCACACTGGAGGAGTAAGATACAAAGTTGTGTTGTCTTTTGGAGAAGGGATGTGCAAAACGATATTTTCAGAATTGTCTAGTCAGAGTTGTGGCTCTATACTAAATCAAGTCATTTTTATTTGTATAGCATGTTTCAAAGTACACATCATTTTAAAACTGTTTTACTGCAGTAAGATGTGCACATGCTCGGGACATATAAGAGCTGTGGACTCACGGGCTGTGTCTGTCATGGGTCATGTCATGGGTCTTGTCTGTCATGGGTCATGTTTCACCCCAACTTTCCGGTCTACACTCCTTTTTCCTCTATAATAAAAGCAAAAAGCCAAAAAATACATTTAAAAACGATTCGGTAGTTTGCCTGAATGACAAGTGGACCTATATTTAAGAAGCCCTATATAATTAGGATAGTTTAGGGTTCATCTAACCCCATGCATTTCAATGGAGACGTTTATGTAAGAAGTGTTCAAAAACAGCTGGATGGAGTGCAGTGGAATGTAATGGGGTCTGAGGGGAGTTGAGACATGTATTTAATAGTTGAACTACTATTACTGCTGTAGTAGCAGTGCTTTTTCCAAGTTTTACAAGAGGGGTTTTCCATGCAAACAGCTAAAGCACAGCTTGCTTCAGCACACTAGATAAAGCAACATAGCTAAAAAAAATATCTAAACTAAAAGACAAAATTATATAAACTAGTTAACCTCATTGTTGAGTAACTATTTGACAATCAAGACCTATATGCCTATTTATTATCTTTGAAGCATAAGTAACATGTACAAGTGTTAGCCCTGATATGCATCTTTTTCCATTAGATTCTTCTCCTATCTCCTGCTTTAATTAATTATACTCTATGAGATGATGTTTTGGACTGGTAGTGATGTATGCAGGTATGAGCTCAGCAGATGAGATTACCAGCATGTAGTGGCAGACACAGTCACATGATGGTCTCTTGTTTAACTTATGCGTGCATGTGTTTGTGTGTATGTCAGACTCTTTCAGGTGAAGATGGAGAAAGAGCAGTATCAAACGGAGATCAGAGACCTGCAGGACCAGCTCTCAGAGATGCATGATGAATTAGATGGAGCCAAACAGTCTCAAACAGACAGCACAGAGAAAGAGGCCATGATGGAGGTAAAGCAATAAAACAGTATACTATAGCATTATATAGTAATATTACACTTAAATATTTTTATTAGACCTGGAGATGAAGTGTGTTAGCCCAACCCCCAAAATCACACCATTGGTGATGATGCTATGTTGGGCTGGTCAGAATGCACAAACAAACAGAGCTATAATTTGAAAGTGCCACAGTGTTTACACTTTGGAGGAATCAACCTATGAATTGCTTACTTATAGTTGACTCTTAATATTCTACATAATGTCTAAACAATTACACACTTAACCTTAAATCATATGTTGATCTTTATTTCCCATGGAAATTTTACAAGGCAACAATTTCTAGCATCATGGATCAAAGCTATATTCCAGATTATACTTGAGGTTAATGGCAGTCGCTCTAAAGACTAACCATTAGTTTTCTTCTCTAGGATTTGATGCACCTGAAGTTAGACCTCCAGGATTTGCTAATAGTCAGAGAGGAGCAGGAGGATGTGTTGAGAAGGCGCGAGAGGGAGCTGACCGCCCTCAAGGGAGCTCTGAAGGAGGAAGTGGCAACTCACGATCAGGAGGTGGATAAACTTAGAGAGCAATATGAAAAGGAGATCCGCAAGCTGCAAATGGCTGTGGAGGAAGCCAAACAGGTATATACCTCACAAGGGTTGGGGAGTAATGAAATGCATGTAACAGGATTACATATTTAAAATACAAAATATAAGTAACTGTATTCCACTACAGTTATATTACAGTTATAGTTAATTTAAATCACTGGTAATTAGAATATAGTTACATTCAAAAAGTATTTTGATTTTTGATTGCATTCAATTTTATTTTATTTATTGTCATTTTGTTTTATTTAATATTTGGTGCTTTCAGATGGAAAACATTTATACATATACATGATGTGATCCAAAGTGCATTTGAACAGCGGTGAAACACTTTCTTATGATGTTTTAAACTCATAAAAGCAGACAGAGAATTAAGTTTGAAGTAAATTTGGAGCAGAAGAAATAGAAATAAACCTTGTGTAAATTGTCAGCTTTATACTAAGCTAAAATGCAGTTTCTAGCCATTTTACATGCACATGTTACCAGGCACAATCATATTTTTTATAAAACAAATTCACGTTGGATCATAATTCCTTTTTTTCTAGTAAGACATTTTGATATTAGTGCAAAAATAATATATTTGATAAAAAATTTTTTTTTATAGTTTTACTGTAAAATTATTTTAAAAATCCACTTAGAAACAACACTGCATAATATATTTAGGTTTTTCAGTGAATGTATTTTTTAACATGTGTATTTTGTCTTACTGTACTAGCAGAGTTTTTCTAGTCAAAACAAGTGAAAAAAATCTACCAGTGCTGAAGAAGTAATCCAAAGTATTTAGAATACGTTACTGACCTTGAGTAATCTAATGCATTCTGTAATCTGTAGTGGAATACATTTTAAAAGTAACCCTCACAACCCAGGCCTTCACATAATTAACCAATACATTCTGCGATTAAGGCAATTACAACAGAAGTTTGAGTTATGTTAGAATGCTTTTCCAGGCTTGCAATATTTCACCAATTTAGTTCCTCTAAGTCTGTCCATCATTTGTCATTCTCTCTCTCTGCGCTCCTCAAAATGTAATGCTTAAAGTTTACAGAACTTTTGTAAACCTGAGTCATCCATCTGATGGTAATATTTTGTAGAAGAAAAGCATCCCTGAACTGCTGGGTTTTAATTTTTGTTATTAATGCAGGTTTAGTATACAAAAGGGATAATGTACAGTCATTCCTGGTGATTGACTGTACATTATCTCTATTTTACATTGCTACATCAATACAAGTTACACTCAATCATCAGCATTTGTGGCAAAATATTGATTACCAAAAAATTTATTTTGACTTGCCCAAAAATCTGGGTTACATTGAGGCATTTACAGTGGAAGTGAATTGGGGTGGAAGTGAATTGAGGCCAATTGTTTTTTACATTAAAATACAAATTTTTCAAAAGTATAGCCACAAGACATTAACTTTGTGTAAATCCTAAAATGACTGTAAAAATAAAAAAAATGTTACAGCTCAAAAAATACTTGAGTTAAGCGAATAATTAATGTAAGTGTTTTTATAAAATTATAAGCTTCACATTTCTGCCTTTTTAAACCCTCCAAAAATTGGCCCCCATTCACTTCCACTTTAAGTGCTCCACTGTAACCCAGATTTGTGCTTTAGTTAAAGAAAAGGAGGGATGCCACAAATGCTGTCGATTGAGCTTAACTTGTACTGAACCCATAAAATTCCTTTTAACTAACAAATAAATATGTTGTATTAAATATTGATTTTATTATCTATGAACAAAGAAGCCTTGGAGTGGAACGAGAGACACAGAAGAGATGTAAATAGCACAGCGATGTAGGACATTGGTTGCGTGGGACAATGGTCATTTAAACAGTCTAACAGTCCTTATACAGAATTATTTACCACAGAATGCTGCATTTGACCAATCAAGTATTCCAGAAAGGCATATAATAATGTTATTACCATGACATAATTTAAGACACTATTAGTTGTAATGCTCAGTTAAACCTCAACATTCTTTCACAATAGTCTGATTTACGCTTGATAAGGTTTTGAAAGAAAGTACACTATGGCACTTTCGGCCATTTATAGTTTATCAGCCTTGTCATCCGATTTAGACTCATTTCTTAGTGACTTGCTTCTAAGTAGTCTTATTTTCAGTGTATACAAAAGATGAAATGTTTGATTAACCACATTCTTTTGATTGTTTTTGAGAGGTTGCTTTCAGATATTGGTAAACAGATGAGAAAAGACCAGCATAGAAGCAGTAAGTGCAATACTGAAGGAAACAGATGGTATTCTAGCATGATAGAAGAAAAGACTTACAGAATATAACAAACAGGAAGAGAAAGAGTGTGGTAGTAATAGAGGTAGGCTGGAGGATGTCCACAGGGGTCCTTTCTGTGTTTGGTGGAGCTCCTACATGCCCTCGTCTAACTGAATGTGCTACTACATTTATATTACCCTGCCTCTTACCTCACTTCCTTTTTGCAACAAAGGAACTTCTGGTCCGAACAAGGCCATTGTTATCTCCACTTAGATTTATTGTAAAAGAGTAAAAAGACAAACTGACAAATCTGGTGTAATGCTAGCTCATTGTGCTTGTTTTTGTAATTGTGGTGCATGCCACAGCCAGATGTTAGGTGAAGAGTGCATGGTTTTATTATTGAATCTCTGAGAACCAACAGAGACGGAGAGAGAGAGATTGGGTTTTCATTATTTACTGATAATGGTTTACCGGGCCTTTCATGGTGGTTTCACACTAGCACTTTTGGTGTGCACCCGAGGTCAAATGACATTAAGTTTAATTTGTTTGGGTGGTGTAGTGCACCCGCGAACTGCATCCGATTGTGCTTGAAAAGGTGGTCTGGGGTACGGATTATGTGAACCTTGGTGCGGTTTGCTGCTAATATGAATGTAATTGTACTAAATTGCGGAAGTGAACCACTATTGATGATGTATTATTCGCATTTTGTAGTCACCCGATCGCAATTATTATGAATCTAATTTAATTAATTTCTCAATACCAGCTTGTGTCCAAATAAATCCCCTTCAGAGAGCAGCTTTTCACATCTGTTGCTGTGCATCTGTGGGCTCGCGACAGACAAACGGTAATCTTCTTGACCTCATTGCACATTCAATGCATCCATGGCAAACAAACATTATTGTTGTTTTGTGCATGTAAAATTTTGAAGGTAAATACAAAGAGATGAATACTTAAATAACCCAGCAAAGATGATATCTTGAGTTGTTGCCTAGTTTCAGTGGTAAACAGCTGCTGCTTGTATTCACATTAATGATGTAATCTGACCCAAAAAATATGATGTGAACAGAGACTAGCGGGGACAGGGGGAGGAAATTAAATCTGGTTCGGTCCAAGCAATCGAACCAAGTGTGAAAGCCCCCTAAGAGACCGATCAAGCTAAATGAGTGTTACCCTGCACCTCCTTTTTATGGCTTTAGTGTTGGAGGGAAGGCCCCATGTGGAGGAACATTGAAGGGTGAAGCAGTAAACTGAGTTTAGCACTGCTTAATTGCAGTGGCAGGCCGTCACTAATCTAATGAGGCACTGATGGGGTGGTTATCTGGTCTCTGTCCCTCTCTTCATACCTCTCTTTCATTGAAAATGAATGATGGGTTTGTTTCATATGCAAATAGCAAGGGCAATTTCACATGGCCAATAAATGGGTCACTATGAAGACAAGGGGTATTACAGATGCCACAGTGGGGGAGATCTATACAAAAATGTTAGCTTGGTTTATGTGGTATTTTCCTATCCTTGCTTTAGAGTTTACAAAATTGATCTCAGGCTTGCCAGTATACCATATGAAGATGTTTTTACAAAGCTCGAGTTACTGTGTCAGCAATGTGAAAAATGTGAGTAGATAAGTGCAGTAGATGGTACAACTCGGGGTTTGTTGCTGTCCACATTTACTGCTGCATATTAAGGTACAGTAGCTATGACCTAAAATTAGAAGGGGTCTGAAATGGTGGGGGGCCACAGTGTCCCCCTCTCAGCAAGAGATTTCTGATTATCAATGGTTAAGTGTCCATGTAAAGGGATTCTCTCCCTGCTCTATTAGCCCTGTCACTTTTTCTTATTCGTAACCGTTTTCCTTAAGTAAAGCTGGACCTTCACCATTATGTTTTTGTATTTATTCATTTGGCAGATGTTTTTTCCAAAGCATTGTACATTCAAGGCTCATTTTGTCAGGATATGTTCCCTTGGAATTGAACTACCACTTGGACATTATGACTACATTTGAGAGGTAGACCGATTAACTGGCTGTTATTTGGCCATTTTGAAATGATCTCAGATCATCGGCTGAGTCTGAACGATTTAAAGAAGTGTTAGCTGATCAATGGATCATAAAGAGTTTCTGTTTTCTTTCTTTTTTTTTTTAAGTATGGTGTAAATGAAGTGTTCTTTCATTTCAGCATTTGCTGTCATTTAAATTGCAAGAGTGAATATTGCAAATGTGATAGTGCTTATAAAACTGTATATTGTATAAAAGCAACAAGTTAATAATGGTTTAATAAACCTCTGATTATGCTTAATAAACTGATAACGTGTGTGGTCATGTAAACACATTAAATGGCTTTCCTTTATCGGTGTAAGGACATAAACGGCTTAAGAAAAAACTGATCAACATGGGTAGATTTTTACCCTAATCATTACCCTGATTTCACATTGCATGTACTGCGAACACCTCTGCTGGCGTTCTTAAGCCACGGTCACGTTTACCTTCACACAAGGAAATTCTGCGGGTGAAAAATATAATCATCTCAGTGGGAATCCTATCCTGGACTTCTGATGGCAAAGAAAAGAATTTGCTGCTTTGACCAATGGGACATTGCTTAATTTGGCAGTGAGCACTGTGTGGGAGGTGCCTCATACACAGCTACACTGAATATTCACAAAAAACATGGATATCAGTTTAGCAGTGAGTTTCTTTTGAACTTCACTCTCACAGAATATAAAGTGCACCATTAAAATAGGCTTGTTGATAATAAGTGTTTTGCTGGTTTCACACACGCTCAGTGTCCGCCCATGCCCTCTTTGCCGGTTGAATTTCGCCATGTAAATGTGACCTTGCCTTTACCGGCTTATTAAATTACACAAGGAATTGTGCGCATGCCTCTTCACAGTTTGACGTCAAAAGCAGAGAATAACTTGATCATTTCAAATCTCATTTAAACACATTTTTCTTGCTTTGTCAGATTTTTTAAATAAGCAGATTTTTGTGGGGTCATCAGCATAATGTAAATGTGCCCATTGTTTCTGACAAAATATGGCCAGTTAATTTGTTTACTTTTCCCTGCCAATGAAAATTGTTCCAAAACATTAAGCAAGAGTGATGCGTACAAACTGTGAAGTGCCCTACTGCTGTGATACTAAATATCATCATTCTTGTACAACAAGTGCAATGTTGTCTTTTGAAGTTACTGTGTCATGTTTAATATGTATGACTTCTGAAAATGACTTCTTGTAATTGTTTAGGATATTATTTTTACACTTAATAACGTATAATTTATCCCCATCATTATTGAAACCTCGTTTTAGGTTTACTGTGTTATTGTGTGCATTGTATAGACATGCTATCTGAGGTTGTATAAAAATCTCTTCTATTATAAAAATAGTCTACTGAACTGAATATCAGCCATATCATGAGATTAACGTCTTTAATTGAAAACTGTTATATAATTCAAATATGAATAGTTTATTAATATTAGTAGTTTTTGATAAAACGTTTAATAATCATATTATGATATACTGGTGGTGGCTGAGGAGAGTACCCTGTTCTCTTTTAAAAGTGCTTTGAATTTAGTGCCAGAAAAGAGATTTATGTGTAAAATTAATTCATATATGTAAGTAAGAGTGTTGTTTATCTTCATCAAAGGATGAAATATTTCAATTTCAAATGTTTAATCGAATAACATCAACATGAAAATAGCACGTATGAAACCGCCTCCAGTCATGATCACACACAGGCGATGTCCAGGTGGCTCAAATTGGGAGATTCATCGGCACAGCTGATGTACTCTTCTGCAATTTGCTTGCAATTTTAAGTTTTAACCACAGATGATGCTAGAGAGCACCTTGTTATGTAGTGCAGCTTTAAAGACACCTAAAATAAAGTGAGTCCAATAGTCCTACATTCAGCCTAACATCTCCATTGTGTTCCACCAAGAAAAGAAAGTGATATGGGTTCAAAACAACATGATGGTAAATGGTTTTTAGGTGCAATATCCCTTTAAGAGCTTGTCCTTCATACTAACAACAACAGGAACCTCAATCGGCACCATTGCATGTCTTGGTGCTCAATGACACTAATTGCCAATGACTGCTGTGACGGTTTACAGTCTACATGCAAACAGCAGTCCTTATGCTTTGCGCACACTATGTAACAGTAACTAGGCCATGACAGGGTACTCGCTACAGTCTGAGCTCATTCCAGCATTGGCCTGGATTCTTCTGCCATTGTTCTCACTGTCCTGCAGAGCCAAAGTCCCCTACTGTCAGATGATGTGTAGAGTCCTGGAAGCTTACAAACCACCCACAGCGAGCTCAGCAGAGTGGGTCAACCCATCAGTGCTCCTGCCTTTATGGGATTAATAACAGGCACAAAGCTAAGGATTTAACCTAGGCTCCAATTGAGTCCAAACTTTTTGACTTTGATTATAAATTTGAGACAGATTGGAACATGATGCCAGAGCTTAGTTTGTTAGCTTTGGTGGGTTAGAAAGCAATTGGAGTGAGGCAGAGATATCCGTATTGTTCATTAAGGAGGTGTTCCTGTGTCTTTTTGAAGTTTTTTTTTTTTTTTTTTTCCCCCAATTTCAGTTTTTTTTTTTTTTTATCAAGAAAATGGCTGGAATAGTTATTCACCAAACATGCCTCTCAGTTCTATTCTAGTGCCTACTTAGTGTATAGAGACTGAATGAGAGTATTCTGGCCCCGTTTATGCTGTCTTGGTAACCTGATCACAAATTGTGATCCAATCAATCCTTCTTGCCTAACATGTAGTCATTTCCCCAAAAAAGGTTTTAAGCATTGCAAGCAAGATTCAGCTTTTAAGAGAAAAATTGTACTTGTCCCTCTTGAAGTCTCTCTGGTTGCCTTTGAAATACGTAAAGCTGTGTGCACTGTAACCCCAGAGCAGCTGCTTAGCATCAAAAATACCATCCTCATTCAGAGAAAAAAAATTCTTCTCTCCCTCCCTTAAGGATGAGAGGAGCTTATTACAGGCATCCTACACTTACTGGAAACAAGCCATTGCTTTTCATGCAGCGCATTTTCATTTCCATCTTGAGCACTTCTCGCCTGTCGTCAGCGTTTCGTCTTGCTTCGGCACATTTGTGTCTATGTGCTCTTTGTTCGCAAACAAATCTATTGTAACGTATACCACCAGGATGAAGTAACAGACCCTGTGTTGTTTGGAGCCAGGGAGAAGCTTAAGTCACTCAGTATTGCTGCAGCATTCAAAGGTTCAACACTTTGTGCTCAGTTGATAAAGTTTCAAACACCTTGGATGACATGTTGCTTATGTTTCTATGCTTGTGCATTCTTTTCTTTCTGCCATGAAACAAAGGTTTTCTTGAGAACATCACCTGACACGTAAACTGAGGTCACTTTAAAAGGTTGACCATAGAAATTCAGTAGATGACTAATTGGTCTTGGCAGTTTCAGTGAAAACACGAGCTTGTTGGTAAAAACGGCACTGAATTTTGGACACTAGGAAAACAGGATGTCCTATTTGCCATTTATTAATGTGGTGTTTTGGTTACAATTAAAAGTCATGTATCAATGGTTGTTCAAACCATCAAATAGTTGCAATAATGTTTTATCATTGTGGCCACTGGATAAAGAAACACCGTGTTAGTTTCTTATGAAGGTCATTATGCATTTGATTGGGAAATCTTGGGTGTTTCATTCCCTCAATCAGTAATAAAATTCCCTAAATATGGTAAAATATTCTACCAATGTAATCATTTCTTTTAACAGTTTAACACAAATTGGTTCCCTTAGAATCTACATTAAAACAATTCTTAATTCATGCAGGGATAACATTGATCATCGGGTTTTGCACAAACTTCCATGCCAGCTTGAGTTTATGCTGTCATTAAACCAAAAACAAAGAAATTCTAAATGTAAAAATATAAGAAAATATATATATTGCAATATAAGGCTCAAACCTATATCATAGCCTATGGTGTAGCCTGACGTGCACCCCTTCAAAAACCGTGCAACGATGCAGACCACAGCAACTGTGATTTGGTATGCTTTTTTTTTTTTTTTTAAATCACAGACCTTCCCACAGTATTACAAATAAGATATTTGAGGTAGCGTTGCACTTTCTTCTCTGTGCATCATATAACCCGAAGGGACTTTGATTTGGACAAGAATTGTTTTAATCAGGAACATCTTCTGTTTTAAATTTTGGTTTATGTTTAATGGAGTTATGAGCGAAATGCGACAAAGACAGCTGTTTACAACTTCTTAAATTTGTGCTTTTTATCTGGGCCTTTTACTCTAAATATATTTACTATGGGAGTGACACAACCTTTGTTGTATTCTACTTGATAACTTTCCAATCTGTATGATGCTTTGACCATATGTTTGAGAGTGGTGTACAGTAAATAATCATATTTCATAAGTTATGAAAATGGAACACTTTTTTTTCCCCCCCTTTTCTCACAATTTGGAATCCCGTTCCCAATGTGCTCTAAGTTCTTGTGGTGGCATAGTAACTCACCTCTATCTGGGTGGCGGAGGTCGAATCTCAGCTGCCTCTGTGTCTGAGAGCGTCAATCTGCACATATTATAACGTGGCTTGTTGAACGCATTACCGCGGAGATATAGCATGTGTGGAGGCTTCACACCATCCACACACAACTCACCACATGCCCCATCGAGAGTGAACCACATTATAGCGATCACGAGGAGGCTACCCCATGTGACGCTACCCTCCCTGGCAACCGGGCCCAATTTGCTTAGGAGACCTGGCTGTGTCACTCAGCACACCCTGGGATAGCAAACTCCAGGGGTAGTAGACAGTGTCTTTACCACTGAGCTACCCTGGCCCCCCTTGAAAACGGAACACTTCTAATATTTCAGCAAATTAAAAAGCACCTGTTAAAAGTTTGTTCTTTTGCATTTATGCATTGTAAATCCAACTTTTAGGCTTTAAAACGACAAGTGG
Source organism: Moxostoma hubbsi (assembly GCA_032164185.1). NCBI lineage: Eukaryota > Metazoa > Chordata > Actinopteri > Cypriniformes > Catostomidae > Moxostoma > Moxostoma hubbsi. The sequence goes on along the minus strand of JAVLUX010000002.1, from coordinate 21,502,443 downwards.
TCAAGTGAGTAGTTATGAATTATTTGCTTGACTTTATTTTCCAGCATGAGTGTCAAAAGTATGCCATAACTTTTATATATTACATTTTAAGCAACTCAAGAGTAAGCAGACAGTGTATAAACCTGATTTATTTTATCTCTGCATGGCAGACAACATGTTGTTATAAAAATATTTTAATGCTATAATATAAATATACTTTTGAATCCACAAATTACAATGGTTTTGTTTACATAAGAAATGTATAATTATTTCAGAAAGGAAGGCATTTTATCTCAGTATACTAGCACTTGGCAGTGTACTCCCAGAATATTGCAGACACACCAATGTAGAAATGTAAATGCAAACTACTGCATTGGCTACTACGTGGAGCCTGCGCCATAGGTTTGACACAGAAGTATAATCGGCCTTGAGTTAGAGAAAGACTACACATTGCGTCCAACATAACTGATAATGTGACAGAAACTGTCCAATGGGGACTACAGTGGGATTGACCTGTGCTTTAATTTGCTTTCCTTTCTGGCATTAAGATTAAATTGTCCCCACTCAGATTATAAATCTTGCATGTAAACCTGGATGATTTGATAGTGGATTAAAGTGATTTAGCTTTTTGGAGGTACTGAAGTGAAAGTGAAGGAGAAAATAATTTCACCTGGTGAATTTGGTATGGCTTTAGACGGTTTTATTAGTTTCAGTGACCGTTTGGGCAATAAACGGTGCTACAAAGATTAGGGCTGCAAAGCTTGGGTACACTCCGTGTCCTTGCTCTGAGTTCATGAAGTGAATGTTATTCTCCTGCTATTGTTGTTATTGAGCCTTTTAAACACTCTTGCAATGCTGGTTAATACCCAACTATAGATAAACAGCCCAAGCAGGCTGGTGCACCATTCAGATCACACTGCTCTACTGAGTCTTTGTAATGCCTCTGTCAAGAAAAGAAACGCAGTATTCTGTCAAGTCCGAAGGCCTTCAAAGAGCTGACTGCGGGAACTGGGGCATACAGGGAGAGGGAATGTGTGAATGTTCAGTAAATACAAACAGAGTCTGCTCAGAGTTTCATCAATTTCCCCCAATTCAACAGTGTCTCAGCACTACCTCAATGTCCTGTAGTTTATCAGTGACAAAATGTTTCTAGACGTTCATCCTCCTTGTAATGGAAGAAAATATTGCCACCTTTAAACTAAGATAACCTTATAGGAAGGACACAGACTACGTGATAAGCCATCTTTTGTCATGACATAGCTTCTTTTTTGTGGACAAATGTTTGAACTGCAGTACATTCAACATAAAGAATGGCAATATTATTGTATCATGACCAAGAAATTGTTAAAAAATTGTATCGCCAATTCCCTGCTGATTCCCACCCCTTAGTCTTTCATCACATTGTCAATGTTTGTTATCTTCTGCAGTATTGCAAATACTGATAAGTGACCATAGCTCAAGGGTGTCCTCTTATGCTAGATACAGTGCAAGTTTACATACACTTTTAGGTTTAAGTCATTAAAACATTTTTTTTAACCTCTAGTATTAGCAAACTATAGTTTTTGCAAGTTGTTTAGGACATCTACTTTGTGCATCACATGAGTAATTTTTCCAACAATTGTTTACAGATGGACAGTTTCACTTTTAATTGACTATATCACAATTCCAGCAGGTCAGAAGTCTACATATACCAAGTTAACTGTGCCTTTAAGCAGCTTGGAAAATTCTAGAAAATGATGTCAAACCTTTAGACAATTAGAAAAAATTGCTTCTGATAGGAGTTGTACTGAATTGGAGGTGTACCTGTGAATGTATTTTAAGACCTATCTTCAAACTGAGTGCTCAATGGGAAAATCAAAAGAAATCAGCCAAGACCCCAGAAAAACAATTGTGGACCTCCACAAGACAGGTTCATCCATGGGAGCAATTTCCAAACACCCGAAGCATCATGTTGTGGGGTTTTTTTTTTGCTGGAGGAGGTACTGGTGCACTTCACAAAATAGATGGCATCATGAGGAAGGAAAATTATGTGGATATATTGAAGCAAAATCTCAAGACATCAGCCAGGAAGTTAAAGCTTGGTCATAAATGGGTCTTCCAAATGGGTAATAACCCCAAGCATACCTCAAAAGTTGTGGTAAAATGGCAGAAGGACAACAAAGTCAAGGTATTGGAGTGGCCATCACAAAATCCTGACCTCCGTACGATAGACAATTTATAGGAAGATCTGAAAAAGCATGTGCAAGCAAGGAGGCCTACAAACCTGACTCCGTTACACCAGTTCTGTCTGGAGGAATGGGCCAAAATTCCAGCAACATATTGTGAGAAGATTGTGGAAGGCTACCTAAAAAGTTTGACCCAAGTTAAACAATTTAAAGGCAATGCTACTAAATACTAACAAAGTGTATGTAAACTTCTGCCCCACTGGGAATGTGATGAAAGAAATAAAAGCTGAAATATATAATTCTCTCTACTATTATTCAGAAATTTTACATTCTTAAAATCAAGTAGTGATCCTAAATGACCTAAGACAGGGAATGTTTTCTAAATTCTGATTAAATATCAGGAATTGTGAAAAACTGAGTTTAAATGTATTTGGCTAAGGTGTATGTAAACGTCTGACTTCAACTGTACATATTAACAAGGCACTCCCCAACACAACCTCCAGGCCCCAGAAGTCTGGGGTTGTGTTTCGTAACAGATGTCTAGGTTTATTTTGAGGGGTTTGGCTGTGGTTCGTTTGGGTGGTGTCGTGGTTAGTGAGTACAGCATTAGTGACCAGTAAGGGCTGCCGGGGGTGGGCTTCAGGACTTTGAACTGTAAGCAGAGCAGACATAAATCCACCCTTTTCTGCTAATGAGTTACTGTTGTGTTAGACTAGAAATAACCTTTCGTTAACGCACACACAGCTGGTGTGTCCTTGTCCAGATGTTAGCTAATCACAGGGTTTGAGATTGCAGTTCCACTGCATTATGGCACAGATATTTTAAACAGTGTCTTTTATAGACTCACTCTGGTGTGTTTTACCTGTAGCACGTTGTGATTAATCTGAGACCATGTACACACAAAACAAATTTTGGTTAAATGTGCATTGATTTTGTAATGTTTATTTTCTAGCACCGCATATTGTGGGGCCAGAGGCAGTGGCGGTTCTAGGGTCAGTAGATATTCAGCTAAGCCCAGACCTCTGTGGATATATATTACCATCCTTTGATGAAATAACAAAATCTAATGCAATTTTATTATAAAAGTTTAAATGTAAATCAATGGGTTGTCATTTATAATTTAAATCTTAAAATATTAAGATTTACTTTTGTCTTTGCTTCAGATATGCTCAAAAATCAGAAGTTGCATGCTTTCAACTCTAAAGTGATTTTAAAAAGACACTAAAGACACTCTCTTACGTCTTTCCGTAGTTCGACAAATTGTGTACAATTGACAGTTTTGAAGCCTATTATTGATTCATTGGGTGTTTAATTAGTTAAGAAGATAGCAAGCAGTAAATATGCTAAAATAGGGGACAAAATAATTGCTAGGTTTGCCAAAGTTAGCGAGGTTCATTGCATTGTGTCTTAATAAACAAGTTTTGCAAAAAATGCAAATGTCCTGGCTCGAGACTTAAAGATTCCAAATTCCTCAAGCACATTTGTTTATATTACTCATTGTATCCCTCTTCTTGCAAGCTCTCACATTTTCATGCAAGTGTTCAAATGCAGCCACCCAACAAGACAGCGTGTGGGTACTAAATTAAGTCGGCATTTGGTATTATGGATACTGTGTAGAAATACTGAATGGCCCATAAGACTCTTTTTAACTTTTAAAGATTTTATGGTCACTATCACTGGACAAAACTTAAAGAAGCTATCAAAAATGACAATTTTGCTATGAAAATACAATTTCAACTACTGTTAGCATTTATCAGCCAGAACACACAGTTCATGCCCAGTAAGTGTTTAGTTTAGTTTTAATTCAAGCATTGTCTCTTTCCACATTTGCTCACAACGGATGTCCAGACCTGTTATGTCTCATTCCCTCATGCAGTGCAAACGATCTACCTGCTCGTCCAGTTCTGGAACCAACAGTGTTGTGTGTAATCTTTAAGCTGTCATCAACAGGATAAAGAGACCATCGTTGCATGACAGTTGTCTCTGCTTTTAAAACCTGTCAGTTTGTTAATTGAAAAGACCCTCAAGGAGCTCTAGCGTGCTGATTTTAGGTATCAAAGGCGTTCAAGCCTAAGGGTTTCATGGACATTTAAATCGCTGAATGAGTTTGGAATTACAAAATGTGTCTGTAGTGCACACAGTAGCTCAACAGGGCAGTCTCCTTTATTCATAAAACTTGGCAGAGAAAAATGCTGGATGCTCTAGTACTGGCCAAGCACAAGCCAATTCCTAACAAAGAGACAGACTCCAAGAGAGCACAGCCTAATTAAGGAATTCGTTCATGTTCAGAGACATCCGCTAAACCTGTAATTCGTCAAAAGGTTTAAGGAATTAGGAAACTGTATAATGTGTCAGGTTGAGTTATTGAGAAACTGGAGGAGACATGCTTTACTAACTCTAAATGGGCAGCACAAATAAACTGGACGGGGCCGTTCAGTTTAACATCACCACTGTTGGCCCACTGTGACTCGCTGCATTTATATTGGCCCCCATCATTCAAGAGTGTGTCAAAAGGTCAGAGTCCTTTTGTCTTGCACTCAGTTTTCTATTTAGACGAATTCAGTTGTAAGACTTTATGGACTTCCATACCACAGCTTCAGTTGCTGGTGAACTGAGAAAATTGGCTGGAATATTTGGCTGTTTTTCTCTTGTATATTTGTGACAAACAGAAGATCATTGTGTCACTGTGCTTTATATATAACATCAGACAATGTCATTCTCCGTCTCAAAAAAAACATGAAGATTTTGACATTTTGTTCCTCATATTTCTGTTTTGGTGGCTTAAAGCGAGAAATATTCTATAGAGGTGTCCCATGGAGCTCTAGAGAGGGAAAATAATTTCTTAAAAGGAAAAAGTAAGGTAAAGTGAGGGAAAAGGTTGTAAGAGGACACGAGAGGCAACAGATGTTTTTTTGTGCAAACGCACATGCATGACACTTACCTCCAGCGAGGGTCCGCCTATCTTACATTTTGATTTTAACCATGCACACAGCAATAAATTATCTTACTCAGTATTTTTGTCTTCTTTTCTTGTTAAACGTTTTAAACATTCTTAAAACTAGATAAATTAACTTGAAGTAAAATGACATAAGATATTTTGTCTTGTTTTAATAGAAATCAAAAAAAAAATGTACAATTTGCTTAAAAAAAATAAAAATAAAATAAATTGCCAATTGGGGTAAGAAAAAAGCTTTATTCAAAGGAAAACAAGTTTGCAGTTCCCAAATAAAGGTACCGACCATTTGGCAAATTATGTTTTATTTACTCACCAAAGCTAATTTTTACTTGTATCATTATTTCAGTTTGAAAGAGGATGTTGTGCATAAGGTGTAATGTTATAATGTAAGTGTATGTAACTGCTGCTTTCTTATCTCGTGCTCTCTTTCTAGAACAACGCCACAGCCAGTAAGGAGAAAGAGGAAGTGGAGGCAGCACGGCAGTTGTCTGAGGGTCAGGCAGGCCATCTGTCTCAGGAGGTGGACAAACTGCGCAGGAGGGCGCAGGAGCTGGAGAATGAGGTGGCCAAACTCAACCGCATCATTGATGAAGCCAAGCAGCAGGAGAGCAGGTTGGGGGAGCGTGCCAGCCATCTGGAGGTGACTTCAACTTTCTCTTTGATTGTTTGGAAAATAAAATGCTTACTTTAAACACACACACGGCCTTCAGGCAATAAATACATGTGGAGTTTCTACCAGTTGTCTATTGCATACTAATTATTAGTCTGACAGGTAGCAGTTTTCCAGAAAAAGATTAAGATTGTCATGCCTGGAATTCCATCAGCAGTGATTCTCCATTCATTAATTTTCTTAGTCTGGGGAAAAGGCTTCATCATAGTCTAGAAAATCAGCCCCAAAGATGAAGAACATCTGTAACGTGTTTGTTTGTTTGTATGACTACAGAAGGAGAAGAGACAGTTGGAGGAGTCTCTCGCTGAGGTCAGGGAACAGGAAGAGGAAATGTCCCGAGCAAATCGGGCGCTTCGTACTCGCCTAGAGCATGTGCAGGTGAGACCTCAGAACTCCTACATACATAAACCATACATAAGCCTGATTTTTATATATTAGAGCTAAGATAGTAAGAGATCATACAATACAGTAAGTCAAGTTATTCTGAATTCTTCACATGGAGCCCATAGAAAACCGGGAAATATCAAGGTTTAAAATTGTGATTTCCAGGCAAAGTCATTGAAATCTCTATAGTAAATATAGATCTTTCTAGTTATGCTCGACTCCAAAATATTTTGTAGACTAGAAATAAGCTATTTGTATGTGCAATCAATTTGAATTATTTCTAAATATCATTGCCAATTAATCCCAACTGGAAAAGTCATGGAACAATTTAGGTCAAACGGTCTGAAAACTGTGCAGACTTTAAACCATCTTAAAAATGTCAACCATAAACAGTATATATAGGGTAGCCCTGGTATCACTGTGTTAAATTACATTTTCCCATTCACAGAAAAACTTGACCAAGATGACTCAAGAGCACCATGAGCTGGAGGAAAGACTGAAGGAGGAAAGGAGTCAGAAAGAGCAGTTTAAAAACACTAAGAATGAAATTGAAGATGAGAGGAGGCTGCTGGACAGGACAGTCGAGAAATTACAACGGGAGGTTAGATAGACCTGCATCAAACCAAAGTGCTGTTTGTTTTCCTCTGTAAGGGTGTTAAAGGATTAGTTCACCTTCAAATGAACAATCTGTGATTCTAATAATCCTCATGTCTTTCCAAACCTGTTTGACTTACTTTTGTGGATCTCAAAAGGTGAATTTTTGAAGAATGTCCTGGCCACTTATGTATATATTTTATTATAATATATATATCCCAACTGGATATGGATATATATGGATATATGGATATATATATATATATATATATATATATATATATATATATATATATATAAATATATATATATATATATATATATATATATATAAATAATATTAAATGATTATATTCCATAAGACTTGTACGTGACACTTACAATCTTAAGTAAAGTAAGTATTGACAGAATATTTATTTTAGGGTCAACTATTCCTTTAAAAAACTTACATTGTTTAAAAGTACATTGTTTCTTTTCAATTCCCTTAAAAGGACACGATCTATGCTGGTTTTGCAGCTTTAGTGTGATGTGTCTCAAAGAAACCTGGGTAGCCTGATAGATTTCTGAGGAATTGACAACATTTACTTTGTCCCACTAGGTTTACAATGCTTAATAGCTCTCTCTCTCTCTCTCTCTCTCTCTCTCTCTCTCTCTCTCTCTCTCTCTCTCTCTCTCTCTCTCTCTCTCTCTCTCTGTAGATGAATGAGATAGTAGAGGCATCTCAGAGCTCAACTCAGGAGCTGCAGGAGCAGATAGACATGTATAAAGAGAAAAACCAGAGGGAGATGGCAGAGCTGAAGAAGCAGCTTAGAGAGGGAGAACTGGAGCTAGATCAATCACGTCTTGCCACCAAGAATCTTCAGGAGGAGGTGGGTGGGGGAAGGCAAAATGTCAAAAAAGTTTTACAAAAACCACCTGTCTGAAACCAGGTCCAGAAAAGAAAAGAACATATTTTTAAATGGAATGCATTAAATGGTACATGTAAAAAGAACCATGGGATTACCATGTTACATGATATAAAAACAGTGACCACATTTAAATGCACTTAAGCAGGTTATTCAAGGGGTTTTGCAGAAATCTGCGTTCTGAAATGTTATCTAAACGAGAACGCTGATTTCCTTACGCCGTTTAAGGGAATAAGAGAAAGCGGTTTAACGCACCTAAGTTTCTCTTGGAGAAAGCTGCTTATGTGGCCATGTAAACAAATGAGCAGCGTTCTAACAGGTTTTTGAGGAGTGTGCATGTGCGTGGAACAGACCAAATAACAAACATCATAGGATGGAGCCCAACAAGTCAACAAAACATTTGTAGGAGTACAGTGGGAAAATCACATAAACTATAAATTATACCCTTTTATGAACACCATTGTAAAATATTGATGGTCCCTCTCATTTGTGTACATGTGCTTGTACAATGAGGAAATCCCAGAGTTATATGTAAAGGGAAACCCCACTATTGCAGCGCAATTCCACCGCAGGTCGTGATTAGAAAGGTAAGAAAACAAACACAGCAACAACTCTGGAATATCTGGAAATAAAGTGAAGCAACTGAACAAAATAGTGAAATCTTCCTCTGATGCCATGTTTATTATTTACACAAGCATCGCAGGGAATTTACGTTGCTGTGGAGAAAGCTCCTTACGGACCGAGTCACATGTATACAGGAGTAAAGAATACGGTGCTTAAACAGTGCATGTAAACAAGAACGCCTCTTTCTCGCAATAACCCTCTTTCTGGTGTCTATGTAAACAACATTGTATTACCATAACATATGTAAAAAAACAACAACATGGCATTATTGCAGTACATTTCCAAAAACATGGCATTACCATGGTACGTGTCTAAACAAACATGGTATCACCATGTAACATGTCCAACAATCATGGTATTACTATAGTATGTATCTAAAAATATGTTATAATCACAGTGGTTGTCCAAAAAAAAAATTGTATGTCCGTGGTATTATCATAGGGCTTGTCTAAAAAACATGGCATCACAATGTTACAGGTATCATATTATCATATTACAGTAAAATACCATGTTAAAACCATGGTATTACTATGGGTAGGTGTCTAAAAAATTGTATCACCATCTTGTATTTCCAAAAAAACATGGTAGTACCATAGTACATGTCCAAAACCATGGCAATACCATGATACTTTATTGTAAGTTGACTGTAAGGTTATACGAGCGAGTGTAGACATTTAATAAATGCAAGGTAAGAGGTAAAGCTGCACGATGAAAATAAATTTCAGTTTGCCTGAATAGGAATGCCTATAAGTAAAATAAAATTATATTGATGAAGGCTCTAAACTAAATATTGAACCTGTTTGAAAAAAATAAGTACATATAGGAAGATAAGAAGGTGTTAGTACAGTATCTACCCAAAATGAAACCTGCATATCCTTAGTGGATGTTTACAAGTTGACAATTATAAACCACATATTTCTCAAGAAACAGTTTGCTGGAGCGACATTTGAAAGTAAACTCCATCAAATGCCATTATAAATATAATTTGCATAACTTCCATTTTATTCAGTCTCTCTCTCTCTCTCTCTGTCATGAATATCAGCATATCACCTCTCTGTGTTAAATAAACCTTAAGTAAACCTCTGGAATGTTCCTCATAGCCATTAATCATCGGCCAATATACTTTTGGCAGATCAAATTCAGATAAGATCACATCAGATCTTATTCACAGTGTATGTCCAACCCTTCAGTTTATGTACTCAGCAACCCCAAGTGGGACTGACCTCTGACCTCTGCTGTTTGGATGCAACTATTGGCTTTAACCCTGTCAACACTGTGGCACTTAAGGAATGTTATTGTTTGATATGGGAATCAGGCATTATTGGTCAGGCCCTGTGAATGATGTCCTGTGGAATAGTTGGGACAGAAGTACCCATCCCCCTTGAACTCATTAACACTTTAATGAAATGTGGCCTGGATTCAGAGCTGAATGACTGTAATGCCAGTCCTTGAGTCTTTGGTGTTTAATGGCAAAAATTTTGTTCATACCATTTGGGCCAAATATTTAGTCTGCCTTCAAAATTTCAGCTCATGTGTGTGGAAGGAAGAGAGTGGGAGCATGTGTCAGGAATAAAGACCAGTGGAGACATATGTTGAAAAACAAATGGTAAAAAGAAAAAAGAGGTGGAACATTGAGATCTCCTTGTGAGTGTGTGAGTGAGTGTGTGAGTGAGTAGGATGTTGAGTTGCAATGACCTACCGACACCTCATCCTCCCAAAATTCCCTCTGATACAGACTCTCCTCAATGACAATCTCTCCTCACATAGTGCATGACCTCTCTCACACAGCTGTTTCCTCTGGAACTATATGCCTATCACTAACCTCTCAAAAACACAACCAAATACTCTACACATGCATACAGCTTTGTAATTTCTGCGCCACTAGCGTCACCAAACAAATTCCTGAAAGCTCCCTCTGTCTTCCATTGGTTGTATAAACAGCAGGTCTCACCCCAAACTCAAAGCATTGGTTGAGCCACTGTTAGCATGTCAAGCTGGAAAGGCTGCTCAAACAAACAGGAACGTTTTGATAGCTCGACAGAATTACACTTCTAGGTAAAATCAACCTACAAATGTCTTATTTATAGGCGACTCTGCCTATGTGGCTGGGATATGAGAGGAAAAAAATCACACACATCAGCTTTAATAGCAAACACTCATTATAGCAACTTCACATCCTTTTCTGAATCTTTGTTAATCTGGTTCTACTTAAAAATAACATAAAAAAGTTCAAAGCCCCTGTGCAAACAGGGAATGCTTCATATGTGTGTTAGGAGTTAACTAATGGGGAAGGCAGCATCTTGTGGCAAAAACTGTAACTGCAGAAGCACTGGAGTTCACCACACAAAAAGGAGACATTTCCCACATAGCATGCACATCACTGTAATTAGTTAACTAGAAATGTTTAGATGGACAAATCCAAAGGGAATAAGCCAAAACGTTGTTATTCTTCAAACTTGGTTCAGGATTGTTTCAAAATCCTTACACTGAGACCAACATTTTAAACTATAACACCTAGAGCTATAAAGCTTGGCAACCAAACTTGGTACAGTCCTTCAGACTGTTCTGACTTTGTGAGCTTTGCCTCTTCTAACAGACCAGACTTAAGGTTTTCACATAGCAGAAAATAAAAAATCTGAAAAATCCCATAGACGGAATGTTCAAACAGGCAAATGGAATCCTTGTTAATTCAAACTTCAAATGGTCACAAAAAAATACAAAAGTACATAATGGTAAATTCAAAATGAATGATTAAGGTATTATGTGTGCTTTTTATTTTGTAGCACAAAATAGGAAAGTCTTAAGTAATGTTAAAGGGATTTTGCTCAAAAATTTTAATTCTGTCATTTACTTGCCTTCATGTTGTTCCAAACGTGTATTACTTTTTCTACTGTGGAACACAAAAGGAATGTTAGGCAGAATGTAAGGGACTGACACCCTTAGTCATCCTTCACTTTTATGTATGGTGATTGAGGTGTCTAAGGCTAACATCCTGCCTAACATCACCTTTGTGTTCATCATACGGGTCATATGGGCTTGAAAAAGAGTAAATAACAGAATTTAAATGTTTTAACTATTCCTTTAACCACAAAGCTTAATGGAAAACCGTTACTCTAAAACCCATTAGACATTGTTTTTTCCAAGTTGTCCTACAAATTGATGCCATGACTAAACAACTCCAATCCACAGCCTGAATACTCACAACTGTCCCAGTTGACAGTCTTTAAAATGTGAATGTGTTTTGTGCGTTTTAGCTGGCTCATGTGCAAGAGGAAATGCATCAGTGTCAGAAGGAGAGAGATGAAGCAATGCAGAGAACAAATGACCTGGAGCAGAAGGTCTTTGATCTGGAGGTCAAGGCCGAGACGAAAGCCCACTTAAATGACAAAAGCAGACAAGTCAAACTCCTAGAGGTAGAGCACTGAGAGACACATTTCTTCTTTTGTGGTTCTGTATTGAATTCCACAATTGAACCCATTCTGTGTGGTAAACACCTAGTGATGTAAATTTGTCTGTTTCTATCTACCAACAGGACCGTGTGTCTCAATTAGAGATGGAGCTGGAGGAGGAAAGGCAGAGTGGAGATATGCTGATGGAGAGAATAGACCGAGGGAGAGAACAGGTGAAAACTGATCTTACTGTACCAGTCTTGGAGAGCCAGTCTGTTGAATACCTGCACAAACTCTGGTACTCTTTGAAGCATATTCTGCTCTAGAACTTTTAACAGTCTCTGATCGGTTGTACAGACAATACAGAAAATGACAATACAGACTTCGTGATCAGAATTTCTGTCTGGCCAAATGTAAAAAGTAATGATTTTTGCATAGATTTTACTAAGAAAACATTCTGAATAATCACTGCACACAATGCAGGCATTTTTAAATTGGTCAATAGATCTATTTCTTCCCGGGTACTCGGAGCACTTTACAAACACACTGTTTAATCCAGTCAAAGCACAAGTGACAGTTGAACAAAACCAGCCCCTTGATCCACTGTGTGGTTCTGCTTTCAAAAATTGCACTAAAGATTCAGACGTAATTCACACCAGAGCAAGAGAAAGATGGAGTGGGAGAGAGAGAAAAGAAAGTGGAGGTACAGTGCATTGTAAGAAGAGCTTGCGTAATCATTCTCTTTGGCAGCTTGCCTCTTGGTGAAAGAGTGCCTGTCCAAATTTCAGGCATCAATTAAGACCTCTTTCTAAAGCTCTGCCTCAGCCAAAATATGCAAGAGGTCGGGCATCTCAGAGCTCACTCTGAAACAATTTCAGAGAAAAGTCCACAATCCCCAAATCAGAGGTTTGCTGTAAGAGAGAGACCACAGAGAGTTCTTCCTTCCTGACTGATAAGGCCATTAAAGGGAACATTTTGCAATCTGAAGCACAGATGATGCATGTTTCCTGAGAAACATGGCCTGGTGTTTTACCATCTCAGTCTTAAAAATGTTGGTTGTGTTTTTTTATGGAAGCAAGGCAGACTTTATTTAATTTCAGGATCATGCATCATATGGTTGCACCTATGACTCCTGAATTTTAAGATCTTTGTTAAACTTTGAGCTCAAGTACCCTGCATTTATCCTCATGCTTTATTGTTTCAAACTTAACTTTCCCAAAAGCTAATCTGGTGCATTAGTCCGATTGCACCAGTCACACCACATTTAGACCCATTAAAAAACAGCAAATCTAGATCAGTGCTGAAGAGGTGATTAATAGATTATAAAGGAGAGGAGCGTGTGATCTTTTTTTAATTTTCTGGAAATAGAGAATTGAGGCAAACATAATGACACAATAGTGTTACGCTAAGGCCGAGGTGAGTTTACGTGGAAACAGTAGAGGGCTCTGCAGAGACTGGGGTGGGTTACAGAAGTGGGGGGATATGGGGAGTCAGGATGGGCGCACCTGCGTCCGTGACAGCAGGTGCAGGAGCGGCTGTCTGAATGAGAGTAATCTCCTGCTCTTTGCTTGCATGCTCTCTCTCTCTTTCTCTGTCTGTGTGTTTCTCTCTCTCTCTCTCTTTCTCTCACTCGCTCTGTTGCTTTGATTAGTTTCAGTGTGTTTTCTGCTCTGCTGACGCAGCGCCCTGCAGGGTACAGCAGCACACACAGCCCATCCCTCATCCATGAGCACCACTGTCACATGCTAATTGGCATAAAATATCATCCACTCTTACCGCCTGGCACCAGACAAAAAGTGCAATCTTCCTTCCATCGATCGCTTTCTTCTATATCTCTTTGAAGTCTTGAGGCGAGTTCTATCTCTTTATTCCTGAGTTGGGCTTATTGCACTTTTCCACTGCACGTTACGGTTCGACTCGCGTCAACTCTATTCGCTTTACTTTTCTGAGCTTTCTTTTCCATTGCAGTTTAGTGCCCCTCAACGTGGGTGGGATTATATGATGATTGTCATAGTTGCGCCACCTCTACTGCCGTGACATCATCTTAAACACGACAAACTGACCAAAACAATAACATAACCGCTAGCTGTTGGCTACTAGTTCATTGTGCTGTATAAAGCAGTTGTTGCATGGTGATTTTTTTCACACAAGTGTAACAGTTAAATTGGCCTGGTTGTTTTAGGAGCAAGCTTCCAGTAGTTGGTCAACTAAATAAAGTGAAGCTTTCAAACAGAATATAGAGTTAACGAAACAAAACGTACCATCCTCCATCGTAGCTGAGTCCAGGGCACTCTCCCTCCCATTGCTCACCGGTTTAGATAGCGTCCATTTGGTCGAACCACTTCCACTTTTCCTTGATGGTTCTGTAGTCACTTCTCTATCCAGCGTCCATTTGGTCGAATGTGTTGGTGGGTCCGGTGGTAGCCGTGTGCGGCCAACAGCTGAGACACTTCCTCAGAGACTTTTTTTATTTCGCTCATCACTAACGAGTGGACCATCTGCACCTTGTTTATTGACCATGGCGTGGTTTTGCGCACAGCCATTTATTTTTTCACAATTCGAAAGTCGCGTGAACAAATTATATGGTTATCGCTGCTGCTAACTTTAAAACTAGTGGGTGGATGACGCGTGTCGGAAATCCAGTGATGCAGGCAGTGACGATTCTCCCTGACCAATCAGTGATCTGCAAGATTTTGACGTCACATTTAGTATCGGCTCGGCTAGCTTGGAACCTCGACAGAGGTGGTACTAAAAAAGTATCAAGTACCAGGTACCATCTACAGTTGAAAACCCCCCAAAAATGAGCAGAGTCGAGCCGAGTTGTACCGTGCATTGGAAAAGACCCATTAATTTTCTAGCTACTTATGACATATTCAGTTGTTATTATTAAAGGGATAGTTGACCCAAAAATGAAAATTCTCACATAATTTACTCACCCTCATGCCATCCCAGATGTGTGACTTTCATTAGCAGAACATAAAAAAAAAAGATTTTTGGAAGAATATCTCAACTCTGTAGGTTCATAGAGTGTGAATGTTGATTAGACGTTTGGAGCTCCAAAAATAAGATATGATAGATGTGGGTGAGAAACGGATCACGATCCTTTTTTATTATGAATCTCCACTTTCTCTTTCACTTCTACATCTGAAATTCTCATGTGGTGCCTGTTTAGTTTCACTTTCACATCTGAAAGAAGAGATTTAGAGTAAAAAAGAATGAATGATGCAATCGCTCTCCGTATACATCCAAACTTTAATTGATCATTTAGAGCAGACATGGGCAACTTCGTATTCTGCCTAATGTTATACTTGCTTTGTGCAATCTGGCAACCATTCATGGGAGTGTACTCTTTCTAGCTGCTACAAACTTTGTGATCTCTTGTGTGATATTCTGCTCAAGGAAAAGTGTGATATGGCCAGTGTGTGTCCATTCTAGAGGCTGCTTGTGCTTTTTGGTGCTACTAAGTTTGCAGGCAAACAAATGTTGGACTGTAATAAAATATAAACCTAGATCTCAGCATCAATGACACGTGAGCAATCGCAAACAAGAGACGAATATGTATTTTTTTATTTGTGCAATTTAGAAATGTTGAAATCCCTCACACTTCTATGTCAATCTAACTCTTGCAGTAATTAATTATCATAGTCATGCAGTCTGTTTTATTCAGTTGAATGCTGAATGGAAAGCCAAACCATTGACGAGACCCGCATCATGACCCTTTTAGCGCGTAAACGGGTAATGTTTTGAGAATGAAATAAGTAAACCGTCCCGTTTTGCCCAAACATTAACATTTGAGGGTTATTTTAAAAATTAAAACAGACCCCTGATGTAGAGAGTGTAAAATTAAATAATAAATTACCAGGGAAATTGCTCATCCTTTATTCAGTTTTTGTCATGCCAGCCTGATAGTAAATGATCTACCTTTGTAGAACAATACAATACTTTAGGCAATTGCAGAATACTCCCATTAGTCCAGTGATTCTCAAAGCGGTGGCGCGTCCCGTAGGGGGACACAGAGATATTGCAAGGGGGTACGGAACACTGACCCATACTTAAATCTCGTTCACTTTCACACATTCTACATAAATAGTGAAAATACACATAAGAACCGATGTGTGCAATTTCTTTTCCTCTTCCTTTAAAGTTTAGCTTGGCACCTCACATCCTGTGCGTGCAGCTCTTGACAGCCTAAAGCGTTGATGTCGGGTGCGCTCATGTAAACAAGGTCATTCTTGACTGCGTGGCAGTTTCAAATGAGGTGAATTAAATTTCGGTCTGTTCGTCACACAACACTATCATATGGCTTCAGAAGAATTGAAATCTAAGGCACGAGTGTTATGGACAACTTTAATGAGACTTTTATGTGTGCATTCGGAGCTTGAACAACCACAAACATGATCCTCTGTTCCCTCATAGTAATACTGATTTTGAACGATGAGGGTGAGTAAATGATGGTGGAAAGTTCAGTTTTTAATTTAAGTTTATCAGTATCATTAATCAGGTACAAATTATGAGAGATACACATTATCTCATGTGATACTTGTTCCCAAAAAGACCAAGCAGCCTCTAGAATGAACACAGACTGCCCGTATCACACTTTTCCTTGAGCAGAATATCACACTAGCGATCACTAAATTTGTAGCAGCTAGAAAGAGTACACTCCCATGCATGGTGGCCAGATGACATAAAATAAGTATAACATTAGGCAGAATACTTTCAATTTGGCTCCCTTCACCAGTTGTGTGAAGCAAAAAGCGGTCAGGACTGGGATGTTTCTTGTTTGAGGTGGAACTGATGGTTTGTTATTGTTGGTGTGTTGTGTTAGGGAGTTTTGCCATTAATATTTGTATTGTGTTTGTGTGACAGTTGGAGCAGATGAGGAGTGAGCTCATGCAGGAGAGAGCCAGTAGACAGGATCTGGAGTGTGATAAGATCGCCCTGGACCGACAGGTAAAAACTAACCTGTCTGAGAGAAGTCCTATACTAACAATCAATCCCTCTTAAAGTTCTTGACTTATCTAAACAAGCAAATCTCTGCTAGTAACCTTTTTACATTTAAATATCCACTCACCTTCACTTTCTGTGAAGAATAAGGATCTGAAGAGCAGGATCGCTCATTTGGAGGGATCTCAGAAGCCCAATAAAGAGGGTCTGGTGGCCCAGCTTGAGAACCGCATCCAGGAACTGGAGGAAAGACTAGAGGGAGAGGAAAGGTAAACTAGGCAAATATTACTTTGTGTATCCTAGACATGACCTTAGATTTTTTTTTGTGTAAAATGTCTGGTATGAAGTTAAAATATTTGACTCTAAATGTGTGTGTGTGCAGAGAACGAGCTAACCTACAACTGGCAAACCGTCGGCTAGACCGCAAGGTGAAGGAGATGATGATGCAAATGGATGAAGAGCAGCATTCACTGCAAGATCAGAAAGATCAGGTGAGCAGAAATCTCTCCACTGAGAGGAGAAAATAAAATCTTGCGTACTGTAGTCTTCTAAGCATACATGCTTCTCAATTATATATCCAGTGTTTCGTAGTTATGAACTACATGTAATCTGGATCACGTAAAATGACTCTGGGACTGACAAATTTCAAACAGCAGATTCATTTTATGTTTACTAACATTTAATGAAAAGAGTGTGGGTACTTTATACACTTCAAATTAAGGATTTTCATCAAAACATGCTAAATTAATTCACAAGTAATCACCTAAAATTGTAACCTAAAAGATGTATGATTTAAGATGCAGTTAATGATATAAGAACTAATTATTACAATTTTAGTTATGTAAATGTAATCAGTACCAGATTACATTTCAGAAGTAATTAAAAAAAAAATTTGAGATATATCCAAGCTAGTTGAGTTCTGTCGCTTTGGTTGAATTGTGCTGAATTTATTTGTCAATATTGTATTAATCCGTTGTCTTGCTGTTTGTAGCTGAACCTGCGCCTGAAAGCTCTGAAGAGGCAGATGGATGAGGCGGAGGAGGAGATCGACCGACTGGAGCACAGCAAGAAGAAACTGCAGAGAGACTTCGAGGAGCAGCAGGAGGCCAACGAACAGCTCCAGAGTCAGCTCAAAGCACTGCGCAGTGAGATGAGGTAAATTATTAAAACAGTACTGCTGATCCAGAGTCAGCTCAGAGATAAATGATCAGAACATGGATCGCTTATGACAAGATAATATGAAAACATTATTACTGTTCTGGGTTACACTGAAAGCACCAAGAAGCAATTAAATCCATTACCACTGATTGAATTACATCATACAGTGAGATAAAGTAAATTCATAATATTATTACTGATCTCATTAACTTTTTCCCTGATGTGTACAATGGGCAAGCTATTGTAATATAGAAAATGTGTGTTTCCCAACCTTTTTTTCTGCCAAGACACACTTTTTACAAAAATAATTTAAAATCCACAACACTATCCCACCATCCCACATAACCATCATCAATATTTTTCCTTTTCAAGAGCTTGTCCATGTTTTCTGTTTGTCTTGGTGCTGTCTACACGTGATGTTTGAAATTCGGCTATCCAAAAAAATTCTAATTTGTAGATTTGTTCTTGCAAATTAATCCTTGCAATGCCAAAGCAAATTATTTTTTATTTTATTTTGTGGCACTTGATCATTTTCCAGGCAGACCTGACAATCTTTCACGGCACAGTGGTTGGGAAACACTGCTTTAATCTAACCAAAATGTTTTATTTCTGATTACCCACAAGGCGTAAGAGCAGCTCGGCACCAGTCCTGAATATCGATGATGACGATGACGATGATGACATCAGCACTTATGGTGAGACCTACGTCATTTCTTCATCTGGCTACAAGCGCTCCAGCAGTCAAGATGCCATCATCACCAATTTCTCTCTGTGAATACACAACTGCAAACTGGGAGGAAGTTATAAATACAGATGGAAAGATGCCAATTTCATGTAACCATGAGACCAATCCCTAATGCCTTACTCCCTTGATGATATATTTTTGCTAGCTTTTTATATAAGTAATCTTTTATGCGTTCAAACCTTTTGAATACTGTATAGCACTGTATATCTGCGCAAAAAACATGTTTGTCAGTTGTTTTGTTTGTTTTTTTTGTCCAAAACACATTTTTTTGTACAATTAAATATTGTACCGTTTCAATAAATCCACTGACATAAAAGTGGCCTTTTAATAATGCAACTATTTAACTACCTGGAATGTGAAGAACTGACAGACTGAAAGACAATACATATTAAGGGAAATATGTATGAGGGACAAAAAACAATACAGCGATGACCAATAGTTTTTTTACGTAATGAACAATCAGATTAAATGTTATTCCTTATTAACTATTCATATGAAGCTGCGCTTGTATCTGTACATTTTCATCTCATTTTTCAACATTATCCCAGACACAAAAGCCTTTGAAATGTACAGATTCTCTGGTCTATGTCTGTAAAATGTTACACTGTATTGACATTTATGTTACTAGGATTTTTCGTCCTACTCTGAAACACAAATCAGTGTTATGGATAAAACTGCATGAGCCTGTTGTATTATAGAAAAAAACCTTTCAGAATTGGGTTTAACACACTTTCCTGTCCTTACAAATATGCCCTGTATTTGCTGTATATTTAAAAGCATTTGTGCCTATTATTTCAGAGGGGAAACAATGTCCTGACTTGTATATTACAGAACTGACAATCACCCTTTTGGAATACACTGTGATGATTTGAACTGTATAATTGAAGTGAGCCTTTTGTGTTCAGTGCTTAAATGTTCTTTAATGGGACAAATCTGCAGTTATTATTCATTACTGCATCTTTTTAAAGGTTTTTTAAAAAAAAAAATTAAAAAAAAGGAATCCTGCCTCTACCTCTCTGTAGACATCTATCTAAAAACCTGAAAACAAACAAAAAAGAAATAAAGTCCACTGTTAATCTAATGGTGCAGTTTGTGGCTTCATGTGTCTGCTTTCTGTGCTTTGCTTATTTTTCTGTTTGTTGATATGGTTTATGGTTTAAATCTAATGGGAGGAATTTATCATTAGCAGTGACATTGATGTCAGGGTTTCATGACTTTTATATGACCTTTCCAGTTATGCATGAATACTGTATAAGGATTTTTGTTTAATAATCATTTTATAGCGATTGTAGACTAGATTTCAATTTGTATATACAGTGTCACTCTATCGATCGGTATCAATCTTTGCAATTTATATAGTTAAACAATTTCTCTTAGGCCTATTTGTGTACAAATGTGGTTTGAGGTTTTACTCTACACAAGATCTCAAAACGAGCAATATCTAGCCAATTAAACCTTATAGAGCCGAGCAAATCTAGAAAAATGAATATTCACTATACAAACTTCTGTGACTTTTTAAGCTTTTACAGTATTACCATGGCTTTTTCCAGGCCTGGAAATCATCATTTTTAAAACTCCCTAATATTTCCAGGGTTCCATGACCGTGATGACCCAGTAATGTGAAAAAATCTCTAAAAGCAACAGTGTCTTGCACTGACTTCATGATGTCTTGTATTCCCCCGCATCTCCATTCTGTGGGTTGCTATTTTATCACCTGTCTGAAGCAGCTGTCAACACTGTTTCTCATTTTTAAGATGCATTCTGCATGTTTGTTTGGTTTTTGTTTTTTTAACAATTTCTGAAATGTAAATCCTGTTTCTGGCCAGTGCACACGATACCGATGTGCTTTTAGCCAGAAAAAAGAAAATTAAAAAAACATAAACCCACTACAAGATGAAGAGAAGAAGTGAAGTGTTGACTTTGCAATGTTAGGAGAAGACTGACTTCATGGAAAGCTGGGTTTGTGTGCTGTGACAGCCGAGCACTGGAGAAGAATCCAAGCGAGGGGCCCTGAGCACCACAACAAATCCTCTGGGCTATTGTCTTCAGGTCTGACCTTTATTAATGGAGCACAAATCTCTGAGCCTGCTGAGCAGCGGTTCTTGGCAGGACCCTCTCACTTATCAAGGTGAGGCTGACATGGGGGCTGCATACTGAACATTCATTCATTCCTGAAATTCCAAACCCACTCCTTACATGCACACACACACCTCTTTCTGATTATAACAATGTTTCTTTCATAGGTGTGGTAACTGTATTCTTTAAAATCTTATTTTTACTTTTTGAACGTCAGTTCTTAGTCAGGTCTGGATATATACAGCTCTCTACTGCCATCTACCTGCTAATGAGTTGTGGCGCTTGTTTAAAAATGTAAACATTGTGATGACTGAATGGAGGCCCCTGAGTTTACAACCTTGCTGATCGATGACATCACCTACTGGACATTAATCAGAGTATAATTTAGAAACTGACTCAAAGAGACAAATAAGTTACAATAACGCCTCATCTTACAAAACAACCTTACAAAATACTTCTTACATAACGTTGGTCATAATTGGTCACAAACAGATAGTGTGCATTTTCGAATTTAATAATAAGATGTTTACATTTTCCGAAGAAAAGGTGCTTTCCTGAGTAAAAGGCGCCGCCGCTAATGCAAGAGCATTATTAAGGTTTTCTGAGGGTTTTTAGTGTGTTGCTCTATTGAGCTGCCTTTGTTCTCCAAGTCAAAAGCAAGGTTATAATAGTTTAAAAAAATTAATGTAGTTTTATTTCTGTTTCGTTTAAAATGTTTTTTGCTCCAATTTAGTTTAGTTTAGTTTATGTTTTGTTTGTTAGTTTTTGTTTTTTAATAGTTTATACCTTAATTTTAGTTTTTCATTACATTTATTTTTACATGCGTGATAGAATGGGGAAAACTGGCATTTGTGCAACGTGGGTCGTTCGTATAACTGGACAACCAAATGTGCAGATTGTAAATTATACTTATAATATTTAAAATCTTAATTTTAATAAAACCAACAGAATTTCTAATATTACAGTAGAAGAAAACATCAGAATAAATGAATGGATATTATATTTAGGAGGCCAAGCAGCGAAGCTGCTGGAACCCTTTTGAAATTGTACTGATTTTCTTATTCTCCTTTTTTTCTGCCCTAAAAGTGTCTGGGCGTCAGAGTTCGTAAGTCGTGGAGAGGCAGAACTTGGCAGGATGATCCCAAATCCCCCTCACCACTCAGGTGCACAAACACAAACCCATCTGACCCTAGGTGGCACATATATATATATATATATATATATATATATATATATATATACAGAGTTGGGTTACTTTTGAAATGTATTTCGTTAGTTTACATAAGGTCAGTAACGTATTCTAAATACTTTGGATTAATCTTCAGCACTGGAAGATTTTTTCACTTGTTTTGACTATAATAACTCTGCTAGTACAGTAAGAAAAAATACACATGTTAAAATATATTCTCTGAAAAACCTAAATATATTATGCAGTGTTGTTTCTAAAACAAGATCAATCAAATTTATCTTGTTTTAAAGATTTTTAGGCATTTTTACAGGAAAAGAGTTAAAAAAAAATTATAATCAAGAATACGATTTTTGCCCTAATATCAAAATGTCTTATTAGAAAAAATAAATTATGATCTAACGTGACTTTTCTTGATAAAAAATATGATTGTGCCTGGTAACATGTGCATGTAAAATGGCTAGAAATAGCATTTTAGCTTAGCATAAAGCTGACAATTTACACAAGGTTTATTTCTATTTCTTCTGCTCCAAATTTACTTCAAACTTAATTCTCTGTCTGCTTGTATGAGTGTAAAACATCATAAGAAAGTGTTTCACTGCTGTTCAAATGCACTTTGGATCGCATCATTTATATGTATAAATGTTTTCCATCTGAAAGGACTAAATATTAAATGAAACAAATGACAATAAAATGCAAAGTAATCTCTTCAGTAACTAAAAAACGTTTTGAATGTAACTGTATTCTAAATACTAATGATTTAAATTGTAATTGTAGTGGAATACAGTTACTTATATTTTGTATTTTAAATACATATTCCCGTTACTTGTATTTAGTTACTCCCCAACCCTGTGTGTGTGTGTGTGTGTGTGTGTGTGTGTGTGTGTGTATATATATATATATATATATATATATATATATATATATATATATATATATATATATATATATATATATAGTATTAAAATGTAGCTAAATTCAATATAACATCTTTTTAGTATGTGAAATAGATCGGCTTCTTTCATCTTGCTAAACATGCAGAGAGCAGCAGAGAGCTTGAGTCATTGTCCTGGTAAACAGATTCTGAGCGGACTGTTGCAAAACTAGTATGAAAGTGTCGTCAAATCAATGCAATGTGCAATGCAATAAAATATCTTCCCTTCCCTGCAATCGATACCATACACGATACCAAGAAGGACGTTGAAGGATATTTAATTTAAAAGAAAATAAGCAGTGAGCCTAACAGCTGAAACCGGGACATTATTTTTTTTTTTAGAGAAATGATGGGACACCGGAACACCTAGATAAACCGGGACGGCTGGTCAGCCTAGTTTTCTACCAGCTTCTCTCCATGATATAGCCTACTATAGTGATTCCCTCCCGATCGGTTTTTGCTATAACGAGGGCAATCGTCCATCTGCTCGTTTAACTCAAAAAATAAGTCATGATCACGAAAATTAAGTCATGATCACGAGAAAACAACCTTAGTTATGTCGAGATCACGAGAAAACGAGACAAAAAAAATAATAATAACGCAAGGCCTCTTTGAGCTTCCGTAGTATTCTTCGTGGGCACTCACAACCCACAATTCTTTGCTTCAACTGAAATGCCTAAAAAGAAAAAAAAAAGACTCCAATTTGCCAGTAAATATGATGTTCAAACGCAAGGAATGTTAATTCCTAAGTGGAAGTACCTCAGTAGACGGGTGCAGAGTATATAATATGTATAATTATATTCATATATAATAAAAATAAAGTATTAGACTAAAAGTAAGCTACATCTGAAAAATCTATGTAAGCGCAGCGTAGTTCTGGCGGGAAGATAAGCAGCTGTACGTCATCCCAGCATTAGCTGGGTAATTCCCAGTCAATCACATGTAAGCTGTTGCTTTATAAGTCTGCTCACATTCTATCACATTGCTGTTTCAGTGCGCTAACACGGCAATCTCCACCACTCCACCAGCACCAGTTGAGTCCCATCCTGCACGGGGGTAGGATCCTCGCCCCTGCCTCCTATCTCCGTCAGGATATGACGGTTCCAAGTACAACTTCGTAGACGGGGCCTACGCCAAAGAGAGACATTACTTTTCTGTTTTATATTCATCAAATAAATGTCATCTTAAATCTCACTCAAGTCTGCAAGCCTTCCTGATAGAAATGTTATTTTCTGTCTTTATGTCATTATAACTCTCCTAAAATGTATCTCATACATTTCCTTCCAGAGGGACTTTGTTCCCATCTCACTCAAAGTGCTCACGCTTGTTAGGGTGGCGTGCTGTAATAACAACCATGCTACGTTCCGTTTGTCCTATGAAGGCCGTCTTGTTTAAACGATGATGCTTGGTATACTGCAGCATTAATGTATAACATGCGAGTAAGGGCAGATATGTGGAGTTTCTGGTGCCCCTCTAGGGTATGATGGTGCCCAACGCAGACTGCGTAAGATATGTATAGGGAGCGACGGTACTGTGGAAGCCTAATAGAATTTTCTGAAAGTGATTAGTCTAATGCAGACATGGGCAACATATGGCCTGTAACTGTAGTGGAGTTTCAAGAATTTCAAGAACTCTGCATTTCGGAGTGAGTATAGGGCATAGGAAGGATCACTTGCAATTGGTATCCGCCCCGGATCTGCTGTAGCACATGCTCTTAAAGGCACCTCCTCTTAACTTCCTTTAATACTCCCTCGAGTTAAAAAGAAATATCATAATATCACATTATTTCTGTTATTGTGATATTATGATGAGATTATAATTTTGTTTTATTCAGCTATTTTAATTTAATTATTAAAATTTCCATCCAAAGACATGCAGGCTAGGTTAATTGATGTCTCCCAAAAAATTGCCCTAGGTGTGAATGTGAGTGTGAGTGGTTGTTTGTATATGTGTGGCCCTGCGATGGACTGGCGACCTGTCCAGGGTGTACCCCGCCTTTCGCCCAATGTTAGCTGGGATAGGCTCCAGCCCCCCGCGACCCTGTACAGGATAAGCGGTTGATGATGGATGGATGGATGGATGGATATTAAAATTTCTCCCCTTTTTCTGGATGACCAAAAGGGCTCCTTGTGAACAAAAGGGGCAGGGGCTTGCACCCCTGCTGCCACCGCTCTGTGCACGTCAGTGCTGTGTGTTATGTAGTGTATGTTTTCCCTGCGATGTGTGTGATCTGAGCTGCTGCGTATTCAGCTCCCATGCCCCAACCACCTCATCTAAGGTGTTTATCAGTTCTGTGTGTGTGCAATTAACTGTTAAGTATCCTCCACTTTTTCATTATTATTTCACAGTGTCAAATCTTTCAATCAAGTCCAGGTTTTTCCAGAAATTCCATAACTACTCTAGATTTTCCTCTTTCTTCTAGTCCATTTCCCAGCAACCACGATAACGAATCCATATTTCCTCACTTTCTTTTCAAACTTTCTCGCATTATTTTCCTTTCTGCCAAATACTGTTCACATTTTAACATGACATGTTGCACAGTTTCTAATTTGCCCCATTCACACCTGCCTGTATCATGTTTTCCTATTATTGCCATAGATGCCTGTCCAAATCTTAATCTTGATAATATCACCACCTCTCTTCTATTCTGTCTATAATATTATTTTTATTTTTGCATACTGTTGGCTGAATATTATAGTAATATCTTCCAAATTCACCACCATCCCATTCCCTCTGCCACTCATTTAATACTGCATTTCTAATTCTTGATTTAAATTCAATATGTGCTGGTACCCAACAGAATCTTATATCAATTCACATATTATATAGTGACTGTAATACCATATAAATAGCCAATAATATGTCCTCTCTACCTGACTGGTGACTGCTAAGACTATAGAGTGCTGATACAGAATCTGAGCATATAACCCTATCTGGTTTAACCTGTTCCACTCATTGGAATTATTGCAATTACCCTAATATATTTCTTTGTTTTTAACTAGATTTAAGTCAACCTTACCCATTGACAATACCCATGGTGGTACCACTCCTCTAGCTACCGATGGTCCTAAAGTATTCTGTGACAGATTGTGTCTCTCTACCTCACTCTTAATTCCCCAACCAAATCCTCTACCCTTTTTGCTCTGATATTCCCAACAAACCGTTAACACATTACTTGCAAAGTGTTCTTTAATACTGCTCTTTAGCCTGACCCAATATGCCAGTGCCATTTTTTCCCTTCTTATTCTCAATGGTAGTTCTCCTGTTGCCACTATTAATGAATTAATTGGAGTGGAACGGTTAGCTCCGACACATAATCTTAGAGCGCTAGCCCGCAGTCTATCCAATCTATGGAGATTAGTTTTAGCTGCAGCTCCATAGATCATACACACATTGTCTAATATAGGTCACAGCATCCCCCGTAGACATTCATCAATGATTTATTGTCAGCTCCAAAACTATTACCAGATATAGCTCTCATCAAATGAATCATTTGTTTACCTTTAGTTTCAACCATATCTATATGTAGCTTCCATGTATATCTATTATCAAACCACAATCCTAAGTATTTAAAGGTTGTTTCTCTCTAATAGACTACACAAATAACTTATTTGACTCTGGAATTGATTTTCATTAGAAGAACAGACAACACAATTTACTTATTGATAGTTTGAAACCCCATGTTATTGACCATTTTTCCACCGATAACGCTGCCTTTTGAAACATTGATTTAATATGATTCATATTTCTTCCCCTCTTTCATATGGCCACATCATCTGCATATAATGCAGTTCCTATTCCTGGACATACCTCATCAAATATGTAATTTATCATTATGTTAAATAATAAAGGGTTGATGACACTGCCCTGTAGCACACCACTTTCTTCATCATATTTTGCTGATTTTGCAGATCCCACCTTTACTCTAAATGTTCTCTTATTCATAAACTGATATCCAGTTGTACATTCTTCCTACAACCCCCATTTTCCATAGTTTAACATGTAACCCCTCCTGCCACACTGTATCATACACTTTTTCTATGTCAAAGTACACTACTGCCACTGTTTCTTTCATACTAAATGTCTTTTCTATTTCATTACTGATACTTGTTACTGTATCTAATGTTGACCTTCCTTTCCTGAATCCGCAATGATAATTCACTTTACATAAATTAGATGTGTGATTGGCTTATAATTCCTGGGACTTGAAGGTTCTTTATCTGGCTTCAAAAAAGGAAGTATCAGAGTACTTTTCCAACTTTTTGGTATTATGCCTTCTTTACATATTCTTTTATAGAGATCTATTATCTTTTTCTGAGCTTCTGTTAACATGTGTTTAAATATATTTTAGTATAACTGATCCTCTCCAGGTGCTGAGTTCTTACATCTCACTGAGTATACCACATTATTGTTTAATTTATACACTTCTGCAAAACACAACTATAATATTGGCCTTTTCACTGTCAGTATCATAACATTTTTGATCCTCTGTGATTACTGGTATACCTGTATGTTTCCCTCTTTCACTCATCTTTTTTAATATATTCCAGACATCATTGATATTTGTTTCTTTACCTATAGATGTGCAAAATATTCTCCAATTTCTCATTTATTTCTCATTTTAATTGCTTTTGCACATTATTCTGTCCACCACAGAACCATTTTACCTTTTTCTTTCCATATATATTCTATATATATATATATATATTGTGTGTGTGAGAGAGAGAGAGATAGTGTGAGTGTATCTCTCTCTGTGTGTGTGTGTGTGTGTGTGTGTGTGTGTGTGTGTGTGTGTGTGTGTGTGTGTGTATGTATGTGTGTATCTATATATTAATGTGTGAAACGTAAAAAAAAAAAAAGAAAAAAAAAAGGTTGTAGATATTATCCAACAGTTTGAAATACTATGTGGAGTACTAAGCAAATACTAAGCAAATCTGTCACTGAATTTACATTTATGTCTTCATTTGTCTGAATCTGTAAAGAATTGGGGACTTTTGTACACTGTAAAAAAAATCCTGTTGTTTTTACAAAAAAAAAAAAAAACTGGCAGCTGTGGTTGCCAGAATAATTCTGCTAAAAATACAGTTAAAATGTAAACCACTTTACAAAACAGCCTGTGCATTTCTGTACATTTTACAGTTTAAAATGGTTGTAATTTACACGCTGGCACTGTAAAAAAAATAAAATAAAATTCTGTTAAATTTACGGTATAAAAAAAAAAACCATGCTCCTGAAACTGTAAAAATCTGTTGTTTACTTTATAAGGTATTTGTTAATCACCATAGTAACTACAGAAGGGCACATGATGACATGATGTTCATCAATAGTGGCTCTTTCAGGAGCAATGACCAATAAACATGTAGAGACAGTGCTCAGTCTCACTCACTAAACGCTAAACACCATCAGGGTAACACATGTGAGATTTAAATAATGCAGTAAACATGAACTGAATTACATTAAATATAACACAGACCACCCCAGTGTACGTAACTGATATTAAAAATATGAAGAAATATAACTATTCCCATAAAATATCATGAAATGTAATGGGTCACGCAGGGAATTGTGGGAACACCTGATTACTGTTTTTTACTGTAATTTTAACAATAATTTACTGTAAAAAAAAAAAAGTACATCTACTCTTGTTCTTTTTACCATTAATTATACAGGAAAATCTTACTTTTTACATTTAAATTATTTAAGCTTTACATCATTTTATTGTAAAACTGTATTGTCTTTTAAAATATATTAAAACCTTTTACTGAATATTTTACAGTTAATATTTGTTAATCAATGAACATTTTATTTCTGTAGCATTTTTACAGTATTTTACTGTTAAAATTACTGACATTTTTTACAGTGTATGCATATTGGGAATATATTTTTGAGACATGTAATGCTATATGTAAACCCATGCTGTCACATTCCCTGTTGTCTTTTGTTTTTGTGCTTTTATGTTGAAGTTTAGTTTAGTTCCTGTTTCCTGTTAGGTTTTTGTAGTCCTTTGTAGTTTAATTTTATGATTGGTTTTCCCCTGATTGGTTCTCATTCCCTAATTGTTTCCCCAGTTGTTCCTTGTTTCCCTTGTGTATTTAAGCCTTTGTTTTCCCCAGTTTGTTCATCAGTTCTTGCATGTTTTGTTATGCTCTGTGCTAGGTTCCCTGTTATTTCTTTATTCTGAGGTTTTTTTTTTGTTTGTTTTTTTATCTTTTTAATAAAGCTGCACTTAGATCCTCATTCTTTGGCTGCTTCGTCACATATGAGTTAACTAAAGATAAATGATTTGAGTGTTTCAATAAAGCTATTAAAATGTAGTAAAAATGTAGTGCAGTTTTTGTCTTGTTATTGCTATATATATATATATATATATATATGAGTATGTGTTCAATTCCACTGATTCCACTAATAACTTTAACTGCATCTGCATACAACGTTTTGTTAGTAATCCTACATTTTTGAATCTCTTGTGCTTGTTTTTGTATTTCACATCTCCGATATGCAGCACTATGTTCTCCTCCACAGTTACAACGTTGTTTTACTGTTGCTTTGCATTGTGATATTTGTGCTCTCCTCCACATCTTTGCTTGCTGCTACACACTGCAGCTACATGACCCATTCGCTGACATTTAAAACATTGTATCGGTGGCGGTATGTATTCTCGAACCGGATAACTTATCATTCCAATGAAAACTCGCTTAGGGACCTTGAAATTGGAGTAACACACACAGGCTTTCTTGTTTTTTTATAATCTTTGCATGATATAAGTCGCTTGGCTTCTTGTACTTTCACGTTAGCTTAAATTTCTTAAACTAAAGCTGATAGAGGCACTATCAGCAATCCCCCCTCTGCTAACTTTCCTTGCTCCTACATCTTTTACCTTTAGTTTTTCTCCATTCAATGTTTGCATTTGAACAGTTTGTCTCGTTGTGCTTGGTTATTTACAATCACTATCCCTCTTCCACCACTCAGACATCTAGCAAGCTTTTTTCAATAGCTTTGTATAACCCTATCAGGTGTAAATACCATCCTGATTCTTCCTCAAATGTAAGTATCCCTTTATATTCTTGTTCTTTATCATTTCGCTGTTTTCTCTCCCCTAGCCTTTTTTGAAGTCTCATTATTGAACTTCTGTTCATCCTTGGCGATGTTGGACCCTTTACGCTTTGTTTGATATCTAACTTCTTGAAAGCCTACTGCATCTTGTTCTTCCAATTCAAATCCATCTGAACTGTCACCCATGATAGATGCACAATCTCACCCAACCACTTCCACCACTCGTTTTGTTTTCTGTTGTTTACAGCTCCTCCGATAATGAAGCACTGATCATTGATTTAGATCCAACTACTGTATCTGGTATCACAGTTCCTTTCTGTTACTTGTTTTGTATTGCAAACTAGTCTTTTCACACCACTGTTTGCTCATTCTAGGGGACGTCTTCGTCTTCATTGTGAATTGAGAGCCACAAAGAGAGAGTAAACAGTTGGAGTACAGGACTTTCTCTTGCCCTTTATTTCTTACTTTCTGTTTTTTCTGTGGGTTTCCATCTCTTTAACAGTCTTTAACACAACGTAATTGCACAAAAGGTTGTCACATTTCTTTATTTTTGCATACCAAAACATTTGGGTATTTCTGCAAATCTTTCTCTGTTAAGCATGCTTCTGGGAGGGATATTTGTGCAGTGCTCCTTGCTTTTCCTTTCTGCTTACATAAGATGGGTGTACCTTTCTTTATCCATAATAACTTTTGCTTGATCCATAATGGCCTTGAGCTATTTTTCAAACTTGTTTACTGTTGGTCCACTTGTTAATCCATTTTGAAATACAAATCAATTCATTCTCAAATTTAGTAAAACTGTATAAATTCAGAGTAATGAGGTCTCAAACGCTAATTCTCAAATCTCAAATTATATTGTGGTTATATTTGCCTATTTAGGGTTGTTTTTACAAAGCAAAGTTGGCACAGAAGTCACATCCATTACATATATATATGGTGGTGGCACAAATGTATTTGTGTATGAATCATAAAAGTGGCCTAGCTAGAGGTATCACTCAAATGTTGTTCATTCTTCTGCATAGTGGACAGGAAATGTTTTAATTTAATATAATTTTCATAACAGAGTAAGGCTCCATTCATTTTTTTTTTTTTACTGCAGGATCTATTGCTGCATTCAGGTTGTGCCGGAATTACTGTAAATATGAGATTCTATTCAGTGCTGTTCACGTCCTGGGACCTGGGAATGCATTTTTATGGCAACACTCATAATGGCAAAATAGCTGTGTTGTTGAAAACAACAAAATATTAATCATTACATGAATTTGTTAATTTACCTCTATATGTTGTTTCAAAATGTTCTCCGCAGAACTTGTATGCTCCTCATTTACAAATTCTACTCATCTCCTGCCCCTTCTGAGTTAATTTTTGAAATATTTGAGCTAATCTGATTAAGCTACAGTATTAGCTATCAGTAAGATTTCTCTTATCTCTGTTTAATGCATTTTAGCATGTCTAAATCAACCGAATTTTGCAGATTTCCCCAAAAAATGAGCGCATAAACTGTGAAAAGAATCCACAGATTCCATTTGGGCCTTGTTATGGTCAAAAGTCTACTGGGCCATAGTCTGCCAATATATGATAGAAAACTAGAAAGATGAGAAAAATGTTTTTTAAGAGAAATTAAGAAAAGTGTTTAAGAGAGGGCTTAATTGCCCAAATAGCATGTCACAAGCAAAGGCCCTGTCCCAATATCCCCACTAGCGATTTTGGTCTTGCCTTACCCACTTGTCTAGTGTGTTTCCAATGTTTGGCCATTAGTGTGCAAGTAGACGTGAAGACTGCGAGTGTGTGGATGACTTTTGATTTTTCTCGTTGGGACACTTCTAGACTTAACAATGTTGGTTCTGGTTGCAAAAGCTGTTTTTGTCTTTTCACTAAGCTGAAGACTGATTGTTTTTTGTTGCAGTGACAGTTATAGCCTACATAAAATAATAAATAACTGACAATGTTACCCATAATTTCCTGTATCAATACACTACTTCTTGTTGGAAGTGTATTGTGCTGTAGAAAAGATAGATAGAAAAGATAGTATGTAAAATGTTAATAATGTTTGTATTGCATGAAAATAATTGAAAAAGTTAATCAGTTTGACTCATTTTGATTTTCAATACTTTGCACATTAAAAAATGTTTAACTGTAAAATGTTGTCGTCTATAACTGCTGTAAAATATGAAATATAATATAATTTCTTGTAATTTCTCAATACACACATTTATTTTACATAAAACTAAAATAAAAAATTTAAATAAAAAAAAAAAAAAAAACTTTAAATTATATGCTTTGGCTTGCCAATTTATATAAGACGACCAAAGACTGCTTTAAACAACTTAACAGTATGTGGTATCATACAAAAAATAAAAAGCATTAAAATGTATATTTTAAATACATAAAAATGAGAAAGAAACCTGTGGTAGTTGTTAATAATTTTTACATTTTAAAACAACAATTACAAGACTGCATATTGTATGACACAGTGGCTGATAAATTACCAAAATGATCAGAAGTATCAGGCAAGAACAAACACAATAAGGTGATTACTGGGCGAGAAGGATAACAAAAATGTATACAGAATATACACATAAAAATATTTTGTATTGATGTTGCTATTAAGTCGTCCCAAACACATTATATAAGAATATATTAATATATGCTAAAATAATTATATGCTTCACTTATGTTTCACAATATAATAAATAACTTATGTTGAAAAGCTTCCCTTTCATCATAATGAAAATACACACATCGCTCGGGTATCTCTGGGATACACGCAGCCTGAAAGACTGCCCTGAAGCAGTGTTTGCGCTATTGTGGATTAAGTGTGGGTTAAGTAAGTGTACTGAGCTTTGGCATGTTTTAGACATGGGACAGTCTTGAACACTTACTTCCTGTCGTTTGCATGCATACTCAAGTGGCCAAGACCGCAAGTGTGGGTATTGGGACAGGGCCAATTTACAAGCCAATTTAAGAGCCTACTATCACATCCCCAATACAAACACTGATGCATTATGTCACTACTATGGGCGTAGCCATGGACTGGTTCCACAGCTCAAGCTCACAGGCAAAGTGTCACAATTGCCTGTTCTGACTGAAAAAGTGGGTGTTTTGCTCAAACACTATTGGTCATGGACATCATATTCTTATGTAAATGTACCTTCTTAATGTCAAATAACCAGTTCTCTAAATGCTCTCTTTGTCTCCTGTGCAAACATCATCAAACAGAATATGACACTGTTAGACAGTCAGTCAGCTGTAATTACTCACCTGTCAGCCTGAGGTGACATGGAGCGAAGCTACTGTGTGGGTCGTGACAAAAAAACAACTTATCATATGATCATATGATCAATGATATATGTGAATGTAGTGTAGTGCTGAGCTGTCTTTAAATTCACAACACTTAACATATTATGCCTATGTTTTGCTTCTACACTATACTGTACTTGGACATAGTATGAAGCAAGGTGTCTTTCTTAGGCCTGCAAATACTACATTTACTTATATATATATATATATATATATATATATATATATGTATATATTTATATACATTATTTAATATTATGGGATATTGTTAGTGCCAACTCATGGCCCACCCATAGTAATGCACTGGCCTCACACCCAAATGGGAGAATAATCCTTCACAAAACAGAACTGAATTGCTCCTAGAATGCAGACTCAACTCTTTTAGTTGTTTTCTAATTATGGAAAAACAAACATTTAATTACAGTAGCAAGTCAATGGGGATGGGGGCATACCATAGACTCTTATTGTTTTAATTAAAAGCTAATTATATTACTACAGACTAATCCATACTCTTGTCCTAAAATATAACATTTGGCCATTTTTAGGATATGAAAACAGTATTAATGAATCATTTTGGTCCTATACAGTATATACCTCTCGCATTTAACCATGTAAAATTTATTTTTCATTTTGTTTTTGACAATGATTGTCTCATGGGATAAAAAAAAGTCTCTCTGGAAAAAAAGTGCCTGCTAAATGTATTAAATGTAAGTGTTTCCATAAAAACGAACATCTTTTTTAGGCCCATAAATAACCTCTCCAAACAAATACACATTTATTCCGCTGCCTTTTCTGGCTGTCTGTCTTTATTCCTTTTCTGTTGACACTCCGCAAATTATCACAGAAAATTGAGTCTCATCTTCACCTCGAGGAATCTAACTTGTCTAGCAAAACCAGGTTAGCAAGGTGACAATACGTAAATAACACAGAGAGGCAGGTTAGCACCTAGATCACTTTTTATTTTTGTTATGTTGTAGGGGGGGCAAACAGACGTAAGCCGAGGCTGAAGTGGGGTGGGTGGGTGCAACAATTTGGTCGCACCAGACAGTAATTTACTAGCACACAATCAGTAATGTTGTGTTGTCATTTAGTAATGGCTTTGAACTTTAGTAATATCTCCACATGGTAAGGAAGATAAAGTAGCTGAGGTGATTTGTCTTCAGGTCACAATGAGGGAGATTTGTATGTTGCATCCTGTTTAAGCATTAATGTGGAAAAACTCCATAGCCTGGTGAATGCATGTGCTTTTTGTGAAACAGTCAATAACTCCCCTGAGTAATGTATATACTTCTAAAGCCATTCAATTTAATGTTGGTATTGTCTGCTACAGTACTTTAATGAATCCTCTGTTTGTATAGCCTATTTACCAAACCATTACAAACCTGCAGAAATTAATGCATTCAATGGTGCAAAGAACATAAAGTTGTTTAGCAGAATCACCCACCTGACAATTTTTCACATTGAGAAATGAAGTAAACATTAATTAAATATTTACATCTGTGGTCGTGTTTTCTTTTCTTTTTTTTTTTTAAAAAAGGTTCAATTATAAATCGACAACTGATCCTGACATTCAATCTCCAGGTGCAGAACTACAACTCACCTCTTCCATGGCTATCTAGTTAGCCATAATAACTTATTTTGATGACTACCATGTTTTTACTATGGTAGGCAGTCTTTCTACCTATACAGTGGGCCCAAAAAGTATTTGGAAAAAATAAGCCATACTTAAAAAGCCATTTAAGGATTACAAATATCAAACCAAACTGTGTTTATTTTAAAGGGGTCATTGCATGCCTTTAAAATTATTTTAATTTGTCCTTTGGGGTTCACTAACTTATAATATTAGTAAAGTGTTTTGCTCAAAAAACAGTAATGTATTTGTAAAATATGATTATTTTCCATCCTCATCCTGACCCTCTGTCAAAAATGCTAGGATATGGTGCTGCTTCTCCTTTAAGACTTGACAGTAAATGCACACTGTTCTGATTGGCTCTCTGCTCTTGACTGACCTGCCCTCTCCTTGTTATCTCACTGCTCACCGCTACTGGGCAGAGCTAAGGAAGTGATAAGGTAAAGTAAGCATAAATGTGTTGTTATGGAGGTGGTCAGATGCAAAAGTCTACCACAATGTGACATCATGATGTGGAGGAAATAGAGAGCAAGTCGTTTAGAAAGCTTGGTTTCAATAAATGCTCCTTTTGCAGTGAGGAAAAAGTTTTGAGTTCTGAAACTTACAGTATGTTTTATAGTACAATGTACTCTGACGTGAAAAGATCAAGGAAAATTTGATTCCTCATGTCACGACCCCTTTAAATATATCACATGCACACATTTGATGTAAAGCATTTCACCAAAAGAAGTTTTTAGGATTTCAATGATAAAACGGTAGATACACTGTTTAAAATGAAGACTTACTCAGCGAGTAAAGACAATGACTACCACTCCTGGAGTCGCGTGTTCAAATCCAGGGTGTGCTGAGTGACTCCAGTCAGGTCTCCTAAGCAACCAAATTGGCCCGATTGCTAAGGAGGGTAGAGTCACATGGGGTAACCTCCTTGTGGTCGCTATAATGTGGTTCTCGGTGAGAAAAAAAATCTTAGTGGAACATGTAAAGACAAATAATTTGGTTGTCAAATGTTAGTGGAACATATCCATAGTTAATATGATGAGCTACACCTGTGGTTACTCTGCATGAACTTGAGGGGAACTGACATCATATATTCACTCAAATTACACTGAAATCAGTAAGTAACTGCAAAAATGAAAAGTGAAACTGGTTCGAGAAAAGTGCATCATTTTACGTTGTTACAGATAAAATTCATACTTTTTCATATACATTACAAATAAATTGTTATATTTTTGAACTGTGGCTTCAGTTTTTGAGGGCCAATGTAGATAGTACCTATTTTCCCAGCAGATAACTGTTGAACACAGCAGTCTCATATGTGAAGCTTAAGCACCTTTTGTAAGTACTCTGATCAGTAAGAGCAACATGGGGTTCATAAGGGTTTTATTTAAGAACTTCTTCAGTGCCTCATTGACCCCTTTCAGACTGAACAGAACTTGCTAGTAAATGCTCCTCCATTTGGGATGCCTCCTGGCATCCTATTTTCTACTTTGAAAGGCATGAAACATAATCCTTGAGACCTTTCATGTACTGGTTGATCATCTTAATTTCTGCCAAGATCTTGTCATGTTCCAAAGATCGATTGTCACGGAAATTACCCAATTATCCTCATGTTGGTGATTAAGTCTGGGTCATAGTCTCTTGTGGTTGAAAGGGCCAAAAGATAAGAGTTTTCAAAGGGGTGAATCACATCAATGTTGAGAGTGGAGAGAAATCAGTTGGAGGGTTAATGATTACACTGGGAGGTGTAGTAGACTATCTGGTTTTTTTTTTTAAATTAATGATTAACTTACAACATGGGCACTTTGAAATATCCTATGTAAATGAAATCACACAGAATATATATTTCTTCAGACAAAGTTCAAGGCTTCAGGAATAAAGTTTGACTAAAGATGACATTGGGACATCAGCAGATGTCTACACAACATGAGGATATTTATAACTATATTGAACAAAGAATGATTGTAACAATCACTCCATGAATCAATAATAATAGTATAAATTAAACAATAATAAAATTACACATTATTACTTTTTAATTACTACTGCTTTTTTGTCTTCTCTTTGTAACCACTGTTATGATAACATTGCCTGTTAAATTACTAAATTATATTGTAAATTAGACATTAATATTTAAATAGATCCACTACAGTGAAATTCTAAGCAGGGCAATAACACCAAGCCACACTACAAGAACAATTGGTGTAACTCTCCTAAGGTGTGACGCCTTCTGAGCTCCACCCAAATGGCATCAACCCCACCCCATGAAAGCAGCTGGAGGAAGGTAGGTGGGTGCTTGAAAGCATAGACAAGTGAAATGTTGCTTGACGGGTCTGATGGGAAACAAAGCTTGCATAGCCAGCACAGATACTGAATGGACGACTGTGCTCTCTCTCGCTCGCTTTCTCTCTCTCTCTCTCTCTCTCTCTCTCTCTCTCTCTCTCTCTCTCTCTCTCTCTTTCTCTCTCTCTCTCTCTCTCAGTCAGGAGGAGTCTATATGGAACGCTGTCACTCTGGAGTTGCCTGGACAGTGAAGAGCTGTTTTTCTACTGACCTATGCACATTGGAATACTGAGTCTCTTTTTACCCTGATACTCTCTCTCTCTCTCTCTCTCTCTCTCTCTCTCTCTCTCTCTCTCTCTCTCTCTCCTTCTCATCCGGGGGAAGGAATACTGGCAGAGCTGTTGAGAGGAACTTTTTACATTCTTCCTCTTCCTTTCACATACCAAGTCTCTCCCCCTTTGGTGTGGTGGGGCAGACATTGATAGTGTTTGTGTGGATGCTCGGTGGACGGAAAGGAGCATTGAAAAAGAGACATGCTACAAAATGGCATGGCTGGTGCCATCAGCACCACAACCACAACAGAGAGACCGGACCTCAATGAGGTAAGAAGAAACACTGTGGAGGACGCGACACATCCTTCCTCAGCTCTTCTATCCTCTTTCACATTTTCCAGCTCTTTGGTGAACTTTGTTTCCTTGTGTCTTTTCAGCAGTAACTCTTCCCAGGCTTCTCGTTGAAGTGTTCGTGTTTTTCCATTTGCCTTTTTGCCTGTTTTATTCACTCGCTGTCCTCTGTGTTTCTCTCCCCCACACATTGCTTCTCTTGACTGTCACTTTTGCTCTGGACAGTTGCCTAATGGCTCGTCCATATCCTGGCTAATCAATTCCACTGAGCTGTGCTGTTGACATGCACAGGGCAGAGTTTCAACATTGGCTCAGGGTTATGTTTTTCAGAGAGGGCCTGTAATAAGAGCAGCCATCTGGGGAGGCAGGGCCCTGTCATATTTATTTTATCAGGGCCTGGCGCTCAGCCACTGTTGCTGTGGTCAGCTGCCATTCAGTGACATTCTTACAGCTAATCAACTGACACCCACTCAGACAATGTAAAGAGCATCAAACACCAGTGAACCAAATTTTTTGACCATAGTATAACTGATTCTTAGAGGTTATATATTTTCTAAATGGAAGGAAACGTATGAAATGGTTAATCATTGAAGGATTTATGAGGACAGTTTTAATAAAATCCATTTTTATGCTCTGAGTCACAATAAGGTGTTTATAATGCATATTCAGAATGGCCAGACATAATTTGCATTTCCAATATGATTGTTTGTTGTGTTGTTTGATATGTAGCCAGCTATCTAATCTTTCCCACAACCATATGCTTTTTTTTTGCATGCATGCATGACATTTCTTAAGGCATATAAACTTTTGTGCGTGTGTGTGCGTGTGTGTGAATAATTTATGTTTTCTTCAATAGGATCTGTTATGGAAAAGGCACCTTAATGTTACACCTCATCTGATACACATCTTGTTCTTTGGATACTGCAGAAATCTTATCTTTTCATTAAAATTAGATACTAAAATATAATCGTTTTATTTTTCTAAGAATTCATGGTATGTTTAGCCAACTAGATCACTGTGTTAATAGACAAATAATTCCTGTAGCTGTGTGATATCCTTGACTTTGTTTTGGTTTCACTGAAACAGTTTATCACCAATATCTTGAGATAACAGTATCAGTACAAGTATATATATATATATATATATATATAGCAATTATGTATATATAAAGGCAGTAGCTATTAGCCAAAGTTAGTGGCAGGTGCTAATTGCACCTAGTGCAAACTGTCACTCCGATATATTATATAAATATATATATTTTTACAGAATCAATTATGGAAATGGCACCTATATGTTACAGCTTATCTGATACACTGTGGATACATATGTTCTGTGGATACTGTAGAAATGCTATTTTTATATACTGTATATTAGATGGTAAAATATAACTGTTTATGTTTTTTCTTCTTCTAAGAATTCATGGTATGTTTCTCCAACTAGATCACTGTGTTTTAAGACAGATAGTTCCTGTAGCTTTGTGATAATTCTTGACTTTACTTTTGTTTTCACTGAAACAGCTTATCACCAATATCTAGAGATAACAGTATCAGTATAAGTATGATCTTCATTAGATAGAGTGACATTGTGACTAATAATTTTTTTGTTTGTTTGTTTTGTCTGTTTATTTTTGGGGTTTGCATCATTCCTCGGTTTGCATGTTTACATCTGTGACTGTGCCCATCAGAGGAGACTAAGACCCCTCAGACTAACCCTGCGACCCGAAGATGTTCCTAAAACTCAGAATGAGAAAATAAACTCTGTAAGTATCATTTTAGCAAATTTCTTTAAAATTCCTGCTCTCAGACAGATCAGACCTGACCATCTCACATCAACAAGCTTCCTCTGACTTTGGTATCTTCATGTTGGAGGAGCTCCACAAATGGTGTAACAGGCTGATAACAGGAGAAGTTCAGCAGGATAGCATGAATGACTGTTAAAATGTCTCTAAACTTACTTGAAACTTTTTTGAAACAATGCTCTTTACTTAAGAGTATTCCAAAGGGGCAAAAACTATACAGAAAATAATTATAGTTTAAGAGATTTACTCTTCTTATCTAGGCTTACCTTTTAAGGGTGTGACACATAGGATTTCAAAAAGAGGAACTTGCTTCTAAATTGTTCTGTTTGTATGTGATGTGTCAATGATCCTGATAGCTTAAGGAGAGACAATGTCTTCTCTTCAGACCTGTTACTTGCTTTGTGCTTCATTGGTCCATATTACATCAGCAACAACTTGCAATGCACACATACACATGCATTCAAAATGTGCAAGATTTGGCAGCCTGCTAAAGTACTACATGCAAATATTTCATAAAAATAAAGGTTCTTTATCAGCATGCATGGGTCCATGAAGAACCTTTAACATCCATGGAACCATCACATTTCTTAAAAGGTACTTTGTAGTGGAAAAAGGTTCTTTAGACTACAAGAAGATACTTCGAAATGGTTCTTTTAAGAACCTTCACTATTTGGGGAACTAAAAATGGTTCTTCTATGGCAGGGATCAGGAACCTATGGATTGCGAGCCACAAGTGGCTCTTTGTTAAAAATCAAGTGGCTCGCCGGGTGTCTCGCCAGTCACCAACACATGATCGTTTAAAACTTTCTAGAGATAATTTTCCAGCAAGTAAGGGTGCGATTGCAAAGCTTGAAGTCAATGACACTATTTTGATTTCCTTTCTTCTGAATTTGTCGTACAGCCTACTCCTGGTGAACAAGGTTGGAAACGAACACCCGCCAAAAGCAGATTTTTCATGCTGAGTATTTTGCTGATGTACCAGCCACTGAGGAAGGCAATCTGTAAGACATATCGGAGTGATATATTACAAGAAATTAGACACAAATATGCGCGTTTGAGGAAACATGATTATATTCTGAAGAACAGACGAAGAGCCAATGAAGAGCCCCCGATGCGTGTCTGATTTGATATGTGTGCACAGTGAGCTCTGCTGTTCACGAGTGCAATGAAAGCGCTTCTCCAAGACACGAACATGCATAGAAATCTGGGCCTCATTTCCTAATAACTATTGAACTATTTATGAACGTTCGTTTTTTATGTGCACCCAGGGTGTGAAATAGCAGCCGCCACCCACAAAATGCGATGAGGCTCAATCCAGTTAGTGAGATCCTCTGTCAAATGTATTTCATGTGCAAGTAATTTTACTCATCTACCCACAACAGGTGGATGACCTGTAAGATGTCTCGAGTGAAATTCAAAAAGACACGCTTGAAGAAACACACTTTATTATATTATTAAGAACAGTCAAAAGAAAAGCCGTCAAGAAAGAAAAGGGTGCAATGGGACCCTGCCTCGTGGAGCAAGCGCATGTAAAGAGTTAGCACTCCTTTTTCTCTGTTACATTCGACTTAAAAGTGTTTGGAAAAATAATTAAATCTATGAGAATGATGTAAATTATCTCCGATCATCTCGTGGGGTGCTGTGAGTTTCGTTTTATTTTCACGGAGCAGTTTGCTTACATGTGTACTCAATTCCATATTGCAACAAGTTACCCGTTCATTTTTGCATATTTGTTTGTTTTTGAGTAGTCTATGGGCAATATAAAATTGTATTTTATTGAAAAACATTGTTTTTGAAAATAGTGAATTATTACTTTGTGGTATGGCTCTTTCGAAAAAATGCATAAACCAAAATTAAAAAATTGTCTCCTTAGTGAAAAAAGGTTCCCGTTTTTATGCTGATTTTTTTTAAATATCGTTGAGATGTCCTTCTATTCAGTCACACGAAACAAAGCTCACAAAAGTGATTCACATATTTACCAAGGGAGGC
Source organism: Moxostoma hubbsi (assembly GCA_032164185.1). Taxonomy (NCBI): domain Eukaryota; kingdom Metazoa; phylum Chordata; class Actinopteri; order Cypriniformes; family Catostomidae; genus Moxostoma; species Moxostoma hubbsi. The sequence continues at coordinate 21,461,061 of JAVLUX010000002.1, read as the reverse complement.
TAAGTTAATTGTGTGCTTGTTTACAGATAATGTGTTTAGTATGTGACAAATTAATGTGTAAATTTGACAACAGTTTCCATAAGCCTTCTGACAATGCTGTACTAGAATAGAAGTCAAGAGAGGTGTATCATTAGACATGAGAATTTTTATCTGTAACTTGGCCTGGAATCTTACACACTGCAGCTTTCAGTCCTTGAAGTTAAACTGATACCTTTCCTATTTACTCTCTGATAGTTGCTGCTTTGGGAAAATCAGGCACTTAAATAGTATTCTTGGAGCTCAGCCAACAGAGAAGTGTTGACAGCTTTATCAGTTTTTCTCTCATGGGAAGGGTCAGCTCTGTGTTGTGGCAGCATCAATACATGAAACCCATGTCTTCTTAATGGTCTGCCAATGGCCATTTAGACCCGCTTTTCACTATATATAGCATGTGCTATAGTTGTCATTGAGAATTTCACCCCAAAATCCACACAAGTTTGTATATATTTATACAGTTTCTTCAAGGGATAGTTTACCCAAAAAACATTTGTCTTTATTTACTAACTCTTATATCACTCCAAACCCATATGACTTTCTTTCTTCTGCGGAATACAAAAGGATACATTTTAAAGGATGTCATGACTGATAGTGATTCACTTTAAACCTTAAAAAAACACACAAAAGTGTCATTAAAGTGGTCCTTGTGACACACATGTCATTTTTCAATTCTTCTTAAGGCAGACACTTTCTGTTTGATGACCAGACCAAAATTTTAATCTCAGTTTAAGAAATCAGTGATCGTGACATTCTATTGAATATATCCTTTTTTGTTGTTGTTGTTGTTAGAAATAAAGTCATATGGGTTTAAACCAACATTAGTGTTAGAAAATAATGACATAATATTCATTTTTGGGTGATCTGTGCCTCACTGATTGAGGAAATATAGAACTCTCGTGACATGACATTGGAGAGTGGAGAATATTAAAATATTATCTACCCGTTTTTGTGAAAGTAACATTGTATTGTGAGGTTGTATAGTATTATCATGAAATAGTTGGCTATGCATACAGTAGCCTATTTTATAAAGGGTAAGGCCAAGCTCAAGTTTCACATTGCACTGGCACTGACTTTCATTGGCTTTGAAAATGTAGGTTCTTTTAATTTAATCCTTTGCAACATAATTAGTAGTGACATACAAAAGTGTAACAAGGTCAAAGGAAGATGTTAAAGAGGAGAGGGAAGAAGTCAGGCTGGATAGCTGAGTGTCAAGCAGAGAATTATTCTATTACTAAACAGAGATATTCTATTACTTCCATAAAAATGTCAATGTATATACTACAACATTAAGAAGGGTGTGTTTGGTAATCCTATCCACTTTGGGATACGGGCCTACAGTACCTGTGGTACCTGAGTTACCCCTGTTGGATTACAGATCCAGGACCAGCCTTGCTTATAAAAACATTGGGCTAAACCACAAAGAATAACCACATAACAGGTCTAAGCAAAGCCAGAGTGGGTAGTTTTTACAACCCACAGCATGCAAAGTGTTATGTTCTGTGACACACAGTTGCTAGACCTGAGTGAACACCCTCCATCAGCATAGCTATGTACAACAACAACAGAGCTTAGTAAAAGGAGAGTGAGAAGATAGAGTGTATAATTCAATCAGTAATATTACTTGAGCAAAGTAGAATATGAAGCAAGGAAAATAGATAAAGCTTTTATTTCATGAGGTTAAAGGAATATTCTGGGTTCAATACAAGTTAAGCTCAATCGACAGCTTTTGTGGCATACCTTTGAATTTATATATATACAGTATATATATATATATATATATATATATATATATATATATATATAAAATCTCATTCCTTTTCTTAAAAAAAATTAAACATACTAAAAATTAGGTTACACTGAGGTACTTAAAATGGAAGTAAATTGGGCACATTTTTGTATGTTTTAAAGGCAGAAATGTGAAGCTTATAATTTTACAAGAGCACTAACATTAATTATTCTTTTAAACTTATTAATGTATTATTTGAGCTGTAAAGTTGTTTAAATTATCGTTTACTGGATTTACAGGGTTTGTGACAATGATAATGATAAACATTGTCTGGAAGTTTTTAAATAGGCATTGTGAAACAGATAGTTCCAGTCCTAGATGATGATTTGGCAATACTGGGTACCCAGCTGTGCTAGAATTCATGATAAAATGATAACGATAAAGCTGACATGAAACATGTCTTCATCTAGTTATTATGTATAACTTTGTGCTGTACCAATAAAATAACATTCTGATAAATGCTGCATAATTCATTTGCTTAAAGAAATAGTTCACCCAAAACATTTACAATACAATTCTAACATAATATTCATGCCTTCAACTCCAAACCCATATAACTTACTTTCTTGTGCACAATTTTTTTTTAATGAATATTCCGGTCCCACTTTTCAATACAATGGCAGTTAATAGGAGTTATAATATAGTTAAAAGGCAATTTTTTTGTGGCAGCTCTAGGCGCTACATCTTATCCAGTGAATGTGAGAGCACTAATTTTAAGTGGAATTTTCATGGCAGCACAAAGCGCAAGTGGCCGTGGATGGGAGCGTTTGCGCTATTTGTGGGTGTATGCATTCAAACTACGAGTGCATTGTATGTTAATGAAGTGACGTAAAAGCAAAATGAACAATTTTCTTGAGAAATAGGTAATAGCACTCAGAAATCTGAGAATTGCGTCTAATCTTGGTACAGTCTAAAATCAGTTCCTGAATTTGTAATTTGGGGATTCCACCATCAATTGATATCAAAGAGCAATCGATCACTTTTAATATATTCATGATTTGGGTGTCAGTAGATCAATGTGATTAATAATAAGTTTATTTTGTATAATGCCTTTCCAAAGCTCATGAGCCCTTTACAGAAATTAAACGTAACACATTAAACAGAGAAACGTATCACAAATATACATAGCAAAACAATGAACAATGGGAGAGTAACATAGCATGTTTTAAGTGTCCCGTTACACCGTCAAGATCGCAGGTTAGACAGGCCGATAAAGAACACATATATCATAGTCCAGAGGCAGGAGGAAACATAAACATTCCTTGTAGTAGTTCACCACTAACACCATATCATTGGAGCGATGGGAAAGTAAATAGGATAGAGTTCACAGCAAGGACATGGTTACTGTTCAAAAGAACGTAAGACACAAATGTTCCATATTTGTATTCTTATAATGCATCGCATATAACCCATTTTACACCTCCAAATTCTTATGAATATGCTGTCTTCATTTACATTGATGTTATTTGACAGGGAATGGAATATATAGTTTAATAGGGCACAGATGATGCAATAACCGGAGAAGAACCGAAGAAAAATTTAATTGCACTTGACTGATCGCATTAGAGCTTTGCACGCAAGATTTCTCCAACGGTTTTAGTGAAAATCATAACATCCATTGCGCATTCATGAGTGCTATGGGAAAAGATTATTCACAGTGTTTGCGAGTTCATGCTAGAACTTGTATTGTTTTTACCGTTGAAGTGAGTCCATAAACTGCCATTGTTTTGAAAAGACAGACCAAAAAGCAACACAATTATTTAGTAAATATCCTGATATTTTGCAAGACCAGAAGATACATTTATCTGAATTAGATTTATTAGTCTTCCTGAAATTCCAAAGCTATATGTTCGAAAACATAGCTACATACCACTCATATCACTATGCTTAATGACAGAAGCTGGAGGATGTTTTTAGACAAATATGTCCCTTCCGGGTGCAATCCTTTCTTTAGCATTTAAAATTTCTATCCCTCTTGAGTCCCTCGCATTGGCTTGCATTTTTGTGGACTGTATTTTTATGAAGTCCATTGCAGAAGGGCATGAAAAACACTGGCATCATTGTTCTACTCTTAGTATGTTCTACCCACTCTCACACTATCTCTCCCTATCAGTCAGAGTCAAACGTAAAGTGTAACGCTTTCTACTTCAAAATATCAGATTCTTTACTTTAATGAAGAATGAATTATTTATGACAGTCTACAGGGGTGTTATAGAGAATTCAACATCTCTTTCAGTGAAAAAGATCTATGCTTTGTTTTGGGAAAGATCTGTAATGGGGTGTGGTTACTCACTACATGTACAGGATTACAGATTTGAGAAACTATGTTGTGAGAAGTGACAGGGGAATACTACATCCTGAGTGTTATCACAGCTGGAATTGATCAGTGTTGTTCCACCTCAGAAAATGTGAAAGTAGCACTCATATAAGAGACAGAATGTAGAGATATGGTTTATTATAAACATTATATTATAAACATTAATAAACCAGGCATTATTTTTAAAAAGTAGCATACTAAACATTTGGCAAGGGCAAAACTGTGATCTGTGATATGTCTTTTCCTCAAATAAAGAGTTAAAATTTGTATTTTCCAAAGAAAAACACACACATGAACATGCATAGAAACTGTTAGATTATAGCAGTACTTTGATAAAACTTGTTATGATAAATAAATTTACAGCCACTATGTTACATCACAGGAAGACAAAAAAGTCAACGGTTCCTGGAAAAGGAAAAATGCACTCATGCAGAGAGAGAGACCGCCTGGAAGAGAATCAACTGAACAAGAAGACGAGGTATGATCACTTCATGAGAGCACAAACAGATCTTATGTCTTATTACTCCTTGACCTTCATATACTGTAGAGAAAGCCTATTCTTAAAATAATAATAATTAAAAAAACATAAAAATATTGCATTTGTAATACACAAATAGTACAGTATTCTTCCATTCAATTCATTATTTAATTATGTGCTTTTGGGTTTGGACACTTGTTACATTATGACACTTTTGTCAGTTCACTTTCCTTTCCCCTCAGCATTCTCATGAAATAAATATTTTCTCTATGTACTTTCACCGGAAAATGTCCAAATGTTTTTCAACATTCCAATTTCAAAGATCATTTGCACATATGACTTTGTTGTGGCTACAATCCTGGTGAATCTGCAAATCAACAAAGAAATAAAGAACTGAATTCTCTGTTCTTTTGGAACCGACTGCAGAAATATGATACCCTCACTGAGGACTATTCTGATCATTTGCATCCCAACCTCTTGTTCTGAATACTCAACCGAGTCTTACTTTTTTTATATCAACCAGGATGCACTAATAGACATACTGTACACACTCAGCTACTCACACCCGTAAACACTACAGTGACAGTGTCTCCTTTTAAACCCATCCACAAGCTGAAATCTGACCCCTGTGCTCCTATTCCCTCAGCACCCTGTAACCAATGGCATCGGTAAGAAACAGCCTATTCAGCATGGGCCCAGAGTTTATGGTGTGGTGCAGAGCTCAGGCACCAACCACCAACAGGAAGTGATGGCACGCGAGTTCTCTGTCAATCACCTGAGAGATGAGATGAGGTACATCAAAGAGGTAAGCAAAGAGAGAGACACTTCCCTGAACGAATGACATACCATGCCATTAAAAACATGTTGGTCAAGATTTATGTACAACCTGGTCAAAACAGGCCTACCTTCCTGGAGTGTTTAGCCTTGCTTTAACATACCTTTACATTTATGCATTAAAAAAAACAAAAAAAACATATTGATTGACCACTAATCTGAATATTGAGTGGGGGGGGGTGGGGGGACTGTCCCCCTCAATGTTTGTTGGTGTTGCTAGCCATACTTGCATGCAATTCAAGTCAACAAATTAATGCTTCAGATGTTTAAAAGTTCGGAGGTTATACAGACATTACAGTAACATAGCTAGCTAGTTAGCTAGCTTGATAGATGATGGTGAGCAACTACAAGCAGATTAAAGGCCTTTTGTGGGTTTGTTTACATTTGAAATTTTTTAGGTGCAATTTTAATTTACGAGCATTCTGTTGGCCCATGTGAACATTCTGTCAATGTACAGTAAGTCTATGTGATATTCAGATTTGTGATCGTCTGCTGTGTGAAAACCGTAAGACTATGATCAGACTTAATCAGTTAGAAAAGACAAAACACACTATTTCAGAACAGTTTGAACGTTGAACACACATGTTAGAAATTTTGGTCATGGTATAGGGATTTTGAAAAATCCCTAAACAAAGTTTGAAGGAAAACGGTAAGAAAAACAGATGATGTTTCTTGGAGCAGGATTGAAATATTTTTTCATATTCAGAAACATACCTTCTTATTGCCCCACAGGTGCGTGACTCTTTGGAAAAAGTCAGGGAGCGGATGTATGGCCAATTTGGGGGGATGCAACAATCAGTCCAGAAATTATCTCAGGAATTAAAGGTGAGCAAAAGGCAGCATGACAAGTGACTAATAACTAAGAACATATTCTTGTTTTGTTTTTTTAACACAAGGCAGATTTTCAAATAAATAAACATAAAAGCTTAGCTTGACACCCTCGCACACATGGTTATGTAAGATAAGTTTTAAAGTGGTGTGGCAGGTTCTTAATGTGCTGACTGTGTTTGCCCCAGACGGCCAACTCTCATAAGCGTTATCTGGAGTCTGAGGTGAGGACAAGTAGGGCAGCAATGGACAGCTTTGACCAGATGAACAGCACCCTTATATCTGCAAACATTGATCTGCAGGTACAATACACAATCAAAAGTGGATAATTGCCACTTGACAAAGACTAGTTCTGTCAGTAGGAATCTTTTGACATTGTGTTTGTTACAGTTTGTTCATCTTGAACTAGACTGATCAACTTTTAACACAAGAATCACAAAAAAGAAAGTTTATTGATTGAATTGACACATGCTTTGAGAATCTACTCTAGTGTTTGTCCATGTAATTACTGGAAAGTTGCATGTGTGTTATTGTTGATGGTGGCTACTTTAGAAGTCACTGCTGGAAAGCTGTCATAACCGTTTGGGGAACAGGGATGAGATGAAATCTCTGCGCAGCTCTTTGCAGAAGACAGAGGAGAAACTAAAGGAGACAGAGAGACAACTAGCATCAGCATATGCCGAAAACCGCTCGCTAAAACATCAGGTGCACCATCATGCAAGCACACACAACACTAAAGTTATCAGGCAAACATTGCAAAAAGTACTTTGGACGTACCATGTTACATCAGATGGTAATACCATGCTACTTGTATGTGTAATATATACCCTACCCTGGTACTAAATTATTATTATATTCATGCACCATGATATTTACATTATAATCCAAAGTACTGCAAATAATATTTTCAAACTACAATGGTACATATCCAAAGAACATGGTAATAACATGATACTATCTATCTATCTATCTATCTATCTATCTATCTATCTATCTATCTATCTATCTATCTATCTATCTATCTATCTATCTATCTATCTATCTATCTATCTCTTTTTATATATACTTTATATATAATTTCAACCTCAAATATCGACATTTGAAAAAGTTAACGGCCATGTAATTTTACAACTAAATGTGTGTTTAAATTTTTTGGTCACACATTGTTTTTTGTGCGTAGGTGGAAACTTCTCAGGAGGCCAAAACTCAAGCGTTGAAAGAGATGAGTGCTAAGCTACAGAGGGAATTTGAGGAACAGCTGCAGGAACAGCAGAGGAAGTACACAGAGGAGATAGAAGCTCTACAGGTACAGATGTAACCAACCAAACACAGACTTCTACAGACTTCCACAATGCCTTACTGACTAAAAAATGCATTACTGCTAAGTTTTTTTTTTTTTTTAAGAATACAGTATAGACTTTAAAAAAAGAAAAAAAAATAGACTGTGATATTGTATTTTCCTTAACATACAGGCCATGAGGATTTCAATCTCATAACAGGAAACATCTGTAGTTATTCACCAGGGATTTACTTTTATTTATTTTTTTAAATAAGGGTTGATAGGTGGTGAAAGTGAAGACCACAGAGCCACAGTTTTTACACTTTACACATGGAGGAATCGACCGAAAAATACCTCTCTAACATTTGACTCTGTACATTAAGCTGGGATAGGACAAAGCATTTTAACACAAAAATTGCACGCTTCAGCTTTAATATAACAATATAATTCTGAGTGAAAAAGGTTTGTATGACTTCTATGCCCTTTTGATACAGGCACAGCTTGACGGCTACATGAGGAGGCTTGAGGAGGCAGAGAAGAATGCTAAGATAGCTGAGGCAAAGATTACTGAAAGAGACCAAAGAATAGCAGAGGTGGAGCGACTACTAAACTGTATGGCTCAGGTAAATAGTGTCATTTAGCTCCGTCTTTGCTCTTTACCTCCAATGGGAGAAGGTTAGAGCTGGGTAAAATGTTTCCAACATTTCTTCCTTTATAACAGGAGAAGGGTGACCTGATCAAAAAGCTTTATGACTGTGAACAACGCTTGCGTGTTTATGACCAAATTGACCATGCAGACAATGCTGAAGCCAAACAGTAAGACATCATTTTCAGCTGAAACCAGTAATTTTGTGGTGTTTTCTTAATTCAGGATTCAATAAATTCTTTGGTTCCAGTAGACAGCCCAAGGGCACTAATAACATGCAACATCACTATAACAATTATATTTCAAGACATTGTGATGCTCAGCGGTAACATGTTACAGTAAATGTAACATTCTGTCCCCACCGAGAAAATATTTCACAATTATCCTTAGTATATATTTCTATTTCACAAGGCTAATGGTTTTATTGTTTATATTATATCAAACTTTAACAACATCTTCTCTCGCAGGTCTGAGCAGCTGAAAGGAGAAGCAGCTGAATTGAGAGAGAGAATAAAGCACCTCAATGACATGGTGTTCTCTCAACAGAGGAAAGTCAAGACTATGATAGAGGAGGTAAGCATTCAGACTGCCTGTTTGTTCTGTTAATAAAGAGCAAATATATTTACATTTTACACTTACATTTATTTAATTAGCAGACGCTTTTATCCAAAGTGACTTACAAATTAGGAGAACAACTGAAGCGAATCAGCCTAGGGAAGCAGTAAGAGAAGTGCTGTAATACAAGTTTCAAAATTGTTTAGAGAACTACCCCCAGTAAGGAGGGTGAGATATTGAGGCAGAAGAATGGATAGCATTTTTTTCTAAAAGAAGGAGAAAGAGCAATAAATAGATTGGGTCAAGTGCTTACAGAAGAGCTGTGTCTTAAGATACTATATATAGAATAACATATACGGGTGAATGATATAAGGATGTCCGAGATGATAAAAAGAAGAAATCTTTCAAAAATAAACTTTAATGCATGGCCTAAGTTATTAAAAATGTATTCTTTGTATTTATGTTTGTTGAAAACATTTTTGAAAAACGTTTATGGGTCAGTGACGCGACACTCAAGTTTTTGTCCGGATCTATTAAGTTTGACAGAAATACGGTCAGAATGCAATTCACACAAAACAAACCTTTTACTTGTCACACAAAACTTGACAAACCTTTTATTTTTTAAGTCTCCTTATAAGCTGCAAGATATGTTGGCATAAGTAGTTCTGTTATTACATTTTTATTACAGTATTACCACTTTTAAAAAATTTGCACTTTTGTTTTAAATATGTAGTAATATATTAATATTGAAAAATTATTCATATTTAAAAAACTTTTGTCTACCAAATCAAAGTGAGGTGATGTAACCAACCTGCAGGATGCTATTTTGTTATTATTTTTGTAAAAAACTAAAAACTATTTTTTTTGACTATTTAGATCCTCATAACTGTGTATGAAATTATTTTATTTTTTTAAATCTTTATCAATTGTTTAGTTTGTGGAGTAACCCTATGAAAACGTCTTGATATTTGTGACTCAAAAATCCTTTATATTTGTTAAATTTTTTTTAATAATAACGTACCTTGAAAAATAAGTTGAAATTAATCACTAAGTTGTGTACACTTACACTGAGTAAGGAAGGTATTTTAATACCTTTAACTTCATTCTTACACCAGTTAACAGTTAATCTTAATCATTAATTTCAACATATTTTTCAAGATACATTTTTTTTTTAAACCAACATGGACACAAATATTACATTTAAATGAACTTGATACAAACTTGATTTTCTTCATCTCGGACAGCCTCATTTGTCATTGACCTTTATACAATTCTTAACAACAACAAAAAAATTATGATTTTAAAATTGTCAAGTAGTGTAACCATAATGTAGGTTTAAAGTACTAATACATTCTTTCCTTACACCCTGAGTGTGCACAACTTAATAATATAGTTTTTAATTCATTCACTGTATTCAAGACATTTTTCATTCAAGTCACATCATTGACCCACACACAAAATAAGCCAGACAACTGCTAATTAACTGCTCTTTCAAGAAGTCATGACACCATTACTGTGATTTAATTGTTTCAATGCTTTTAGTGAAATCATATTTAAAACAAACACACAAAAAACATTCCACAGGTTGAAACATTGCGAGCAAAGGTTGCACAGAAGGATATGTTCATCTCTGAGCTGCTGGACAGGATTGCCATTGTGGAGTGTGAGGTACGACCACAGTTTTCCATGCCCAACAAAAATGTGATTTTTGCTTGCTTCCTGCCTTCACCAATCTAAGGCCACTGAATCATTGGAAAAAGCATGCAAAGTGTGAATATCCTAAATATAACTGCTATTCTGTCAGCTGGTTGCTTTGAGTTGGAGTTCTTTTGATTGTCATTTCGAATCTCTGACCAAGTGGGATGTTCTGTCCACATAACTGTTAAATTAATTTTCTTCTCAGCTTCCCATGTCTCTGTTCTGACTCTGTCCTTTGCCTGGCTTCTTTTCCTAGAATAATGAGTTAGAAGACAAGCTGAAGTTTTTTATGTCTGTACAGAAAGCATCTGAGACTAAAGCACCCACTAGGGACATTGGAGTTGGTTGTGACCTGCCCATTAGGTAATGAGTGTAAGATCACCTTGCCATAAGAAATTAAAAGACCGCTTTCGAGGCAAAATCTACACACACATTCTCTCCCTGTTTTCTTAGATCTGAAGAGCCACCAAATGTAGCTCCAGCCCAACAGAGACCGGTCCAGTCAGCCCCAAGATCCTCTAGCAGACTGACCAATAGTCTTCTTAGGTACACTCCTGGTCAGTACAGCACAATGCTGCAGTCCAGTCTTGTACAAACACAGGATGTTGTTACAAGGCCCACACAAACTACACCGCCATCTTCAAGTTATGTTCAACCCAGACATAAAGACGAGGAGTCTGAATCCACGCAATCCCCACCAACGACCCCAAATTCAGAACTGTCATCTCCAAGAGTGCGAACCAGCCCATCAAAGATCAACACTCCTTTTATGAAGCTGATGGAAATGACTCCTAAGATTAACATCGATTAAATAAATACTACTGAAGTTGCTGTAGCAGAAGTTGATGCCATTCAACATGAAGTATTCTTGTTTTGTTACTGCTCGTAACATTACAGCATATGTAAATTATCTACTGATCTGTGAATAACTTATTTTACTAGTATGCATATTGATGCACTCTATTTTGCTTTGTTTACCAAAAATCTTGTGACCATTTTATGTGATGCATAGCCCTCATTTTACATTTGTCTATTTATATTTCCTTGTTTTCTGAGCTCATTTTTCTTTTGACCATTTTCTTAACTGGTTTACCTAAAAATTATTACCCAAAACTCACGAAGCTTCATGTATAGCAGGGGTTTTTTTTTTCAGCAAATACATCACAGTGTTTTATCAGATGTGATCAAACCTCAATATACTCACTGAGCTCTAATACTTAAATACTTTCACTTCCACGTGTATTAAAATGTATAAATGGTTGTTTATTTGTACAAGTAGAGTGGTCTCTTTTGCACTTCCTGGAATTGCTTCTGCACAGACTCCAGCTTATTCCTTATTGCTGATTTGTTATTTTTTACAGCTGTAAAAAGCCTATTATGGAAGCCAGTTTAAAGAAAATGTATTCCCCTTCCCATACTGTTCTAGACCTGAGTAATTTCAAAAGTAAAATATATATTACACGGATACATTGTGGAGATTGTGAGAAGGAACGGAGCACCATTGATTGTTAACAGAATGAATCTATAAATGCACTTTTCTGAAGACTCACTTCAGTTGCCAAAATCACATGAACTATGATGACTGCAAATTAAGGTTTAAAAAGGTCATTTGAGTCTACAAAGCGGAAAAATATATTTGGTATTTTCTTAAACATTTTTCAACATTGAGCACTATATTTACGTATCAATGGGTACAGTATATTGTTCAATAAATGAGATATAACTAACCTACAACTGGGTTTTATTGAATTAAGGATATCATCCATTATAACTGACACTCTGCTGAGCAAATGCTCAGATTGTCTCAGATTTTACTAAAGCACTATAGATTGTCATAAAAATATTTTTTACACAGCACAAACAGTCTATAGATTGAAAACACCAAACCACCACCATGCAAACCCTTACTGAACTGCACAAAAGTATTGAATTCCTAATGAAGCATGGCATAAAGCTGGCTCAGATCACTTTGCTGTCAACAGTATTTTATTGGGGTAGATTTCATGATGTTGGCAGTGATGTGTCTGTCCATTGTTTGGATGGTGCTCTCCAGGGAATACCATGCTCCATTCCATCAGCAGCAGGTGGGAAGCCATATGGAACAGGGTGTGCTGATGAATACGCATGAATCCTTCATTGTAATAAGAAAGACCCATCACTAGTGAGAATTAAATTTCCATGTGTTAATTTATTGATCGAAATGGAGAAATTTGAGTTTCCTTAATTTAAACTTTACATTTTCATGTAAAAATGCTGACTTAAACAATAATTACATTTTTTTTTCAATCAATCCCTTTTAAATAATCAATCCCTAAAAAATAAATAAAACAAAAATTAAAAAAATAAAACAAAAATAAAAAAAAATCTGTTGTATTTTTTTGCACACGCTAGCCCACTGCTTGAGAGCATAAAGGGATAGTTTGCCCAAAAATTAACATTCTTTCATCATTTCGCTATCCTCGAAACTGTTTTTCAGCCAGTGGAAAACAGTGGCTGAATCTTCGGATAACAAGCAGATAATATCTCCGTCTCCGTGAGTTTATGAAACCACACAAGAAACACAAGCGTGTACATCAGGCCCGGTTCCAGATCAAAATCACTGAGGGTGCTTCTGAAAATAGTGGGGGGTGATCTGTATAAAGTGGAGATGTGTAATAATTACACATTTTTTAATTGATTAAATAATTTTTAAATTCTACTTATCAACGTAAAGAAAAGTTAGTTTTTTTAATGTACAAAAAATTTTCTCCCCATGATCAACACCTGCAGATTAGAACATACTGATTTGCAAAATCAAACACGTTTATAAGTTTTGATGCAGGGATTTTTGTGTTTGCTGGGATTCAAGGAAATCTGCTTGCCAATTTACAGTACTAGTCTTACATATTCAATTGAGCAGGGGTGTGCAATTATTTTGGTACAGGTGCCACATCAGCCGTTAAGTAGAACATGGAAGAGAGAGGATAAAAAGTTCTGCATAGTTGTATCTTTTCAGCCCAGAAGTACTAGTGCACTCATGCGCTCATTGATGATGCACAATTTTCTTAAGTGTATACTGACTGATGGGACCATTCTGTGACTGCTTGAAGTTTTGCTGCTACTTTTCTATCATCTGTTAGTAAAACTGAATAAAGAGTATAATTATTAATTGTTTATTTTACCATACTTCAATGCAGTGGTAATTTAATATACGATTTAACACTCTATATCAGGAGTCTGGTTTAATAGTAAACTAAAGTATTCAGGAAAGAGATTTTAAAAGCTTATTTTAAAGTTGGCCGCAAAGTGGACCCGTTTACTTGTTTTCTTCTCAGAACATTATTAACCCTCTTTGGCATGGTGTTGCCTTCAGGCAGCAAACTAGCTTTTTGGACCTCACACCACCCATTTAATTTTTCTTTATAAAAATAAAATATATAATATCACCTGACATGTCTGTGTTCAATGAAATGAGAGTCTGCAGTGGGTGTGGCCATTTGTCTGGGGGTGGAGCAGTCCTATCAGGAAGAAAAGCGCATGGGACACAGTGCCACCAACTGGTAAGATAAATATCCCTTTTTAACAAGTTTATAACTTTATATAAAAAAATCTATATGCATGAGTATGTAAAGAAGTATGTTTGATTGTTTAAAGACAAATAAACTAAAACTGTGTTTTTTGGTTTGTTGCCTCAGGGAAACATTGTGCAGTTCGACCACTTTTGTTCGGGTAATATCATGCTAAAATGTGGAGATGAGCTTGGATGCATAACTCCAAGCCCATATTACCTGGCTGCTCTAATGAAGAGATTGTGAAGACACTGACATGAGAAAGAAGGAATATATGATGCTGTATACCATCAAGCAGGAACGGATTACCGACCGGGCCAATGGGGCCAGGGCCCAGGGGCCCTTGACTACCAAGGGGCCATTGAATGCCCTGGGGTGCTCTGGGCTTTAAGGCTGCACGATCCCCTGATCGGACCCAAAGTGCCCGGTATACCAGATTAACAGTCCAGCCCTGGTACAGCATGTCTCTCACTGTACATGACATAACAAGCAACTAGTTGTCCAGTGCGGTTGGTCCTGTGTTCACTCGAATAGTTCACCTAAAAAGGAAGATTCCATAGTTTATGCACCCTCATGTTGTTCCAAACCTGTAAAACATTCATTCTTCTGTGGAATTGTCATGTATTACCTGTTTTTGTGCTTAGACTTTTATTTTGAAATTCTTGTTTAGATCCCTGTTAATTTTGTAGTCCTTTGTAGTTTCCTTCCATGATTGGTATTTCCCTGATTGTTTTCCCCAGGTGTTCCTGTTCCCTTGTTTGCCCTTGTGTATTTATGCCCTTGTTTCCCCGGGTTTCTTTGTCAGTCTTCACATGTATTGTTTGATGGTCTGTGCTTGGTTCCCTTTGTTTTTGTATAGGCGGAGTTACTTTGTTGATCTTTGTTTTATTAAAGCTGCTTTTAGATCCTCTCCTGCCTTGTCACAGGAACACAAAATGACAACGTTAAACCAAAAGCTATGCCACAGTCACCATTCACTTTCATTGAATCTTTTTTCCATACATTGAAAGTGAATGGTGACTAAGACTGGCATTCCGACTCCTTTTGTGTTCCACAAACGAAAGTTATCAAATCAAAATCAAATTTCTTTGTCACTCAACCATATACACAAGTGCAACAGTGGGTGAAAGTCTTGGGTGCAGCTCTGAGCAACATAGCAGTCAAATATATTATACAGTATATATCATATATTATCATTTAAAATGGTTTTTGAATTAATACATTTTTAACTCTGTATTATTGTTAAGTCAAACATTCATAATTTGTACAAAATGTGTAACTTGCAGAAAAATGTAATGGACTCTTCAAAACAAGGGTTATGATAAACTCCTATTTGTGTCTCTCATATGTAAACAACAAATCAGCAAGATTAAATACCAAATTGTCTGAGATGGTAGGAAGTGTATTGGGAAACTGCATGCTTTGCTGAGTCATTAGAACTGGTACTAAAGGTGCCACCAGAATAGTTGGTTCATTTTAGTAGCAGAGGTTATTTACTACAAGATGTTACAATTTGTCAATCTTTTTTCATCAAAGCAACTGCACATTTAACTTCTTACTGTGTGAAGGATTTTGCCCCCTGCCTGGGGGAACAACAGCAAATAGAGTTGAGTCATGTACTCAGTAAACTATTTCTTAGATGGTGTTCTCCAGTGACACATACAGTAGGCCTACATTGTAACTGTGCTGAAGCAGGGCATCAGTGTTTATTACTAAATGTAAAAGAAAATATTCTCTTACACAAGTTTATAATTGTGTGTTCATGCCATATGATGGTTTATAAATACAATTTAGCTAATTGAATGGCTTTAGTTAGCTTTCCTCTCATTTGTTATATGTACATTACTAACATTTCTTCTATATCTATAGATATTCTCATTGCCATGTGTCTGTGGTGGAGCAGCACTCATAATCTTTTACAGTATCCACTGTTAAAGACTCACAAGGAAAAAACAGGTACTGCAGCCAATACTCCATACATTTTTACATATTGGTATTAAAAAGAAAGATTCAGTATATCAACATTACATTCATACATATATCTATAAGTTGTGTTTAAATCTGCTCCTAAATCAGACAGTGAGCCAAGGCAAGATGTTTTGTGGCATACTCTGCTCTGCTGTCAGTGCCAGCACACAGTTCATTGTACTACGGCTTGTTGGTCAGCTGGTTACTATATGGGACAGAAGTTTGGTAACATCAGTATATAATACACATCCAGATAATTTGTAGCTGTTCATTATGAGAGTATGTCACTTACCTCTAATTATATTATGGTGGTACAAGGTGTCCATATGCCAGTATTGTAATCCCAGGAGACAGTGCCATTTGTGGGCTGAAGATAATTTTTCCAAGTCATAAGCAGCTATACTAGTCACTCCTCAGGATCCCTTTATACCTAGACTTCAGTGAATGCTCATCTGCAGGAGCGGGTGTGCTATTGTTTGACAGCGTTATGTAGGAGACAGAAGCATTGTTGCACTTATTCAAAGCTGCATATACAGCATATAAGAAATGGTAAGTCTATACCTCACAGCCTCATTTCCATTCCCATTAAAAATCAAACATGGCACTACTGTGAATAAGGCCTATAGACCAATCCTCTTGTTTACAAAAATGTCAGAGCATGCGCAATAAGCGGTGGTAGAAATCCCGCTGATTGTTGTGTAGATTTGACCGATTAGAGGATTAAACGAAATTATGACACAAAACCATCATAAATACAAACATATCTTAGCAATACAATTACTATAATGATGTTTAATGATGTATAATCATGTTTCATGTAATCATGTTTGTTATAAATTTATGCTGCAAAGTTGTGAGTTGAAATGATCTCCTCAGTCCAGTCAGCTCTGTTGATGATCTTGAAGCCACAGCAGTCAACTAGAGCCCTCAGAATAATTTTTCAACAATGCAATCCAATAAAAGTTGATTTTTTTATGCATGGTTTTTGCCACCACTTCCATGTTCAACATAAGCAGGGACGTTGCCAAAGCATTGATCTAATGCATCATGTCTTGCTGGAAAGCAAGTGACTTAAGAGAAGGGTCACAATATAGGCTACATGCATTCATAATGAATTCCTTTAGAGTTTTAATGTTGTATTAACTTATTAACACATAAATGCACAATAAAATATATATTTACATTTATGCATTTGGCAGACGCTTTTATCCAAAACGACTTACAGTGCACTTATTACAGGGACAATCCCCCCGGAGCAACCTGCAGTTAAGTGCCTTACTCAAGGACACAATGGTGGTGGCTGTGGGGATCAAACCAGTAACCTTCTGATTACCAGTTATGTGCTTTAGCCCACTACGCCACCACCACTTAAAATATATTTTAAAAAACATGCCCAGAGATATTCAAGTAGCCTCAGTGGTTTTGTATTTACCAGCTAATGAATTAATGTGGGTTTTTTATTGCGAAAATGGTCTTAAATTATTATTTTATTTGGCCTTAAAAAGTGTTACATTTCATTCCTTCGAAACTGCAAATACCCTGTATAAACATTTCGATTCTGCAAGAGGGATACAAAGTTATGCATTCAACTGTATAAGAGTTATATTACAATGGATTTACTATAATAAATACAAAACATGGTGTGTAAATAAACACACCAGTGACTGTCTCTCAGCAGACCTGTAGACCAAGGCAGTTTTGCAACTGTTGCTAACCTGAAGCCCTTCCTAAAGTGTCTGGTACGGTAAAACAACTTGCTTCAGAATAATTCTGCTTGACACTTTAGTTGCTTCTGTCTAAAATTATTTCAGACCAGTAGTTTTTTGTTATTTAGTGTTGTGACCAAGTTACATAGAGCTTTAGGGTCTATGCTAATTGCTACTAACACAGATAATCCTCACTTACAGAAAAATGCACATCTATGTCACTCTTGCAAGAAAGCATCTGCCAAGAACATAAATGTGAATGTATAAGCATTAAGTCTTGAAGCTGTTCACAGACTTTGCTGACGCAGAGTAAAGGACAATTCTCTCTTTTGGAGATGGAGGATGGAGCACGAGTGTGCAGCTTAAACCTGCCTCAAACTCACGTGTAGTGCTCACTCTGGAAACCTGTGTATGCGCTGGAGCCAGCCCAACAAAACCTGTATATTAGAGGTAGGTTTCACACAAAGTCAATAGTTAAAAATTACACTTGCTCAACTCAGTTCTCATTCCTGGTTGAAGATAAGAGTATTCGGTAATGGCGAATAATTTACTTGAAAATCAACGAATGAGGTTCTAGCATGTTATCTGACAATTGGTGGTTGGTGAGTGATACAATGAATTGAGTGACAGTTACAGAAGTATTGCAGTCATGCTTCCACCTACTTAATGTTTATTAGGTGACATGAAAACACCTCCGACAGGCTTGACAGATAGTGTAGTCGATCAGAGCTCTCTTTTCATCTTTAGCTTTTCTGAATGTTCTGTGGTGGACACGTACCAGGTCACAAGGTCAGCTGCGATTGAGAGAGAGAGACAATAGCCACACTCAAGTTTGGAGGAGGCTTGCAACATTTACATTCAGGAAAGGTTGTGAGCTGTAGTTTATAAATGAATAGAAGAATTTCAGACAAATGTTAAATGAATAGGATTATATGGCGTGTTAACAGATCACATATTGAATCATCATGAAATGATTTGGCCTCTAACAAAAAGATTTTTGTACTGTATTTCTTTCTGTGAGCAGAGTTGCATCTTTGAAAGAGAGGGACAGATATTGGGCTTTCTGATGGGAGCAGCTTCAGAGTTATGTTTTTAAATTAACTTCATACAATATTTAGAGGCCCAACATAACTGTTTGGACACAGAGAGTGCATTTTTGTCACCATGTTTTCAAAACCGAGTAAAGCGACAACAAAATTTGTTTAACAGAGGTTATCAATTTATTATTTTTCAAAACAAAAACAAATTCTAAAATATGCATGCTCTTGAGAGGATAGCTGAACTAAATTGTATTTATGTGGATCAAATGCATTCATTCATTCATCTTTTGTGATGTTGATGCCGTCAGCCAGAGAAAATAAGAACAGAATGCAAATAATTTTATTGTCGTGTTGTTTTGGCTTTAGATTTGATCGTTTAAAAAAATGTATACATTCTATAATGTAATCTCATAAATGAATAACTATTTTGGTTATGGCCATTAGGTAATCATGTCATTCCTTGCTAGAGAGTTCACAACATGAAGCCAGGCCATTGTGTCTATAAGCATTAGAAATCTTGTTTATTATGACTTGATTTCTCAGTTATGTAAGGTAGCATTTCTTCTACAATTGCATTTCTGTTTCTTGCTATCTACTTACTATAAGGCCAAGTGAACAAAATTCAGTGCATTTGTTTGCTTGGTCAGTACACAAACACAGAGACAAAAGCAAACTTACTGGTCTGCACAATAACAGAATCTTATGATCTGTTCTGCTGTCAAAAAAATATTCATATACCAAAATTACAGCTAATGATTTTTCCCTCACATGAGTATTGAATGTCAACACCATTTTCCTGGTTCAATTGTTCTTATTCGTTTGACAGGCCATAGGCACTGGTTTTCAGCTTTGCTCCACTTAAGTCTTCTTCAGCAGGGCTCAAGGAAGCACATCTTTTCATGATTAGTGGCGTTTGTTCTGAAGATAAAATTAATTGAATTTAGGCTGCAATATTCATCATTGTATCCAGCTTTCTCTTCCACAGTCTTAAAATAAAATCCTCAACCACTCAAAGTTATTCATGCCATTTTGTTCATTCACTTATTATTTTTAGTAAAAAAAATGTGCCAATTCACCGTAAATGCACTGCCATGGGCAGTTGAGAGGCTTTGATGTGATTTTTGTGAAGTTGTGGAACATGCCATGATGTGAGTCACTGCCAGACCATGTTGAGTTGCCCCTCAAAGCTACAATTTCCTATTAATTTACTGTCATTTAAACTTTTGAACCATGGGACAAAAGTAGGGTATAAGCAAAAAACTATAATATTTTTTTTTGGAATGCCCAATGCGCTCTAAGGCCTCGTGGTGGCGTAGGGACTTGCCTCAATCTGGGTGGCGAAGGACGATTCTCAGAAAAACTGGAGGATTTGGTGAATCGTAATTGACAAAACAATATCCGAATTCTTGGAATTCCTTAGCATGAAGAAGGTCGAGATATGGTAAAATTCCTAGATGGGCTCTTCTTGAGTCTACTCGATATAACAGGCCATAATCTGGAAATCGAGTGAGCTCAAAGAGTCCCGGCTTGGAGATCCGCTGAGGGAGACAGGCCTTGATCAATTCTGGCCAAATTTATGAGATCATCCGATTAAGATCTCATATCTCTTATGCGAGGCGAGGAGTAAAGGAAGGCTTTCTTGGAAGAACCACAGCATATTCTTGTTCCCGGACGTTGCAAATTTGAAACAAAGATAAGTGTGATCGATTCAAGGGATGCAGAATCTCTTACATCAACGAAAGTTCGCTTTTGCTCTGAGGTTTCCGGCCAAACTAAGAATAGATGCTAAGGATGGCCGTAGAGAATTTACATGCCCTCAGCAAGCAATGTCCTTCATAAAGACACTGAAGTGAGTAAGCCATTTGGTGATTTTCATGTTGCTGCCTAGTGGACCTGACTCACTGAAGATACACTTGACTGTCCGAGGAAACTGAGTGCCATTTCTTCTTTTTTTGTGCTGGTTCAGTCTAGCAGTGGGAGTTTGTTTTGTGTAGTATATATATATATTTTGCTTTACTGGTTTAATAAATTAATCAATAAAAAATCTTAATCACAAGGATAAGGTGAATGTGATGGAGTGATGGCTGCTGTAAATGGGGCCTGTCTAGATTTGATCAAAAATCACTTTTTTCAATTAATGATGGCATTGTATTTTACATCAGTAATGTCCTGACTATACTTTGTGATTAGTTGAATGCCACTTTGGTGAATTAAAGTACCAATTTCCTTCCAAAACAGCAAAATCTGAACATTATTCCAAACTTTTGGCCACCAGTGTATAACAGTTCCAGCACTGCTCATGTCATTTTTCCTTTATTTATTTATGCCAGTGTTTATTTTAAATTGGGTTTTAGAATCAATGATTGATGTGAAAGATATTTAAATTAGATTTTAGAATACATCAACCAAGTACCTTCAGCTTGCTCACTGGGGTTCAAAATACATTACACAATTCCCAATTCAATTATTATATAATTATTCTTATTTTGGTTACAAATTACACTCACATTTAATCAAACTACACAGTGATGACTGTAAGACTTTATAGATATTACAGTTTAATTTTCAGTTAATGCCTGGTTTTGTGGAAAGCTACTTTGAAATGATGTGTGCTGTGAAAGGCGATATTCAAATAAAAAGACTTGACTTGACATGTACATATGATGCACAAAAGCACACATTTTGTTTTTCCGTTTGACATGCTTGTGTGTACAGAATATTTATTAGTTGGATGGTTTAGTGTTTAAAATCATGTTGCACATGTTAATTATAGTACAGTAGATATTTTTCACTTAATATGAAGGTGGTTTTTATTGCCATTTTGATGCCTGGTTCAATGTAATGCTACAACTCTCATTGCGATGGTCTCCATGGAGCATGTGGGCACCTTACATGCTGTAATGTGAATAAGATGCTGATTATATAATTGGCATAAAGAAGCTGACAACTGATTTTGTAAGGTTTGGGGCATTAGGGCTTTAAATACTGGTTATTCTGGCTTCTCAGTATTTTAAACAAAATGGAGCAGTGATGCAAAGAATCCAAAATGCTTGATAGATAAATCAAAATTATTGTAAGTATTGCTTTTTCCAAACAAGAAACAGCCTTGATACAGCCTGTGCTAAGGGTTTGACACTTACTCTAACTGAAAGTGAATGGTGTTTCAGTGACATGGTCAGTCTTGGCTTAGATGTTTCCTACTGAGTGAGGAGATCACCTGTTCCTCTTCTCACTAACAATTGCATCCTTGAATGCCAGATATATTCCAGTTACACTGTTTCTCTCACTCTCTCAATTTCTCTTTTTTTAGACTCCTGTGAAAGCAATAAAAAAAAAGATCTCTTAGTAATACTGTAATTAGTTTATACCTTTACAGACTGTTCATTCTATGAGACCAGGTCGGTTACACAATATTACAGGCCAGTTTTAGAAACCTGACTACATGAATCAAAATGTCTCTCAACCATGCCCATAAGAAGAGTCCACAGTGGCCTGAGGCAGCTGACAAGGTAAGATGACCGTTACATTAATACTGATGAAACTTTTCGAGTAACAGTTCTCTCACATTTTATTTTACGGGATAGTTATGCTATGTATTACATTAAAACATTTCTAAAAGTTGTCTATGCTTCAATTATGTTAATGTTGTGCAAAAGATAGTTTTTACAGACCCATAAGTCCACATCTGTGGAGTTCGCTTGTTCTTCTGTAAATACAATGAACCTCTTTGTTGTTTTGACAGTCGGAGCCAGGCTGTTCCTGCAGCAGCACTATTCATCTCCACTGCCTTCTGACTCTTTGTCATTGTCATTGAGATGGGTCAGCACACTATAGCAAATTCAAAGATACAATTAATAATGGAATATGTGATTTAAGCTGATGATTATTAATGTATACGTTTTAAAACTGAGAAATCAAGCAAGATTATATACCAGTTAATGGTCTGTCTGTGTGTCTGTCTCTCTCTCTCTCTCTCTCTCTCTCTCTCTCTCTCTCTCTCTCTCTCTCTCTCTCTCTCTCTCTCTCTCTCTCTCTCTCTCTCTCTCTCTCTCTCTCTCTCTCTCTCTCTCTCTCTCTCTCAAGTGTGTGTTTGTGTAAATCAACCCTGCCTCTTAAGACAGTCTGAGATATACTGTTATGCTATTGCTGAGTCTATTCTACAGGCAGCAGTAAATTGTCTTTGCCTCAGAGTATTGAAGGGCCGAGACCTTCAGCACAAAACCAGTGATTACCTACAATCACACTCACTGTGAATATAACATCCCTAAATGACTACTGAAGGGAGCAGCCAATGGGATTGCCTTTTTCTAGAAGGATTATATCTGTGTGTGTCTTGAGTCAATTATATTTCCTAAAGTTTTTAATCAGTAAAAACGTGTTCCTTATCAGTGTTGGGTGTAATCTGATTGCAAAGTGATTAACTACTGTACACTACTACGACTTTAAAAAGTATTTAGGTCAAAGCATCTTACAGTTACTGATTTTCAATTTAGTCAATTACTTTTAAGAACATTACTTGGGTTACACATATCTCTAAAATAGCATTATTTATTTAGAATACATTTAAAACATAGATTATTTTATTATATGAATTGTGTTTTTAATTAAGTAATATGTCTGTTTGTGTTTCTGTGACATATCATTATGCTGATCACTCAAAAAAATCAGCTAATTTAAAGGGGTCATGACATGAAGAATCAAATTTTCCTTGATCTTGTAACATATAAAAACCTACGGTAAGTTTCAGAACTCAAAACTTTCTTCTCACTGTGAAAAGAGCATTTTTTGATACCAAGCTGCCAAAAAATATTCAGATTAAATAATACAAAAGGCATGTCATGACTCATTAAAAATTAAAACAAAGCAAGAAAACCGTGTTTACATGAGATTTGAAATAATTGAGTTCTTCTCTGCTTTTGATGTCAAACCGTAAAGAGGCACGTGCACAACACTTGTGCACATTGGCTAAGCCGGTAAGGACACTGATGCAAAGCGAAATATACTTATTCTTAAGCTGTTGTATGGCGATAAATTAATGCCATTTAAGGATTTTATGTGACCACACACTCTGTTTTCTTAAGCATAATCATGTAAGAACGTTTATGCGCTGATTATTTTTAATTTAAGTAAAAAAAATAAAAAAAACTTTTCTGTGAAAAGTGTTTTAGAAAGTAACTTAAAAGTAAAGTAATTAGTAAGGTGATTCCATTTCCTATGAAGTTGTCAGTAATATGATAAAAACTTTTAGAAGTAATTAATAATTCGTATTGTAGGCCATTACTTTTTTGAGTAATTTACCCAACACTGTTCATTTTAATAATTTTGTCACATTATGAATATAAAAATCATTAAAAATATAACATCTTGATATATCCTGAAATTACAGTTTTAATATAGGCCTGTGCAATAATTTGGCCAGCAGCACACTTGCACATTCCTAGTTTGATACCTTGCTCTAAGGGACAGTTATTTTTAGTATGGTATTTAAATTCACTTTCAATCCATCCATCCATCCATCCATCCATCTATCTATCTATCTGAGGTGATTGTGGGAGAGGGAGGATAGTCACAGTGGTTGAAGTGGAAGGTAAAGGAGAGAGAGAGGTCATCATTTGGTGCAGACAGTAGTCGCGGTGTAGATGAGGACACACGGCAAACGCCCCCCACCGAAGAGCAACGAGCGACAACAGCCTCACGTAATATCGTATCGCACTTTCCCTGTGTCGGTGATGCTCAAGGTTATTAGGCTGCCGTGGTACTCCGACGGTTCGTTTGGACCATTCAGATCTAAAGAAGAAATCTAAATGCGTAGTCTTGAGCTGACAATCTACCGGTGAAATAATATTGATTTCATTTTCGACTCGATTGTGCATCTCATCCTCACCGGACCGGAGCCGGAGGCGGGATTAATGGAGCCGTGTACGTCTTGTTGAGGACCCATCTAAGCACTCGTCCTCAATGGTCACCTTCTGTCCGAGCCTATCTTTCGGCTTGCTGCAGTCCGCATCAGAGGATGCAGGTGAAACATTCAATGTACTCGGAGGGAAGCACGCCAGACAGTGAGCCAGGCGAGTGCCAAAAGAAGACATCATGCTTCTCCAACATCAAAATATTCCTCATATCAGAATGTGCCTTAATGTTGGCACAGGGCACTGTGGGAGCCTATCTGGTAAGTATGGGCATTAAAAAACTCAGCTCATTCTATTTACAGTGTGTGTGTGTGCGTGTGCGTGTGTGCGTGTGTGCGTGTGTTTATGACATTGAATGGTGTCCGGTGTGCATGAACATAATCACGGGATACGGTTTCTAGAGTGCAGTATTGCGACTGCTTCATTTCCACATGATTTAGTGGCCGTATAATAGAGAATGATCAGCAGTCCAGTAAATGGCCCAGTGGTCAAGGCTAAACAGATTACCACAGAGGCACATAATCTTGTGAAATCCAAAAAATGTCAGTAATACCAGACATTTCCTTTAACTCTCAGCACGCGCTGAAGAGGAGAAAGATGTGCGCAGTTACATCATTACATTACACGGATGCATCTGTAGGGTTGAGTCGAGTAAGATGAAGTGATTTATGTCATTTTCCCTTGCGGTGGCTGACTAAGAGTGTCTGATCTGATGAATGATTGTGTTTCAAACCGCAGTCGTTAAATTGTTGCTCTACCAGAGGTTTTTGGGAATGAAAGGTCATGACCTGGATGCTTTAATAATAGCATACATTACTGCATGAAAACACCCAAGTGATCCAATTCAAAAGAATAAACGTTTAAGGCAACTCTCTTATGAACATCTAAATGTATACCTTATTGCACATTGTCTGACTGACTGTATGTCCAGTGCTGGGTAGGTTATGTCAGAATCCAGTACTCATTACAAACTGCATGACTAAAATTGCGTTCAGTAACGGAATCTCTTGGATTGCATTTTTTTTTAATTTAGTAATTTTGCATAACCTCTGACCCAACTCTCGTTTATTTGATGTTACATTTTGACATAATGTTTAATGCTTAATTGCATTTAAGAAAATGTACACAATGAATAAAAATATGATCATTTATATGATACATTTTTATTTTTTTTACTGGCAAAAACAGATGGTGTGAATATTTTTATTTTTGAAAATGATTCTTTTTTTTTAAACCAGTGTCTTCCAGGTTTGATTTTTTTTTATTTAATTGTTTTGTCCAGACTTCCAAAAACAATCATTAGAAGGTCACTTGATATGATATGACGTAGACATTGTATTTTACTGCTATACATCAGATGTGTTAAGTAACCTGCACGAGTAGGCATGGTCTAAGGTATATCAGCAAGATGATTTATAATGAAACATTAAAAAGATTTTAAAAAATAAGAATTTTGTGAATCAATAGATTATGAACAATTAACAGTTGCTTGAATAATATGTAATCATGTAATCCTTAAAAAGTAACTGTAATCTGAGCACTTTCAAAGTACTTGAGTTTTGTAATCTGAGGTAAAAACCAGCACTTTTTTAAGTTAGCCAAGTTATTTTCAGGTTCAGATATGACCCAAAAAGGCGGCTTTACAGTGACATTTACATGGTTCCCGTGCCTTTTGACCAGTGAAATTCCATTATTTTCCCCACAACTTTCCCACGATTTTCCAGTCTTATAAATGACTGGAAAAGGAGCATACGCAGAGCATACCTTTAAGCCTATTCAGTTTAAAAAATTCCATACATTTTTTAAAATTATTTTTAAGATTATTTTAAAATTCCTTGCAATTTCAGGTTTTCCATGACTGTGAATATTAACTCTACAAAAAGATGTTGGCTGGGTCTGAATTTGCATACATCCTTACTACATACAGTATACCAAAAACAGCATGCCAGTGAAGTAGGGTGTCTGAATCACAATATTCATATATGCGAGAAATACCCAGATGACCTACTGCATTTGGTGAGATTCTGATGTGCGCATCGACTGGAATTGCACTATCCAATAATGCCACATGTGCTGAGGAGTCATTTTCAAAACGCTGAATTTAAAACAATGCCGGTGCACTGCAAATCAGGCAACTGATTTTAACTTGAAATGTTATAAATACCAAGAAAGATTTACAAAACAAAACCATGAGTCAATTATTTCTGCGGTTGTTTTTATTACATCATATATTTTGGTCATGGGACAATGCCCACGTTGCTGGATGAATTTGAATACCTAAAGCATGCACTGTTTTAGAAGTAAGCGCTTCATCAAATGCAGTACATACTCTGGCAGTACGTGGCCGGTACAAAGCATACTTGCACACTGAAGAAATGACAAAAACATTATGAGGCATTTTTTGTTATACCACAATGACTAGAGAAGTTAATAATTTAAAACAATAGCTGTTTACTCTGTGCATACTGAATGTGTGATTATTAAATTCTAGATCTCAAAAATACATTATTTGATAAAATAAATGATTATACAGTATGTCAATTCAAAATTGCACCAAGTCATTATTCAGTATGTTCTGAGATCTCACAGTCAGCTACTGTATGTAACAGTGTATTGTTTGTTTTTGTTTTAGGTCAGTGTCCTAACCACACTAGAGCGGCGTTTCAACTTACAGAGTGCTGACGTGGGTGTGATTGCCAGCAGCTTTGAGATTGGCAACCTTGCCCTCATCCTGTTCGTCAGCTACTTTGGGGCCAGAGCCCATCGGCCACGGCTGATTGGTTGTGGGGGCATTGTAATGGCCCTGGGAGCATTACTGTCAGCGCTGCCAGAGTTCTTGACCCACCAGTATGAATATCAGTCTGGAGAGTCACGACCTATGGGACATGGAAGGGATTTGTGCTCCAATACTAGTCAAGCTGGGACTTCTGATCCTAGTTATATATGTGGGAATAAAACCAATACCAACATGATGTACCTGCTGCTGATTGGAGCTCAGATGCTTCTGGGGGTTGGAGCAACACCCCTTCAACCGCTGGGTGTGTCTTACATTGATGACCATGTCAGACGAGAAGACTCCTCCCTTTACATTGGTAAGAGTGATGTTCTACACTGTCCTTGGATGGATGTCGACTAATAAATGGCTGAGAGAGAGGATGGTCAACTAGATGGATTCATAATTGTTTTAAACTAATTTGTTTGCCCTGATCTTTTCTTCCATCCAGATCGGTACTAGATTGTTTAGAATGAGGGGGCAGTGATATAAAATAGGTTGGCAAAAAGTGGGGAGAGGGAGGGGCGGACATCATGTTGATATTAAAACAATTAAAATATTTTAATTCAAGTTTTTATAGGGTAATGACAACTACGATGTGAAACAATGTCCTTTTTAATTGCAGAAAACATACAGACACACATGCTTCACACACACAATATTTTTCCTTCACCACAACAACAACCTGAACTACCATTTATCTATTTATTAATGCCAATCACAAGACTAGCATCTGAAGTTCACCCAACTTCTGCAGTCTGAGATCAATAACACGGTAGATATTACAGGCAGTATTTTATTTAGTTATGTATACTAACCATGTACGTTTTACATTTTAATGTTTACAGATTCTGAAAAAAAAGATCACATATTAGGACCTATCCAGTGTTAGGCTAGCTAGTAAAAAAGATTGCTAGCAAAACTACCTACTAGGACTGGGTAAAAATTTAGATTTTCCGATGCATCGCAATCTTCTGTTGAACGATTTCGATTCTTAAAGGTGCTGTGTATAAGATTTAGAAATCTTTGTTATTAATGACACTTGTGGCTATTAAATGAACTGCAGCCAGCTACCTGTTGCACGCGCACACACTGCATAGGGATGTGAGCGAGCGAGCATCGGCCAAAACAATGACGTAACGTACAAAGAGACTGAACGTGATTCACCGGCATCATGCTGACAGATGAGATAGCATAATTAAAATTACACAGTTATGATTGTTTTACTACAAACTTTGAGACTAAACTAAAACTATTTATCGGCTAACATACTGTAGCATACTGATACACACATACAGCTACAAACTACAGAACTATACCAGTTAGTTTACTGTTGCGCTGCACTGTTATATGTTTTGTGTATCATATGTTGTTCTACGATCAAGAAACCAGCATATTTGCTTAAATTTATCCTGTATACTTGACTTTTAGTATAAAGAGAAGATCGTTGAATTTAACTGAAAGTTACAAAGCAAGGGATAGCTTGCAATTCGTCACCGTTAGCAGGTAAGATCAAGTTAGCTAAAATTACACAGATCAATCCTCATGGCACTATATTTCACATGCTTTGCCGTTATGTAAGCTAACCTGTCCAATAAGAAGAACGCCAATTCAGGGTCAGTTTTGATCCCCAATACCGAAGGAAGGTCCCTCCAGGAATCAAATGCCCTGCCAATGTTCACTTTAGTTTTCGCTCGACCATGATCACGTTCCCGCTTAGACAGACGGGATTCAGTAGATTCAGAATGTTTTTTTGGCCTCCTCTGAGTATGTATTTTTACATATTGCAACTTTAAAGGTGCTGTAAATGTTTTTATGGAACGTATGGAGAAAATATTCCAACTTCTTGAAAGATCACTGAAATAAGTATCCAAAAATACCTCAGCGATCTCTGTGATAGCACTAGACTTTGCAAACAGCGAATACAAATTTGTCCGTGGGCTGCGGTCACATTCTTTGATCAGCCAATCAGAAGACTTTTATGTGCTTTCTGCCTGTCAATCATTTTGCACATTCTCAGAGTGTAGAAGTTGAAGTGGCACATTAAGGTTTAATCTCATGATCTCATATTAATGTCTAATTCAATGGCTTCAGTCTAAGTTCCAGAATGGCTAAAATAGCCTACAGCACTTTTAAATCGCAAGACAAGTCTTTTACTCTATGCGGAAACTTCATGTGAGTAAATCATTTGCATATAAGACCAAATTTGCAACTATGTTTTAAACAGAAAAAGAAACAAAAACAAATATGAAATACAAAATTGCAATTATGTTGCAACAAAATTTTTAACACTATGCAACTAAAATGTCTGTGATAAGCCACTGGCTGGTAATTTTTCAGATTTAACTTTTTACAAACAATTAAAATAAAATAATAATAAATCGCTAAGATAACCTGAAAGCTGAACTTTTAAAGAAAGTATCTACTTACACAACAAGCTGCATAGCAAAAGTAGCTTGCTCCATTTAAAGGAATATTCCAGGAGTTAAGATCAATCGACGGCATTTGTGGCATTATGTTGATTACCATTAAATGAATTTTGACTTGCCCTTCCATTTCTTTAAAAAATCTAAAATCTGGGTGGAGAATTCAATCTACTAATGGATTGACACTACAGAGGATGTGTAAAAATCTTGGTTTTACAGATATTTGGAGACTTCTGAATCCATCTGGGATTATATATTCTTTTCATCAGTACATAAGCTTTACTCTAGAATAAATGTATTTTTGATATCAAAATCACTTATTCTATTTGACACTGACTGCTCATTTGGGAACATTTCAGATCATGGTTTGGTGTGTTTAGAGTTGTTGCCGCATATAGTGAAAAGAAAATCATATATCACAAAGATCAAAGGAATTCATGGAATTGGAGAAGAGTATAAAAAGTGCTGAAACAGAGCTGAAGTGCTGAATATCATCTAATGGTCTTAGTTGTTTTCAGGTTGTTTGAGCTAAAATATACGGTTGAGTTTTGGTTATTCAGGGTAAGACAGACATATTTTGAGTCAGGGACAAAGTATGGAAGCTTCTTGCCAGATGCATAAAATAGAAAGAGTTTTTCCCCCACCATTTCTTCAGTGAAGTCTTCTGGAGGCAATACATTTACTTCTTCCGCAGATATTTAAAAAAAAAAACTTTAAAGAATTCTATTTTGATCTTTATAGTTCCTCGTCCATGTCTTCCAATAAGGATATTAGCAACTTCATAGAGCCATTAGAACTTCCTAAATTGACGAACGATCAAAAAGACTTTCTTGATTCAGATATTACTTTGGAGGAGATTTTTGAAGTAATTAAAGCCATGTCAAAAGGTGAGGCACCTGGGCCAGATGGTTTTGCCACAGATTTTATTTTATTTTATGTCACATAACTGACTTCTCTTATGTTAAAAGTTTACACAGAGTCATTAAAGAAAGTTGAATTGATCAATCTCATTCTTAAAAAAGATAAAGACCAAAATTAATGTAAAAGTTATCATCCAATTTCCCTGATCCAGTTAGATGTAAAAAAATATTGTCTAAAATTCGGGCTAATCAATTAAATTGAGTAATTACTTGTCATATACATACAGATCAAGTGGTTTATTTGTGGTTATAGTTCTTCTGATAATATTAGACATTTTATAAATATTATGTGGTTAGTAGCGAATGATCATGGCATCCCTCATGCAGCTCACTCTCCCTCTCCCTCTCTCTCTCCATTCTTCTCCTTCTCACCCTCTCTCTCACTGCAACAATAAGTCTCTGCTCATTTGGTACAAAAAGGAATAGGTCAGGTCAAATGTGTAAGGATAGGTATGTGTAAGGAAATCATGAGCTG
Source organism: Moxostoma hubbsi (assembly GCA_032164185.1). Taxonomy (NCBI): domain Eukaryota; kingdom Metazoa; phylum Chordata; class Actinopteri; order Cypriniformes; family Catostomidae; genus Moxostoma; species Moxostoma hubbsi. Next base: position 21,429,839 of record JAVLUX010000002.1, on the reverse strand, counting down.
CTCAATAGCCAAAATGTAAGTATACATTTAATTAGGTAATGTTTCACAACATTAACATTAATTCAACATTATAATGATGTTTGATGTGAAAAGAAGCAAGATCATTATGGCTATTAGGCTATTATCATCAGAGTTGTTCAGCTGCAGGGTGAAGATGAATATCTGAAACAGTCTACTTCATATCATCCTCATAAAACACCTGTTACATGTCTCATTTCTGGACCATACAGGTATTTTTGTGCTTTGTGTATCAGTCAGTGTTGGTCTTGTTTGGGTTGTCTGAGTCCATGTTATATACACATTGTTAATTCACAGATTAGGCCTAATATCTACTTACTGTATATATTACACACCACAACTGATTTAGTAGCAAGTCTGTTCTCTCAGCCAATAATCAAATCTTTAACTCAGTGACTAAATCTTTGATCTTTCTTGTGAAAACACTACACATGGGCAAAAGTTGACTAAACGGGTGACCGAAAACCCATTATCTCCTCCACAGATTTCTTAGCTTAAAAACACATGTGTAAATGGCAGGACGGCTGAGGTTAATATGATGTATTTATGAATTTATATCTGTAAAGTGCTTATATGGGATTACATAAGGCATTTCATATCTTGCAAATTATAAATGTGATTACATTTTGGGGGACATTGTATTTTTTTTTCTCCCCAATTTGGAATGCCCAATTCCCAATGTGCTCTTAAGTCCTCATGGTGGCATAGTGACTCGCCTTACTCGTCTTAAAAAAGATAAAGACCCAAATGAATGTAAAAGTTATCATCCAATTTCCCTGATCCAGTTAGATGTAAAAATATTGTCTAAAATTCGGGCTAATCAATTAAATTGTGTAATTACTTGTCATATACATACAGATCAAGTGGGTTTATTTGTGGTTATAGTTCTTCTGATAATATTAGATATTTTATAAATATTATGTGGTTAGTAGCGAATGATCATGGCATCCCTCATGCAGCTCACTCTCCCTCTCTCTCTCCATTCTTCTCCTTCTCACCCTCTCTCTCACTGCAACAATAAGTCTCTGCTCATTTGGTACAAAAAGGAATAGGTCAGGTCAAATATGTTTTATAAATATTATGTGGTTAGTAGTGAATGATCGACTCTGAACGCTGCCATCTCACCTGACACAGAGAAGGTATGGTGGACTGGGACTATATATTAAGATTTTGGAAATTATGTGTTTGTGAACACTTTTATTGGTTGGATTAAGTTACTCTATAAACAACCGTTAGCGGCAGTGAAAACTTATGGATTCATTTAAGATTTTATTTCTCTTGGTAGGAGAACCCGGCAAGACTGTCTTCTCTCCTCTTTATTGTTCTGTCTTGACCTGGAATCATTAGCAGCCACAATAAGAAAAGAGGAGGATTTTCCTGGTATTGTAGTAGGAGGTGCAGTGCATAAACTTCTACTCTACACAGATTATATATATTATTATTTGTCTCCGACCATAGATGATCTATGCCTACCCTCCATAGAATTATTCATTCTCCAAATTTTCAGGAGACAGTGTGAATTGGTCTAAATCAGAAGCTCTTGCTCTGACAGCATATTGCCCTACCACAGCTTTGCCCTGGATTTGAACTTCCGGCTCCAGGTGTGCTAGTCAGCATCTTTACTTGCTGAGCTATCCAAACCCCTAAGGGGGCCAATTTTTAAACATTAAAATACTCACTGCTTCAAAAGTATAGCCAAAAGACGTAAAAAATATGCATGTAAACATTATTTTAGTGTAATAAATTCTCTTACTAACCTTTTCTATTCAAAGTTGTAGCCAATTTTACAACTTCATTGCCATGATGTTTTAAAGTCAACAAGCACTAAAGTAAAAAATTATGTTTTTACCTACAAAGTGCAAGTACAGAGTTGTTCACAAGCTGCACACGTAGGTGTTGAACTTTAAGACCGTACTTTTCGCTGACAAATGGTATGCAGGTTAGGTTTAATTGATTTTAGGTAAATATTTCCCTTCATCCAGCGATCATTGTTCTGTGTTGTAAAGTGTCCCTTTACTGCTATACACTGTGAAGAAAAGCTCCAAACGAATCAGTCCATGAGTGAGCTGTCTGAATAATTCAAACTGAATCCTGAATCAATTCAAACCACTATGCTACCCTCTTTAGCCAATTCATTGACATTTACTCAAAAAAGAATCAGCATCACTCGATTTGATTGTAAGTTGTCAACATGCGAGGGAACACTTCATTTCCTATGCTTCGGGATGAGGGAGGGTCTTCAGAGGATAACAGGAAACATTCTATGCTGCGCCAAGAAAGTTTCCATTTATAACCACAGTATCCGAGAGAGACTTATTTTGCTATTCTTTTTAACTGTTTCAATGTGAGTCAATACAACATATAGTCTGGAATGGCATCAGTTGAACCCCTTGAAAGTGTTTGTAAACATATGATTTGCTGCACTTTTCAGAAATATAGAGAGCATTGTTGTTTTAGTGCATATCGCGTTGCAGTACCACCAATCCTGTCAGTGGCAGCAATTACAGCACTTTTTAATTTGAATTATTTATAAACCACACAAGGGTGAATATTAAGTGCATCACATCAGCTATGTACTGCTTTCCAGGACTCTCTGACAGAATGCATGAACGTACACACATGATTTAAGTAGTAAAGTGGGTGCTGTGAAGGGGTTGCGTTAACCAAAAATTCCTCTGTCATTTACCGATTTCTTTGAAACATTGATGGATAATTTAAAATGCTTTCCATAATTTTGAATGATAAAATTTGGTACTGTATATGGCTGTTGTATGGCAAACTCACTTGTGGAATTTCCAAGTATTGTGTTTGAATCCACTGGTTTCATTTAGAGCACCGTTGTTTTCATCTCCTGTTGCTATGTTGTTAGGTGGTAAACACGAAGCAATGACGATGGCATTCATTGTCTCTTATTTTTGCTGTGAAGCTAATGTGTGCTGGCTGCACATGGCATCCCTCATGCAGCTCACTCTCCCTCTCTCTCTCCATTCTTCTCCTTCTCACCCTCTCTCTCACTGCAACAATAAGTCTCTGCTCATTTGGTACAAAAAGGAATAGGTCAGGTCAAATGTGTAAGGATAGGTTTGTGTAAGGAAATCATGAGCTGCTCAATAGCCAAAATGTAAGTATACATTTAATTAGGTAATGTTTCACAACATTAACATTAATTCAACATTATAATGCTGTTTGATGTGAAAAGAAGCAAGATCATTATGGCTATTAGGCTATTATCATCAGAGCTGTTCAGCTGCAGGGTGAAGATGAATATCTGAAACAGTCTACTTCATATCATCCTCATAAAACACCTGTTACATGTCTCATTTCTGGACCATACAGGTATTTTTGTGCTTTGTGTATCAGTCAGTGTTGGTCTTGTTTGGGTTGTCTGAGTCCATGTTATATACACATTGTTAATTCACAGATTAGGCCTAATATCTACTTACTGTATATATTACACACCACAACTGATTTAGTAGCAAGTCTGTTCTCTCAGCCAATAATCAAATCTTTAACTCAGTGACTAAATCTTTGATCTTTCTTGTGAAAACACTACACATGGGCAAAAGTTGACTAAACGGGTGACCGAAAACCCATTATCTCCTCCACAGATTTCTTAGCTTAAAAACACATGTGTAAATGGCAGGACGGCTGAGGTTAATATGATGTATTTATGAATTTATATCTGTAAAGCGCTTATATGGGATTACATAAGGCATATCATATCTTGCAAATTATAAATGTGATTATATTTTGGGAACATTGTATTTTTATTTATTTTTTAAAAAACAGCTATTTGTAATTTTTGTGTTGAGGCCAGTGAAAATTTTGGAAGGGCCAGTAAAAATCTGAAGCACTGGCCCAACCAGGCCAGTAGAAAAAAATCTTAGCGTTGAGCCCTGCAGTTAAATACTCTCCAGAATGAGAATGCCCCTCCCTCTAATGGCACCTGAATCTGACTAGCAAGCAAAAAATCATGGTTTATGGCTGTGACGTACTGCTGTGAAGTCTGTTGGCTATTTTTAAAAAGTCTGCGGCTATATGCACTAAAAGTTAGATTCGAACCTGGGTCCATGCGCACACCACACCATTCTTAAAAGCTACACTATTGAAGCGACACTTGAGGGTGCAGTTTGTCTTTAATTTCTGTTTCCCAAGACTATTTGAGTGCAAATAGCTGTACTGTGTGGCAGGTGCTATTTACACTTGCAAATAGTCACAGAATACCAGGGTAAAATAAAAAGTGATCTAGGTTTAAGTTCACATTTTCTTATAGTGCTTGATCTATTTTGTCTGGGCTAAATGAGATACATCAAACAAAGATTAGATAGCAGAATGTATTTTTTTTCCTCTTCCATAATAAGCCTTACCTGCTCATGTAACATTTTGATTATTTTCACCAGTTGTAAACCGGTTGTTTTTGTTTGCTTTAATGTTGTTCAGTGTTCTCGGATTATGCTGTGTCAGATAATTAGTCTGGACAGATAATTAACGTTCCGGCCCTGTCTGCCGGCAGGCCTTCCTGAATCTGGGAGGGGACAGGGGGAGGGAAACAACAATAATAATTAAAAACACAGGGTACTCAATGTATCAGTGAAATACCCCCACAGAAAAAACTGATGGCCGCGGCTGCTCCGTTGGGGTGGATGGTAGTGAATATGGCACATCCCTCCTCCTTCTGGCTTCCGTGAGAACCGGCTTGACAATATAAATAATAGTTTAATAATAAACTGAAACAAAAAGACACAAACACACACAGGTGTCAGGCAGCTGCCCGTAAATCTCTCTCTCTCTCTCTGTCGCACTGCCGTCTCCGGTCGCTCTTATCCCTCTCAATGGCTTAATTAGCCTGATTAGGGTGCCGGATGTGTAGCATCACGACCCGGCCCCGCCCTCCGCCCTGTCACATACAACCTTTACTGTGCATGACACTCTATGAACTCTAATACCCTTTTGGTATTCCCACAAGGTATAATGATCAACACAGAAATGTGTCTGCTCATCAGGTGCCTTTTATTGTAATGATTGTCTTTATTATATATAGAAGCCAGTTAGTGAGCTATTTCTCCCAGTGATAATGTACATTATACCTGGAGGAAATAGTTACTATTGGCTAGTTTAGGTAGTTAAGTTGTGAATATGATATGTTACCTACATTGAAGAAATATGAAACAAACTCTCTCTCAAATTCAGCTGCATTGCAATAAGTATTTATTTGAGTATTTACATAAGCATCCAGATTGTTTGTGTGAATATTTTAATAACTTGTGAAGGGGTCAAATTTATTTAATTTCAGTTAATTTAAGGGAAAAGTTTAATTCTAAGCATATACGTCTAAACGGTCAGTCACTTCAATAATTTCTGTTGAAAAGAGTGCACTCTTAAAGTGTTAGTTCACCCAAAAATAAAAATCCTCTCATGATTTACTTACCTTTAAGCCATCCCAGATGTGTATGACTTTCCTTCTTCAGCAGAACCAAAGTGAAGATTTTTATAAGCAGATTTCAGCTCAGTTTGTTCGATTTGCTACAAAATACATTCATTGATTGACTGGAGTCATGTGGATGACTTGTATGCTGTCTAAATATGCCTTTTGGACCATTACATTTTTGGACACACCCATTTACATTCATTGTATGGAAAAGCTGAGCTGAAATCTGCGTACAAATATCTTTCTTTCATGTCTGCTGAAAAAGAATAGTCATACAGATCTGGGATGGCTTAAAGGTAAGTAAATCATGAGAGGATTTTCGTTTTTGGATGAACTATCACTTTAAATTAAACTGTGATGACAACAATTTGGTCAAGACTCCGCAGGAATACATTTCATTAATGAAAGAATATTCCTTATGTAACCTCTTTGACTCTAATCTTTTTATACTGCAATACAGGCATCCTATTCTCTACACTAGTCTTTGGACCAGCATGTGGTTTCATCCTTGGCTCTCTGTGCACCAAAGTTTATGTTGATGCTGCCTTCATCGACACAAGTAAGTACTACTACTTGCATCAAAAGCACACTTCGATGCTGAACGTTACACTGAAAGAATAATGAATGGTGCTGCTTAAAGATAACTGTTCTCAAATCAGTAGAATTACCACTTCTGCGAACGCAAGTAATACTAATACTCTAGAGTCTATCTTCTCAAGATTAATCATTTGGTTTTGTATTTTCCTCATTTGTAAGTCGCTCTAGATAAAAGCTTCTGTTAAACGAATAAAGGTAATGGAATGTAATGGAACACTGTTTCTCATTCGATCTCTGTTCACTCTTAAAAGCCACACTGGACATTACTCCAGATGACCCGCGCTGGATTGGCGCCTGGTGGGGCGGCTTTATCATCTGTGGCCTTTTCCTCTTCCTCTCCTCGCTTTTCATGTTTGGGTTCCCACAGTCGCTGAACGAGCCTGGGGAGGGCCCAGGGGGTGAGAGTGAGCAGGCCATGCTGCCTGCTGAGCTAGTGCAGGAGTATGAAGGAGGCAAAGCCGCAGATGACCTAGACATCAACACTGGACTCACCTGCTGCCAACACCTGCAGGGTGAGAGAGAAATAGAGTATAACTGAGGTCGTGCATTCACTTTGTGATTTGTATTGAATCTGTGTGTTACAGTAACCTTGTTGGCGTTTGTTAGAGACGTGTGAAATTAACAGTTATGTGTCCCAACATTCTAAATCCAGCAGCCAACCTAAAGGGATAGTTCACCCAAAAATGGAAATTATCTCATCATTTACTCACCCTCATGCCATCCCAGATGTGTGTGATGTTCTTTCTTCTGCAGAACACAAATTAAGATTTTTGAAGAATATTTCAGCTCTGTAGGTCCAAACAATGCAAGTGAATGGTGGCTAGAAGTTTGAATCTCCAAAAATCACATGAAGTCAGCATAAAAGTAATCTATACGACTCCAGTGGTTAAATCCATGTCTTCAGTAGCTATGTGATATCTGTGAGTGAGAAACAAATCAATATTTAAGTCCTATTTTACTATAAATCTTCACTTTCAGACTGAGTTTGGAACTGCATACTACCATAGTGCTCATACTATTGGCAGAACATAGACACATATGGCAGAAGTAGTAAGAGTACTGTAGTATGCCATTCCGATCTCAGCCTCACATTCTTCGTGCATATTACCACCTACTGGTCGTGCTGGTTAAAGGTGGAAATTTATAGTAAAAAAAGGACTTAAATATTTATCTGTTTCTCACCCACACCTATCAAATCACTTCAGAATATATGGATTTAACCTCTGGAGTCGTATGGAATACTTTTCTGTCTGCTGCCTTTATGTGATTTTTGGTAGTTTTAAAGTTCTGGCCAACATTCACTTGCATTGAATGGACCTACAGTACTGAGCTGAGATAGTCTTCTAAAAATCTTAATTTGTGTTCTGCAGAAGAAAGAAAGTCATACACACCTGTGATAACATCAGGGTGAATAAATGATAAGAGGATTAATATTCTTGGGTGAACTATTCCTTTAAGGGGCCGAACTTGTTTTTGCATATGAACATATTCTAGGCTAGACGGACGTCTATGACCATTGAGCCATGTCTCCCGTCTTAAATACACATCTCGAGATGTCTGCATTCTATTCCCGTCTTTGTGATGTGTTCATCTTTCTTAATGCAAGAGCATATTCTGTCTGAATGGCCCCTTAGAATGTTTGAAATGTTCACAGTTGTCGGCATTTGCTGAGGCAGTGTGAATTTACTGTCATCAAGCCCATTGCTGGAAGAAAGTTAGAACTTGGTTTCTCCGTGCCAACTCATTTGTGCTGGCACTACACAAAATGCTGTGAAAAGGCATTTTCATATGTTTTTAATAGACAGAAAAAATAGGAATGTTTTTGTTCACTCTGTGGGAACTTAAGAACTTATTGTTCTTATTGTAATATTGTTACTTATTGTAATTTCTGTCTAATTCCTTCTTAGTTATCCCTAAAGTGACTAAGCATCTGCTGTCCAACCCGGTTTTCACCTGTGTCATTCTCGCTGCCTGTATGGAAATTGCCGTGGTGGCTGGATTTGCTGCCTTCCTTGGGAAATATCTCGAACAGCAGTTCAACCTCTCAACTTCCTCGGCGAATCAGCTCCTAGGTAGACAAAGAATAGTGTCTCATTTGAATGTTTTTTAAAGGTGCTGTAAGTGATTATTTTGTGAATAAACCCTGAAAAACAAAAAAACCCTGTTACCTAAAATCGCTAAATTAGTCCTTAAATCACACCTGTCTTTGTGACAAAAATATGACTACTGGCAACGGTCAGATTCTTTGTTTAGCCAATGGACCCTTTGCACATTTCCAGGTTTGTAATGTTTAAGTAAACTATAGCAGGGTAAACTTTGATGCCTCTGATGAATAGAGGTAATAGCTAAATAAAAAAATCCATGATTACGTTTCCAAGACTTTCCAAAAGAGGAAATAAACAGAGGGATTGATTACAGCTGTCAGAAGAGACAAAGGTGCATTTTTTTATTTATTTATTTCATTAAATGCCAGGGTAATATAACACAAATTTGTTTGATTATAAATGTACATTAAAATTGTTTTAAAAAAAGGTGAAATTAAAAAGGTTTACTATATTAAAATAGAAATATGTCATGAAAGTCAGTTAAAAAGGCCCATTGGAAGACCTTGTGCCTGTGAATAATTTTGCGTATTCACAGGGCAGCCCGTACATGGGAAACAGGAAGTTACTGCTGTTTTTGTCCATATTATAGACAACATTGAGATGACACACTGCCACACTCCTGCTCCATCTCTGGTTAAAACAGTACCTTAATGGAATCTTTGGAGGGCAGGGTTTGGGAAGAGGGGTGTGTCTTATTTAGGGTCTAAGTTTGGAAGAAATTCCAGAACTGCTTACATCACTTACAGCACCTTGAAAAGCTGTTTCATATGAACTTGCATATTGTGAAATATTTCTAATATAATTGAAATTAAATGAAATGAGTGAACTGAAAGCTTCATGTAACATCTCTGTTTCTTTTTCATAGGAATGACAGCAATTCCTTGCGCTTGTCTGGGTATATTCCTGGGCGGCCTCTTGGTGAAAAAGTTGGATCTGTCAGCATTAGGGTCCATCCGCCTGGCCATGGTAGTCAATATCATCTCTACATCCTGCTACGTCTCCTTCCTTTTCCTTGGCTGCGATACTGGCCCAGTTGCCGGTGTTACTGTTGCCTATGGCAACGAGTGAGTAATTCAGCATAAAACCCTCTCAAAAATGTTTTTACAAAGTGATGATCTACAACAAATTTTAAATAAATGCAGTCTCTTAGAGCATAAAGACTGATGTTTTGACAACACAAAAGCACTTTGAGTATGTTTGTAGTGGTTCTGAGGCTCTTGCTCATTAAACTAGAATTTGAAAGGGAACAGAATATCTGATCCTTCCTTTTTCCCTCTTTCTCTATTCTATCTCTCCATTTAGGAGTCTTGGGTCATGGGAACAGACAGAGGCTGCATGTGTGTCAGACTGTAATTGTTACAAATCTTTTCTAAGTCCTGTCTGTGGCTCCAATGGCATCACCTACCTCTCAGCCTGTCTTGCTGGCTGCACTAAAACCGTGAGTTCCCTCCTGCATTAATTCATAGACAGAATCATCCATTCATAAGCACACTGCCCAATTCGTACTGATCAATAAACTCAGACAGGCGTCTGCTTAAATGTATCCCAAGGTAATATTTGTAAGAGTTCTTGTAAAGTTCAATTCTTTATCATTTGGGCACACTCATGATTTTCTCTTTTAAATATATCAGTCCCCTTTATCTCAAATCTTTTTTTTTTACTCTGGATGGATGCCTGGAAATCCCCAGAGCAGCACTTAAGATCCATCATGAAATATGCACTCAGCTGTTCCTTCCTCCCTCCCTTTCTCAGAATCTGACAGGCTGTAAGTGCATTGCCCATGGCAATGGGTCGGGTACAGCATCACCAGGGAAGTGTCCCAGCCCAGGCTGTCAGCAGGCTTTTCTCACCTTCCTAGCTGTCGTGTGTGCTTGCAGCATGATTGGAGCAATGGCCCAGACTCCGTCTGTTATCATCCTGATCAGGTAATGCTGCTGACACCCTTCAAACCTCTCGTATTATCACCATTGACATTGTTATTTTAGGTCAACGACACTGGTTTAATCAGTCTTAATCAGTCACGGTCATCTTGAATATAGTGGCGCCAGAAGTATTTGGACACAAATTAAGTCCAAAGTATTTTGGACTTAAAAATGTCAGAATGTCATTGCATTAGATTAAACATCAAACTAATTGGCATTTATTTAAAAGGAAGATAGCATAAGAACAGTTTATAAGCAAAGGATTTCACAAAAAGAAATGTAAATTTGAACTTAAATTTGTTTAAAATAAATTTTTTGCTTTACATAAAAATAGATATACTGTTCAGAATAAAGACAAAGTATTTGGATACTTTATGGTTTTGAAACATTCACAAAAAATAACCTTGGGACCAATTGGTTAAATGGTGCAAAAACAGATGGGGAAAAGGGGTAATTTTTTTATAATTTTGTGTATTTTCTTTTAGCTAGCCAGCTGACACAGTCATGTAATTTCATAGATACATCAAATTCTGAAAATAAATAAAAATTATATTCAGAATTATAAAATGTTGGGCCTTTATCGCATTTCAAGCCTTCACTCAGAAAATTATTGCATTCTGCGCCTTTAGACCAAAGGACCAAAGAGGAACATTATATTTGTGACCTCAACACCCGTGACCCTCTACTCCCAAAATGGTTTGATCCCCATCCATGTTCAAGACATGGTTATGGCCTTGAATTAAATTCTAAATCCAAAACCATTAAAGATTTGCTTCTGTTTTAACATTTTTTGGAGACACTGCAGTGTTTTATTTTTTTATCATCATCATCATCATCATCATCATGAGCAAGTACTAATCAATCAAGCTTTCATGTTCCCTCCATGTTGTCTTTAGAACTGTGAGCCCAGAGCTGAAATCATATGCACTTGGAGTTTTGTTCTTGTTGCTCCGGCTGTTAGGTAAGATATTTGCAAAATAAGTGACTTTTACATTATATCTGCAGATATAAAATTAGGATGAATTATTTAATTAAACCTGAATTAAGCTTGCATTGTGATAATATGGTTTGGTTGATATCAATTAGTTTATATAACTCCTGCACTAGCTCAGCAGTTATATAAATATGCATACTTATATATATATATATAAAAAAATTTAAAAAAGTGCTGCACTTAATTGTAGTTGTTTTTTTGTTGTTGTTGTTGGTTATTGGTGTTATTGGTGACACTTGAAAAAAAAAAAACGTATTTTGTTCTTTGGAATAGGATAAAAAAATAGAAATAGAATTTTACATTAAAGTACCCAAGCTTGAGTTATATTGACCTCTTCCAATTCCCCACCAATGTCCCAGGTTTCATTCCTCCACCTCTGATCTTTGGCATTGGGATTGATTCCACCTGCCTACTATGGAGCTCCGTATGCGGCACGAAGGGGGCCTGCATGCTTTACGACAACATCTCCTACCGCTATCTTTATGTCAGCATCGCCATTGTTCTCAAATCCAGCGCCTTCATTCTCTATACTGTCACCTGGCAGTGCCTGCGTCAGAACTACTCCAGGTACATTAAGAACAGTGAGGATTACCTGACACCAACCCAGCTGTTCGCCTCCAACCTCACCCTGGACAACCTGGGCAAGGACATTGCACAGAACCCCTCCTGTCGCACCAAGTTTATTTACAACCTAGATGACCATGCCTGGAGTGAGAACATGGAGTCAGCCATATAGTCCCACCCCAAAGAGGGCCACCTGGCCTATATGCACATGCTAATTTAATCTCATCAGTGCATTTATTCAAAAGAAAATTTATTTAAGACGATTTCCACTCATTCCCACTGCCTGGGAGAAACGTGCACTCTTAAAGCATATCCAGGGTGTTTTAAATTAATAGATCACCCAAAAACGAAACTTTTGTCATAAGTTACCCTCCCTCATATTGTTCCAAACCCGTATGTTATTCTGTTTTATACGGAACACAAAAGATGTTTTAATTAATATTGTGGTTTGTCTTCTCAATATAATTGCAGTAGCTAGTGCCTCACTATAAAGATTATAATATAATCCAAAAGTAAAAGTGTAGTCCATACAAATAGTGCATTATATAAAAAAAAATTCTTAAGGCATATGATAGATTTTGGTGAGAAACAACCAGAAATTGAAGACACTTTTCAGTACAATTGTTGAGTTTCACTGTGGCTCGCATGTTCACACAAAACGTGCATTGTTTTTACAGCTAAGCAATGCAAGAACTCATGTGAATGTGCAAGGGTCACCAAGATTTTGATAAAAGAATTAATAAAATGTTGGGTATTTTCTCATCAAAATCTATCAGAAGACTTGGAAAATTATGCACAAGCTGTATAGACTACTGCAAATTTGGGGTTCTTATTTTAAACAATAGAGGCAATTAGTATTAAACAAAAATAAAAAGCTAATTTGCATGTAAAACGGCAATTTTGCGGCTAGTTTAGATTTTATGTTAGTGTGAACATTATCACTTTTATACATTACAAGTTAAACATTTTCTACTGTATATACACTGATCAGCCACAACATTAAAACCACCAGCCTAATAATGTGTAGGTCCCCCTCATGTCGCCAAAACAGCACCAACCATATCTCAGAATAGCATTCTGAGATTATATTCTTCTCAATACAATTGTACAGAGCAGTTATCTCAGTTACAAGAGGTATTGCCAGTTTGAACCAGTCTGGCCATTCTCTGTTGACCTCTCTCATCAACAAGGCATTTCCAACCACAGAACTGCCGCTCACTGGATGTTTTTTGTTTTTGGCACCATTCAGAGTAAATTCTAGAGACTGTTGTGTGTGAAAATCCCAGGAGATCACCAGTCCATCTGGCACCAACAATCATCTATGCAATTATCTAATCAGCCAATCGTGTGGCAGCAATGCAGTGCATAAAATCAATCAGATATGGGTCAGGAGCTTCAGGTAATGTTCACAACAACCATCAGAATGGGGAAAAATGTGATCTCAGTGATTTGGACCGTGGCATGATTGTTGGTGCCAGATGGGCTGGTTTGTGTATTTCGGTAACTGCTGATCTCCTGTGATTTTCAGCACAACAATCCCAAGAATTTACTCAGAATGGTGTCAAAAACAAAAAACATCCAGTGAGCGGCAGTTCTGTGGATGGAAATGCCTTGTTGATGAGAGAGGTCAACAGAGAATGGCCAGACTGTTTCGAACTGACAAAGTCTATGGTAACTCAGATAACTGCTCTGTACATGTGTGGTGAGAAGAATATCATCTCAGAATGCTATTATGAGATGTGGGTTGGCGCTGTTTTGGTGGTGATCGGTGTATATTACTTTAAATCATCATTGAGTGATTAAAATGGCTTTTTTTAACTGAGATGTAACTCATGTGAATTCTACTCCTAGAATGAGGCATAAAGTAATTGATAACACATTTTATTTTAACACATTGGTTACATGTAGTGTCCTCATATTTAAATGTACTTCTAAACGCTTCCCACAGTGCTGCGGCAGGTGTCTGAATGCTCAGAAACAGTATACCATTGCTTGACCGTTTAGAATTTCTTTTTACCCCTGAACGAAGAACGAAAAGAACTTCTCTGGAAGTACGTGTTTGGAATGACATGAGGGTGAGTAAATGATGACAGAATTTCCGTTTTTGGGTGAACTGTTCCTTTAAATAAACAAAGCCAGTGAATTTGACTGTTACTGTAGTCAGGAGTGTTAGTACTGTATATGCTGGAAATATGATACATAGATATGAAATGCATCTATCATATTAGTGGATGTACAGCATTAGGTTGCAATTCTAAAACTGAACAATTAATCTTCCACAAATCAAAACTATCCCCAGCTTTCATATAAGCACCTTTCTTAGGTTTAATTTTTGATTGTCTTTTTGGTATTCTTTTTAAAAATAATGTAAAGAATATTAGCATATAAGTTCTATGAATATTAGCTAATACGTTTACTTGAAATTTATGAGGCTACAGAATTTTATGTATATTTTTATGAAGCGTTCAGCAAAATCTGGACACTTGGAAAGCTTGATGTTATTTATTACTGCCTCTCCTCTGTACAGTCATTAGCCTATAAAAGATATCACACATGTATCGTCAAGTAACCAAATAATCAATCTAAATACATAATAGTGTAATATTTTAGGCCCATGTCTGTGAAAATATATTGCTTGAATAGACAAAAAGGTTATCAATTAGTTATGTAATGTTTCCTTATTTGTCACCTGCAGTGGTCCTGAGCAACATCTAAAGTAACATGAAACATTAATAAGTAGATGTTAACAAGGAGAAGCCTCTAAAGCAGCGAAGGTTGGATTTCTTTAAATGCATGCAAGTATTGCATGTGGATGCATCAGAACAGGTGCATGAGGTAAATTGTTTTGGAGAAGGTAGACATATTCCATCTATTACTAGTAATGTTTCTTACTGTACCCATACTTACTCTGCATTATGTACGAGTAATGGTATTACAGTGCTGTACATTTCCAGCTTTTCATCTCTCAATATTTGCTTTAGCAAATGTTGCAATAATAAAAAATAAAAAAATGTCAGGAAATCATTTATGAACTACATCTTAAAAGCTAAGTCAAACCCCAGGTTCATAAAAGAAGTTACATTTGAATATTAATAATAAATGCAAAAATAACTGTAAAAATAACTCTCCATACATTTTTGGATGAAACTGGACCTAAAATTTGTTTCATATTCTTAATACTATTTTCTGTCTTATTTTATTTCTTAAAATAATAATAATATATATAAAAAAACAGGATATGAAATGGAGGATCTATAGTTGTTATAACGCTAAATATGTTTTTGTTTTTTTTTACATTGGATGACCCTTAGTTTGTGCTGCTTTTCAAAAAAGGTTTACTGAATGCAAGTAGATGGAAGAGACCCTTGAAGGGGAAACCCACATCCATCATCACCCTTCATGTAAATTGCCTCCCTGCACATTATTTTAATGCACTGCAGTAAACAGCGAGATGCTTGATTGGTTGAATGTAGAGACTGGTGTCAATACAAATGGGATGATACAAGAATCATGTCATTGTTTATATAATAATTCCTCTCTATAGAAAATTCATTGCCATAAAAGTGCCAAAGTGATGCCATTTAAGTGTTCTACAGTTCTCTTTAAGAGGCAGTTTATCCATAATGCTGGAACTGTATATGACCGCAAGATGCTTTATTGTATTGTATGTAGACATGTGATATCGTAAGCAAACATTACACCTTGTACATAGTGATATTCAAATCTTTTCTCCCCAGAAAGAAGAACATATAGCGATGCTTAGGCTTTTACAAATCTTAAACGTTGGACAAATATATATATATATATATATATATATAATTGTTAAATGCAGATGGAGATTGTTACGCTTAATGAGGAATGTTGTGGTATATTTTTCTACACATGTCTGTATTATGAAGCTTGTGTATTGACCTTAAAAGGTGTGCGAGTTAAAAAGAAATTACATGAATGACTATCTGCACTAAAAATATTGTCCTTGTATTTTTATTATGAAGTCCAAAATTGTATTGCTTCTCCACCTTATAACTTCTTATATTTCTTCTGCTGACCAAGCAAAGGTCAACTACATAAGACAGTCATCACAAACCATTAAGGTTATATTAGGTGAATGTAACACCATATTAATTCTGTATCAACACCATTTTTTATTTAAACTTGCCATAAAAAGATTTGGCAGGCTGTCAGAAATTGTGTAACTTCTGACAAGATAAGTGTAACATGCATCCCATGCTTAGACACATTCTTGCCATTTTATTACATCTTTAGGCAAGACAATTTCTGCTTCTTATAAACACCACCAATGTCACTATCGTATGCAGCCTAAACATGAATGCGACCTCAAAAGGTTGTTCTTTCTTAAAGGAATTTTCTGGGTTCAATACAATTTAAGCTCAAACAACAGGATTTGTGACAATGTTGATTACCACAAAAATAAATTGATTAGTCCATCTTTTACTTTAAAAAAAAAAAAAAAGCAAAAATCAGGGTTATACTGAGACACTTACAATGGAAGTAAATGGGACCAATTGTTGGAGGGTTTCAAGGGAGATATGTTAAGCTTAAAGCACTTACATTAGTTTTTCTGTTAAAAACAGTGTATTATTTGAGATGTAAAGTGGTTTAAATAGTAATTTTTATGGTTTGTTGACATTGCATCATGTCAGCGAAGTTGTAAATGTCTAATTAGTAACGCTTTTAATCACACTAAAATCCTATTTTTTAGGTCTTGTGGCTATACTTTGGAAATAGCATTAGTGAGCATTTTAACATTTATGAATTGGCTCCATTCACTTTCATTGTAAGTACATCACTTTTTTTTCTTAGAAAAGGAAGGGCAAGTCTTAATAAAATTGATGCAATCAACATGGCACAAATGGTGTTGATTGAGCTGAACTTGTATTGAACCTGGAATATTCTTTAAACCAACTGAATGTGTGTGTGAGAATGAGATTATATATTTATATATATATATATATATATATATATATATATATATATATATATATATATATATATATATGTATATATATATATATATATATATATATATATATAAATATAATGAATGAAAGTAAACAACATCCTTGCATTGGGTCAACACACTTGATATCACCTCTGCTCAAAACTCATTTTGTTTGGTCAGTCAGCAATCAGTTTAAAATAAACAAAAAAAAAAACAACTTAACTACAGTTCACGGAAAGGATTTTTAGATACAGTTAATTGTTTGGACATTTGAGTCCCTGACATCTTCAAATTATTCAATACACTTCCATCATGTATTCTTACTAACATATACTTCAACATGCAGTTGTTTTAATTATTGTATTGTTTATTTATACTAGTTTGGATTTATTTAACTGTTCAACACAAACCCTAAGGTATCTTCGTGCTACTTAAAAATGGCACAGGGCCATGGACACTTTCCAATTTTTGCCATACCCATTTTTCCCCCGCCTGAAAACGGCCCTGATTGGAGGTGATGCACATTCAGGGTAAAGTGAGTGGAATAATGAATACAAAGTGTACAAAAAGAGTTCAGTCATTGTATCAAAGTTGTATAAATAAAACCTGCAATGTCAATTAAAGACTGCAAATTATGAATATTTCTTTTGAGAATTTATTTTATATGAAAAGCTTTGTTTACAGAGTTTATGAAAACATTGTGTGCATTTAAAAAAAAAAAAAAAAAAAAAAAAAAATATTAATACACTAGACAAAGAAATTAAATTCCAGTCTCTGAAAGCAAGCCAAAAACCTATATAAATACTTCACTCCAAAGTGTGCTTGTCTGAGTGCACATATATGCAAGTGCTATGTGAATTGTCCGCTTAAGTTCAGTCATGGAGCTCTGTTCTTTGTCCCTTATGGACTCTTTCGGACTGAGCTTTGGGTTTGGAGATCAAGCAGGAATGTGTGCAATTGTTTGAGTGTGTGTCAGTAGTCCAGTGGGGCCATAAGTAGTTGTAGCTCTTTAAAAGTACTGCCATGACGACCAACCAGCTCTGCCCGGTTCTTCACAACATTACTGAGGTTCTTCAGCTGCTTATAGCAAGCTTTACATTTCTGATGTCTGAAAAACAGCACATTATACTTGAACGCATTAAGAAATCACACAAAATATATCTGCATAACAGACTGCAGGGCTCCAGACTAAAAACAAAAATTAAAAAAAAATCATTGGGAGCCACTGGCTCATAACAATTAATTAGATAATTATTTAGATGCCCCATTGTACATGCTAACATTAAAAGGTGCTGCAAGCGATTTTAGCTGTACTGGAACTTCACCAGACTAGCTATTAATACAACCATGCTCCCTCTTTACAGAACCCCACACTCTGAAGACACACATACACACAGACAAAAACACTAGAGACTGCTGTTGGAGCAGATGGAGAGGGGCGGATCTCCCAGAGCACTTTGGCATCTGACCCTGAGAGTTTCGCGAGAGCAGGACACTGTACCGGCATATCTGGGCTGCCTGTGAATGCGCACAATGATCTGACTATGGCCATCTTGTTCACCCAGCCCAGGGCTTTTACAGATACAGGGGTGATATTTTATGACACCTATTTCAGTGATATCTGACAGGTAATAGAAGCGTTTTTTTCTGCATATCATTTCAATAAAAAAATAAAAAATAAATAATTCACTTACAGCAACTTTAATTTTCTGGATTCATTTTGAGGATTAATTGCAATTGGTAAATGGGTCGGCATTTATAACACTTTTCTAACCTTGGAGGTTTTCAAAAGCACTTTAAACTTGGACTCTCACTCACAATGGCAGAGCTTCCATGCAAGGCACTAGCCTGCCATTGGGAGCAACTTGGGGTACAGTGTCTTGCCCAAGGACACTTCGGCATCAAACTGCCAACCCGCTCAACCACCTGAGCCATAGCTGCCCCCAATTATATGGTCAGAGATCCTTTTTTAATATTTTGGTCAAATACAAGTTTTGGTGTCCGTGAAGTCATCCTGTAAATGTTTCCCAGTCAGAATTGACCATTTATTGAACATAAATAGCAAAAACGCTCATTGGAGAGAAGAAAGAAAAAAAAAAAAAGGAGAGAAAGAGAGATGGAAAAAATAAAATGTTTAAGTTTGGTAAGTAAGTACCATTTCAGTCTGGAGCCCTGGACTGTGTAGAGTTCTACAATCTTGTAATCAAACCAACTCTACAGAAAAATAAAAATGCATTAACTTGCTTTTTAAATGTCTATATTATTAGTGCATACTAGTCAACACAGTGGCTTAAACAAGCTAATCATAGCATGAATGCTTGTCGGGTACTAACCTCTCCTCTCGAGTAATGTCCACCCCCACAGATGGAGGAGCAGTCAGCGTGTCAGAGATTAAGGGCCAAAAACGCTTCAGGATCAACTTCAAAGACATACAACCAGTCTGCACATAACTACAGATGGAAATAGAGTATGTGTTACATAATTGTTTTGCCTCTACACAATGGCTATAATGTTCTGTTGACAGATATCCATGTCTCAAAATCTGTCTAAGTCCTGTATGGGCTGCCGTGAACATATGCAGCATCCTAATCCAAATAGAACCTCTAAGCATCGGATTTGAAACGCAGCATAATATTCATTAAAGGGATAGTTCACCCCAAAATGAAAATGCTCTCATCATTTACTCTCCCTCATGCCATACCAGATATGACTGACTTTAACAGAACACAAACATTTTATGAATATTTCAGCTCTGTAGGTTCATAAAATGCAATCCATTAGACTCCAGTGATTAAATCCATGTTTCCTGAGGCAATCCAATCAGTTTTGGGGGAGACCAGACCAAAACATAACTCCTTTTTCACTGTATATCTTGCCATTGCAGTCTCTAGGCATGATCATGATTTGAAGCTCGATTACAATTCCCAGTGCTTAACGCATACGAAGAGCGCTAGATGACACTATAGGAAATGTAATGGAGTTAGAAATCTTGATTGCCAAGGAGTCTACTGAAGTCAAGATTTACGGTGGAAAAAAATACCTATATTCAATCTATTGGATTGCATCAGAAGACACGGATTAAACTACTGGAGTCATATGAATTACCATTATGAGACTTTGTGCTTTTTAGAGCTTCAAAGTTTTGGTCACCATTCACTTTCATTGTATGCAGGTACAGAGGACATATTTTCTTAAAATCTTAATTTGTGTTCTGCAAAAGAATGTTAGTAATTCAAATCTGGTATGGCTTGAGGGTGAGTAAATGAGAATTTTCTTTTTTTTTGTGTGAACTATCCCTTTACCAGCCACTCAAGCACTTCTCAAACTACACAGGAGACTTGGCTTACATTCAGTTCATTTTTAATGTTACCGTGAAGCTAATGAGCGGATACTCTTAATAAGAACCAGAAAAACATGTCACTCTCACACACACACACACACACACACACACACACACACACACACACACACACACACACACACACACACACACACACACTTTACTACCATATTGTCTTGGTTTTAAATAAAAACCTATTTGGATTCATAACAAATGGCTAAGACTGTCTGAGTTGGGAAGGTATACATGTATCTTGGTAGGCAGCTCATTAGGTTGAGGCACAATCAATGTTATAAATAGGAATCACTGCTCACCTTTCATACTTGCTCTGCAAGAGTTCCTCAATCTGTGGCAGTATAGAAGTGCAGAGGTCCAACTTCCATAGTGATCTAAAAAGATTTTCAAAAGTATACTTCTAGTGAATTCGGGATAAAGCTAACAGATAGAAAACCATTCAGTTTAAAATCGCATGTATGTGGATGCTTACGGTTTGAGGTTGATTAAGTTAAGGATGTCCACCACAATAGAAAGATCATTCATAGAAACAGCTGAATCCAGGGAAGTCTGCGCAACATAAAGGGGAATGCAAAAGCTGCTTTTAGCTTACCTCAGCATATCTGTTAATACTGCCTTCAATAATAAGCCATTACAGCATTTCCTACATTACAATTGCATTTTAAATGTGCAGCAGTAATAAATGTATCACTCAGCCAGTAACAGATCTCGCAGTCCTACAATTCATCAAAGCTCATCAGCTTGAGTGCTGCTGCAGTTACCTTGACATCACCACTGGCCCAGACCGAGCGTACGGTGTCCAGGTTTTTATACCGACTGGTCAGCATTACGCACATGGTGTCATGCCCTTTCCTGATCTGTGCCAATGCCTCTTCATCTCCCATCACACTGGCTTTACTGTTTCGCACATGCTTTCAAACAGACACAGAAAGAATTAGAGCTTATTTATCAGGCTATAAATGAGTGCAAGTATTGGCCTTTGTGTGTATAAAATAAATAAATAATTGAAATTAGAAACTGCTCATCCATGACAAGGCTGTTGGGTAGACTTGAGCAGATGTAAGGCAGATCTAATGCTTCAGTTGCATTCGTTTATTAAAAACAGCTGCTAATATTCATGTGAGGAACAATTCAAAAGGTAATTCCTCAACAATAACGTTGAGACAATGTTAAAATCCATGTAAACTCACTGAAAGGAAGTCCCCAACATTGAGTCCAATGGGCTCATTGCGCGTTGAGAGGATGATTCCTGTAGTGGGTTTAGGTTTGGTGGTAGTAACCACAGGACGAGAGGGGGGGGCCACAGCTGTGGTTACCACGGAGACAGGGCGGGGAGCAGCAGCGATCACAGTTGGTTCCACTCTTTGAACTGGAGTAGAGGTGGTAATGGGAGCTTTCAACTGTCCAGCCTGAAAATGCACAAAAAAATAAATCATATACAACCATCACAGCCTCTAAGAATAGTCATTAAAGATGAATTGAAAAACCTACTCTGTCCATTACAGGGGTTACAATCTTGACTGCAGGGCCAGGCTTCTCCAATACGCTCTCCGAGAAAGAGTGCTCTAGGGGTGCGGGGAAAGGTTCAGTCTTTTTAGGTGGCGTTCGTGCTATATGTACAGAATGAGAGCCAGGAAAGGGAAGCCACAGAAAACAAAGAAAAAAAAATTAGAAAAAGTATTTATCATAATGTAAAGACAATGAAGAAAAGGAACAGTTCACCCATAAATTAAAATTCTCATAATTTACTCACCTCATGCTGTCCCAACGGTGTGTGGCATTTTTTTTCTACTAAAAACACAAATTAAGATTTTTAGACAAATATCTCAGCTCTGTAGGTCCATATGATGCAAGCCACCAGGGTCCAAAATTTTGAAGCTCAAAATACATAAAAGGCAGCATAAAGTAATTCACACAACTCCAGTGGTTAAATCCTTGTCTTCAAAGTGATATAAGTGTGGGTGAGAAACAGATCAATCTTTAAGTCTTTTATTACTACAAATCTCCACTTTCAAACAGCCCTCCAAAACGCTTTTCTCTCCCAAGAGTTCTTATTTTGATTCTGGCGATTTGCATTCTTCATGCATATCACAACCTACTGGGCAGGGAGGAAAGTTAATAATAAAAAAGGACTTAAATATTGATCTGTTTTGGACTCTTGACTTGCATGGTATGGACCTACTGAGCGGAGATATTCTTCTAAAAATATTTGTGTTCAGCTGAAGTCATACACATCTGGGAAAGCAAGAGAGCAAGTAACTAATGAGAGAATTATAATTTTTTGGGTGAACTTTCGCTTTAATACTAGAGGTAGAGAGCCTGTCTCACAGATGACACTGTGGGGCTGAAAGATCTCTTTATAATCTTCTGGGTTGGTGATTTCTGCACTGCTCTCTTTGTCTTCTTTCTCATCCTCACTGCTGGGACTCCTCCTTTCTCCTTCTGGACTCCGGCGATCAGCTTCTGAACTCTGCTTCATCCTGCATGAATACATACACAAAAGCTTAGTAAGCACACACACACGAAAAAAAAAATTAAGAAACCACTGTAAAATTTTCAGTTTCTCTGGATTTACCATTTATAGGTATGTGTGAGTAAAATTATAATTTTAGTTTTATTCTATAAAATATTAACAACATTTCTCCCAAATTCAAAATATTGAATTTAAACATTTAGAGCATTTTTTTTTGTTTTTTTGCAGAAAATGACAACTGTTCAAAATAACAAAACAAAAAAAAGACACTGTTTTCAGACCTGAAATTAATGTATATTAACTTATTTTCAGACCTTGAATAATGCAAAGAAAACACGGCATCTTTTTTTTGTTATTGTAATTTTCTGCAAATAAAATGCTCTTAATGACAATATGTTTATTTGGAATTTGGGAGAAATAGTCAATACTTTCTATAAATAAATAAATAAAATAAATAAATAAAAAAAATAATAAAAAAAATTCATTTGCAGTGTTCTTTTAATTCTTTAGAGATGTAACACACACACACACACACCTGCCTAATATTGTGTAGGTCCCTCTCGTGCAGCCAAAACAGCACAGACCTGCATCTCAGAATAGCAATCGGAGATGATATTCTTCTCACCACAATTGTACAGAGTGGTTATCCGAGTTACCGTAGACTGTCAGTTTGAACCAGTCTGGCAATTCTCGGTTGACCTCTCTCATCAACAAGATTTCTGTCTTCAGAACTGCTCCTCACTGGATGTTTTTTGTCACCATTCAGAGTAAATTCTAGAGACTGTTCTGTGTGAAAATCACAGGAGATTAGCAGTTACCGAAATACTCAAACCAGCCCATCTGGCACCAACAATCATGCCATGCTCCAAATCACCAAGATCACATTTCTTGCACATTCTGATGGTTGAAGTGAACATTAACTGAAGCTCCTGACCTGTATCTGCCTAACTGTATGCACTACAGCCTCACGATTGGCTGATTAGATAATCGCATGGTTGATTGTTGGCGCCAGACAGGCAGGTTTCAGCATTTCTGTAACTGTTGATCTCCTGGGATTTTCACGCACAGTCTCTACAATTTGCCAAACATCCACTGAGCGGCAGTTCTGCAGACAGAAATGCCTTGTTGATGAGAGAGGTCAACAAGGAATGTCCAGAATGATTCGAACTGACAAAGTCTATGGTAACTCATAACTTCTCTGTACATTTGTGACGAGAAGAATACTATGAGATGAGAGTTGGTGCAGTTTTGGCAGCACGAGGAGACCTACACAATATTAGGCAGGTGGTTTTAATGTTGTGGCACACACACACACACACACACACACACACACACTTTGAGAGAGAGCTGATGGAAAACTGACTTTAAAGGGTGAAGCCACCGGAAGTGTTCAAGCAA
Organism: Moxostoma hubbsi; assembly: GCA_032164185.1. Classification (NCBI taxonomy): domain Eukaryota; kingdom Metazoa; phylum Chordata; class Actinopteri; order Cypriniformes; family Catostomidae; genus Moxostoma; species Moxostoma hubbsi. Next base: position 21,406,022 of record JAVLUX010000002.1, on the reverse strand, counting down.
CCATCTTGTTATGCCCAAACTCTCAGAGCATCATTGAATGACAGGAGAAAACAACCCCGTTTCACGGTCTTCGACCTGCGGATATGAGTTGCATTTTCCCCTCTAGTGACCATCAGGTTTAATTTGCTTGTTATGGATAATATTAGCTACAAGGGAGAAGATATTTGTGGATGCGACTTGAGAGCATTCACCTGCCCCGGTGTACAGTCTATCAACGCAGCACAACGATCACCAAAGGAAGCAGCAAAACTGTCCACAAGTTGTAATGCAAGTAGGAAAAGCTGTAATATCTGCTTGTTTAGGGTGCCAATACATCCCCTGAAAGGGACTTTCAAAAAAAAAAAAAGAAAGTCAGACTGGGATTTCCAAATCGCCTTAAATGCCTGGGATTTGTTTTTTCCTCCCCAATTTGGCATGTCCAGTTCCCAATGCACACTAGGTCTTCATGGTGGCATAGTGACTCACCACAATCCGGGTGGTGGAGGACGAATCTCAGTTGCCTCCGCGTCTGAGACCGTCAATCCATGCATCTTATCACGTTGCTAGTTGAGCGCGTAATCGGAGACCAAGCATGTGTGGAGGATTTATGCTACCACATTATAGTGACCACGAGTAGATTAACGCAATGTGACTCTACCCACCCAACTGGTTGCTTAGGAAGCCCGAGTGTCACTCGGCATACTCTGGATTCAAACTTGCAACTCAAATGCATGGGATTCGATCGTTTTCATATTGAATTGCTCTATGTTGTTATACGTGAATATATGTCATAATTACATGTTAGTTTGCCATTTAAACCAAGTGTATTAGTTTAATTAACCAACTTTGTTTTGCATGTCTCCCTCACTGTGTGTCAACAAACAAACACTTCGATGTTCACAATAAATAAGTAAGTGTGAAAATGCCTGTTTGTATCTTACCTCAGTTTCAGTGAACTTGTTTACATTCAGCTGATCTGTTCACTGATGAAGTTTGTTAGAGTATCTATTACTGTTTGATATAAGATATACATAACTCGCTCTGGCTTTCAATAAACTGGACAAATTCCCTACTTTATATAAATAATTACATGTGAAGGATGTTTGCATTGTAGGGATGTACATGCAGATTTCAGATATAAAATCAGTGACTGAATGACTAATGTTTACTTGCTGAAATGAGCCGATTTCCTATTATGTCAACAGGGACATTGGAATGTTTGGGCATAGCAATATGGTGGCACAGTGGCTTCACTGTGGTGATGTCATGAGCAATCCAGTTCTATATTAAATAAAGTTAGTAACCCTAAAAGCCTTTAAAATCATCTACCAAGGTATCAATCAGAATCATCCCATAAGATGATTTAACACTGGTATCATATGGCATAGACAAAAGGGTTAATCATGTAATTTCTGACAAAAATGTTAGTTGACTGAAGCAGTGGTTCTGAAAGAATGGGGCTGCCCAGTTCCCAAATCTTGTTCACTTTTACACATTAATGGTTTAGAATGAGGAGTAAATGGCAGAAATACATTTTTGGGTGAGCTATTATAGATATTAACATTGCTCCTAGAGCAGGATCACTTTATTTATTCTATTCTATTAAATTTTGCCTATATACACACACATATTTAGGAAAAGAAAAATCTAGAAAGAATTAATACAAATATCCCCATCATTTTCTGTTGTGAATGACCCTGCTTGAGCTGCTGAAAAAGCTGAACACCTGTACAATGAAATTTATTAACATGCTACACATAATGCAATATCCTCTATACGTGAGGAATTCACAACAGCAGCGGCACCTGCACGGTTGTCCATTCCATGAGCGCTCAAACTGACCTGAGGAACATTTTTCCTGAGAATATTTTTAGTAATGTTTAATCCAAGATACAAATTTCCAAGACACACAATCATGACGTGTCCTGTATTTCTGGTGGCAGTTTAGAATCAGAACTAGTAATACCTGATTCTTTTCACTTTCAGTGAATCAGCCAAACAGGTTAGTAAAATGATCTGAACCAAATCACGATTCAGTCCGATTCATTCTGACAGTTCACTCATACACGGAATAATTTTGGACCGGTTTCTCAGTATCGGAACACTTAGAGGGAACAAACAGAGCAATGGATGAAGTGAATATTTACCTATAATTAACGTGAGGCTACTTTGAGAAACTTTTTAGTTCACCCAAAAAAAAAACAACAAAAAAAAAAAAATCACTTACTCACCCTCATGCCATCCCAGATGTGTATGACTTTCCTTCTTCAGCAGAACACAAAGATTTTTATAAAAATATCTCAGCTCTGTAGGGTCCATATAATGCAAGTGAATGGTGATCAGACCTTTGTAGCTCCAAAAATCAACATAAGTAACCCATATGACTCCAGGGTTTAAATCCATATCATCAGAAGTTATATAATAGGTGCAAGTAAGAAACAGAACAATATTTAAGTCCTTTTTTACTCTAAATCTCCACTTTAACTTTCAGATGTGAAACTAAACAGGCACCACATATGACTTCAGATGTAAAAGTGTAAGTGGAAATTTAAAGTAAAAACAAGGGACTTACATTTTTATCCGTTTCTCACGCACAACTATTATATTGCTTCTAAACATATAGATTTAACCACTGGAGTCTTATGGATTACTTCTATGTTTCCTTTATGTAATTTTTGGGCTACAAAAGTTCTGAAATGTGTATACTGCGTAAAAAACATTCTGCTGCTATTCTGTTCCACTGCTTCTAGTGTGAGTGTGTGTGTGTGTGTGTGTGTGTGAGAGAAAGACTCACTCCTGTCTGGTGCAGGATGTGGTGGGTCGCTCATAATTTCTGCGTAGCGTTGTTCCTTGTGCAGATGTGGGAGTTGGAATTGGTTTATCCTGAATCAGCCCTTGGATCACAGATCCAGACTTCTTCACTCGGTTGAGATCCACAACATACCAGCTCACATTAGTTTGACTGTAGGACACTGCAATCTATTCAAAATACAGAGACATAATCTGTGAAAATTCCTTTGAACAAATGTTGCACTTTTTGTTAATTTTATCTGAAAATGTTTCTGGTCAGATGGCCCCTGTGTACGTCTTCACAGATCAGAGTGGGAATGGTCACTACAGGACCTCTCCCACCAAACAGGCTCATTTAATCATCCCAGAATGTAAGAAATTCTAGTTAAACAAGAGTTTGATTAATAATTTGAAAACAAAGCACAAACCATTTGGTTGTTGCTGATGGCCAGGTCAGCCAATTTGCCCCAGCCTACATGCACCACATCAAAGCAGCGGTCTGGTTCCCAACCATATACTCGTAGTGTGTTCTCAGAGCCACTGTACAAGCAGCTACCATCAGGATTAAATACTATACTTCTGCAGACAGAGGGGAAAATAGAATTCAGTTGGGATCCATTACTTAAGAAAAATATCCAGATTGCAAAACTGATAGCCACCTCACAACTCCTGTCTCCCCCTCTGACGAGCCAATCTTGTTGAATTTTTCCAGGTCCCAAAGCTTAACAGTCCTGCAGCAAATATAATAAAAAAAAAATAAAATAAAAAAAATAAAAAGCATTACAGAAAGTAATGTGTGTCTACAGCTGTAAAACAGTATAATTCACCCACCATGTGTAGAATTGGAATTTTTTAACACAAAATTGAATTGAACATGATCACAAATGTCTTGGTACCAGTTACAACACACATGCAACAGATCCCTGTCATATAATGTAAAACTCTTTCCAACTTTGTGCATTTATTGAAATATATACACATGCATGTACTGTATATTGAGTAAATGGGGTCCAATCTATCTAGGTGGAGAAAAAAAAAAAAAAATGCACTAAACATATCCTATTCAATCTGCATTATACCTAGACAAACACTAACCCCCAACACAAACAATGCATTTCTGAGTCACACACTCAACCACTATCAGTACCGATCTGCACTCCCAGATGCGAGCAGGTACTCATTGGGGTGAAATTGCACAACATTGACCGCTGATGTGTGTGATGTGAATTCAGTGATCATCTTGCCTGCTATGAGATCCCACAGCTAGAAGAAAAGCAAAGAGCAAAAATTTAGGTTTAAAGAAAAATAAAAAAATAAAGAGACTAATATTTTGTGCTAATACAAGTCAACAGGAAACAACAATAAGTGAGATGTAAAGAATAGTTCTTACCTTTACTGTGCTGTCATCACTGGCTGAAGCAAGCCATTTCCCATCAGGGCTGAAAGCTAGACAGCGCACAGCCTGAGTGTGACCCTGCATTGGTACACACACATTCGTTCACATACCAACAATATATTCAATCATATAACATTCAAAGAGAGTTTCATAAATAAACAAAAACAAAAAGCAATATAATTTCTTGATTCAAAAGTATTTATTAATTTATTGTAACATCAAAAATTAGTTCAAAGTATGGGAGCATATTTAAATGTAGGTATATTACTTATACATGTTGAGAGTTTATAAGCTTTAAACCGATATCTTTGGTCGCATTTCGCTTGTAACAGCAGATGCTTCTGATTGAGACAATTTCTTTAATGGCCACAAGTCCGAATACAATGATATGATACATAGATATTAAAATAATCTTGGATAAAATGCGACGCCACCTCAGACATTGTTATCATCTTGGGGGGGTTGGGGGGGGTCTCTGGTTAAAGTGGACCAATCAGAGCTGTGTGGTCTGCGTCGACACAACAGTTCAATTTTTTTAAGAGGTGTATGTCAAGCTATGCTGTAACTGCAGTAGCTAGGCGTAGCCTATCCCATAGGTTTGACGCAGAAGTACAAATCGGCCTTTAGACAGGCTAATCCACAACTTAATCATCTACTCAGACACAACTGAGTATTAATGGTGATTAGCCTGGCTTCTGATGTAGACACATACACACATTATGGGAGTACAGCACCAGCACTCACCTTATATCTAAACACACAACCCTTCCTTCTCACATCCCACAGCTAGATAAGAAAAATGACAAGAGGCACAGAACATCCATTGTTACTCGATCACTCCTTTAAAGAATAACATGGTCACAAGTTCTGAGCAAAACATGAACCTTACCTTAATATTACTATCCACAGAGCCGGACGCCAGGTATTCTCCCATGGGATGAAAATCCAGACTGCAGATATTGGCCTTGTGTCCCATCAGAGTGCGCAAAACTTAAAATATATCAAGAATGAATTCAACTGTGAGTAACAAGCAAATTTGTATCAATTACCCTTCGTCTCAGAAAGCGTTTCTGGTCAGATGGCCCCTGTGTACGTCCTCAGAGATCAGAGTGGGAATGGTCACTACAGGACCTCTCCCACCAAACAGGATAATTTAATCATACCAGAATGCAAGAGAAGTCCTAACTCGCCACACTGTTGGCCTAGTACCCCATCAGAGAGTGCAGAACTTAAAATCAATTAATTCATCAGAAGGATGAAGTAGTGAACAGATAAATTTAACCATGACTTATCAAGCAAGATTGTAGAATCATTTGTAAGATTTTAGGTTACCCAAAATGGATCATAACGATCTACTCACTTTTAGCTGCCTCCAAGTCCCAAAGCCGTAGAGAGCCAGACTGGGACCCGGCCACCACTCGTTCCTCAGAGCTGTTGAACTGGATACACTCCACAGGGCTTGTGTGGCCTGTCAAACTCTACAGTAAAGGCATTAAAGTGGCACACAGTCATTTTTTCCTCATTAAAAAAAAAAGTTTAACTCTTTAAGACACTAATTGTAATTTTGCAATACATGTATGAAGTCATGAGCACTCACATTAAAATGAAGACTTCAGTCATATCAGTAACCTTATAAAAGCATTTTTATTCTCCATGGAAAGGGTCCCCGCATAGGGGCTGCCATGTTAGAATCACATGACCAGCCATATACTACTCTTAAATCGCAGTAACCATCCTGTTATTTGACACTTTCACTCATTGATTACATTAATCATGGCTGACTGTGAATTCAAAATTTCTACAATGGAATCTAAAACTGAAAACTATTGATTTTAAATGATGCTGCATCCAAGCCCCTAGGTGTCAGTGTAAGTCCAAGATGACAAAGACTAAAGTTACTGAGCGCACCTTTAAACACTAGATCAAAGAGTTGAGGATTTAACGTTTCCCCAGACAAACAAAACTAACATATAGGGTAATACCATAATGCAGTTAGGTTTGCTGACAGCCCAGATATTGACTCTGCAGTCCTCGCCACCAGTGGCCAGCAAACGTCCGGACGATTTCCCCAACACCAATGAAGACACATTGCTGGAATGAGCCACGATCTCCTCTGAAGAACACAAATGATGAAATAAAACACAATCACGTTTCTCACAATTACAATATATCCCGCAATACAAACTTCCTGATCGTTATATCTGTGTAATAATTAGCTTTGAAAGAAAAAGTCACGCATACTTACGCAATTTCCATGATGTTATGGTGGTGTTGGTGTGAGCCATTGTGACAACTGTTTGATTAAGTCAATTCACTCTACTCATTTTACCAATCCATAAACCATGTTAGAGATCCGATGACATTGCTTTATCGTCTCCATCCATCTGTCAGCACATAAAGGTTTTTTTTTTTTTCAAATACAAACAAACACACAAGCAATGAAGATAACTAGAGTGGTGGGAAGTGTAGTGAATGCGGAGTTACAGTAATTCGGAACTCTCTGCTATCTTAAAACGGTAGCTAACACACTCGTTTGAACTGTAAACAAATGACCTGCATTTATCGCATTGTCTGATCTACTCCGAATGCTCTTAAAAGTCCAAAAGACGTTTAAATTCGTAACGATGAGCTCAAACCATTTGATAACGCGCTCAAGCGGCAAAAAAATGACCTACTTAACACTTTTAATTGTTCCGTTGTCATGTTTGCAACTGGTTGCTATTTGGCGGTAGCTTAGCAACACTTCCTCTTACCTTCATTGTGCTGATGACGGTCAGTCTGGACCTTAAGGGCTGCAGTCGTGTAGAACAGCACTAATGAGTAAAAGATTAGTTTAGGCCTTAAAATCACCCGGTGTCTTTATTTCAGTATACGCATGCGCAGTGACACTCTCGGTCTAACGACTGAAACCGCCCCCTATCCACTATATAGTGCACTTTTTTGGGTGTCCGCCATTTTGTGGGAGTGTCTGAATTCTGAGTAAACCTCTCGTTCCCTATTTTTGTGCACTCATTCTTACCCACAATGCACTCTAATTTCGAGTGTACGTTCGATGCACCTTTAAAATGAAAATTCACATCAACCTATAATTTTAAAAGTTTATTTATATTATTTGGTATGCTTATGTTTACCAGGTTGTCAAACTCAGGTTGTGAGATGTGACAAGATGCCTTTTTGTTCAGAAACAATCATTTGATCATTCATTAGTCCATTGAAAAAACTCATGTTGAAGGTCAGTCAACACAGTGAGGTCACATGTTTACAAGATATCCTGTAGTAACCCACCCCAAAAAACACAAAGCTAAAAATAGATGTAACCAGATAAAGTCCTTGATTCTCTCACAAGTTAATAATTATCTTTCATTCTCCATTCTTTCCTCAAGGTATCACCAGGCTTGACCAGAACAAGGCATCACATATAATACGTATAATACATAAATTATCTGTGATAAAGAATTGTTTACAGGATGTGCTCACACTGCAACCTCACACTCAAATAAATTTTTTCTACAAGGAAATTCTAAAAGCCAAACTGAAGTGCTGTGTGACATGATGGTGGTTGAACTTTGCTCCTAATGCAACTTCAGGTCAAAATGCAACTTCAGGTCAAAATGTGCCATGTTGTTGTAAGATACAGCAATAGCAATACCTGCAATTGATGAATGGACCTCATGAAATTATTAGCTCACTATAGTAAGCAAAGGCATTTGTCCAACTTCATGATTAAAACACAAAAAGAGCTGGAACCCCAGTCAACAGGCAAATATAAACATGGTACACCTGAGCTAGAAAGTTTGGGACTGGCCAAAAATGCAAGGTGCAAAATGCTGAGAAGGACGGAAGAGCAGATGACAAGTGAGAGATTAAAAAAGCGAAGACACGTCACAGTGCCCATCTATTGTCTGGACTAATCTGTCAAATCAAATGTCTCAGAATAAATTAGATTGTACAATATCAAAGAACACACAATGAATGTACATTTTTTTTAAACGTGGATAAGCCTAGAATCTCTTCATCTGACGTCTTTCCTGTCGCCTTTGTTTCTTATCATTCTTCTCGTTCTCTTCAGGGGCTGCCTGTGACTCAGCAGAAAACCAAGGGCCCAGAAAATTCACCCATAATAAATGCAAAGCCCTTGCAGGTACCTGGTAGGCAAAGAGAGTAAATTGCATGATTTACAGTAAAAGTGGATTTTTGTAAGCTCCTAGATATCACAACAAGGGCAATGACTTAGTCTCACCAGGAGCCAGAGGTACCAGAAGTAGGACGACAGCGTGCTAAGGACCTGAATAATAGCAGTAAGAAGAATCACATCCTTGAGGTGCCTGCATACAAATATAAATAGGTCACTTTTGCAAGTAGGGAATATTTATCACTGACAGAAAAGGCACACAATGGGGAAAGGAATTAGTGCCTGACCGATATATCGGTTATGTTACCGATATGCACAGATATGAAAAAGATTTTCAAAACATATAATGCAGAAAACGATGCTTTAGTATTGGTGTCATTACGTAGTTTGTCCAGCAGAGCGTGCTCAGACTCCACTGTTTACAGACACTGTTTTTTGATGGTGGACAGTGCGGTATTAAGTTGTTTCTTCACGGTAAGTTGCTTTTAGTTTGTGAAATACATACTGGAAAGCTCATAAACAATGACCCCATCATTTTCCCTTTTCAATTGAACTAATATAACATTAATCCTGTCCCTGACAACCATGTCACTCATGTCTGTTTGCTGTTAACCAACTATAGTTTGTCAGTGCGTTAAGTAATGTAGCTGAATGAAAGGTAAACATCAGAGCAACTTTTTGAAGCTCAGCAGACAACAGTGCGGTGGTGGACTGTGTCTGTTGAGTGTTGATTTCACGCTATGTTGTTACCTAGTTGGTGAAACGCAATGCTGGAAATAAAGTTTTGCTCTCCGTAACAACGAGCTTATAGCTAACTAGCTTACCATGTAGCTACTTCCATTGCTTGTTAGCTGAGTGGAAGCTAATGTGTAAACATGTATTCATCACACTATTTTGTTCAGGATTCACAGTTTGGTACCCCCTTCAAACAATTCCAGTCATTGCATTTACAAAATGTTATATTTAAAAGTCTTCCACCTTTCCACCTTTGAAAGTTTCCCATGAACTTGTATAGCAGAATATGGTGTAACACCGCTGTGCTGTTTATCTCTTGACTCGGCAGGTGTAAATGCTTCTTGTTTTACAACCTGCCCCTGATTGACTGGCAGTAATAATATTGTCAGCATTTGACTGATACTAAACAGTACTCATGTTTATTTAGACATTTTATTTGTATTTATTTTTTGGTCAGCAACTTACTGATACTGAACCTACAGTACTGATGTTTTTAAAGCTATTTATTGTATTTTTATTTATTCAGTGTTCATTTGTAGAATTTGTTGACAATGTATAATAATGTCAAATATTCTTTGATAAAAAAATATTTAAGACAGCAGCCTTCTGAGAACATTTGCATAGTCATATCGGAGCAAAATCTGTGAACAATCCACATAGAAATGTCTGTTTTTATTCTAGCTCAAAAATTTTATTTTTTGGCCACCATATTGGTAATTGGTCTTAAAAATTCCATATCGGTCGGGCTCTAAAAGGACTATAGATATAAAGCCACAACTCACTCTGCCATGCCTTGCTCCATATTAAGGTCGATCCCTCCATCCAGCAGGCTACCATCATCAGCAAATGCAGGTTTGGCCATTGCTGACATGGATCTGTAGCTGCCAATATAGACCATCGCTGCAAACAGTAGATATAACTGGTACAAAGAGAAAAACAAAGAGGGGTTAAGAACTACACTGCAAGAAGAGTCATATTTACCAAAAGAAAGGCAAAGTATTGTATTGTTATTAATTAAACCTGCCATGAAAGGCTCAGTTCACACCGCAGCTGAATGTGGCCCAAATAAAAAAATTTCACTCACATGTGACAGATCTGTTAATTGGATGACAGTGTAAACAGCTACAGTCGCATCAAATCTTAAATGTTTAAATCCATCATGGTCACTTTCATAAGTGGAAATATGTATCTGATTTTTTCCGATGTTCCTTCAGTGTCAACAGCCAGGTCAGATTTGATTTGTGATTTTAACTCAACATTTGTTATTTTCCTACTTGATTTTCAGCAAATATAGAAATGTTATTGTTTAAATGTGAGAAAACTTTTCTAGTTAATGCCTTCAGTTCTGTAGGGAAAGAAAATAAATTTATAAGCTCAACAGTTGAGTTCAGTAATTCTTTTGGACTTCAGATAGTAAAATATGTTCATGAAACGATCCAGAGATCGATTTATGTACTGTAAATGCTCTGCTCATGCATCTTATCACGTGGCTCGTTGTGCATGACACTGCGGAGACTCACAGCATGTGGAGACTCATGCTACTCTCTACGATCCACGCACAACTTATCACGTGCCCCATTGAGCGGGAGAACCACTAATCATGACCATGAGGAGGTTACCCCATGTGACTCTACCCTCCCTAGCAACCAGGCCAATTTGGTTGCTTAGGAGACCTGGCTGGAGTCACTCAGCATGCCCTGGATTCAAATTTGCGACACCAGGGGTGGTAGTCAATGTCAATACTCGCTGAACTTCCCAGACCCTGCTGGTGTGTTTCACTCTTGAGTAATATAGCATTTTTGAACTTCGATGAGAATTGAATTGCACTATACAAGTGAAATTTACTCTATCTAAAAATACTTTATCCATCAAGACCTTTCTCCATCACATGCTTACATATTATTAAGTGTATTGGCCTTAAGTGTCCTATCAGCATAAAAATGTAACGCTAATTACTTGACTTTTAATTCATAATTTTTTTAATGCAGTTTAATTCAGCAGAAAACCAGATTTGGGTCACATTCAGATGCAGTGTAAAGCTGCTTTATCACATCAGACTGTGCCTTACCCATGTCCAAAATGTAGAAGAGTTGTAAAAGAGCAAGAGATTGACTGCTGCATAAATGGCCTGAAGGGTGGAAGGAGAAAACAAGCAAAGGTAAGGAGAAAAACTCAATTACACAACATTGAGATAAAAGGTTCTGGGAAACACGGAAGCTTGTCTTACGTTTGCTCCAAGAATAATCCTACAATAGAACTTGAGTGTCTCCTGATTTTCGTCGTGGATTTGTTTTTTGCCTTTGGTACCAACTTTACCTTTAGGCTAAAGAGAGACATACTACTTAGGGGATCACAACATTACACTAGTCAAATGAATAAAGTTGTCGCATAACCTATTAGAATGCACAGTTACTATTAAGGTTCCGTGAATGCTGACTAATTGAATGTAAATTCGTTGTCAAGATTCTCTCATACCGCCATCTCCCCTGAGTCTCCTTCTGGTGCAGCTGCTTTATCACCTGATAACGTCTCTTCCTTTAGGCATCTAAACAGCCTATTTGTTAATACTCTTTAAAAACTGGTCTTCAACACCAAACATCTACTAAATAATCCATACACACTGCCAAAGCAAAATAACACACCAGCGTTCGCGCGCACGTATCCGGTGCTTGATAATGACATCACACGTAGTAAACTGACAACGTCATTGGCGCCATCTGGTGCTCATTTGTTGTAGGACAACTTAACTGTAGCAATCGATTATGCGCATTTTAAAAACGGACGAAGATTTTGAATTGAGCATTGTAGTTCCCGACAAAAATACCATAATACTGCATTGTATCTACCCCGACTCTTTTACAGTCATTACAATACAGACAAAAACAATGTGTAGACCAGTAGAAAGCCTTTTTTCACCATGTAAACAAAATAACAAGCATAATGTACATGAATTTAGTTTAGCCAACTCTTTTCATATATCACAAGAACATGCCCAATAATGAGATCTTTGGTGTGTTTTTTTATTTGCAACATCTTCTATTTTCCTTCCTAACAAACCATTTTTGGAACATACCACTGACAAAAAGAAAGAACACAAATAACCAATCCATAATCCAAACTGTTATTTTATTGTTGCAATGCCCTGAACAGAATTTCCAGTACAAGATGGTCAATCTTATATATATATATATATATATATATATCTGCTGTTCTTACAGGGGACATTATCATCCCATATCGGTCATCTGCCTTCTTCCCTTTCTCTGCATGTATGTTCTAAATACAAATCCCATTAGTCAGTGTAGATGAGGTTTTCAAATTAATTCCATGTACAATGGATATTTAGCAAAATCACTCAATCAGCCATTTAACTGCTGTAATATATCCAATCACACATCCAAAAAAATAAACCTTAGTATGACCAAAACAATGTGAGATATCTATTGTATGGTATATATTTACTTACGATATTTCCCAGGACCCCATGTGTGTTTATGCGAGTCCAGTCTGAATAGCTCTTTCTCTTTGTCACAATACTGTGGTGATTCTGCCTAATATGGCCAAAAGTTGCAAGAGAACCAGACTTCACTCTTATATGGTGCGACACAGTCGCTAAAACCATAATCCCTGTGTACAACTATGAGGTTACAGGGGAAGACTTGAAATGCATAAAATGCAGTCTATATTTCTTACAAACCACAATTTTAGCAGAATATATGTGGACTGCTCCATCAATGTCACTTTTATGACCCAGACCATTGCTGAGATAATTTGTTCCTTTTTACTTTAGTATATAAAAACTCTTTAGCGAAGTTATTATGCAATCAAAAGAATTCAAATGGCAGTGTTTCATGCATGTTTCATTTTATTTTTTGAAAACCATTTAATGCCACCATTACTGTACAGTTATATCATTTAAAAACATTTTTTGAACGATAGATATATATATATATATATATATATATATATATATATATAAAATGTTATGAATGTGACAAAATGAATTATATTAACATTATTAACCAGTAAATATATAATTGCGTCAGAAATTGGAGTATTGAGAAAAAACATCCAAGGCCACCATTCTTCTACTTGTACTTCAATGTCGTCTTCCAACTGCAAAGAGGAACAAAAATATTAGATATTGACAAATTTAACACACTGAGCCCACAAATTCGTCCAATTTTCATGGTTTAACGTATAGCTAACGTTAACTGGTATCTCCATTACAGACAATTACTTGTTTCTCATTTCACATGGGCAGAACCAACATTGAGATAAAGCCCAAACGTAAGCGAAAGAGAAATAATGTTGCACCGCAGCGTAGCTTCCAGAATCACACAGACACGGAAACTTAAACACGGTGCGGTAAAGACAGCATGGCCAAACACATCTGTTATGAACACTCAATGGCGTGCAGACTCATAACACAAGATAGGCATTTAGTTGAGAGGCCACAATCGCACAAATTGGCAACAATTATTGGCTATACATTACCTGATATATTCCTCCGACATTTCGTTCACATTTATATAACACCACCACATGTCTCGACCGCATGCGTTTTTCTTCTTATGTTTAATGGCCACTTACTCCTTAGGAGCACTACCGCCACCTACTGTACTTTACATATAGTGTAGCATGGGAGATGAGTCTAGATACTTATGTACACACCTACACATATAAATATAGGCCTATATGTACATGCACAAATAAAAATAAAAAACACCTCTGTCTAAACCTGGTCAACCAAACATCTTCTCTTCTCCTCCCTCCAGCATACTGTGACCTCACTACTGAATGCATTACTGAATAAAAGCCTCTTCCTGTTTTACTCCTATCCCATCTTTCCTGTCATTCATTCATTAATTTGATCTTATATGTGCTAGCTTATACTTAGCACTACTGGTCAAAAGTTTTGAAACATACTAATTTTACATGTGTTTTACATACTTTCACATTTTCACATTTTTAAACATCATACTTTCAAAACTATGGAATAACATAAATGGAACTATGGAAATTATGTTGTGACTAAACAAAATCCCAAAACTGTTTTATATTTTAGCATTTTCAAAGTAGTCACCCTTTGTCTTGAGAAGAAATGTTCTGATGTAAGTGTTCCTTCCTATATTGTTTATATTTTTGCTTACTCTTGCTTATTGATATTATACAAACACATTCATGTATCCACATTTATGTATTCAACTCATGCTTTTACTCTCCGCCTTAGTATATGGTTTGTGCCTTGTGTGATCAAAAGCCCCCAGAACTGGAACACTGCGTGAGACCAAGGATCCATTTTACTTTTAATATATGAGCTTGTTGTACTTCAAAGGGTTCAAAGCTGGATGCAGAGAGAGCTTAATTTATAGTAGTTATGTTTTAATCAGTTTACAGACGCTGATCTGTGAACACAAGATGTCTCCTAGACATCCGTGCTCACATTTAAATTGAGATCATGAACTTTGTGAACTTGACCAAGATACATGCTGCAACCTCAATTTAGCCGCAGCTTTCACACCTCAATAGGTCATTAACAATATGACCTGACACTTTGAGTTACAACCTTGACTTGTACAGTAAGGATGTTTTTTTGGTGCATTGTGTACTGGCTGTGTATAAAGACCTTAAATGATCTTTGATTGTCAGACTGACATCTCAGCTCTCTCTTCGCATCTGATCTCCAACTTTGATTTACTTAGTTCATTAGACAAAGACAAGACTTTGTATTATTAGGTTAATTCCTTGGATATATCCTTAAGATATATCTACTTAACATGAGATAGTTTTCCATGGCCCATTCTACAATTGACGATGACCATTTGGTCAGGGTGGGATCACACTGTGATGTGACACCATATTGTAAACATTTCTTTGTTTTTATAATAAAGAGGCCATTAAGGTGATGCGGTTAGTCTGAGATCAGGTCAAGTGGAACTCATATTTTAGGGCAGAATACTGTAAATTCTTACAATATATATGTATATACACCGATTAGTCACAACATTAAAACCACCTGCGTAATATTTTTTTATTGATCCCCTTTTCTCCCAATTTGGAATGCCCAATTCCCACTACTTAGTAGGTCCTTGTTGTGGCCTGTTTACTCACCTCAATACGGGTGGCAAAGGACAAGTCTCAGTTGCCTCCATTTCTTAACATGTGGTTCGTTGTGCATGACACCACTGAGACTCTGCATGTTTAGGCTCATTTACTCATTTATTGGCAGATGCTTTTATCCAAAGCAACTTACAGTGCACTTATTACAGGGACAATCCCCCCAGAGCAACCTGGAGTTAAGTGTCTTGCTTACACAATGGTGGTAGCTGTGGGGATCAAACCGGCAACCTTCTGATTACCAGTTATGTGCTTTAGCCCACTACACCACCACCTCTCCATATGCTACCTTCCGCGTTCCACGCACAACTCACCACATGTCCTATTGAGTGAGAACCACTAATTGCGACCATGAGGAGGTTACCCCATGTGAATCTACCCTCCCAAGCAACCAGGCCAATTTGGTTGCTTAGGAGTCCTGGCTGGATTCACTCAACACACCCTGAATTCGAACTCGCAACTCCAGGTGTGGTAGTCAGCGTCAATACTCGCTGAGCTAGCCAGGCCCCTCCACCTGCCTGTTATTGTGTAGGTCCCACTCCTGCCGCCAACCAGCACCAGTCCTCATCTCAGAATAGCATTCTCACCACAATTGTACAGAGCGGTTATCTGAGTTCGAACCACTCTGGCCATTCTTTGTTGACCTCTCTCATCAACAAGGCATTTTGTTTATTGATGCTTTTATACTTATGTTTGTTATTGTTGTTATTATTTTTAATATTGTATTTATTATTATTGTCCAGCACATTGATCAAGTGTCCATTTTTAATTGTGCTTTATAAATAAATTGCCTTGGCTTGGCTCTTCATAAATAACAATGAGGTTAAACTAGGTTGAAAATACAATTTAGGTTTGGAGCAAAATGTTTTGCTAACAAAATGTATTAGAAAAGTTGTAAATTCAGCTGGGAGAATGTTAATAATTGGTAAATCAATAACATACTACGTAAAATTACAAATACAGAATTGGCCTAAAGAAACAAATTGATCAAGAGAAGATTTTGCTGACACTGGCCACTTGTCCAATTGCATCATCACTACGACTTACCTTTTCACCCATATTGAATGCAGCTTATCTTTTCATCCATAATATTTACCAGAGCTTACCTTTTCATCTATTTTCTGCAGACTGCAGTTCAACCAAGATTAAATAGAAAGCTGTTGCTGATTGTGCGCAGTGTGCATTTGTATCAGTTCACAATGTTTCCTGCAGAGGGGCCAAATTAATAGCGTGCCAACATGAGTCTATGCCCTTGAAATCTGTACACATGACCTAGAACACAAGGAATGTAAAAACAAACTTGTTATAAATACTTGCGTAATTTTGTTATATCTTTTACACACTCTGACCAACGGTCATACATTATAAATTGGAGTGAGGCACTGCAGACTATTTCAAACTTAACTGTCAGTAAGTTTATTTTGAGGAGGAATTCCACATTTACATTCAAAAGGCAATTAGTTAACATAGAACAGAACCCAAAACACAATTTACCAGAATATAACCTTCTTATATCATCTTCAGTCAGATTTACTGATCCTAAATTTACTATGATGCAATAGTGTTTGTGTGTTTGTCACTGACTGCATGTGGAACTTCCAAATACCCAACAGACATCTTTTAACTACATTATTTTGCATTGCTTTTACAAATAGTTGTGTTGATTCTAGTACAAAAGTAAAAAATCCTTTATTGTTGATTTCTAGTCAAATTAGGACATTAAAAATGTTTAAAAAAAAAAAACAGTACCTACACACTGATGCATTTCAGCAAACAGCATTTGTCAGAGTGTGTGGCATTTCGAGGTGCTATTGTTCAGTGTGTCGAACTCTTTCGGGTCGGGTATGGGATGCAGGCAGCCTCACATAGGCTAGTCAATTAACCATGCAGTGTCCAATTGGTCTTTAAAACCTGGTTGCAAGAATGCATCTCCTGTGACCACTTCTGTTTGGATTTCGAGGGGTGTTTTCATTACGACATACATCAATGACTAACCAGTGTGTTACTGCATGATAATAAACCAAACTAAAGTGTGCAAAGAAAGTATGACTGTGGGAATGGGGTCATGGTGGTGTATCTGTCTGCGGGAGAGGGAGAGCAGTAAGGCTCATCATCTGGGCTGTCATTATCTCTAACACCTATATCTTATTGGGGTGGTTGTGGCTCAGGTGGTAGAGCAGGTTGCCCACTAATTGCAGGCTTAGCAGTTCGATTCCCGGCCCGCACGTCTCCACATACTGAAGTGTCCAATGGCATTGCGCCTTGCATGGCAGCTCTGCCGTCATTGGTGTGTGAATGGGTGAATGAGATGCAGTGTTAAGCACTTTGAATACCGCTAAGGATAAAAAGATGCTATATAAGTGCAGACCATTTACCATTTGTTATAGTGATGGTGGAGTGAGACCTGAAAAGGCTGATGGACGCATCATATGAAGAGAGACTGTTCCTGCATGTGTGACAGCATTACGAATCGTTTGTGTATATATTTGGCCGCAAAGAGCTCTTTTTGTTCAAGTTTTGGTGAGTGAAACTGAAGAGTAATAAAGTACTCATGTTGACAGTTCGCTGCCTCCTGGCTCCTCCATTGCTCAGATTATGAACTTGTAACAATGACTAAAACATGCACGCTGTTTCTCCCAGATACAGTAGATATTTAATAGACGCACCAACAAACATTTCTGAGGTAGTGGGCGCTTCAGTTGATGGCTAAAAGGGGCTTGAGTTGAGATTGAAAAAGACTTTGACTTTTACGATGGTAACCAAATTCCTTGAGTTTATTATTTGGGTTCAAATCACTAAATTTGATAATTAAAATATTCTTCTAATATACAAATATTTTCAGCAAAGATAAACTGTGAGTAGTAAATATTATATACGTTGTGGCAAAAATGATTTATGGCCTATGATTTATGACTTAATTGGTGTACATTTGACCTTTCCCCCCCTCCCCTCCCTCCGGCCGTTGTACATGCTGTGATATGATGTGTTTGGTCAGCTGTTCTGATATCCCGGCGCTGTAGCCGAGACCATCTGTGTATTTAAAAGAGTAGAAAAATTATTAATCTTTAATGATGTGCAACGTTTAATGGAAAACTGAGATGACAAAATAATGTATGAAAAAAGTGATTAAATAATTCATTGATTTAATCATTGAGATGTTTTTTCAAAAACATGATAAAAGTAATGTGTGTGGGTCATTTTAATTTTATTATAATTGTAAGACATAAAAAGTAGGATTACGTTTAAACTTTAAAGTGATGTGTCTTTAATGGGGCGAAATGCTTGGTGGCAAAACTGGAGTGTTAAAATAATGCTTGGTGTAAGACTTTTCTTTTTACTTTTAACAAAGTGGTGAAAATGTGTTTTAAAACAGTGGATATTCACAGACGTTAACAAAGACAAAGTGTATCATATTCCCATATGGTCTAGTGGTTAGGATTCCTGGTTTTCACCCAGGCGGTCCAGGTTTGACTCCTGGTATGGGAAGCTGTTTCATGGCTGCCCCTGTGCTCTGACCCCAGCTTAGTTGGGATATGCGAAAACAACTCAATTTCATTGGCTCTGTAAGTGTACTCTGCACAATGACAATACAGTTGAATATTAATTGTCAAGTACAACAAAGTCACTTTAAAATGAATAAAAGACAAAATGACATTAGTTTAATAAACAGGGTATATTTTTATTAAACATAATATTTCATTTAGCTGTAGCTCTAACAAAATGTCTTAAATTCGAACGAAATAGTATGCATTATAAAATGTAGCTTTAACACAAAGATTCTTACATTCTCCGTTCAGTCATTTCACAAAGGATCCCAAAACGATATTGGAGTAAGAAGGATGACAGGACCCTCCGTTGGGTGGAAAGTTGACAAGCCCCCTCACCTCCAGTGGGCGGAGTTTAACCCTGCGGTTAAGATTATTTCACATCTTTTCTCTTAGGAAGCGTGTGTGTTTTTAAAGTATTATTTAAACGTTTAGCTGTAGCGCTAACAAAATGTCTTTAACGAAACGTTGAAAATGTGTTTTAAACAAAATGTATCAAGTTGGCAAGCAACAAAGTCACTCTAAAAATTATCAAAAACTTTAACAACATTCACTAAAAAATACAGTATTTTAGCAAACAGGTTTATTTTACTAAAACGCAATAATGTTTTTTATATAGATTTCTGACAGTATATCTTTAATACAAAAGTTTGTTAAAATTTTTTATTTTAGCATAACAGTTTTATATTTGAGTTAAAACATTTCAGATGTATCTTTACCACGTGTTGTCTTGCATTTTTCAGTTCAAAGTCCTTTCACGAGAGTATCCAAATTTTCCAAAAAGACTTTAAAGTGATAAGTTATTTTTTTATCTAGACTTTAAGGTGATGAAATGGCTGGGGGTTAATTGGATTTGTATTTTAGATCTAGACTTTAAGGCATTTTTTTTATCTAGACTTTATAAGGTGATGAACCGGAGGGTTTCATGGGGTTTTGTTGTGATAAGCGTTTTGTTAACGAGATTTCGAAGTGTCATTTTAAATCTTTGATCTCTGAATATTTCACAACAAAAACCAGGGGTTTGGTATATCGACAGTCCTTTTAAATGATTCAGGCATATATTAAACTATACCAATGTTTCTTTATTCAGTTCTTAGAGTTTTTAACTAAATATGCATCCAAGAATTCCTTTACTCAGATCTAAAATGTTTTTATTTTAACCATATTAAAAAACGAATTAGTTTTACGTGTGTTTTTAAGATTTGGGTACACATCTCCAGTACAAAGCCAAACATTTCAAACAGAATGAGTGCTGTATTTTTTTTGTGCAAACGTCACAGTTGAGACATACACATTTGTGTCGAGTGTATTTTTTGTGTTCAAATAGCCTATACAACAATACATTTAAATGCTAATTTAGATGCATCTGTAGCACAAATAATCTTACATTTATTAAAGACATGAAAAGTATCTTTCTAAATCGATGAGTAAAGGGTGTGCTGCAAATTAAATCCAGATTCACTAGGGAACACAGTATTTTTGCAACCAGGGTATGTTGCTAAAACGCAATAATGTTTTTGATAGAATTCTGACTGTATCTTTAATACAAAGTTTGTTACATTTTTTATTTTAACTATGAGATTCTAAAACAAAGACTGCGATTATGCAGCAAAACGCACATTCAGTTTAAATATGAACAAGCATTTTAACAAAAATAAAGTTTGTGTTTTGAATATTACTAAACATGATAAAGCATTTCACGTAATTTTAGATGTATCTTTAACACGTGTTGTCTTGCATTTTTACTTTTGACAAAGAGAAGAAAATGTGTTTTAAACATTACGCTATCTAACACATCTCTAGCATGTGTGTCACTTTAAAGATGATGAACAAAAACTTTAACATTAAAGCTATATAACATTTTTATTTCAACAAAGAGAATTTTAAATGAAATAGCATACATTCATTGTAAAATGTAACACAAAGAATCTTACATATTACTTACTCAATGTCCTTTCACAAGAGCTTTCAATCGATACTGAGTTCTTACAGGAAGTCAGAGGTCCGGTGTGGGAGGGGGTTCAGATTACGCACATACTCCTCTTCACACCTTGATCAGACCAGACGGGGTCTTGTGTGATTCTGTTCAGCAAAGCAAGATGGTGCTATGAGTTTCCTGGCCTTTTATGCTTTGCTTTCATTGAAAAACATGGCGACAACCAAATGTGTGAAAAAGGATGTGTTTCCCCACTCTTTTTCTTCAAAGCAAAATGTTATTTAACTGTTTTAAAACATCCTTCTTTGGTTTTCTCTTTCTGCTAACATAATAATAACGTGACATGCACAGGCTCTGCTGTGTATGTTTCATACAGTGTAAATGTACCGGCTATTTTTAATTTAGAGAACACAAGCAAATGTAAAAGACCTTTGTCCATGTGTGCTCCATGTAAAGAAGTATAACTCTCTGTAATACAGGTAACAATTAAATATAATAACATAAAAGAACAGAAAGATTTTAGAAATCACTTGCAAGATCAATAGTTCAAATTCAGAGGGTTTTTTTCAGAGGTTCAGAGAGTTATCATAAAATCCCATGTAAATTCAAACGTGAACATTTCAAAGAAATGGGGGATAGCATACTGGAAAACAATAAAATGACTTGTGTTATGCACACATAAGACATTTTAACACAAATTCTTACCCTGAAACTACATTCATAGTACTGTTACGTGGGTCACACACAAATGCAAGGGCTGAGTTTACTTTGACACCCATATTTCTGTATTAATTTACTCATTCCTGGAGCAAACCCCACACTCAGAAACTTGTACATGTAAGCAAAAATGTGTACTGTTGTGATGCCAACTGATCTTATCTTTACTGATTTTTATTTCAAGAAAACAACTAAACGTCTAACTGAAGAAGTAACATGTTTACAGGACTGCATTTACTCAATAAAGTTCTTCTATGGCCACAAATTGATTTTTGTTTGTTGTAGAGTTATCCTTATTTGTAAATAGTTGCTTGTTTAAATGTTATGTTTTATTTTCTAGTTTACAAAGATTTTAAGATTTAAAGATTTACAACTTTGTTGTACTTGACAATTAATATTCAACTGTATTGTCATTGTGCAGAGTACACTTACAGAGTCAATGAAATACAGTTGTTTTCGCATATCCCAACTAAGCTGGGGTCAGAGCGCAGGGGCAGCCATGAAACAGCTTCCCATACCAGGAGTCGAACCCGGACCGCCTGGGTGAAAACCAGGAATACTAACTGCTATACCATATGATACACTTTGTCTTTGTTAACGTCTGTGAATATCCACTGTTTAAAAACATATTTTCACCACTTTGTTAAAAGTAAAAAGAAAAGTCTTACACCAAGCATTATTTTAACACTCCAGTTTTGCCACCAAGCATTTCGCCCCATTAAAGACACATCACTTTAAAGTTTAAACGTAATACTACTTTTTATGTCTTACAATTATAATAAAATTAAAATGACCCACACACATTACTTTTATCATGTTTTTGAAAAAACATCTCAATGATTACATCAATGAATTATTTAATCACTATTTTTCATACATTATTTTGTCATCTCAGTTTTCCATTAAACGTTGCACATCATTAAAGATTAATGATTTTTCTACTCTTTTAAATACACAGATGGTCTCGGCTACAGCACCGGGATATCAGAACAGCTGACCAAACACATCATATCACAGCATGTACAACGGCCGGAGGGAGGGGAGGGGGGGAAATGTCAAATGTACACCAATTAAGTCATAAATCATAGGCCATAAATCATTTTTGTCACAACGTATATCATATTTACTACTACTGTGTTTAGAGCCAAGTGTCGGCCATTTTCTTTAGTCGTTCATTGTCTTACTTTTTCCACAATGCAATACAAATTTTACTGTTTTACTAAAGACAGCTGTGAGCTTGTTTTATGCTTCAGGCTTTCTCTTGCATCTTTAGTTAGTCAGACTAATTGTTAGACAAAATCTGAAGTAAATGGCTATGTTTATGCAACCAGCCCCTGGATTGGGACACTGATAGGGCAAATCAGATTTCAGCTGGAGCCGGTTCACCCTGTGGCCTATACCCTAGATCCGCCCCTGGTATCATACTATATAACAGGTTTCAGAGGGTCGTCCTGTAGATCAGAAACCATGTTGACTGCTCTGCTTCTGTTGTGCCTTGGAGCTTTTCTTTTGTTCCTCAAGCTCAGAATTTGGCGCCCCAAAAACTTCCCCCCTGGACCAACTCCTATTCCTGTCTTTGGAAACTTGCTTCAGTTAGACCACAAAAACCCATTAAAGGACCTGGACAAGGTAAGCACATGAGATCAATGCTGCATTAAGAATCAATTATCATGATTAGACATGCATAAAAAGATATGCATGCTGCTGTGATTCTGTCTGAAACACATGAATCTGTCTTTTTTTCAGTTTGCTCAGCGTTATGGATCACTCTACAGTCTGTATATTGGTAGGCAGCCAGCAGTGGTGTTAACTGGTCAGAAGGTGATCAGGGAGGCACTGGTCACACAGGGGGTGGATTTTGCTGGCAGACCAGACACCATGTTCATCAGCCACATAACACAGAACAAAGGTAAAGCAAGACTCACACAATACTAAACTAGTCTGCATACATCTCACATAATGCACAGAGAAGTGCATTGCACTGAATGAGAATTACAGTATAAGGAATATTATAGATCAAAACTCCCCTTTCTGGACTTAGAGCAGAGTGGTTTGTGTGTTTAGGGGTGGTAACAGCAGATTTTGGAGAGGGTTGGCGAGAACATCGGCGCTTTGCTCTGACCACACTGAGGAACTTTGGATTGGGGAAGAGAAGTATGGAACAGAGGATTCTGGAGGAGGTCAAATATATCTGCTTAATTCTGGAGGAATCTGCTGGTATGCACAACACCTTCGACAAATCAATGTTTCAAACTTCTTCATTTATGCAGCATTTACATAACATGACAGTTTTTTTTCCAAAATGATCAAAAAACATTCAAATTCAAGTATGATAAACATCTCTTCTGTTCTCTTCCTCTTTACCAGGAAAGTCAATTGACCCTCAATATCTCTTCCATCAGGCTGCTTCAAACATAATAGCATCGATTATTTTTGGGTCACGCTTCAGTTATGAGGATGAATATTTCAAGACTTTGCTCACAAAAATAGGACAACTTACTAAGATTGCCATTGGACCTTGGGCAATGGTAAACACAATTAAAAGTAAACTAGCATGTACTGTATTCAAATGAGTAGACTTTTAGCACCATCATCAATAATGAAGATAAGAAAAAGACACCCAAAGGCCTCCCAGAATTCCTGAGTTTACTCTGATTAGTCAAAGTAGTTTTTGACTTTACACAATTAAATGCCTGATCTACTAACCCAATCCATATTTACCTGTTTATCTTTTGCAGCTCTATGAAATAGCACCAGTAATAAGGATTTTCCCACTGCCATTCAGGAAAGGTTTTGATTATTTTGACCAAATCAAAGAACACAGTCTTAAAGTTATCAGTGAGCACAAGAAGTCACGGGTTGCCGGGGAGCCCAGAGACTTGATTGACTGTTACCTGGAGGAGATGGAGAAGGTCAGAGATTCACATGTGTTCAGTGGCATAGCCATGGGTGGGCCGGTGTGGCCCTGGGCCCACCCAGAATATTACAGATTATTCTTTGACTTGAAACATATATTTCTAAAACGGTTTAAACAAATGCATTTATTCTCATTCCTGAAAGTGTGGAAGAACTGCTTCTCTGTTGTTAAGAAAATTTGGTAAATAAAACATTTTGCAGAAAACATGGCCGATCCATATTTATTGAGGCCCACTCAAAAGTAATTTCCTAGTTACGCCCTTGTATGTTTTTGTGTGTTATTAGTTATTTTGATTCAATTTAGCACAATTGAGATTTATATGCTTTTATTTCAACGGTGTGTGAATAGGTCTTTTTGTTTACTTGTAGAGAGCAGATCAGAACACCACATTTGATGATTCACAGATGGTCACTTTGCTGTTTGATTTGTTTGTTGCTGGAACTGACACAACCTCAATCACACTTCGCACCTTAACCCTCTACCTGATGACCCACACGCACATACAAGGTAATGAATGCTTAATAAATAAAAAAATCAATGTTCAATCAATCAAATCCTGACAAAAATATGCATATTTCAAAATGCTTTCTTAGGAACAGCATAATTAAGATGCCAGTTTTGCTGTAGACATAAGCATTCATATTCTTTCAGTGTCTGCATGTGTCTTGTTTACACTATTTACACACCTTCAGAGCAATGTCAGAAGGAGATCGATGAAGTCCTTGGAGTTCGTGAAGATGTCACATTTGAAGACAAAAATGCCATGCCTTACGTTCAGGCAGTGATTCATGAGGGTCAGCGAGTTGCTGACATTGTTCCTCTTAGTATGTTTCACACTGCCAATACAAACACCAAACTCCAGGGCTACAACATCCCAAAGGTGACAATTACTAGAATTTTGACAAACTATCTACAGCAGTCACAATGGCACATTCCACTGACAAAAAAGAAAAAGCAGCTAGAAATAAGCAATCCATAAGCCAAACTAATATTTTGTTGTTGCAACTCCCAAACATTATTTTCCGTACAAGGGAAGATTGTCAAACTCTCTCTTTTTTAAATATCTGCTGTTCTTACAGGGGACAGTTATAATCCCATATCTGTCATCTGCTCTCAGAGAGGAAGGTCATTGGAAGTTCCCCCATGAATTCAACCCTCAAAACTTCTTGAATGAAAAGGGGGAATTTGTGAAGCCTGATGCATTCTTGCCTTTCTCAGCAGGTATGTTCAACTTAGATTCTATTAGGCAGTGGAGATTTATTTCCATGTACAGTGGACAATTATCATTATCAGTCATTTAGCCTTGTTAGTACTACATCCATTTGAGAGATGGAATTAATGCTCTCAGCTGTTTCAGCACACATACTTATAGTTAAACAAAAAAGGCCCTTTATATGATATTGAATTATGTATTTTCTGTTTCCTAGGATCACGTGTGTGTTTAGGAGAGAGTCTCGCTCGCATGGAGCTCTTTCTCATCGTAGTCACAATACTGCGGCGATTCCACCTAATATGGCCAGAAGATGCAGGAACACCAAACTTTACTCTTATATATGGTGGGACGCAGTCAGTAAAACCTTACCCCATGTGTGTACAACTACGTGCACAAGGGAAGACGTGTGAATCTTAGGTACTAGCCTTGTAATGCATAATATTTTGTTTGTATTTATAAGCCACAATTATTTTAGTAGAACATAAAGAATAAGACAATTAGATGGTCTGTACAGATGTGTTATATGACACTTTCATAACACCTTTTAAGACCATTATTGTATGTTTTTGTTTATTTGTTTATTATTGACCATTGTATTTCTTGTTAAAGAAGAACTCTTGTGCGACCATGAGTTCAAGCAGTAGTGTTTCATGCAAACATTTACTTTTTTGTGAAAACAACTTTATACAACCATTAAATAAAAATCAGTTTTTGATTACTGCTAGAGAGTTGTTCTAAATTGTTCTGTTCATATTGTAAATTTAAACTACAAAAAAAAAAATGCATGTTGTAAAATGCAGGGGTGTAAATTAACGAATTACAAATACTCACGTTACTGTAATTAACAACTTTTTCCCAAGAATTGTACTTTAAGTATTTTAAATATTGTATACTTTTACTTGAGTATGCTGTAACTACTTTTACTGCGCTATTTTCCCACCGTCTGTGTTCGATACTTCCCTGTCCTGATTTTATTTGTATCTATCAACATGATTGGCGAGAGACTCCCGTCAAATCAAATCACACTTAAAAACTTGAATGGCAGCTGCAAATCTGGCGCCATCTGTTATGGATGCCTCAAGCATAGTTCAACACCTGAATATCACAGTTGAACCAAACAACTTCTCTACCTCCTCTATTGTGCCAAGTGACCCTGCATTTTGTTTTGTTTTTTCATAGTTCTGAAAAAAAATTATGCGCAACAGTAACTCTATCTTGTTTGGCATTGAGGGAAATTTAGACCCTGCATGTAAACTGATTTTAAATGTAATTGTTTCATACATTATGATATTGAAAATAACATTTATATCTTTTCATTTCTGTAATCGTGTCGTCTTTTTATTTATTTTTTAAAATCAGATTCATGTGGTGTTTACAGTATCATAGATAAGTGATGCATTTTAAAAGTTGTCAATCACAAACACCTATAAAATACCTATATTTTTTATTCTTTCTGGCAAACAGCCATAAAAGGGAATGTAAATTACGGTATGTGTGCTACATATTTTAATTGCATATTTTAATTTTAAATGAGCTACTCTTTTTCTCTTTCTTGAGTAGTTTTTAGGACAGGTACTTTTACTCTACTAAAACTATTTTTTTTTTAAGTAGTAACAGTACTTGAGTATTATTTTTCAGTACTATTTCCACCCCTGTGTAAATGTGAATTAACATGAATTATACTGTATATAAAAAAAAAAAAACAAATAATCAAACTGGTAACACTTAATAATAACACAATAAGGTTCCATTCATTAACATGAATGCATTAGGTATCACAAACTAACAAGGTTTAATCAGGTTTAATTCAGAGCAGTGTAATTTTGCTTTTGGTTTTTATTTGACCCATGTATTCTTTGACTTGGAGTTGAATGATGAGTAACTCAAGGGTAGGAATGTAGAAAATGAAAAAAATGAATACATATTTTTTTGTCTTCAAAACTTTATTTAACAGAATTCACAAATGAGCATCTTATACTTCATTCAATTCAACATATCCTATAATGGTAGCCAGGTGAGGATTTAACAGAATTTAAGAATCAAATCAATTGTGTGTGTATCATACAAAACAGAGATTATGTGAAGTTTTAAAAGTCCAGCTATATTTTACCTACATTATCATCATCCCCGTGATATAGTACTGCAAGCCTGTAAAGCCAACCCGAATGTTCAAGAAAAAAATCTCTTTTAAAAATATTCAAACAATCAATAAAATACCAAAGAATTTACCAAAATTTCAAATCTCATTCAAACACACAGACACCCACAGTCCCTGAGAAATATTTAATGACTGATTCAGCTTCATGTCGGATTTCATTCCTATCCACCACCACATTTAAAAATCAGATTTGGTGCTCTGAGACTAGATGTGGTCTGATGGAAATTCAGTAAGGCTTATTGGATAGGAAACTCTGCAACATTTGGAGAGATGGACCAGGAGCCCACTGAGGAACCATGTGACCAGCTCCCTAAAAGGGTAGTATTGTATGTTACAATCTTTGATAAAAATGGTTTCAAACATATTATATTAATCTGCTTTGACTAAAAATGGCATTTAGAGCTTATGAGAAGATATATACAATGGAAATAAGCTACTTCATTTAGGCCTTGTCACCTACACCTGCCATGTAGGAGAAATTAACATTTTTTTGCTAAAAGGGATAGTTTACCCAAAAAATTATCATAATTTACTCACACTTATGCCATCCCAGATGTGTATTACTTTATTTCTTCTGCTGAACAGAAATTACAATTTTGAAAATGAAAAACAGTGCAAGTGAATGGTGTCCAAACTTTAAAGCCCCAAAAAGCAAATAAAGGCACCATAGACGATACAACTCCAGTGGCTAAATACATCAGAAGTGATATGATAGGTGTGGGTGAGAAACTGATCAATTTAAGTAATTTCTAATTCCAATATTACTATCTCCAATTTCAAATTCTTCTTCTTTTGTTTTTGACAATTCACCCTAGTTTTTGGCAATTCACTCTAGTAGGGGCGGCTGTGGCTCAGGTGGTAGAGCGGGTTGTCCTCTAATCGCAGAGTTGGCGGTTCAATTCCCGTCCCACATGACTCTACATGCCGAAGTATCCTTGGGCAAGACACTGAACCCCAAGTTTCTCCCAATGGCAGGCTAGCGCCTTGCATGGCAGCTCTGCTGTCAGTGTGAATGGGTGAATGAGAAGCAGTGTAAAGCACTTTGAATACCGCTATGGTTAAAAAGGCACTAAATAAGTGCAAATAAGACCATTTACCCTCTTCATACATGTTGCCACCTACTGGACAGCAAGGATAATTTATAGTAAAAAGGACTTATATATTGATCTGCTTCTCCAGTGGATTACTTACGTTTATTGAAACTTCACAGTTCTGGCCAACATTCACTTGCATTGTATAGACCTACAGAGATATGAGCTGGGATATTCTCCTAAAAATCTTAATTTGTGTTCAGCAGAAGAAAGAAAATCATACACATCTAGGATGCATGAGTGTCAGTAAATGAGTTTTGGGTGAACTATCCCTTTAAGACATCAGATCACAGCCAGTCAGACATATCTCCATTAAACAAACAAAAAAAGACTGCAAAGCATAGAAAAGTGAAAGATAGGCTTCATGGACTCAACTAACATTCCTGGAACTGACCTTGACGGTGAGGAAAGTGATGTTGCCAAACTGTTGGTAGAATCCAGCAATCTGGTTATCATACAGCCAGCGCTGGTACTCTGTGGTTGCCTTGTGGGGGAAGTAATCCAACATTAAACCTAGAAACTGGAAAACTTCCTAGTGAACATTAAGTCTAACAAACACAGGGTTTACCTTCTGTCCAAGCTGTTCAACAAACCACTGGTCTCCAAGGAAGTTACAAGCCATATCAGTATCTCCATTATAGACCAATGCTCTCAGACCCAAAGCCAATAGCTTCTCATAGACATCCTTGACAGTTTGGTAGATTGTGTGATATTGGCTTCCCACTACATCACTGCGCACACAGAGATGGAAGGCAATAACTGGACACATTCACAAACAAGAGAAAATGGAAAACACTGTGTGCACCCACACACATTAAATCATTAATGGGGGTGGGGGGGTGTGTGGGGGGTTCCACTGTGGATAGTACCTGGTACTTTTTAGAACCACCTCGGTCAAGGTTCCAAGTGAGCCAAGCCGATAATAAATGTGACGTCAAAACCCTGCAGATCACTGGTTGGTCAGAGAGAATTGTCACTACCAACAACTACCACAACACTAGATTTGCGACACGGTACATCAACCTGCTAGTTTTAAAGTTAGCAACAGCGATAGCAGTATCATTTGTTCATGCAACTTCTGAATTCTTAAAAGATATGGCTGTGAGCAAAACCATGCTGTGGTCAATAAACAAGGTGCAGACATCCCTCTCGTAAGTAGCCAAGGAGAGAACCCACCCACATTGAGGCTGCACTAAACATCAGTGGAAAAGCAAGCTCAGAAAAGTAAAGAAAGTCGTGTCGAACTGTAACGTGCAGTGGAAAAGTGCCATAAGAGAGGACTGTACCTGCAGATGTCCCATGGTGGTAGTATATCAGGGATGTGCAGTGCCTTCCTCACATCTCCTCGGTTAAGCCAGTTAATTTGAGCAGTACTATTGATGCATGGAGGCACTGCATTAACACTTGGAGTTCTTCCCACTAACTGAACACAGAAAAGAAAGCACAGTTCACTCTAACACATTCAGTAGTTAAAGTGCAAGTTAGATTTTCGGTTTTGTTATATACAAGTTGAGGGATCAGGCCTCACATGATTGGCTTCCCAATGCTTCCTGAACTTTCTAAAGAGGTGCATCATGGTACTCCGATAGGTCTTCTGAGATCCAATACCACCAGCACAATCAAGATACAGAGCATAGGAATTTAATCCAGAGTTATAAACTATATGAAATGCATGCGATACCTGTGAAACACAAAACTCTAGTCACCTAAACATGGCAATAGGTAAGGATGTACTACAACAATAGCGAGCATAGGTGTGGATGCATCCATGTTACCCAAACAGAGCAAGACTCTTTAGAATTGTTGTAGAAGTTACAGACTCCATTTTGGCAGCAGTTGTCATTCAGATCCTTCCACAGCCTACAAGCAAAAGGTGCATGTATTCATCAAAATATTTACTCAGTATTGCAACATAAACATACCAATGAGTGTCTACTTGTAGAAATAATGGATTAGCATACTGTTCTCCGAATAGCCCATGATAGTACCCAAAGTAGATTAGTGACTGGTCATTCAACGCAAAGCTACTAATGCCATTTCCCACAGCAAAGCCCTGTAAACCAATCAAATAAAAATGCAATATTAAAGTGAAAATTCTAATAAACTATTTGAAATAAATTTATGTTAGAACTTTTCTATAAAAAAAGAAAGAAAAAAGGAGGATCTGAATTCTATATCGAATTCTACTGTATGCAAAATTAGCGCATGTTCTGGAAATATAAATAATACATCCCAACATTAGACATTGTTAAAGTGAAGTTTTTAAAATGAAGTAAGCATACTTAAATTTACCTTAAAGTTTACTTTAAGCTGGCCACCTGTAGCAACTCTCAAACTGAGCGTTGGTGCGTAAATGCCTCCATAACTCTCACCAAAAATGAAAAACTCATTCTGGGTGAAATTAGGAAATTTGGCAGAAAAGCTCTGCAAGGCTAGGTAGTTGTTGTCTGCCACCTGAAGAAATATATAGATTTAAAAAAAAGGTACACATCAAGGTTTTCAGAGAGTAAACTTTACAGGTGTTTGTGAATGTGTGCATATTTACCTCATCATCATTAGTTTCATATTTTTGGTCGTCCGAGTAGGAATAACCAACTCCGGCAGGTGACTCAAGATACAGAATGTTGGCAATTTTATTCCAGCTGAATTCATTCTCATACAGAGTGGCTCCATCATCATTTACCTAAGGACCACGTAAAGAAATAATCAAACAAAAGAAAACCTGCCTGACATGAAGTTTGAAGCTTGAAGCTTGAAGCTTCAGCTTGAAGACTGAGATTACATAAATTATTTTTTTTCACTCTCTAAATGTAACTGGTCTTCAGTTCTTAGTACTTTTTATATAAAATTATGAATGTATGTGTTTACAAGTATCAACCTACATGGAATGGGCCATTCTCTGATAGAAACCCATCCAAAGAGCTGCAGCCTGGCCCTCCGTTCAGCCACAGAACGACTGGATCCTTAAGCGGGTCCCTCTGAGAAGTCACAAACCTGCCATGTAAAAAAACCTCCATGAAGTTGGCACCCCATATAATTAAATAATCACCAAAATTATTTCATTCGTTTGTGCCGCAAAAATTAACGTTTGTGCTGGTTTGGTGTTTGAGATATTAAGCATTCTTTTTTGATGTCACTCTCCACCCCATCTCGCTCAAATCGATCCAAACCGGTGCTGATCATTTGTGCTCGATTTGTACCGGTTTGTGCCATTAAAATGAACACTATCTAGTTCCATTCTTTAGAAATAACAGATTTAATTTGGAGCGGTGACGTCACTCTCCAACCCATGCTGTCCGAATTGCTCCAAACCAGTGGCATTCGTTTGTGCTCGATTTGTGCTGTTGAAAGAAACAATCTAACTAATTCCATTACAAAATTATCTCCCGGATAAACGCTTGTTTGTGCTCGCTTGGTGCAGGTTTCTTACCATTGCTTTTTTTAATATTGACAGTTTGATCATTGGCAGTAACTTCAAGCTTCAAATCCAAATCACAATCACAAATGCCCTGTATTTGTGAGTGCGGTAAAGTTAGTTTTATATTTGACATTCACGACAATACCCATTAAACTCTCTGTGCAAATCACATTTTCAAACCAAACCAACCTGGATATGCATGAGTAGATTTTCTTTGCCTAGCACAAAGCTGAATTTTTCATATCAATTTTATTAGCCCTATAAATCATTAAAACAATTTTACCATTTGATATTATGACAGCACAACAAATATGAAATGTTCTTAAAAATATTCCTTTCATGACACAAGACTCTGCTTGTGGAATTTACATTCTATATGTTTTCAAATAAATAAAGTATTGTAAATGTTTGTAATATTCCAATTCAATTCAACTCAATGACCGTATGACCTAGAGACATGAGACCAACTGTAAAACATTTTTTTTTCAGATTCAATAATCCTCATAAATCTATTAAACTCAATGACTATAAAATTATAATAGAAATAAAATAAGAAAAAAAAAGAAAAATATAATGTAAAAAATTATATAATTAAAAAGTACTTTTTATACAGATATTATAATTCTATAGTAATTGAGTTTAATAGATTTATAGGGATAATTGAATCTGTAAAAAAAGGACTGAACGTCCTTTGGAGCGATTCGGACAACATGGGTTGGAAAGTGATGTCACAGCCCTGAATCATATTTGTTATTTCTAAGGAAAGGAAATTGATAAAGTGTTAATTTTAATGGCTCAAACCGGCACAAATCGAGCACAAATGAATGACACTGGTTTGGAACGATTTAGACAACACGGGGTGGAGAATGACATCACCGCTCCCGAAAACATTTTTGCTGTATCTAAGGGAGGGAAATAGTTACAACATTTGTTTTAATGGCACAAACTGGCACAAACCGAGCACCAACGATCAGCACCGGTTTGGATCGATTTGAGCGAGATGGGGTGAAGAGTGACGTCACAGAGCCCAAAAAGAATGTTAATATCTCAAACACCGAAGCCCTCTTTTATTTTTATTTGTAGTAGAACCTTTGTCTATTGATATCTTGCATAAAAGTAGCTTTGAAGGTATTAATATATTTAATAGAGAGTTTCGTATCTCACAATTAGCAGATGACACAACTTTGTTTCTGAAAGATAAAGAGCAAATCGAACCGGTGTTACATACAATCTACTCTCAAATGCATCTGAACTTAGACTCAATTTATCTAAATGTAAAATCATTTGTTTATATAATACATCAGAAACCCAATTCAATTGTATACCGATCAGAAGTGAAGTAAAGTATCTGGGGATTCAGGTAACCAAAAATATAATGAGCAGACAGCACTTGAATTTTTCACCACAATTAGTTAAAAAGTATAAATTTAATAATTGGCTTCAAAGAGATTTATCTCTATTAGGCAAAGTTTTTTTTATCAAAAGCAGAAGGTTTATCTAGATTTGTTTACCCCTCCCTATCCTTATATATTGACAGCAACACTTCCCAAAAAATGTATAAAATTTTACTTGATTTTATATGGAAGAATAAATCCCACAAATTAAAGAAAAATATTTTGGCAAATAAAAGAAGCTCAAAGTTCTACATTTTGTAATTTACACTAATAACACATTTAAAATCAATTGGCTGAAGTGATGTTTGACTGGCAACGACTCTGTGGTATTTTATCCCCAATAATATATTTAATAGGATTGGTGGCCTCTCGTTCTTATTGAGATGTAATTGTTGGGAAAATACCTATAAAATTGGCTAAATTCCATCAACAGGCATTGTTAGCTTGGAAGTTGGTTTACAACCACAACTTTTCTCCCCACAAAATGATTCTTTGGAATAATATGGACATTAAGATAAAAAACAGATTGATTTTTTTGGGAAAATGGTTTAATGAAAACATTACTTTTATTGCAGACCTGTTTGATTGCAAAGGTGACATTTTGGTATATGAGGAATTTATGAATATCTATCAATATCCTTTGCCATTTAAAGATTATCAATCTGTTGTAAAGGCGATACCAGAGAGCATAGTATTTTGATTAAATCGTCTCCAACTTATGGTGTTGGTCATAAACAACTACCTCAGTTATTTTTGGGAGGAACGTTATTTTTAAGTACAGCATGTAATAACAACTTTATCCGCCAATTATCCCATTCGCAGTTAGCAATTGCACCAAGAGGAAAACATTTTTGGATGTTTTCTTTAAAGGAATAGTTCATCAAAAAAAATAAAACCTTACATCATTTACCCTCATGTCATTCCAGATGTTTATGACTTTCTTTCTTTTGCTGAACACAAATGACAATTTTTAGAAGAATATCTCAGCTCTGTAGGTCTATTCAATGCAAGTGAACTGGAGAGGATTTAACCACTCGTGTGATTAAATCCATAAGTTCTTAAGCGATCCAAATGATTTTGGGTGAGAACAGACTAAATTGTACTCCCTTTTCACTGTACATCTTGCCATTGAAGTCTCTAGGTACAATTATGATTTCATGCTTGATTACACATCCTAGTGCTTAAGGCATGAGCAGAGTGCTAGATGGGGTTACCATGCTAGGAAGAGTAATCGAGATTGAAATCCTGATTGCCAAGGAGACTGCTATCAAGATTTAGTCTTAGTGAAATTGGAGTTACATTTTGGTCTGTTCCTATCCAAAACAGATTGGAATGCTTTGGAAGACATGGATTAATCCACTGGAGTTGTACAGATTACATTTATTCTGCCTTTGTGTGCTTTTTGGAGCTTTACAATTTCGGTCACCATTCAGCGCAAGTGATTCAACAGAGCTGAAATATTCTTCTAAAAATCATTGAGTTCTGCAGAGGAAAGAAAGTCATACACATCTGGGATGGTATGAGGGTGAGTAAATTATGAGATCATTTTTGGGTGAACTATCCCTTTAATGTGTATGACTGAAGGGACACAAACCGCAGTACTTTCAAACCAAAGTGGGTTGCACAATTCTACTCAAACTAACAACAAATTACCCGAAGTACCATGGTAATACCATTCTGGGAATATGTCTGGCCACTATTTACATATATTTTTAAAGTCTTATTTTTACATTCCTATGTAACACTCTGGCAGAACATCAGAGTTGTAAATGCGGAACTCTGAATGTATAAGTGCTGGACTTATGATCAAAAAAGCATGCACTCGGAATGTATACATTTTATATAGAAAACTTACCAATAGTGCAAAAACTTGCCAGGACTGGCCTTCAGATATCCTGACCACTGGCGGTAATTGGGTTTAAAGGACATTCCCGGCAGATCCAGCACTTCATCTGGATCGTACATGCCGCACGCGACATGCACACAAATGGTAAATAGATAAAACAAGATGCGCTGAGAAAACATTTTGATGAATGTTTGAAGAAGGTGGACGGAATGTAGTTGACCTGTACGTTCTTATGACCTGAGGTTTTTGATTTTCCCGTCCAATGTCGGTCATATGACTTTAAAGTCGTCAGGTGATTCTGCACAACATTAGCCAGACACTGTACTTCCGCCCTCACTGCACATCTGTGTGTGTGAGTGTGCGCGCGCGCGTGCGTGCATGCGCTTTTGTTCAATTATCATTCTACCACACTTTTCCAGTCTCAATGAGCATTATGTGTATGGAAGCAAATCTGTTATACAGTCTAAAATGCAATACACAAAATGGCAATTGCATTTATTTATTTAACCCTCTACCGCACAGAGTAGCCATATGGCAACATTGTGTTTCTGTTAATTTCCTTGCCACTGTCTCTTTAATAAAACATGCTAGATTTGAAGGGGGGGGGGGGCTTTAGAAAATGATGTGCTTTTGTTATGTCACATGACATAGCCTACAGTACTTTTCTGTGGCGCGATTTCTGACATAACTGCAGTCTTTAAATCGAAGTTGCTGAAAGCTGACTAAAACGTCAGTAAGAAAGAAAGACCAGCCGATTTCACCTCAGCAAATAAACGGTAAACATCACGTCAGATAAGTTATGATGACATATTATCACTCCAAAAAGTTTTTATGAAATTAGTTTTTGGTAAATCGATAAAAATAAAAAAAAATCGTGCAGAAGTGGCAACACTGTGCATAAGTTGAATTACTACAATAGTTTATCTAACTCGCGGGAATCTGTTAAGCTGTTCAAACAATAACAGCATTAATTCTAGTGATATAATGGTTAGTCGTATGTTAAGGACCGTCTGGCATTTGTATAATGGATACATTGAATTTAAACGGCACTTTTCCTTCTGATTAGATATGAATACAGGTAGCACAAATGGCACATCATTTAGCACAAGCATGACACACACACTCACGCACTCAATACATTGTGTCTCAAAAGGGCAGGTGTAAGTATCCAGGTTGGCTGTAAGGGTACTGTTAGGGCGAATTGCACCAAATGTGAGGTGTACTTGTGCCTCACCTCTGAAAAAAACTGCTTTTTAAAGTTTCATAATGAATAAAGGATTATGGGGGGGGGGGGGGGGGGGGGGTGTTCATAGTCTTACTAATGCATAATGTTGAATTTACATTAACTGCAATGCTTTGGGATTTATGGTTCCCAGATATTCAAAGTTATGAACAGTATATTTGTTTTTAACTGTATATGTTTGAATTTAAACAAACAATATTTAAACAATATTCTTAAAACATTTAATGAAATTCAAAGAATATAACAATTGTTCAGCAAACAAAGAATTAAATTAATAAAATCCAAAGTTGTAGAAATGTATGTTTATGGTATATATATATATATTAGTGCTGTAACGATACACCAAACCCACGATTCGGTTCGTATCACGATTTTTGAGCCACGATTCGGTTCGTATCGCGATTCGATCACGGGGGCGGGGATTGGGGGTGAAAAAAAAGAGAGATTTTGAGAGAAAAAAATATACCGGTATTTTTATTAAATAACATTTGAAAAACCTGTAGTATAAACTGAACACCAAAGAACAATATTAACTATGCAAATTATTAAACTAAACTAGGCAGTGTAGGCTGCTGCTTTTGGGTTGTTTTCTGTGCTCCAACTAAATTGATTTCGGGATGGTGCCGTAGGATATCTGCATGTTGGACGTGTTACCGGTTCACATTTGAGGAAGCTTCTTAAAACACTTAGCCTACGGCAAATTGTGTGGGTCTTGTAGACTACACGATTGCCATCCTTATTCTCCACCGCTAGCCGAAATGTTGCCATACTGCTGACTTAAATGTATTGGGAGGGTCCGCAATCTCTGGGTTGTTTTCCATGTTTCCTCACGTTATTTAACTAGCTCGCGTCACTTGGAAAGGTATAGTCACATGATACGTTGGCTACTAGGCTAACATGTAAAAAGACGCTTACAAGTAAACTTTTTTTAATAGTTGGTTGGGATAAGTCACTGAGTATTTAATTATAGAATATCAAATAGGTTGTGCGATTATTGTCTAAAAAAAATCTCCATGTTTTCGGTGCTAATGCGGTGATGATAAGGGGCGCTGCCAATAAAGCTCCTAAAATCTGTCACAAAGAACTGGCAAAAGTAATGATTATGAATGTCAAATATAGCAAGGAGACATTTTAATTGTTTATTAATAAACAAGTGTTTTCTGTCAGTGTCTATTGCAAGATGAAGTTGACGATGCTGTCTCGCGATCTTCAGTGAACGTGTAACAGGACATAGAGTCAGAATAAGACTCGTTTACAGGTTCTTTACAGGACAAGTAATTTTGGGTGGGCATCAGCAACCAAGAAAAATGCTTCACTGACCAAGACTTGTTTCAAATATATATATAACAATTTTATTTATACAAACTGTCATAAGTTAAAACACAGTAGGGAGAAGCAGGCTAAGAACCATCATAATACATGCATGATATATTTAAAGCCTTAAATTGTCTAGACATTCAAACACAAGTTAACAGGCTTATAACTGCAAGGCTATCAACATACCAATTAATTTTCAGCAGGGGTTTCAAAAAACCCTTTTGTCCCACATGCATTTAATTAATAAGTTAAGTAATCACCCAATACACAGCAACTCAGTACATTTCCAGCACACAAATTCATAAATACCTTACAATAAATACACACCACACAAAATATCAAAAAGGTACATACCAGGAATACCAATCAAGCTGAATACATAACTGTCGTTGATTCACTACAGTGGTGAAGCATGGAAATCAAGAGAATAACCTGCTCTCATACCCCCAC
Organism: Moxostoma hubbsi; assembly: GCA_032164185.1. Classification (NCBI taxonomy): domain Eukaryota; kingdom Metazoa; phylum Chordata; class Actinopteri; order Cypriniformes; family Catostomidae; genus Moxostoma; species Moxostoma hubbsi. The sequence goes on along the minus strand of JAVLUX010000002.1, from coordinate 21,367,625 downwards.
TGAATGACATACACACACAAATACAAGCGCCGGGGACCACTGGTTAATACTAACTAGACCTTGCACCCCGGCAAAAGATATCACAACAAATCAAACATTAAATCAGACAGTTAAAATACCTTAAATCCAGACTGCTGGCCTCCTTACCTGCTACCGGACGTGGGTACCCTGCTCGGATAAACATCCAGGACGGCCGCACCCGAATTACTCCGCCATCAAATTGTCCCTCCCAATGTACTTGCATGCACGATATACGACAATAGACGACCCACGTCCCAGCACGGCAGCGTTAGGTTTGGAGCTCAACAGTCTCAAACACACAAAGAAAAACCCCTCCCCAACACAAGAAACATACCAGCTTTATAACTCACGATCGCATTAATCAAATGATCAACAGGTGTGCGGTCCCGTTCACCGCCAAATGAGGGTGGGAACGCTGCTAACACAGTCACTCCTCTTATTTATATTCAACAGCCTACAACCACCCCCCCTACTCCAAATGTGTCCTCACATTTCCCCCAGTATCACATTTGATACCGCTGAGGCAACAGTCCCCTAGTGGCCCGAGTAGACCGTCGTAATTCCTCAGTTTCCACTTGCTGGTGATGTGTGCTTAGGGGACCTTCCCTCTGGGATACATGCGTCACTGCCCCAGCAACATCTACATCACAGTCCGTCCCTCCATCGTTCTGGGAAGGTGCCGCTGAACCTGTAACACACCCTCCCACCCAAGGATACATCCACCAGTCACTCTGCATTTTATTCACATTACAATCTGGAGATAAAACATCCTTTTCCTCTAGGGGCACAGCTGTTTCAAATTTGCATGGGCTTAACATATTGCGATGCAACACTCTCTCTACACCCTTACCCCCTTCCAACTTAACCACATAGACAGGTACATCAATATTAGGTTGTGACACAATAACATATGGATGCCGTTCCCATTTATCATCCAGTTTACCTCGCACCCTAGACCTCTTATTCAGGACCATTACCCTCTGACCCATCAACAATGGTTCCCCATTGACCTTACGGTCAAAACCCGTCTTTTGATGGAACTGAGACCTTTGAATCTGTTTCCTGGCCTGGCTATAGGCCGACATTAACCTATTATGGTGGTGATGCACCCAGCTGTCCACAGTCCCAGAAAATCCCTCTTCCAGGCCCAGCATCACATCCATAGGTAATTTAGCATGGCGGCCAAACATTAAGAAATAAGGGGTGTATCCTGTAGATGGGTGCGGCATGTTATTATAAGCCTGCACAAGTTCTGCCACATATTGGTCCCAGGTCTCCTTCTGGTCATCCTTTAATGTACCCAACATACTCAAGAGTGTCCGATTGAAACGTTCACACTGTCCATTCCCTGCAGGATGGTATGGAGTCGTATGGGACTTATTGATGTTATACAATGAGCAAAGTTCTTTGATGACTTTTGACTCAAAATTGGGACCCTGGTCAGAGTGCAGCTGATCGAAACCTCCAAATGGCTGTATTAAGTGCTCCCAAAGCACCTTGGCTGTGGTCACTGCTGTTTGATCCAAAGTTGGTACTGCCACTGCATACCGGGTAAAGTGATCCATCATGACCAAAATATTACACATTCCACTACGCGAGGTCTCCAAGGATAGAAAGTCAACAGAAACAATGTGTAGAGGATATTCTGATTTTATAGGAACCAGAGGGGCACTCACTTTGTTAACTGGGGTTTTCCGCAGACTACAGCGAACACACTGGAGACACCACTTCTCTACTCCTCGTGCCAGGCCCGGCCAAAAGAAACGTCGACGTATCAAACCCAGGACCTTATCCACCCCAAGATGTCCGGCCTGGTCATGCACCCATTCCAAGACTTGACTCTGCAGACAATGGGGCACTATCACTTGCTTCAGCTGGTCAAGAGTCTTTGGATCACATACCTCTCTGCAAAGCAACCCCCCCTCAACACAGAGGCGAGTCCAATGTCGTAACAACATCTGGGTTGGCCGATCCTCTGCTGCTCGCTCTTTCGGGGCAGGTCCTCTCCCTCGGTCCATGTAGACCCATAACCGCGACACTACAGGATCAGTACGTTGGGCCCTGACCCAGTCGGACAGCAAACTGGGGCCAAGTCTGTCCTCTGGGTTTCTCTGTGCTGCTATTCCACCATCCCGGCATTCCTTTGGATGCTCCCTCACTGGAACAAAAGCCTGCACACAGGCACGAACTACTTCAGGTGCCACATATCCGATCCCGCCATAAGGGGCAATCCAGTCCTCGGCTGGACTACCTTCCATTTCATCCGTAGGCCACCTGGACAGGGCATCAGCGTTTCCATTTGTGCGCCCAGATCTATAGCGCACCTCAAACTGGAACCCTGCCAGCTGGGCTGCCCACCGCTGCTCCACTGCACCCAGGTTCGCTGTATTCAAATGAGCCAATGGATTATTATCTGTGAAAACAGTAAAGGGAGACACAGCAAGATATTCTCTAAACTTTTCCACTATGGCCCATTTTAAAGCCAGTAATTCCAGTTTGAATGAGCTGTAATTTTTATCATTCCTTTCAGCTGGACGGAGACTTCTACTGGCATAAGCAATCACCTTCTCCTGCCCCTCCTGTACCTGTGCCAGCACTGCCCCCAGGCCTGCCTGGCTAGCATCTGTGTACAACAGGAATGGCAACTGAAAGTCAGCATATGTCAATATTGGTGCTTGTAGGAGGCTAAATTTTAATTTCTTGAACGCTGCATCCTGTGCCTCTCCCCATGCCCAATGGCCTTTTCTACTTGGGGCAGATTTGGTGCAGCGCTTCGATGTACCCCACATCATTGAATTCAGGGGTGATGCAATCTGGGCAAAACCTTTGATAAAACGCCTGTAGTATCCTGCTAGGCCCAAAAAAGCTCGAAGTTGAGTAATATTCTGCGGAGTTGACCAGGACTCGACTGCCCGCAGCTTCTCTGGGTCTGGTGAAACTCCACCTTCTGCAATCACATGACCCAAATACTGGACTTTAGTCTGAAAAAGTGAACACTTAGTAGGTTTAACTTTTAAGCCATAGTTCCCCAACCGACTAAAAACCAAATCCAGGTGGGAAATATGAGCCTCAAAGGATGGAGAAAAAATAATTATATCATCCAAATAAAGCAGCAATGTTTCAAAATTTTGGTCACCCAGACAGCTCTCCACCAGTCTCTGAAAAGTTCCTGGGGCATTACATAACCCCATCGGCATCCGATTAAATTCAAATAGTCCCATTGGGGTCACAAAAGCAGTCTTTTCTCTATCAGCTGGGTGCACCCCCACCTGCCAATACCCATGTGCCAAATCCAATGTTGAAAATATACTAGATTTTTTCAATGAGGCCAATGATTCCTCAATTCTGGGGAGTGGGTATGCATCTTTATGAGTAACCCCATTCAGCCGCCTGTAGTCTACGCAAAAACGAAGGGTGCCGTCCTTCTTTCTGACTAGCACTACAGGTGCTGCCCAAGGACTATAACTTTCCCTAATGATCTCATTGTCCATCATATTCCCCAAAAGTCCCCTGACCTCTTGATACAATTTTGGTGGAATTCTATTATATCGGTCTCTAATTGGCGCAGAATCACCCGTAGGTATAACATGTAGGACCTTATCAGTATACCCATAGTCTTCCTCATGTTCTGAAAAAACACTCTGATGCTTGGATAATAACTTAGTAATCATCTCCTGTTGTTCAATGGTAAATTGTAACGGATCTAACGAAACCGCTACCGGCCAAGACACATATTCCGATGGTGATTCCTGCACTCTAGTCTGCCTGACCCCTACCTCCACGGTCTCCTCATCTAATGATCTTAACTCAACTTCTCCTTGAGATTTCAAAGGGCATAACTCCACATCAAAAATATGCCCTATCCGACAGCGCTTCAAAAGTGTCACTGGAGCTGGGGAAAGATTCAATATTCGGACCATGACTCTACCCTTCGCCACTGTACTAAGTGACCGGGCCACCAGTAACTGCCCTGGCAAAGCGCCTTCTTGAAGAGGCTCTACCAAACCCACATAATCCTTTCCATCAGGTCGTAAACGTGCACAGGCCTCTACCACAACCTCCGAATGAGCTGGAATGACCTTCAGTCTTCCTTGTGGCCAATAAATAGAACTTACCTGCCCTAACTCATCAGAAAATTTTAACAAATCTTCACACACAGAAAACATTTGACGCCACACCTTAACTTGGGCTACACTTCCTAACCCCAAACAGCTGTCCCCAGCCTGCGTCATCAAAAATTCTCTACATTCTCTGATTACATTCATACCAATCAATCCTGGATATAATGACCCACAGGAATCTTTAACAATCAATACTCCTCTTTTTGGTATTATTTCTCCACATATGTTTAAGTCCACCTCAATATACCCAATATATGGAATAACTAACCCATTAGCAGCTACCAAATTAAACTTTTGAATGGGTGGGTGTATTGTCGGCCTTCCAGTTTCAAAATGTTTCTTAAAGTAACTTTCTGTCAATGTCGTCACTTGTGACCCAGTATCAATTAAACAAGGTGTTTTAACCCCTTGTATAACTACTTCGACTACCGGACATTGCCCTATTAAATGTTCTTTGTTCTCCAATTGGCCACTACCCAAAATACCCACTGTTTGGGCCTGCACAGTGGGTTTTATTAGTTTTAAAGACCCCTGTGCTCCATCCACAACCCTACAACGCCTTTCAATGTGGCCAACTTGCTTACAACTACGGCAAATAGGTCTTCCCTGATGGTCGAATTGATCAGAGTCTCTTCGACCTCCCCTTAACTCATTCCTAGTTCCTGCACCTTCGCTTCTTGGTAGCAGATTCTGTACACCCTCACGCACTTCTTTAATCATTCCAGCCACAATTTCTTTTATTTCACCTTTCAACTGCAAAAACACCTCCTGTCTAATTTCCTCAACTAATTTTGTTGTATCCAGGTAGGGTTTACCTGGACTGTTGCGGCTACTGCTGTGCCATTTCCCAAACTCATCAGCTCGTAAAATTGCTTCCTCTTTAACCTCCAAAAAAGCAACATTTGGTGTAACTCGAACCATACTCCGAGTTCCCTACGCAATCCTACATCCAGCAGTCCTGAAATAAATTGATCTCGTAAAATATTACCCCCAGTAGTACCATCCCCCCTACCCCCCAGACGGTTACTTAATTCTTGAAGTGCAGGGCAAACTGTCTAACGTTCTCATTGGTCCTTTGTTTACGAGTAAAGAATTGTGACCGGAGGTTAGCAAGGGGGACTACATCTCCATAGATGCCTTTTAAAAAGGTCAAAATCTGCTCAACAGTTACACGCTGAGCTACTGGCAAAGCTAGTACTTCCCTCTTTGCTTCGCCCTCCAGATTACTTACCAGAGCTGAAACCTTTTGTACATCAGAAAAAGGATATATGTTAAACATTGATGTCTGAGCGGTAAGCCACTCCTGAAAACCATTCTGAGTAGTTTGTTCACCATTAAATTTTGGACCCCACAGTGTCCCCATCATCAAAGGAACATAACCATATTTGTATTAGCTGCCTGACTCTGACCTATATTAGAGGATAAACCTTTTGCTTCCTGACCTGCTGATAGGTGGAAGATGGCTCCCCTAATTGTTGTACAGTTGACATTTTTCTTGACTATTGCCCAAGGTCCAGAATGCCGAAAATACGCCAAGTTGTAACAGGACATAGAGTCAGAATAAGACTCGTTTACAGGTTCTTTACAGGACAAGTAATTTTGGGTGGGCATCAGCAACCAAGAAAAATGCTTCACTGACCAAGACTTGTTTCAAATATATATATAACAATTTTATTTATACAAACTGTCATAAGTTAAAACACAGTAGGGAGAAGGCAGGCTAAGAACCATCATAATACATGCATGATATATTTAAAGCCTTAAATTGTCTAGACATTCAAACACAAGTTAACAGGCTTATAACTGCAAGGCTATCAACATACCAATTAATTTTCAGCAGGGGTTTCAAAAAACCCTTTTGTCCCACATGCATTTAATTAATAAGTTAAGTAATCACCCAATACACAGCAACTCAGTACATTTCCAGCACACAAATTCATAAATACCTTACAATAAATACACACCACACAAAATATCAAAAAGGTACATACCAGGAATACCAATCAAGCTGAATACATAACTGTCGTTGATTCACTACAGTGGTGAAGCATGGAAATCAAGAGAATAACCTGCTCTCATACCCCCACTGAATGGACATACACACACAAATACAAGCGCCGGGGACCACTGAGTTAATACTAACTAGACCTTGCACCCCGGCAAAAGATATCACAACAAATCAAACATTAAATCAGACAGTTAAAATACCTTAAATCCAGACTGCTGGCCTCCTTACCTGCTACCGGACGTGGGTACCCTGCTCGGATAAACATCCAGGACGGCCGCACCCGAATTACTCCGCCATCAAATTGTCCCTCCCAATGTACTTGCATGCACGATATACGACAATAGACGACCCACGTCCCAGCACGGCAGCGTTAGGTTTGGAGCTCAACAGTCTCAAACACACAAAGAAAAACCCCTCCCCAACACAAGAAACATACCAGCTTTATAACTCACGATCGCATTAATCAAATGATCAACAGGTGTGCGGTCCCGTTCACCGCCAAATGAGGGTGGGAACGCTGCTAACACAGTCACTCCTCTTATTTATATTCAACAGCCTACAACCGCGCCAGAGAGAAATGCACTTTTCATACGGATTACAGAAGCAGAAAGCAGTCTGTATCTTTCGTTTTGAATTGTTCGTTTTAAAAGTAAACATTTCGATATAAATATATTTCTCTGGTCTGTGAGGCAAGTAGCCTACCTTATACGATGAGTTTCGGTTCTCCAGTTCAGGCGCCGGCGACTCCGTGATTATCTATCGATATTTACTTCTTATTTATTAAATCCAGGCAATTGGTTGATGAAACATTGATTAAAATTGAGATACAATTAATGCAAAATGAAATTCACTTTAAAGAAAGGCTTTGTGCTTTCTGTTTGAGGTCTCTTTGAAAGTTTTAGTGCCGCTTCCAGAGAACTGTCACATCCTTACATTGTTTTTTCCTCATAAATGCGAACACGAAAAATAAAATAAAATAAATATTTTATGTTCTGGGGAGAGCCAACCCTTCTTCATCTGGTGGGTAGTATTAGGCCTACTTTTGGTTTGTACAGTGTAATTCACAGAATTATAAAAATATATATTTTGCCACCTAAAAGCTAAAGATGTTTTGTGTCACGTCCGTAACGCATGTGTATTTCCCTCATATTAAATATAAAATGCATGTGTAGACTTATATTTTTCTAATGTCTGGACATTTACTGGACTTTATTACGGGAGTAGGCTATGGATATATAAACAGAAGTTTCAATATATTGGTATTAAATGCATTTTCTGAGAATTTATATTTCAAGTTTTGACTGCAAATGTCACATCCATAACGCTAAAATTGCCCAATTATCCTCAACTAGTTTTGTGGTGTAGGTCTACGTATTTTATAATGTTAACTTATAATAATGTTAACAAATAATACTAATAGTAATTTAAAGATGCGGTAGCATTGGATCTGGATGGGAAGGATAACTCTGGGAGTTGGAAGGGGTGTGTGTGTCGCGATTCTCCCTTCTCACATCGCGATACCGGTTCGTGGACCTGAGTATCGCGATTTCGATTTTATATTGCGTATCGTTACAGCCCTAATATATATATATATATACACACACACACACACACACATATACCCCCCCCCCCCCCCCCCCCCCCCAAAAAAAAAAACAAATTTATACAGCTTTTCAAGTTATTCTAAGAAAAGAAAAAGATTCAAATATTTTTTTCAAATATCAGTTTGCGGTAGAGAGGCAGTAGTTCGTCAAACTGGTTGTCATTTCTAACAGATGTTTCTTGATGGGGGAGGAAGACTTGGCTGAGGAAGCAGCCAAACATGCCAGAGAGTGACACAACAGTACAGCGCTGGCGTGTTTCCAGAAAAGTTATTCATAGTTTATGTTAGCAAGAGTTGATGTTACTAAGAGTTGACGGTATTGTGACTTAATGTTTTGACTTGACGCTACTGAGTGAAAGCACCAACAGAAGGGTGCAGAAGGTAGAAAATAATGCCCGACCTAAACTATGTCATTGCTTCCTGTCTCCTCTCCGTGCCCGAACCTTGAGCTGTTACATATGGCCATCTAAATATGTGTATATTAATAGGTCTGTACAGGATATAATTAATAGTAGAACTTTGCCTTTCAGAAATTCAAATGAATCTCTTTGGGATTCTGTTATTTGATTAGGCCTATTTGTCTGTCATTTTTTAGTTATTCCATCACTCTGCAGATTTATGAAAGTACATAATTACATAGAATATATTATTTAGTATTTTACATTAAAGGAGCGATATGTAACATTGACAAAGTGTTTAAAATGGGTGCTGCAGTCCAAATTCAAAAATATTGGAGAGAGTTGTCTCCCCCGCCCCCTCCCCATGTTGAGGACACGCAACAGGAACGAGCAAACTGACAATGGCAAGCAAAGAGTCTTACACTGCAAACGTATACATTAGCAGATCAACTTACAATGTTTTGATCATTTGTAAATTATAAACCAGCTCATGTTAATTTTTCATAACTCAGTCAATGTTTTTAGCTAGATGTGCTTCCATGGCTGCAGTGTGCTGTGTTTGCCCTTTAACCTGTTTCAAATCTGGCAATTCAGAGTAGACTATACTGGCTGTAGCATTGGTTTCGGAGAAGCCAGTATTTCAATTTAGCCTGTTTCCTAAATCTCTGATAACATATTATGCTAATTGTATGCTTTAGTACAGTAAATATATTACATATTGCACCTTTAAATTACCAAAAAAAGCAAGCAAGAATTGGATGGACCAGCTAAGTCGAGGTTCCAGGCGAGCCGAGCCGATACTATATGTGATGTAAAAACCCTGCAGATCACTAAATTGTTAGTTAATTAGAGACTTGTCTTTGAGTGGTAGAATATTACTGTCAAAGGCTGAAGAGTTGTCAAGATTAGTTTATGGAGCAATGGTCTTAGATGTTCCACAGTCAATCATTAAACAGGTTAAAGAGAAAATGTATAACTTCATTTGGAATAATAAGCCACATTACATAAAAAGAGATGTATTATGTAACCCTTTTCTTCAAGGTGGTGTAAATGTTATTGACTTTGAAATATCTAATAACATTTTTAAGAATTGTATTAAATCAAATAATAAATTGTGGTACTATATCCCAAATTTGATTTTTAGCAGAGTTGGTGGTATCGAATTCCTCCTCAACTGTAGGAAATTCCCATTAAACTGTCTAACCTTCATAGGCAAGCACTGTTATAATGGCTGATGGCGTATAAACTCAATTTCTGTCTTCATAGATGCTTGATTTAGAATAATAAGGACATCAAGTATAAAATAAAACCCTTTTCTTTGAATATTGGTTTAAAAATACAAAAAATCTTATCGGTGACACAATTGTTCCACCCCAACGGTTATCTACTTCCATACACTGAATTTTTAAACAAATATAAACTTACAGTATCTGCTAAGGAATACACAAATGTCTTTGATGCTATTCCATCTGGACTCCTTCAGTTTTTGCATTTTGCTGAAGTTGTAGATTTGAATAGTACTGTTGATTTTAATTTAAAATTAAATGGTTTGAGTATTATTGATAATAAATGCAAATATAGTTTCCTTAGACAGATTTGCCAGCCAGTTTATATACTCCCAGCAAAAAGCTTTTGGAGTTCACATTTTCAAGATATTAAGTGGGAGGATGTTTTCATGGTCTTTAGGAGTGTCATGTCTAGATGTGTTTTTGTTCATGTGTTGTTTTCATGTCTTTTATTTTGTAATTCTAGTTCCTGTTTCATGTCATGTGGTTCCCTTGTCATGCGATTTCATGTTTCCCTTCATGTTCATGTGTCTTGTTTTCATTGGTTTATTGTCTTATCAGTTCTAGTTTGTCATTGCTTTAAGGTTATTAGTCTTGTTATCTTGTTTATAGTTATGTCTGTTTATTGGTTTTCTTGTTATTGTTTAACCCAATGTATGTGTATTTAAGCCCTCATGTCTGCCATTGTCTCTTGTCAAGTATTGTTAATGTAACTTTGTTTGCTAAGTCAAGTTTATGTCTATAGTTTTTTTTATATATATATAGTTTACCATTTCATCACACTAAAATCATGTTTACACACATCTCCTTTGTCAGGGTTTCTCAAACTTTTTTGAACCAAGTACCTCTTTCATAACCTCAAATTCTTCGTGGACCACCACCCCACCACCATCACAACAAATATGATATTATTTACTAAAAGTATGAAAATTATCTCCTTAATGAGTTCCGAGTTTAAATACATAATTTTTTTATAAACCTTTTTATATAGGTTGTTTGAATATGTTCTAAACTTCTGTTATGTCGTATTTTTATACTAGTCAATAGCTTTATATTGAGTCATTTTTTTTATTGCTTATTTGATTACAACATTGAAATATTCAAATTTCAGGGATTTTCAACAGACCCCCTGGCTATTTGAAAAGGACCCCAGTTTAAGAAACATTGCTTTATGTCTTGTGGCTTTACTTTTGAAAAAGTATTTTAACTTTTAAAAATTGGCCCCGATTCACTTCTATTTTAAGTGCCTCACTGTATCCCAGATTTTCTTTTTTTTTTTTAAGAACAGGAGGGACGAATCAAAATCCATTTTTGTGGTAATCAATATTTTTCCACGAATGCTGTTTATTGAGCTTAACTTGTATTGAACCCAGAGTATTCCTTTAATTACATTTTTACAACAAATTAGTTTTATGAACCATTTACAATTTTGCTTGTGTTTCATAAATGAGACCCTGTAATTCAACCTGGCTTTCAAAAATGTGACTTACTCTTATCCCAACAATGAAAATCAATTAAATACATCTTTAAATGACACAATCGCCTTTATTATTTTTCTCATTTTACTTCACTCGCACAATAAATACGTTCATACAGTTTTTAACAGTATGATAATGTTGTGCTCATTAGTCACATAATCACAAGATGACTTGCAGTTGAAGAACTGTTAGACACTTGATCAGGTCTCCATGTTGACCTAGGAAAAGCATCCAAATGAAGTGAAGCTTAGATCCGAGTGCAATGTCAAAGAGGAATAGTGGGGCAGACTATCAGAAACAAGACAGAATGTAACAGCCATAGAGCAATCTCCTGTCGCAGCATACTTTAATCTACTTGGTGACCTGGTGAATGGCATGTGCAAGGTATCCCACATTTCCAGAAGTTACACCAGCAACACTGATACGGCCATCTTTAGTCATGTAAACAGAGAACTCCTTTGTCAGACGCTCCACCTGAAACACAATAAAGAGCACTGTTGGAGCATCAACTGTAAAAATGTAATAATAATAATACAGGTAATACAGAATTCAAGTAAACTTGGTGCAATTATATTAGTTAATCCAGCAATTAGCAAATCCAACAATTTGCCCAATGAACTTTTCTGGAAGTTACTTAATTATTGTATGTAAATAATTTACCTGCTCAGGTTTGAGCCCAGTGAAGCAGAACATGCCGATTTGGTCAATTACATGCTGCCAGTTGTGAGTGGATCCCTCCATCTTTAGATTAGACACCAGCATTTCTCTCATCTTTATGATACGGCCTGCCATGCCCTTCACCTCCTCTAACCTAAAGAGACACAAACACATGCATAAATTATCACATTAAAAAAGCCTGTCATAGGAATATTTTCCACACACAGGCAATTAACTACTGTGAAAGAGAGTGGGGGGAAAGGAGTATTCTGCAAATGTACTGTAGGTATGCCTGTCTCACCACTCAGAACGCAGCTCTGGTGTGTTGAGGATTGTGGAGGCAATGCGTGCTCCATTCATGGGTGGGTTTGAGTAAATGGGGCGAATAAGGATTTTCAGTTGAGATTCCACCCTTTTTGCTTCCTCAGCATCAGAGCACACCACCGTGAACCCTCCAACACGCTCTCCTACAACACCAAAACAAAATTGTGGATTACAATTTTGGATGAACAACGGTTAGATGGCTTTTAGCAAGTGCTCCAAAGTAAAATTATCTTATATGTAAGATCTTAGCTGTGCTGTACTTTAATCTAGCAGACGCTTTTATCCAAAGTGACCAACAAAAGAGGACTCCTGACATTTTCCGTAGACAATGGATGTATTTGCTGGACTAATGTTCATGATGTTCTTGATTGGAAACTCTTGATACGGTGTCAGTATTATCCTAAATTATAAATTAAATTCTGCTATAATGCACATTAAACAGTCTGAAGTACCTCTGATTTGTATTTAAAGGACACACTGTGTTTAAAAAGAGTATTCCGGGTTCAATACAAGTTTAGCTCAATCGAAAGCATTTGTGAAATGTTGATTACCACAAATAAAATTAAAACTCAGCCAATCTGTAAGCATTAAACACTAACAATTTCAAAGACATAGCCACAAGACTTAAACAATGTGTGCTAACTTGTTTTTAGAGTGATAAAATCACTTACATTTTACATCCAAAGTTACATAAACTTTTACAGATATATACAATTTTATTTTCCATGACGACGTTTCACTCTTAACCCTAAAACTCTGATTTAAAGAATTTCACAGCTCAAATACACAAGTTTAACTAGGGATGTCGATTTAACGCGTTAATTCAGTGCGAAAAATAACACAATTAATCGCATGCCCACGGACCATAATAAGGAAGATTCCTGAGAAATGAAATCTTGTAATACCACCCGTTTACTCCAGAGGGCTGGAAGTGAAATTTCAGATGTATGAGCAGTGCAGTTTACACAGTGAAGAAAACACTTCAGAAGGCAGAACAACACAAACATGCGTTATGTTATTGCGTTCAAAACATTCAGAGCGCAAATGCAATCTAAGGGATCTCAAGATGTGTTTAAAGATTGAGTATTAAACTACATTTAACTTGGCACAGTGACCTAAACATTTTATGTTTATGATGCAACACACCCGAGACACTACACAAGCATGTCTGACGCAGCTGTTCATTGACGGATCCTTAAACAAGCCCTCATAATAAATCTCAAACTGATTGACAAATTCACTTGTGAAATGGATTGCTGTGAACTGAATGCCAATGATTGTCTTATGTTCAATAATATGGTAGTAAACAATACATTGTATTCTAAAGCTGCTTTTTGTATTGTCTAATCAATGATTAACTCTTCTGCCACAAGAATGCATTTTAATTATCTGAATATTTTTCAATTTATATAAAAAAAAATATATGAGTATAATGATATAAATAATGTATAATCATTATATATTGAGTTATTTTTATATGAGGGGCTTTCTCAGCAAATATTTGTATATGCACCATGTAATTAATTTGATTAAAAAGTTTAATCGATTGACAGCCCTAGTTTTAACATAAGAGTTAATGCAATTGTTTTTAGAAAATAATAAGCTCTACATCTCTGCCTTTTAACCCTCTAAACATAGGCTGCATTCACTTCCATTGTAAGTGCCTCACTGTAACTTTTTCTAAAGAAAAAGATATATATAAAAAGAAAAACATTTCCCGCCCTCTCCTAGAGCGGTGCCTGAGTACTGAAACCGGGAAAAACCATCCGGCGAGTGGAAGGACCATGGTTCCTCTCCAGAGGTGTAAGGGGAGTCAGTACAGGCCGGATAGGTCCCCGGCCTGTATCGGTCAATGGGGGAGTGTGGCAGGCCAGGTGGAGCAGTCAACAAAAAAACATTTATGACACAAATGCACAAAACACAACATAAAACTGTAAGAAAACAGTGCTGCATTAAAACAGCCAGCTCAGACAGTAACGGCTTTATACTTTTATTTTGAGATCGTTTGAATGTTTGTAACATAAAAAAATTAAGACATTGTAATGTTGAAAAGACTATTTGAGCAGATTGATTATAAAAACCGCTTCAGTCTCTCTCTGCTGATAAACAGCAGCGTGAATGCAAATTGCACTGGTTTGATTGTACATGTCTGAGCCCAGCCTAGTGTAATCACACTGATTTGATTGTATGTGCGAAAGGGTAAACATCTCTGACTGGCCAAGAGAGGTAAACCCTATATACTAACCATAGAGACCCATGTTCTTGGCAAAGGACTGAGACAAGAGGATGTTGTGGCCCTGCTCAATGAAGTATCTCACAGCCCAGGCATCTCGATCAATATCTCCACTGGCAAAGCCCTGGTAGGCCATGTCAAAGAACACCAGAAGATTCCTTTTCTGGGATGGCAGAGGATGGAAAACGAGACAACAAGCACAATGTCAGAAAAATAGACGGCAACACAATGCAATCAAATATTAATAAAATGTTGCGGTGCTGTTAAAAAATGCCTCTGGAAAGTGAAAAAGAAGGAAAGAGGAGGACACCTTAATGACAGCTGAGAGTTCCTTCCACTGCTCTGGTCGTGGGTCAACACCGGTGGGGTTATGAGCACAAGCATGAAGCATGATTACACTATGCTCTGGAATTTTCTGTGAAAAAAAAGTGTATTCATATTTGATCATGTATATAAAGCTAATATGTAGCACATCAGAATATTAACCATGCCAATTATGACTTGATCAACATACGAGAATAATATAGCTCTTATTAGGAAGTAAACAACAGTTTCTATTTGATTGTAGTCTTTGGAGGCACATAACATTTTAAAGAAAGTGCATATGGTATGCTGGCTTACAGAGATGTCATCGAGTGCTCCAGCAAAGTCAAACCCGCAGGTAGTAGGATCATAGTAACGGTACGCTTTCAGCTGCATACCAGCATCACGGAAAATAGGAGTGTGATTTCCCCAGGATGGTTTCGGCAAATAAACATCCCTTGCCACTGAGTGGAACCGTGACTTAAGGACAAAAAGAGAGGAACTGTCAACACGTGCACAAATGCACTGACATATGGCAAAATGTGCATTACCTGACAAAATATTTAATCAATTGGTTTCATCCTGGCCTCATCTGTGGAAAATGCTTGCTAGAATTATATGGCAATATGATGAAAACTATTTACCAGGAAGTTGGCTCCAATCCTCAGAGAACCAGTGCCTGAGATTGTCTGGACAGTAATGTTCTAAGACGTGAGAAGGAAATATAAGATGAAGTATTATGATCAATAAATACAAGTATTCAAATATTGTTAAAACATCCAATAGATCAGAGAAATGTTGGGGTACTACAGAAAAACTCACTCTCTTGCCTTTGAGAACCCCACTGTCAGGCCCCAGTGAGAGTTCAGCACAAGCCTTAGCAAATTCTCCCAGACCCCCAATGGGGAGATACTCTTTATCCAGTATCTTAGAAGTAATCAAAGCCTCTGCCTAAGCAATCAAGAGAGATGGATGCAAAATGTAAAATATCAAGTGACAAGCAATAAATTAGTAGATGTTTTTACAAAATGGGGATGACTAAACAAAATTACATAACTAAGACCAGGAATGTAATTGGTAGGTAGTGCTCAAACAGGAGAGCCTGACTGATCTCAGGGTGACTTTGCAGAAAAGGAAAAAAATCAAAAGCACATGTTTGCACAATGTACACCATCCCCTGAATTTTGCCAATACAATTAGTCCACTGGACATCCGACCCTAATACAAAAACATCTGTAAACTCAAACTTACCTAAATCACTAACAAGCCCTCTAAAGAAAAAAAATGCGTGCCTTTTCTCATTATCATATCAATTTGAAAAGTAGTGGAGACAGTGTTTAAATTCTGGTGCTCACAGCTCATACAAATGAGGTGGCACAAAAAAGGCACATACCTTGCGAACACAGCTGAGAACATATGGCTTCCCATTGTCATCCCGGTATGCCCCGACACCCAGGTTCATCTTCTGAGGGTTTGTGTCCCGTTTGTAGGCCTCCGTCACCCCCAGGATGGGATCAGGTGGTCCCATCTGCACCTCAGTCCACCATGAACTTAAAACACATTTCAAACTGTTTGAATTCTGACAGATCAAGTTTAGTTGTAAACTAACATTAACAGTAGAAATATACAGTATTAAGGGGAAATTAAAAACTATTCAGTGTTGCTTGTCATGATCATCAGTTTATGTTCCCAGTAGCCTATGTCATGGAGCTACTGCACTTTGGCTAAACTTTCCACTGCCAATGTACCCATACAACTCACTTTATCTACAGTCATTCTGTAACAATCCTCAAACTTGAATCCAAAAAAACTGAGCCCCTTAAAAATTTAATAGTAAATTAAGGAAGTGTGAAATTATCTAGTTTCACATAGGTTTTGGTAATGGATTTAATATTCTGACATTTCTTTTTTGTCTACAAATTGTACAAATATAAACACACATATTTCACACACACACACACACACATATACATATATATATATATATATATATATATATATATATAAACACCTACATTTCAAAGTAGAAGCAAAAGTTTCCTTTTGCCTCCAACAGCTTTGTTGCTAAAACAGATAAACAGAAACTCCAAGTATTTG
Source organism: Moxostoma hubbsi (assembly GCA_032164185.1). NCBI lineage: Eukaryota > Metazoa > Chordata > Actinopteri > Cypriniformes > Catostomidae > Moxostoma > Moxostoma hubbsi. The sequence goes on along the minus strand of JAVLUX010000002.1, from coordinate 21,351,096 downwards.
ACACCATCTGCAGCCTAAGTTGTGCTTTGCCATTGCATGTTTAGAAAAGCATGCATTTGAAGCCACACTGCACAGAAATGGGAAAGATTTTACCCCTACAGCATAAACAGCCCTGATGACCCAAAGGTCACGGCTGGAGGAAAGATTTTACCCCTACAGCATAAACAGCCCTGATGACCCAAAGGTCAGGGCTGGAGTCAAGTTGCACCAACTTATTGCATAGCCAATGTGCTAGAGTAGTTATCCAGACTGTGTGTTGTGTATACAAAAATGTGACTTGAAAGCTGACAATACTTGGTCTGGTAAACAAGAACACAGATTTTTACATTACTTCAGTTTAGATCACCAAGTAGCAGAAGATCCTGAGAAACTTTTATCTTGTAAAACATACAGTGGGCCCTGTGCTATTCTCATCCGTTTATGTTAGCTAGCAAATGCTTGATCAAAAACAGCTGTAGTTGTAGAGTGAATTTCGTGGCTTTTGGGAATAAAATAAAGGTAAAACCTTAACGTTGTGATAATTATGAGCCAAAGATCTTAATTAGCTCATCGCCAGCTTTGCCCTCCAAACCCGGTGCAAAAGGACACAGACTCCCATGATTTCATGAAGGAAAAACCCGGAAGCAACAGTAGCCAATCACAGAGCTCAACCTGCCTGTTTTAACCAATGAGCGCACAGAAAAACTGAACATACGGTCTACTAAAGAAATGTACCATCAATCTCATTCATAGAGAACGTCATACACGTGTATCAATGATGATTCGAGATAACTGCAGAATAATAATTAAAATAAATAAAAAGAATAAGAGGTAAATTCTCAGCCTCGCGCATGATACAAGGTCAGATGGATGCTGAATAATTCCTTTAGTAATCACGGTAGACATTAACTGTGCATGATACTGCTCAATCAAATCCACGAGCTGCTAGAAATGGACATAGACATTGTACAGGCAGTCTACATACTGCGGTTTAGTAACATTCAAATATACTACATTACAATACTTTCACAGCACAAACTCCATGTGAACGGAAGTGACTATATGTGTGTGCGCGTGCTCGTGAGCACAAATGTGAGTCCATGAACTGTAAGAAAATGGGCTTACTCGAGTTAGTTCGTCAGAAGGGGGTTGAAATGGGATTTTTTTTTTTTTTTTTTTTTAAATACCTCATGTACTTGTGCTTTAAGCAATTCAAGATCTGTTAAAAAAAAATCGGTATTGCTGTCCGACAATGTGATAGAAGACTAGAAGTCATATTACGGTAATGTTTCCTTACCTGGCTCGAATGGGTAAGGCACCCAAAGACGGCGTTAAACTCCCAACAGATGATATAAACTTGGTAGTCTTGAGGAGAGCCATTGCTACTGACTGTGAAGCGCAGAGGGTGAAGGAGATGCACGCGGGTGTCAGCGCGTTCATGGAAACAAGAGCTGCTAAAAGCTGGTTAGAGCGCCATCTAGAGGCACATGATCTGGAAGTTTTTTGTTTTTTTTTAAATACATTTTTCAAATATTATTTTTAATGTTCTTTTCATTGAAGTGCTCTACCTCAAATGTGGACAGGTTTAAATGCAATTTATTTGTTTAAAAAAAATCTGTAATGTATAGAAGACAATCAGCCAACAAGTGTCATTTAATTAAAAAAAATATGTTTTTTATATACTTAGCCAAATATGTTGGTGTAGGCTATATTTTTATTTGATTTTACAATAGCGATCTTCACACGAATGTTTTTGTAACGTTGATTGCACCGATTAAGAAATAAACCCCTTTTTGTATTCTTTTCATAATTCTATCTTCTTTACTGCTGCTTTCTTTTTTGCGTTTGCTCTGACCTCATTGCAATATTGCACTTGTCTGCATTCTTTCCAATTAGTGAACGTGTTTTTTTGCGTGAGGTCACATGTCATTGTGTTAAATGTCGCACTTGTAAAGACCCACCTGTTATATGTCCTGCGCTATGGCCCAGGAAACACTGTATTTCCACGCAGGAGACAAATTACAACAAATATTTTTTTTCTCTCTCTCTCTTTTTTTTCTTTTTCTTTGAGAGGTAATTGGCCATGACGTCACACGATTAGTGTAGCACCAAAAGGTGTTCAGCGTCAGGTGATGTTTAGGCTGAATTGCGCCCGCTCATTTTCTCAGACGATGGCAGTCTTTCAAGTGGCACTCGTCTGTACGAGGGGCTGAACATGAAGGCTAACAGCAGTCACAGCCGTCTCAGACTTTGCGCACTGTTATGGTTGTTTGTGCTGCACATGTCCACGCGCGTTGACACAAATATGGCCTCTCCGTCACATTTTGACTTTGCATCAACGGAAGATCGCCTAAATCGACGCCCAAAACAGAGGAACTCATACCACAGACCTCTCATAGAAAGCCAAAGTGAAGACCAAAGTATGCGACTCATGTTAAACTTATACAGGACAGCGGCGGATCCTGATGGAAGACCAAAGCAGCACAAATTATTTGGGTCCAATACTATAAGGTTGCTGCAAGCGACTGCCACTGAGAAGCACTTTTTCGCAACGTCAAACGGTAAAGTACTCTCTTTCTTGTCTCATTTCTCAACGTGATCAGTTGTGCAGCTTTCATTTCAGATGTGCAGAATTATTAGTAATATTTGTTTTTCAGTGTCACCATTGCCATTTGCTAGGCTGATTTTTAGTCCCAGTCATTTTACACTTTTAATGAACAGTACTTTGTTTTACAAGTAAAGTAACCGTTTTGCATATGTCATAAAAGTAATTAAAACAAGCATTCATCTAAACTTTTCTTCAGGCTAAAGTATCATGGGTATTGTGAATCAAACTGAATCGTGAGATGAAGCCTTTAGCCCTAAATATTTTTTTTAGAATACATTTTTACAAAATGTAGATAATAATGTACGTTTTATCCAATTAATCATCTGATTTAAAAAATAATCAAAGATGAATCGATTATCAAAGTATTTCACCCACAACTAGATTAATTTATGAAACAATTAATGGATGTTTTTTTGGGGAGTACTAGGCCCATAGCCTGATTGTGTCTTTTAATTTTCTCTCTCCTTTCTGTAACACTGGAATAGACCTTCAGTATACCTATGCCGTGAATTATGAACTGAAAAACCTCTCGTTGGACAAACTTCTAAGGGCGTCTTTTATGCACCTGAGGTCTCCTGTATCATCCCATCTTCCTTTTATCTGTAAGGCTTGGGTCACCTCTCCTCCAAATCTTCCTAAGGGTAAACATGTCACTATGGGTCCTCGAAGGTTATGGACTGAATCTGATGTTACAAACCACGTGTCCCAGTCAAAGGGTGGCCACGTATCCCTCTTTGCCCATTATCGATGCACTAAATCAGACCATGCCAGGTCAGTTGTAAGACCTTATGCACAGAAAAAATGTTTCCCATCTCAAAACCACCTTAGAGCTCCTGTTTTACTGCTCTTCTTGGAGGAGAACAAGGAAAGCATGGAGTGGATGAAGTATTTCACGCCCCTTTCCCACCCCAGCATAAAGACCCGCCAGTCCAGGGCACTCCGCAGCATCGTTTCTGACATCCCTAACTACAAGCATGGGCCTAACAGCGTTTCCAAAAACCAGTGCAAGCTGCATTCCTACCGTGTGGCCTTCAAAGACCTAGGATGGGACCACTGGATCATTGCACCCCACAAGTACAACCCTCATTACTGTATGGGAGACTGCCCTCGTATTCTCCATTATGGCTACAATTCACCTAACCACGCAATCATGCAGACATTCATCAGTGAGCTTGGCGTTGCAGATATCCCATTGCCCTCTTGTGTTCCGTACAAGTACAAGCCTATCAGCGTGCTGATGATGGAGAGTAATGGAAACATAGTTTATAAAGAATATGAAGACATGATTGCAGATTCCTGCACCTGCAGGTGACTTTGGGCTTTGGACAGACAAGGGGAAAAAAAATAAATGGTGCTAAATGACAATGTGAATTTGTACAAGCACGGGTCGAGAACTATTCTGTATGGTATGGCATACTGTGCAATCTTCATTTTGATTGTCTGTTGGCTTTTCTTAAGCATAACAACCATAATTCAAACAGACATTTGAACTGAAGAGAGCAACAATTCAGTCCCAACACTCGCTTGGCAACCAACTTTTTGGGGGTGTAGGTATCAATAATTGGATCCCGAAAGGCTTGGGTCTGTTAAATGAATGAGCTACATTCAAGTAATTTTTCTTTTCTTTTTACTAATTTGTCTCTGTATGTTTTGGGGTTTCTGTGTGTTTCTGTCTAGTCTATTAAGATAACATCTTTCATAATGTATTTATGGAGGGGAAACAAAATGGTATTTTGAAAATGTTGGCACTTTATTGAAGACACTTACTAAAAAGTCTGTCCAGATAAATAAGGAAAATGGGGAATAAAATGGGATGAGAATAGAGGAAAAAAAAAAAGCACAAAAGAGCTCCCTGTCTGTTGACTATAGATCAGGTCATGGATGTTGACTGATCTGATTTTTCAGAATGTGGCTCTTTCTTGCTGCTTTCTGGAAAAAAAAAAAATGAAAATACACCATTTTGCCCATTTTTTTTTTGGGTGGTGGGCATGGACTTCAAAAGCAAGGGCAAAAGAAGAGCAACTGCCAATCTTTACACTACCTCAGTGAATACAAGACATGCTGTAAATTTATGAAAGAGACTTTCATAGATTTCTTAGAAATGAACATCCATGCTACTTAAATTAACATTTTAATGTCATGATGAAAGATGATGTAATAAAGTTATTTTGTAAAAAAGGCAATAAATGCTTTGTCATTTGTCCATAACCTAAAGGGTGGATTTTCAGATTTAAAGGGATAGTTTACCCAAGAATAAAAATTCTCATCATTTACTCACCCTCATGCATCCCAGATGTGTATGACTTTCTTTCTTCTGCAGAACACAAACTATGATTTTTAGAAGAAGCTCGGTAGGCCCATACAATGCAAGTGAATGAGTGATCTGAATCACCAATGTGAAATTTAAAGTGGAGATTGACTGAGCAGGTAAGAGTATTTCTAGTAAATAAGGACTTAAATATTAATCCGTTTCTCACCCACAACTACCATATCACTTCTGAAGATATGGATTTAAAGGGATGGTTCATCCAAAAATGAAAATTCTCACCCTCATGAAATCCCAGATGGTGGAGTCCAAGCCGTCTCTCGTGTAACGTATTCGCTTTGCCATGGATCCTGAGGTAATCTCACATTCTCCACTTGGTTCAGATGTCCAGGATGAGCACACAAACGCACCATTGTGAATGAAGAAACCGATGATAACTGATCTAAACCAAAATCAACCAAGCTACTGTTCAGCGTTCATTCTCACTTGTAAACAGCGCTGCTTTTCCGGCTGTGACTCAAATGCCAGTGAGATTACATCAAATGCGCGTACCACTGCCGACCGGAAGCATGAAAAAAAAAATGATTTAACAGCTGGATTCTGTATGGAGAATGGAAGAAGTTAACGCTGACTGTCTGTGGTTTTTTTTTTTTTTTTTTTGGACCTTTTAGAGAAAACTTAAATTTTTAAGTGACCTACTGAGCTAAGAAATGTTTCTATTTTTCTTCAATGAGTTCTGCTGAAGAAAGAAAGTCATACACACCTGGGATATGACGAGGGTTAGTAAATAATGAGAGAATTTTGGGTGAACTATCCCTTTAAGCTCTGGAGTCTGATAGATTACTTAAATGTGTACTTATGTGATTTTTGAACCTTCAAATTTCTGGCCACCATTCACTTGCATTGTATGGACCAAAAGAGCTGAGAAATTGGAGTTCAGCTGATGAAAGTAAGTCATACACATCTGTGATGGCATGAGGGTGAGTAAATGATGAGAGAATTTTCATTTTGGGGTGTACTATTATTTGGTCAGTTGAGGACACTCTTTCTCAGCATTTTAATATGTAAAGTCCTTTTCAAGTCTGTAGAAAGGGTAGTCTGAACTGACATCTAATTACCGTTGACGCTGATGTTATAGAGCTGGCTAGTGTACAATGTCGGTGAAAGTTCATTCAGAATCTTATGCAAGTGTTCAGCCTATGTCTATGTTATATGAGGACGACCTGTTGTGTAGAAGAATATCATTTTAAAAGACAGACGAATTGGCAATGCATTTGCTCTTGTGTATTTTGGACATTTACAAATAGAAAATGTGCACATCATAAAGCTTACAACAACAACAACAACAACAACAACAACAAAAAAACTATTTAAATATTATAAAATGTAATATTTACTTAAGAATATCTGACCTTTCTTGATATCTTTCTTTGTAGGTATAAACATAATCACTACAATTGTAGCATCCACACAGTTGCTCAATAGTATGTAGTATTCTGTTTCCACCCCAAGATATTTAGTTGGTGCTATGGCATTTTTAGACAGGACCTACCATGCTTATTAGACATATGTGCACATTTTAGCTTAATCATCCCATTGTGGTGTAGTCGTTCAGTCTAGTGCGCATAAAAACATCTTGATCACATTGCATTCATGGTGTAGGTTGAGGGCAATTGCCACAGGAGAAAGTAATTTGATTTTCAACATATCTGGCATGGTCTTCATGATTTGAAACATCCCTTGACTATAGCATTTATTTCTTATGAGAGATGCCTGCTGAAAGTATTTTCCTCATGTTATAAGACAATATTTTACTGACATCCTGCGGCGTGACATTATAGGCAGCTACATCTAAAACTTCTAAACATATATTAGCAAATTCTTTGATAATGCTTACCTTTTTTTTATGACCCTATAGTATATTAATTTAGACTACATAACATTTTTGTATGTTTGTAACCACACTGTGACCATGCTACACCACTTGTCATAGTTTTAGCCGTTAAAAAGTGACTACATGATAGTCACCCATAGTCATACAGGTATGTTGGAACAGTAATTATATACATAATATTTTTTTTCTCAGTTTTTGGCAGGGCTTTTTTTAAGCATTTGGGGGCCCTAAGCAAAATCGGAGCCTCATCAAGCCAGGTAGCTGGCTTATATTCATCTCTTACCAGTGGTCTATCTGCGTTTCTCCTCTTCCTTTTTCTTTTTTCTGCTCTCGACTTGTAGGTGCGCTTTATGTTGATAAATCTCTTTGAGGGTGCACATGCCTGTCACAGCTACAACACTCTCTTGCAGTTACATTCTTCTCTAGTGCCACAAGGGGGCACCCTACAGCTGTCTAATTGAGCCATAACAGCTGCCTGAAGGTCAAAGTATACTTTGGCTGTCAGTGTTGTGGATCGCTACACGCACAGTACGTGTGATGCAAATTTCAACATCAGCACAGACTCCGTGAACATGCGTGGCCCAAATGTTTTTGACATGCGGATGCAGTCTCATCTGGGTGTATCATTGGCACATTAAAGAGTATCACAAAGCAGTTCTAGTGGGCATGCATCGAACAGGTTCATATTCGCTCGTGGTCAGAAGAGTATACTTTGACAGGAAACACGGTTGACTGGGCGCGAGCCAATCCAGAACACGCAAAAACGAATTAAACCTGGGCCTAGAGTCTTACTCACAGCTTTTGTTATATTTTAAAATAAAAAAATAACCTTGATTTGCAGGGCCACCTGGTGGCTCGGGGGCCCTAAGTGGCCTCTTATACTGCTAATACCGTAGCTAGAAACAACCTTCGTATTTGCTAACCAAGAGCATCAAATGCTAGATTATTCTGTGTGATTATCAACAGTGCATATTTCACTATTAATTAATTATATTAAAGCAGTATCACATGAGCAGGAGTGCTTTTGTTCTGTTTATTACTACAGCTTTGATTTGGCTCCAGGCCGCTCTGAGCGGTTGTAATGTGAGAGACAATGAGCCCGTTTACATGCGCAATCAACGCTGATTATACTTCATACACGACAAAGAATAAGGTAATGTAAATGCCTTAAACATTGTTTCTTATTTAAGGTCATGAACGGTTAAAGCAAAAACTGATCGGCACACTTTTTTTTTTTTTTTCCCCCATTGCCAAGATTTCGCTTTGCATGTACTGTAAACACATTTACCTGCATTCTTACCTGATTGTCCAATGTGCGTAATTGTTATGCACATCCCAGTGTACGTTTTAACATCAAAAGTAAAGCAATAAACCATTGATTTCTAATAAGCTGATTTTGGTAGTTGTCAGTGTATTGGTGTTTTTTAAAACTTTTTTTTTGATGGCCATTTATTGCCACCTACTGGCATAAATATGTAATGTCACATTAATGAATCAAAATACCTAGCTTTCTCCACTGCTCTCATTTTGGTTTTGAATGCCACGAATACAAGCGGAGTGATACAAATAGGCCACATACACACTGCAGCTAAATTCGGTTGTCAGTTCACATTTTAGTGCTTACTGTAATCCACTTCTGTATACACATGGTTCAATAAAATACTGAAGTGACAACTGCATTTTCAAAAGTTCCATGCAGTATGAAACCGAACTGAACAACTAGTTGTTAATAGCATGATTGTATGTATGTATGTATGTATGTACACTATTGACTATCTTAATAAATTGTTCCTTATTGTGAACAATGCATAAGTTTACATTATTATTTCACACATTATTTCATCAAAATGTTATTACTTGCTCCAAAGGATAGAACTTTCCTTTTCTGCTGACACAGCACAGCAGACACAAATTAAAGTCTGTCTACACTGATCCACGTATGTTGCCTTGTTAAATGAAGGTAGACCGTGTTCTACCAACTAAAATGAAACTGGATGGATCTGCTGAGGCCCTTTCACCTCTTTGGCAACTGATGCTCCCAACGGATAGTGTACTTTGTCTGCAATCTGTTGAGTGAGTGTCAAACGGGGACAAAAATTGCTGTTCATAACCCTGAATCACTGATTCACCCTCAATACAAGTGATTGTTAAGATCATTAAATTAAAGGCTAAAGATGTAGTTATTCTTCTGGAGTTAAACTCCTAAACGGTTTTCTTTAAGACTACTTCCTGAAAGGAATTTTGTTTCTTTTTCAAACGATAGAATGTTCTAGTGCTCCATAATCTCATTTTCCTTGTCTGTACCTGTTTAGTACAAAAAGGTTGTTTTTTTTCAATATTCTTTCATTCAATCAATACAGTGATTTTTGTTTATCACATTTTACTTGTTTCAAACTGCTAGTCATCACACCCAATTGGTAACAAATCTGTGTCTTTTTTTATGATAATTATATTTTCCCTCAGAAGAGTCAAACCTGCACATTTGGACAGAGTTCTTGGAAGAATTGCACAGAAAAGCTTCTAGCTCATTGGAAACACATTGTTGGTTCTGTTCACTCCATTTAAGTCTTATTACCCAACCTTGATCAATGGTTTGAAGGCCATTAATGATCAAGCTAAATTCACAGTTCAAATGCAGTTTAGTTCTCAGTGGCTTGAATCACATGCTTTTGTGTCCTCATTTTGACAAAACCACTAATGTGTTTCACCAGCATCTCTGGGTGGGTGAATAAAAACAGTGATTCAGAGAAGCTCTGTAGGTTCCTCACATTATGTTGATCAATTCTATGCTATAGATACCCTGTTAACTAGTAGAAATAACATTCATATCGTATCATATGTGCCCATTTATGTAGGCAATGAAAACCCGGTTACTTGGGGTTATAAGTTGGAAGGAACCAAATCTCTTCTACAACATTTATCTAAACCGCTAATTCACTTTGCACTCTTGAAGAAACTTGCAGGACCTTAATTTTTTTTAAAAAATTCTTAAAGTTCTCTGGCAATACATTGAACGGTACAGAAGGCATGCTAAAAAAATTATTACGGGGATCAGCTTCTAAAATAGTACAGGGTATTATTTGTTTGAACTGGAAATCCCAAAGTAATAAACCACACCATATCCAGTAAACACCATGAGTCAGTTTGAAACCTTTGTGATGAGCTGGAGCCATGGCTCGACTTATTTCTGACCCATGTTTGCTGCTACAGTCAATTCACACACGTTTTTCCTTTTTTTTTTTTTTTTAATAACACAGCAGGCCCTCTAATCGGTCTTTGATATTATTCTTTGTCTCTGTCTGTGCATGGGTATATAATAAATGGGAGACAGGGGAACTATGAGCTGCAATGATACAGGAAATTCAACCTTAAATATATGCACAAAACAAATACAAATTAAAAGGCAGTCATGTTTGATTCATATGTTCTACTGTCTTCATCCTCTCAGGACCCAAATAAGTAACACTCTGGATAATAATAAATCTAGTGCATAGCATCTTTATTCATTATTTTGGTTTTTGTGTCAGTCACTGTACAAAATAATTTGCCCTTTAGTTATCATAACTTATGTAGTGTTAAATAGCTGCCCTGGATTGATCTTGTTGAGAAATTCAATAATCCAAGTTTTTGTTGGCTGTTCATGTGATAAGTTATTAAACTTAGAACAACTATTCAGCTGAAATAAAAAATAAACGTCAATGTTAAGCACATCATTCTTGCGCATTCCAATTCCCATTATGCAGTGTAGCTTTAATAAATTATGTTAATTATTGTTTATAAGTGTTCACTGTTAATAAGTGTTACTGACTTTTTTTCCTTTTTATGCTCTTTACTGCTTTTATTTATGCTGTTGTTTCACTTTCAGTTATTTGTGAAGCAATAATTCAAATCGCATCTTTTAACATGTGTTTTGATGATTGTTATGATCATTGTGATTTGCATGAACAGTATTGACTATCTGAAGTCAATGTGTTCGTGAGATCAGACATTTGTGTCTGATCATCAACTGGCCATATGTAATGTACTAGCCTAACTAATTAAATGGTTACCAGAATATTAATTGCTATTATGTGTAATTGAAATTGATCAAACTGATTTCGAATCAAGTTGATTTGAACTAAGAAAGTCAATCATTATTTAAAGATATTACACTCATTTAACAAGTTATATTGTTTTAAGTGAACTTATATATTTATTATTTTTTACAAAATTTGTATTTACAGTTTTAGATTTTTAAAAAGTCACTCAAACATAAATTAACTTTGGTGAAATGCAGATTTAAAGAGCACCCTCTCCTTATCTTTGTACCCTAAAATGCAGAAAAGCATGGCCAACATATGTCTATATTTGTTTTATCCCTCATTCATTCGTATCCCTTGTTTCTCAAAACCCTGACTGCATTTCTCTCCCTCAATCCCAGATGACAGCTTATCCCATTAAGCATTAATCAAACGTGTAGCAAATCTGGTTATAAAAAAGTAGAGAGATGGCAGAAAGGGAAAGTGAGAGACATGAGGGAGAGGCATCATGTGGGCTGGAGTATATAAGACCGATCGTCTCTGCCGTCACAGTTGTCCTGAACTCACCGTAACAGCACTTGACAGGTTGCACTCAGCATGCAGGATCACAGTCTCTTCAACAGGTGGGCTGTTCTAGCCTGGTGGCTGGTGTTTTTGGTGCTTGTCAAACAGGTATTTATAGTTTGTTTAAGATGATATTTATATTATGTTCTTTTTAAATGTAATTTATTCACAGCTCTCTAAAATGTTAATTTAACCCATTTTAACATCCCCTAGGTTTGATAAACTATCTGTTAGTGTTCTTTTTTTTTTTTTCTTCTTTGGGATGATACTGAAAATTAAATATTTTTTTAAGGTGGTATAATTGAAAGAACTATGGAATTTACTGAAAGTTTTTTTTTTTTTTTTATTTACTAGTGTTTACTAATTAATTTCACTTTTGTTGATGCATTCAAAATACATTTAATTGCGTCAAAGAAAAAATATTTTAATTATAATTATTTAGACGTATGCAAGCATATTTACATATTTTATCTGCTTAATTAAATATAGCCTACATTAAGTTCTATTGGTGTAGAAATCATAAATCCATTTTTTTTGTGAAGGTGACCTGCAGTCCTGTGCCACAATTGGACACACCCTCAACCTCCGTACAAGAAGTTCAAAGGTCACTTAAGAGAACAGCGCGAATGACCCCATTATGGAGGATCATGGGTACTAAACCTCATGGAGCCTACTGCCAGAACAACTATGAGTGCTCTACAGCAATATGCAGGTAAATGCATAGATCCTAATTCAAACATTTTATTTTACTCCCTGTAGCAAAAGCAAGTTGATGCTGTTTATTTTTGTTTGTTTTTTGACTTACTGAAGATAATGTATTATATTTTTGTTTAACAGGAGAGGCCACTGTTCCTATAGCCAACCGATTAATTAATAGAAAAGTTGAATCCATCATTCCTCGCTGACCTGAGTATACACACCATTATGCATGTACCTAATATAATCAGATGGCAAGCACTTGATTCTGTGAATGGGTCAACTGAATGTGCAATGCAGTTAATCATCAGTTAACATATAAAGGCTAAGGCTGACTTTTCTAATGCCACAAAGGAGGCAATAGGTTATGTTCTGAAGCACTTCCCAGTACTGTGGATCGTTGTGCTTATCATAAGGTACATAAAATGTGAACTCTAGAGAGTGCAAAGAAAAATCAACATAAGCCTCATAACCTACATGTGCAGTGGTGTTGCTCTAAACTGGAACATTCTTAGTGAGATTTGGATTCTGAAAAGGAGTGAAAATGTTTTATTGTGTGTATCACACAGATTTGAGGTGCTGCAAGGAAGGTATTTATGTTTATAATATGTTGGGCTAGATTCCCTGAGCTTGATTATTTACAGTCATTGTCCTGGATTGTGAAGTGAAGAATGACCCTTACCACTAAAAGCTCATCACAGGATTACACTTGGTCCAAACCTGGAAACCAGTGGGTATGCAGCATGTTAACTGGAAGCTATATGTGCAAATTTGGGCAAATGTAAGGATGCACCATGCAGTGCCTTTACTCAACCCAAATGTCACTGAACCAAAGTTAGTTCAGAGGAAAGGGACAGAGAAAATACTCCTTATAGACACCTATTGACTTCTTTACCTGTGTATTTATGATGTTATATACAAGTGTCTCATTGATCAGACTAATTTCAGAATTAAGCATTGATTTAAAGTCATTCTTATTAATATTTGATGACCTTTTATAGTGTGTTTTTTTTTTTTTCAATTTTGTATGCCTCAACAGTTCATTTCAAGAGCCTTTTATGTATCTGACTGTGATATGTATTTCTTATGTAGCCTATTTCAGTAGACTGTAGGCTACTGTACCACTACAATCTATGTGCATGTCTCATAAGTTAATATTGGGGTATTGAAATAAATATGTCTTGTGAAATAATTGGATTTTTCCTCAATTTATTGTTTTTGCTAAGTTTGCCAGCAGCTGTTCAAAATATAACTCTCTGGTGTGATCAAAGTTGAACTGAACTGAAACCAGGGATTCACGTAGCACTCCACAGCCATTTAGCTGATATGACAGATCTAGACTGAAGAGGTTAGCCATGCATGTGCAATGCAGATTTGTTGACTAGTGTTCTTATAAATAATTTTAAGATGGCAACAAACACAATTATGTAAGATGATATTACTGCATTTTCTGTTTTTTTTTAATAATTTTTTTTTTTACTTTTATTCACAATTCTAATATCTTTAACCTATATAAATCTTGCTAAAATCCTAAATGAAAAATTTAATAATTTTAATTTGGAACAAATTTCCAGGATCACAGTCTTTATTGATCACTCAGTATTGTGTTATCAAAATGTCAAATGTCAAATTTTGTGTTATCATCAATTAATTTGTTCAATATAAAGATTGTCCTGCAATTTTTCTTTTAAAGCATTGCAGATGAAGATTTCGGAACTGAGAATCTTATGGAGTACATGATTAACCGGTGACAGTGATTTTGTTAAAGAACACAAACTTACACACGAGCTGAGAGGGGAAAAAAGAGCAGGCAAGGCAGAACAAACTAAGACAATTATCCTAGAAATAAGCGGAGATAAGTAGAAATGAGTGAGAATAAATGTCAGTATTATTTCTCAGGATCTGTGAAAAAGAGAGCTGTGGTTATAAGTTTGATTCAGTGATTTTTCCCTTACTTTCTTAGGAAAACAGCCTTTGGTTAAGGGAGGAAATGTATGCCAGTTTCTGATATTCAGTCATGTGTAAGTCACTGACAATATTTAGATCCCTTGAAAATCTGCGGTTATCCTTAAAGAAGTACAACATACTCTGTCTAGAGTAAACAAGAGAGCCATGGAGAAGCTCACTGTTATTTTAACCACACAATTTGAAATGTATTTCTGTAACATAATTTTTCACTTGTTTTTTTTACTTCAGCTATTTTAAGTAAATTAAAATGGATAGTTCACCAAAATATTAAAATGATCTCATGCCATCCCAGATGTGTATGACTTTCTTTAATCTGCAGAACACAATGAGATTTTCATAAGAATATTTCAGCTTTGTAGAGCCATTCAATGCAAGTGAATGGTGATCAGACCTTTGTAGCTCCAAATATAATTTAAAGCAAACATAAAAGCAATCCATATGACTCCAGTGGTTAAATCTATATCTTCAGAAGAAATAAAATAGGTGTGGATGAGAAACAATATTTAACTCCTTTTTTACTCTAAATCTCCACTTTCACATTAACTTTCAGATGTGAAAGTGAAACTAAACAGGCACCAAGTGTGACTTTCAGATGTGAAAGTGGAGATTTACATGAAAAATATGACTTAAATATTTATCTGTTTCTCACCCACACCTATAATATGCGCTTCTGAAGGAGCAGATTAAACCACTAGAGTCTTATGGATTACTTTTATGTGGCCTTTTAATTGATTTTTTTTTAATTTATTTTATTTTTTAGCTTCTTTTCTGACCACCATTCACTTGCATTGTGTGGACATACAGAGCTGAGATATTCTGAAAGTCATACACGTCTGGGATGGGCGAGTCAATGATGAGAGATTTTTAATTTTTTATTAACTATTGCTTTAAAGGTGCTCAAATTTTTTATGCATGTCTTACACTGACACCTAGCAACGTGGATGCAGCATCACACAGTAGTTTTCAGTTACAGAAGCCACTGTAGAAATTCACTATTTCCAATTAGCCATGATTAATTTAATTCATGAAAGTGTCCAATAATAGGGCAGTTACTGAGTTTAAGCGAGTAGTATTCGTCTGGTCATGTGATTCTAACATGGCAGCCCCCATGAGTGGACCTTCTCCATGTAGAATAAAACAGCTTTTAAAAGGTTACTAACATGACTAGAGTCCTCGCCTCATGTGAATGTCCATGATTTTATACACATATTTCAGAATTACTATTCATTTCTTTAAGAGTACACTTTTTTTTTTTTTAATGAGGAAAAAAATTCTACTGAGATTTACTGAGTGCACCTTTAAAGAGGTGGGGGGGGGGGGGGAGAAATGTGACGAGGAAGAGGGCATGGCCGGGACATATATATTATTAGGTTTCCTTCTCTTTCATACCTATAATAATTGGAGGATTTTCATGCAAAAATGCAATATCAAACTAAACACCTTTTAAGAATTATATAATACTTGTTCAAGATGAAAAGATGCTCTGAAGGCTAAAGTTAGTCATATTATGTCTCAGTGTTTTCATAAGTTTGTTGATCCCATTTGCAGCCTAATATCACAATTATTGTCATATCCTTTTTGAAAGGAATGTTTGGATATCTGCTCTAGATGGCACCAACAATGCTCACCAGGATCCCTGAAACCCTTTATACTGAATGTTAACTAGGATGTTTCACAGATTGTTGACATGTGCTAATATGCACTTGTAGTGGTACTGGACCCCTTCGATTGATGCTTTTGTTGGCTCAGTGAGTGATGGTGTATCCCAGGACTGTCAACAGGGCCAGTGGTCACGCAGAAGGCGGCTTGATGGTGCTCTCAACAGAATGCTTGTAGGCTTCTTTGAAAAAATCTGGAAAATTCTGCAACATCTTCAGACACACGGAGAACTTGAGAAACAATGATCATTTGGGGTCACAGGCTGGACAGTGCAGATTCACAGGCTTTTAACCTTAACCTGGGATTATTTTAACAGGCGTTTTATAGAAGGTTAAAAATTGCTCTAATCTTTACTGGCGGGGAACAAGAGATTCCAGAAAAATAACTGACAGATGGCTGATGATCAAATGTGTTATTTATCTGAGAAAATAGCTAATGTTAGCCCTGCAACAAATGTTTGACAGTTTATCCTAATGCCTTAGCGACCTGTTAATTGTGTAACATAATTTACAGTTTATAAGACAGTACAGTTCATTGTTTTAATTCAATTAAATTCAGTTAATTATTAAGTTAATTAAGTTACAATTATTTTCTGTGGTTTTAGTTTATAGAATTTGAGACTACATTTGATATAAATTACACCATTGTCTGAATTTCTTCATAAAAATTTCAGTGATGGCATTCACATTCACATGTCCCTCCCTCTGGTTTTTTAACAAATCACATCCTGGGTTTGTGCTTCTATATCTTATATACATATACAGCTGTGGCCAAAACTATTGGCAGTGACATAAATGTTGTGTTTCGCAAAGTTTTCTGCTTCAGTTGTTGTAGTGTTGATTCACGTTGTTTCCAGATTATTGTGCAGAGCGATCAGATGCATTTTAAATAATTGCAAAAAGCTTAATTGGCCAAAAAAATGAACTTTATCACAAAAACCCAAATTTCACTGTTTTTTGGCTCTTATATTGGCAGCAGGTTGGTGTGAGTGCATCTGCACGCACAATGTGGTGAAGACTTTTGGACAATGGCCTGGTGTCAAGAAGGGCAGCAAAGAAGCTACTTCTCTCCAAGAAAGACAACAAGGACAGACTGAAAATCTTCAGGAAGTACAAGGATTGGACAGCAGAAGACTGGTGCGAAGTTATTTTCTCTGATGAAGCCCCCTTCCAACTGTTTGTGACATCTGGAAAATCGACAGTCCGGAGAAGAAAAGGTGAACGCTACCATGAGTCCTGTGTCATGTCAAGAGTGAAGCATCCTGGGACCATCCGTGTGTGGGATTGCTTTTCATCCAAGGGAGTGGGCTCTCTCACAATTCTGCCCAAACACAGTGTCATGAATAAAGAATGGTATCAAAACGTCCTGCAAGAGTAACTTCTTCCAACGATCCAGGAGCAATTTGGTGATGATCCGTGCATGTTCCAGCATGATGGAGCATCATGTCACAAGGCAAGGGTAATAATGAATTGGCTCAGTGATCATTACATTGATATTTTGGATCTGTGGCCAGGCGACTGGTAATCCCTAGAGAACCTGTGCCACCAAAACAGCGGCAACACACATACCAAAATAGCATTCTGAGATTATATTCTTCTCACCACAATTGTACTGAGTGGTTATCTGAGTTACCGTAGACTTTGTCAGTTCAAACCAGTCTGGCCATTCTCTGTTGACCTCACTCATCAACAAGGTGTTTCCATCCACAGAACTGCCGCTCACTGGACGTGTTTTGTTTTTAATAGAGCTGTCAAAAATAAAATAAATAAATAAAAAATATACAGATAATTAAAATGCATTACATTCTTGTGGCAGGAGAATTAATCATTGATAAGACTATACAAAAGTGTTTTTAGAATACAAAGTATTGTTTACTACCATATTATTGAACATAAGCCAATCATTGTTATACAGTTCACAGCAATCCATTTCGCAAGTGAATTTGTCAATCGGTTCGAGATTTATTATGAGGGCTTGTTTAAGGGCCCGTCAATGTAAACCTGCATCAGATGGATGCTTGAGTAGCATCTCTGTAGCGTTGGTGCTTTGTGTCATAAACATAAAATTTTTAGGTCACTGTGTCAATTTAAATATAGTTTAATACTTAGAGCACATCTTGAGATCCATTAGTCTGAATTTGCACTCCATCCAAAGTGTTTTCAATGCAAGAACGTAACGCATGTTTGTGATGTGCTGTCTGCTGAAGTGTTGATTTGTTCACTGTATAAACTGCGCTTTGCCCACACAGCTGAAGTTTCACTTACTGCCCTCTGGATTAAACAGGTGGTACTACAAGCTTTCTCTGGAATCTTCCTTTTTAAAGTCTGGGGGCATTGCGATGAATTGTCAATTATTTAATACATTAAAACTAATCGCACTGGATCAACGCGTTAAATCGACAGCACTAGTTAAAAGCTATAAGTGTCTCTTTACATTTATTTTTGTGACAATACAGATTTTAGCCAGCAGGTGGCGGCAAAAGACCATGTATGTGTGTAATATAAGACAGTAAGGTGACATGAACTGAGTCAGCATTAAAATATAGGAAATACCTTTAAATTACTTTAAATGAACAATTTCAGCACTAAGGCTCATCACAGCTGAGAGACACAACAGACTGATTAATTACACAAACTCAAGCGCTTACCTTTTACTGGAATTTCCATATCGGAGAGGACATAATGTTCAAAATGACAGAGGACATTGCGGTTTCTATAGTGAATGAATCTTGTGCACCAGCTACCTCAAAATAAGGAGGAATACCCCTGCTTGGACAGCTATTTTTCCACTGAGATAATAGGATGAATATGACCAAAATGACTATCTTCAGAAAGCTGCTTGGAAAGTGTAACAGGTGATTTCACATGCTCCATCTCTCTCTTTATCTTTATCTTTATCTCTCTCTCTCTCTCTCTCTCTCTCTCTCACTCTCTCACTCACACACACACATATTCTCCAATAACTTGTTAGAAAAAGCTCAAGCACGATACTAGTTCTAAAGTGATGCTTTTGAGAGGCTTGGATGCATCGTTTAGTTTGAACCAGCAGGGCAGATTCTGATCAGTAGTGTAAGGAAGTACTCCCATGCACAAATGCCTTTTGTTATGACTGTACTCAGTTTTTTTTTTTAGTTTTTTTTTTTTATTGACTTGTTCATTAAATTGTTGTATATAAGCAATATCACACTCGCAATCGTGCTATATGGCTCTAAATCAGCACTGCTGCGATTACCTTTGGCATGAGGCCACTGCGGCCGAATCACAGCAGTGCTGATGCAGGGCCATATTGCACACTCTTGCTCATGTGATATTGCTTAAATATCTCAGCTCTGTAGGTCCATTAAATATAAATTAATGGGTACCAAATTGTGAAGCTCCAAAAAGCACATAAAGGCAGCATAAAATTAATCCATAAGACTCCACTGGTTAAATCCATCCATAGCTTCAGAAGTGATATTATAGGTGTAGGTGATAGATAAATCAATATATAAATCATTTTTTTACTATAATTAATCTCCACTTTCACATTCTATTTTTGTTTTTGGACATTTGCATTCTTCATGCATATCTACCTACTGGGTATGGACGAGAAATGATAGTAAAAGGCACTTCAATATTTCATTTTCCCCACACCTACCATATCAAGTCACATCTAAGAAGGTAAATTATACATTTTTGGGTGAGCTATAATATTGGGAATGTTTGTGGATTTTGTGGCTCATGTAGGAGATGTCTGCATGTACATAGTAAACCCCTACCCTAGTAGCTTTCAATTGTTTTGCTTATGATAATTAATTACAATAGAACGAAAGTGAACGTTTTATTAAACTAATTGTACTGTAAGAGGTATCCAGACATGTGTGTGTTTACTCAGTACTATTGACGTTCGCGCCGCTATTTTAAATCAGGACTTTTAATTTGAAATAACGGACGTTTGTTGTTGGAACGTTCCTTGTCAGAACAGAAGAGCTCTGCGAGCCTCGGTGTCTGTTTACTTTGATTTTAAAAGTTTGCTTTTAAATGAGTGATAAAGGCGACGGTAATGATGATAAAGTCAGAAATCGCAGCGTGGTTTATGTTTACAGTCCGGAGTACATCCAGACATGCGACTCCCTGTCGAAAGTGCCAAACCGGGTGAGATGAGCTGCACTTAACACAAAAAACAACAGACCTCAATCACACACTTAAAGGTGTTTTACACATGTGTACCACTACACATAGAGACAAGCTTTGAAATATGAAGACTTGAGAGTGGAGTGTGTTTGCTCTCAATGGGTAAGCACTTTCAGCTTACAAAGTAACAGAATTACGAATAAGTACCATATATTTTGGCATGTGCCATTGAGGTACCATGGTATTCTTTGAAATACCTCTGAGATGTAAATTCCATAGTACATGAATATACTAATCATTCCGTACCACGATAGGTATAATATATAAAAATACTATGTAGTACCATTTGATAAATTCACTGTACCATGATACTGCTGCCACATGTGTTTGAATGAATAAAGTGTATATGTTGTTTTCTTCATCTCTCTCACAGGCGAGTATGGTGCACTCACTGATTGAAGCATATGACTTACTGAAATTCATGAGGTGCGTCCAACACATGGCATTCACACAGTCATGGAAATCCTGGGAATATCAGGGAATTTTAAAATTGTGATTTTCCAGGCCGTGAAAGTCAGGGAAATTGATCAAATCTAGACAATTGTTGTAGTGAATATACATTTTTCTAGTTATTATGCTCTGTATGCACTGTTCTCCCTAATTTGGAATGTCTAATTCCCAATCTTAGTTGCCTTCGCTTCAGAGAAAGTAAATCTTCGCATTTTATCACATGTTGAGCGCATTACTGCGAAGACCTAGCGCGTGTGGTGGCTTCACACTGTTCTCTGCGGCATCCACGCACAACTCACCACGTGCCCCACCGAGAGCGAGAACCACATTATAGCGACCACGAGGAGGTTACCTCCTGTGACTCTCCCCTCCTTAGCAACCGTGGTAATTTTTTTGCTTGGGAGACCTGACTGGAGTCACTCAGCACGCCCTGGATTCGAACTCGTGACTCCAGGGGTGGTAGTCAGCGTCTTTACTCGCTGAGCTACCCAGGCCCCCTATTTTGTATTTTTTCTTGCCAGGGTATAACCAAAAATATGCAAGTTGGGTACAATGGGGCTAAGGCCCTCTGGGTTAAAAGGGCCTGTATAGCTCCCAAAGTGTCTCCCAAAACACTAGAGAGCAGCAAAAACTATTTAGTCGCTATGCAGTGCAAAATTTTTCTGATCCATGAGATTATTGCAATTACTGTCTAAAGGTTGATTTTAATTATTTAAAATAAGCTTAATCAGAATGTGTTTATCAGAAAAGCATCTTGCAGTCTCAAAATATATGCATAAATTGACAAATTTTGCCCTATAACTATTGCCGCTAAATCTAGTATATACAAAACAAAAAACTCCATGGGGCCTTTTCCCCCAAGTGTGTAGGCCATTCACTCCCTTGCCACCTTTTTAAAAAACTGAATTTTGATCAAAACATCAAAAAACATTTTTCAATCTTGGCACACTTTGTGACCAGAAAAAGGCTAATTTTCCTTAGATGTGCCTTTAACCCCATTGTAACCAATACAAAATCTTACATTAAATGTATTTTAGGAAAGAAAAGAGAAAGGCACCTGGTATAAAAGTTTAAAATGTTATATATCAGCACTTACAGTAATGAATTAAAAAGGAAGCACAGGTTTGCGGCAAGAGGTTTGATGTTTTTATTTGAACATATAATAGTTTGTGTATTGCTTGATTTTTATTTTAAATTTTCTCTCAAAAACAAGAAATAGGGGCTTTTGATTAACGCGTTTCGGTGAAGGTGAAATTAAGCAGTATTAGAAATAAAAGGTTAATAATAAAATGCACGTTCCTTTTTGCATTGATAGTGCTATTAAAAAAACCCAGTACATACTTAAACAACAGAGAAATGCAAATGTTCATTAATAAATGTACGAAATTTAATCCAAAACAACTGTGTAAAAGGACAGTCCTAAAAATCTGAACTGCCGGTTCGTTTGACAGCGACGTGGACATTACCCCCTTTTTTTACGCTCATTAACATTTTTGCACTTGAGCCCAACTTGGGTTTCGGATGTGCACACCTCTAAAAAAATGTGCAATCTCTATAAAATGACATTCAGTGATTTTCAGTGTTTAAAACGTGTGGGAACCCTGAGTGTGAATGTTTATTTAAATTTTTTTTTGTCTCATAATCCCTTCAGAAAGGCCACCATATATATAAAAAAATGTCCCAATATTTAGTACAAATTTTTATAAATTAAGTTATAATAAAGTTCTTATAAATTAGTCAGATAGTGTTGAAACTGTTGAGAGTTTGTATCTTTTCAGAGTGGTAAAGCCTCGTGTTGCTACAATAGAAGAGATGGCAGTGTTTCACACAGACTCCTACCTACAGCACCTGCACAAGATCAGCCAGGACGGAGACAATGATGACCCTCAATCTGTGGACTTTGGACTGGGTAAGACTTGTGTTTCAGGTAGTCTCAGAAAGTTTTTCTAATCTCCAATAATCAGGTCCATCCTTTTTTGATCCATCAGCTATCCATTGCTGTTAGTGTCTTTGAATAAATAAAATAGGCCAAGCAATAGAATCTCGTGTTAGGCATGCAGTGCACTCTTTCAACAGCAGAAGGCAGTATTATGCTTGACCCTCCAGTTAAAATGGTCAGAGTTTGAATTTGTACTGGACCAAGGCCATGAGTAATTTAAATGCCTGACAAACTGACACATCATACCTGTCTCCAGGGAGAGAATAGTGGTATTGTTTTGAGGAGGAAACAAAGCTCTTGCCAAAGGATCTATTTTAATTTAGCTCAATGTTTATTATTCTTTCTATTGTTCTATGTATCTACCCTCACAAGTCTTACCTCTCACTTTACTCTCTACACCTCATCCCATTCTCTCTCTCTCTCTCTCTCTCTCTCTCGGTGCATGCTGGGAGTGTTTGGGTGCGTGTGAGGGTTCTCACGAGGGGAGGGTGATCGTTTTTCTTGTTTCAAACTTTTCTAAACTTTTGTTCAATTTTTCTGTTTAAACGTAATTTTAAAGTGATAAGAAGAGTATTTTTGAGGATCAGATTGGGAGCGGGATGGCGTCCCTTACGCCACCTGTTTCCCTCCACCATGGAGTTAGGTGTGTGACGGCGAACGGGGTGAATGTGGAGGAAGTGTTACTTGCAGTTGGACAGGAGATCGGCTATCAGAACATTTCATCTGCCTCGCGAATGAATAAAGCGGTGGTTGTTTTTGTAAAAGAAGAGAACCAAGTGAATCGGCTTATAACCAGTGGAATAGTGGTAAGTGGAGACTTTATTACTGTTTTGCCGCTGGTTGCTCCAACTATTAGGGTAACTGTTTCGAACGTACCACCTTTTATACAAAGTAAAGAAATTGAACGAGAGCTTTTGCGATTTGGAAAGCTAGCTAGCGCAATTAAAACCGTTCCTCTCGGATGTAGAAATGAAGCGCTAAAACACTTAATGTCGTTTAGAAGACAGGTGTTTATGTTCCTGAATGAACAGGAGTTAGATGTGTCTTTTAAAGTTTGGCATGAGGGAAGAGCGTACATGGTTTACGCAAATACTGGAAACATGAAATGTTTTGAGTGTGGAGATGTTGGGCATAAGCGTGTAGCATGACCACATAAAGCTCAAGCTGCTGAAGAGGCCGCTAGACACACGGATGAGGTTGATCCTGTGAATGATCCTGAAAACGTGCAGTCTGTAGATGTGGAAGAGAATGAGCCTCAGGGAGCTGAGGAAGATGTTGAAGTAAATGTAGAAAATGACAACCAAATTGAGGAAAGTGGGTTTGTGAATAATGAAACAATAGAAACGGTGGTAAACAATGTAAGGAGGGAAGACATGGAAAATGTTGCAAGTGCAAGTGGAGGAAATGGTGTTGGAAGTGAGAACATTGGTGATGCAGAAATGAGAGATGATGAAGATGCATGTTCTGAGTTTTCAGACATTGGGTCACAAGTGATGGAAGACATGTACTCTTTAGAGGAAATTAATGACTTTTTGGATACAACATTTGGTAAAGTGGTAGAAGTAGAGGAGTTTTTTCCAGATGTGGACAAATTTATAATTTCAGTGTTGTTTCTGCAAAAAAGAATGAGCTATGAAGTTTTGGATAAAAAGAAAAGATTCCGGCTGAAAAAGATAGTAACGAAATTGAGGAAAAGGAAAGTGAAAGTTTAAAAAATAGATATGAATAAATCACAAGTGGTGTTCTTTACTCTGTGTCTTTTCTTTTCAGTTTCTATCTATTTCTTCTTATTTCTCTATATGGATGTGTGGAGAGTGGGATCATTAAATATTAATGGGGGTAGGGACAAGAATAAATTAGCACAGATTTCAGAGTTTTTAAGATTTGAAAAGGTTGATGTTTGTTTTTTACAAGAAACGCATACAGACACTGATAACGAAGTTGAATGGGGGTTATGGTGGAAAGGGAATTTTGCCTTGAGTCATGATACAAGAAATAGTGCTGGGGTAGCAATTTTATTTTCTAAAAGTGTGAATATTGTAAAGGTAGAAGAAATTGTTAAAGGAAGATTATTATTAACACATACTGAGTATAAAGGAATAGAATTTGTATTTGTTAATGTGTATGCTCATAATAATGGTCCAGAGAGGCTGATATTTTTTATGGAATTAAGAAATGTGATTGAAAAATATGATAATGTTTGTCTAATACTTGGAGGTGATTGGAATTGTACAACAGACTTTGTTGTTGATAGAAATGGAGAAGAGCCTCATAGTAAGTCAAGCGATGCATTAAAAAAAGTTATTAATGAATTCCAGTTAATAGATGTATGGAGAATGAGAAATGAAGGAGTAAAGCAGTATACATGGTTAAGAGTGGTTGATAATAGAATTAGTGGAGCGAGACTGGATAGGTTTTATTTAAAAAAGACATGGAACAATAAGGTGATGAATACTTTTATTAGACCCAATGGTTTTTCAGACCATCATATGGTCATTCTAGATGTTAATTTGAAGAAGACACCCAGATCTAATTATTACTGGATTTTTAACATTAAGTTGTTACAGGATGTCTCTTTTTGTGAAAAATTTAATTTGTTCTGGGATATTTGGAGATTGAAGAAAAATTCATTTGAAAACCTAAGCCAATGGTGGGATGTGGGCAAGACAAATATAAAAATGTTTTGTCAAAATTATGCTTTCCACTCATCAACTATATTGAAAGCAACAGTGAAAGCTTTACAAAGTGACATGGAGTTCATTGAAAGACAAGTTGTAAATAATAATGATGTACAGTGTAATGTGTTAAATAAGAAAAGACAAGAGCTGAGCTTACTCTTACACGAGCAAGCAAAAGGAGCATTGATAAGATCAAGATACTGTTCCATAAAAGAAATGGATGCTCCAAGTGCTTTCTTTTTTAACCTTGAAAGAAAACATGTCCAACAAAAGATGATGTGCCATCTTCGTCGTCCGGACGGATCAGTTACATCAGATCCTACAGAAATGAGGAGATTGGCAGGAGATTTTTATAAACAGTTGTATACAGCTGAGAGTTGTGACATTGACTGTACTGAAGACTTGCTTAAAGAGTTACCTCAGCTTGGAGAAAAACGGAAACAAGAGCTGGACGATTTAATCACCTTTCAAGAGTTCACAGAGGCTATGAGGCAACTATCTAGAGGTAGATCTCCTGGAATCGATGGATTACCGGTGGAGTTTTATCAACAATTCTGGGGCCAAATAGGACCAGATTTATATGAAGTAATTTTAGAATGTATAAAAAATAACTCACTTCCAATAAGTTGTCGTCGAGCAGTTTTGTCATTGCTTCCAAAAAAAGGAGAACTTGGACTGTTAAAAAACTGGAGACCAGTATCTCTGTTGTGTCTGGACTATAAGATTGTCTCGAAGTGTTTAGCAAATAGACTCAAGCACTGTCTAGATTTGTTGATTAAGAATGATCAAACATATTGCATTCCTAAGAGATCTATTATAGATAGTCTTTTCTTAGTGAGAGATATAATTGAATTCAATCAAGATATTAAAAATGATATAGGAGTGTTGTCATTGGATCAAGAAAAAGCGTTTGATCGTGTTGATCATGAATATCTATTTAAAGTGTTAAAGGGTTATGGATTTGGCGATGTTTTTATTTCATATATTAAGCTGTTGTATTCTAATGTGTTTGTGATGGTGAAAGTAGGAGGTGGGTTAAGTGCTCCAATACCAGTGACAAGAGGCATAAGGCAAGGTTGTCCAATTTCTGGACAACTATATAGCCTAATTATTGAAACTTTATTATGTAGGTTGAGGAGGGATTTAAATGGCACTGTAATCCCTCATGTTAATGGTCATTCTAAGGTGGTTTTATCAGCCTATGCAGACGACATTACAGTTTTTATTACAGAAAAAGAAGATATTGAAATTTTAACAAAAGATATTGAATTATATGAAAAAGCCTCCTCTGCTAAGGTCAATTGGACAAAAAGTGAAGGTTTTATGAATGGTAATTTGAAAAATTTTCCACAACTTCCAGGAGGGTTGCAATGGAGAAAAGATGGATTAAAGATTTTAGGAGTTTTTTTAGGAAATGAACAATTTCAAAAGAAAAACTGGGAGGGTTTGATAGAAAAGGTGTCTGCCCGATTGTCGAAGTGGCGATGGCTATTACCACAATTGTCATATCGAGGAAGGGTGCTGGTAGTAAACAATCTGGCTGCTTCTATTCTGTGGCATAGGACTATGGTCATGGAGCCGCCAGAGGAGTTGATCTCCAGTGTACAGAAGACAATAGTGAACTTTTTCTGGGATGGACAACATTGGTTGCGTGCTGCAGTATTATACCTACCAGTACAAGAAGGCGGTCAAGGACTGGTGGATGTCAGGAATAAAATCCGTGCTTTCAGGATACAAGCTGCACAAAGATTTCTGTATGACAAAGATGTGCTTTGGGGAAAAACTGCAAGTGCAATTATGAGGAGAGTTGGTGGTTTTGGACTTGATAAACAGCTATTTTTAATGAAGCTTGAAGAGATGAACTTGTCTGAGCTCACTGTTTTTTATAGAGCTATGTTGCAAACATGGAAAACTGTTATAAGAACAGAACGGAATATGAACAATCTGGAACTTTGGGCACCGGAGGAACCACTTTTTTTTTAATCCATTGATTCAAACCAGAGTACTGTCTTCTGTGACTGTACGACAGTGTTTAATAAGGAATGGAATTGTTAAGCTGGATCATTTATTGAATGACGGAGGATGGAAATCGATTGATGAACTTAACGAAGTAACGGGTCTGAGATCTACACGTCTGGTGTCAAAACTAAAGGAAGAAATTTACAACGCATTACCAAGTGGATACAGAAGATTTATTGCACAAAGACATGAGAATATCCAGGACACGGGGAATAATGTGCAATTTCCAGAACTGGTAATTTCTTCAGCTATAAAGGAGGATGAAGAAGAGGTGGTGGACGCCATTTTATCCTCTGGGAAACCTCAGTTTTGTTCCTTTAAAAGCACGACAAAGAAGGAAATATACAACATCACAGTAAAGGCAAGCCATCAGGACTCTTTGAGAAAACAGAAGGCTTCAAGGTGGCCAGATTTGTTGAGGCCAGACTTCCTGATACGAGACAGGTGGAGAGCCCTATATAAGCCTCCTGTGGAGAAGCGGTCCGCAGATCTGCAGTGGAGGATAATATATGGGGCGATAGCAACAGACGGACATGTGGCACACCTGAATACAGCGGTAAAGGGGGAATGTCGATTCTGTGGGGAAAAAGAGGATATAGAGCACTTGTTTTTAAAGTGTGAGAGATTAAAAGGTATTTTTAGATTGCTTGGGAGCTGGTTTGACAAATTTGATGAGTTTTTTTCGGATAGGGTGTTTATTGGAGGAATTAAATATACATTTTTAAAAAGGAAAAAAATGTGTTTATTAAATTACCTGATTGGAACGGCTAAACTGGCAGTGTGGAAAACACGAAAAAATAAAGGGTTACAATTGGCAACTACAGATCCTGAAGAAATGTGCAAGCGACTTGTAGCAGGGAGGCTAAAAATTGAATTTGCGTATTATAGGTTGACAAATAATTTATTTGGTTTTTGTGATTTATGGTGTGTCGATGAAGTGTTATGTATGTTACATGAGGATCAGTTTGTTTTAAAATTTTAATTTTTAATAAGGTTTTCTAATAAGAGTACACATGTATTTATAGTAGTGGTGATATTGTTCATAATTGTGAAGTAGAAATGTATAAATAAAGGTATTGTTAAACCCCTCTCTCTCTCTCTCTCTCTCTCTCTCTCTCTCTCTCATCAAACTCCCCTCCCATCTCTCTTGGTCAGGTTATGACTGTCCAGTGGTGGAAGGCATTTTTGATTATGCGGCAGCCGTCGGAGGAGCCACTGTGACTGCTGCCCAGAATCTGCTGGATGGGAAGTGTGATGTGGCCGTCAACTGGGCCGGAGGGTGGCATCATGCCAAGAAGTAATACAGCACAACAGAACTTATGTCCACCCTCTGTGTTTCAGCTCCACATCAATCATTGAGATGCTAGTGTCATCTTTAGCATAAGCACTTGGAAGATCTGCTTGGTTTACTGTTAAAATGGTTAAAAAATATGAGAGCTTAATGCTAAGTGTTTGCTTTCTTAGAAATTGTTCTCACTTTCTAAATACACTATGTATGTTTATTAAATCTGTATGTGTCAGAAACATTCTAGACAATTGTTATGTGGGTCACTGGAGCAGCTAATGTGATTGTGTCTGTGTTGTTGTTGCATAAGGGACGAGGCATCTGGGTTCTGTTATGTGAATGATGCTGTTCTTGGAATCCTCAAACTGCGAGAGAAGTATGAGAGAGTTCTCTATGTGGATGTGGACCTTCACCATGGAGATGGTAATAATAATGACTGTTAATAAGAGCCTTTGTAACTATAATAATCTGTGTCAATTGTAGCATTTATTGTTCTTGTCCGCAATTAGTCTTTGAATGGCTTTAGATTTGCATCTGACTCGTATTTTAATTAAATTCAAATTGACATCAGTAGTGAATGTTGGATAGTTAGATGTTGTACTAAATCCAACACAGTCACACTGGAAATTTGGTGTGTTGGCACCAAATGTTTTTCCACCTAAAGTCGGTAACAATATTTGAATTCCGAATTAAAATTTTCCATGCTCTACGCTTTGGCGTCACACATTTGCACAGGAGTGAAATAATGCTGTTTTGGTCTCTGCATTGTTATGGTCAGGTTTAGGGTTTGTCATTTAATGTAATTACTACTAAAATATTTTGGAAAATCATACATTTTTAAAAATTTTGCATCACAGTCATTCAAAGAAGTGACAAAAAGAATGCAGTTTTTCTCCCAGTACTGTTGCGCATGTGCACAACTGTAGTTCGGTCATTTGAAAAGCATAGACCAGTGTTGGCAGACAATCATTTAACCTCTTATCGCTGAAAATAGTCTGTTCAGAGTTAATGTCCTTTTTTTTTTTTTTTGGTTCTGATGTTTTACCAGTTTTGATTTATTTCTCAATTCGATTACAAATGTAATTGAGTCTCTGGTTCTACATCAATGAAAAGGACACTTCCTCCATGCTACTTCATGCTACTCGGACTTGGAATAATATCCTGTCCTTGAGCTCTACTAAGTGGACCTCTGCATTGTTTCCTCTCCAGGTGTCGAGGATGCTTTTAGCTTCACCTCTAAAGTCATGACAGTGTCCCTGCATAAGTTCTCCCCTGGCTTCTTCCCAGGTTGGTTCAGCATGCCTCTATGCCTCAGTGAAGATCAGCACGCCTTTTAATACCCTTAATTGACAGTCATGTTTCAAGCCATGCCAGAGCTGGAGCTGCAGGCCCCACTTCAGTGCCCAGAGTCTGATTACCCAGCTGATAACAATAACTGGTGCTCTGTGGCTTCATGGAGATTCTGAGTCACTTCAGTAGTTTAACAATAGAGCTTCTGAGGGTAACTGGGCAAATGCTCTATGAAGGCAACAAGTAAGATATTGTGGGGTTTATTATTTTGTGTTTTTTTTTTTTTCCCTTGTTCACTTAAAGGGTTAGTTCACCCCAAAATGAAAATTCTCTCATTTACTCACCCTCATGCCATCCCATGAAGAATTTTTAGAAGAATATTTCAGCTCTGTAGTTCTTCACAATGTAAGTGATTGGGTGCCAAAATTGTTAATCTCCAAAACCCACATAAGGGCAACATAAAAGTATTCCAGACAACTATTATTATTATTATTATAGTTGTGGGTGAGAAAAAGGTCACTTTCACTTCACTTTCTATTTTTGGTGATTTGCATTATTTGTGCATATCACCCACTACTGGGCAGGGAGGAGAATTTTAGAAGAAAAATTACATAAAATGTATCTGTTTCTCACCCACACCATCATATAGTGTCCGAACACATGTATTTAACCACTCGAGTCATATTGATTACTTTTATGCTCCCTTCAGGGATTGACTGGCAATCTAGCATATCAGGCATTTTCCCGGTGGGTCGGACGCACTTTGGGGCTGATCATGGGTGGCCTGGCCAGCGGGAGAACAGAGCGGGCAGGTGGTGCATCTGCGTAACGTGCCGAATTGGCCCTGATAAGCAAAAAATTAGCCGCCGCGTTATGCAGAACGGACCATAAGATGGTGCCGCTATATGCAGAACCCCCCTCCCTGCTCAACAAACAACTTTTGGGCCAGTTGCCATGTAAAATCCCAGGGTGATTTCTCTTCCCAGTCCAGCCCTGGTTCCCTTTGTGTTTTTTGGAGCTTCAAAATTTTGGCACCCATTCACTTGCATTGTATTGACCTCCAGAGCTTAAATATTCTTCTAAAAATCTGCATTTCTTTTCAGCAGAAGAAACTCCTACACATCTGGGATACCAGGAGTGTGAGTAAGTCATGAGAGAATTTTCATTTTTGGGTGAACTGTCCCTATAATGGATTTTTTCATCATAATTACCAAATCATCTTGACAAGTACGACATATGATGCCAGTGTAACAGCTGGATCTGAAAATAGAAAAAAATAGCAATACCAGTCCCATTTAAATCATTCTGTCCACCCCAGATATTAGTTTGGTTAGTGATATTAATGGGCTTCAAAAAGACTACATTTAAATCGGTAGCTGAGGTCTATGCCCAGAATGAAGTAAGATGTAATAGTTGTTTGACTGATCATTCTCTTTCAGGTACAGGTGATGTGACTGACACTGGGCTTGGTAAAGGACGCTGGCACGCTGTTAACGTTCCTCTTGAGGATGGAATCCGTGACGATCGTTACTGCCAAATCTTTACTAGGTCTGTAAAGATTCCAATAACCAACCCATCAAACCACGATTTTCATATTATTTGTAGGGATGCACAGAAACCACTTTTTCACTACCGATTCCAATACCTTGCCTCTTTAGTATTGGCGATATTTATCCAGTACCAGTGATCTTTTTTTCCTTCAGATTAGATTATCTGTACTTGTACATATAACTGATTTGGAGTATTCTTTTATGTTTAAAAACATAAATATTTCTTTACACTATCATTTTGAACTAGAGAAAACAGAAAAACAATTACATAAAACTGTGTTGCTTGTAATGAAAACTTTATTGTTAAAGGGATAGTTTATCCAAAAATTTAAATTCTCTCATCATTTACTCACCCTCATGCCATTCCATATGCAAATGACGTTCTTTCTTCAGCAAAACAAAAACAAAGATTTTTAGAAGAATATCTGGTGATTACACCTATGTAGCTCCAAAAATCACAAAGGAAATTAATCCATAACACTCCAGTGTTTTAGGAAGCAATATAATAGGTTTGGGTGTGAAACAGAACAATATTTAAGTCCTTTTTCTTTTACTGTAAATCTCCACTTTCAATTTTACATCTGAAAGTCACACTTGGCACCTGTTTAGTTTCACTTTTTTTTAGAGCAAAAAAGGACTTAAATATTGTTCTGTTTCTCACCCACACCTGTTTTATTGCTTCTGAAGATATGGATGGAGTCATATGAATTACTTCTATGTTCCTTTGTTATTTTTGGAGCTACAAAGGTCTGATCACCATTCAGTTACATACAAAGCTGAGAGATTTTTCTATTAATCTTTGTTTGTGCTCTGCAGAAGAAAGTCATAAACATCTGGGATGGTATGAGGGTGAGTAAAAGAAGAAAGACATTTTTTAAATTTTGGGTGAACTATCCCTTTATCAACTCAACTGGATAATGCAACAGCTAAATTAACCATAACAATAATAATGGAAAAGTATCAAGTTCTTTTTGCAAATGGTTTCACCTTGTGCCTGGTTCTGAATCAGAATTGTATTATTTGATCCCTTTTGTTCCACTTTTAATTCACAAATGTTTTGGAATCCAGGTAACTTAAAATAAATTTAATTAAATTACCATCAATTCACAAAGTTGTATGGTTTCGGGAAACTTGGATTATTATGCAGAAGTCATATGGACTACTTTAATGGTGCTTTTATGGTTCTTTTATGTCATTTTTGGTCTCGTCAAATACCTTATCCGTTAAAAAGGTCAGCATTGCAACTCCAGACAGGCCTCCTTAGCAAACAATTGGCTCGGTTGCTATGGTGGGTTAAGTCACGTTGGGTTAACCTCCTCGTGGTCGCTATAATGTGGTTCTCGCTCTCAGTGGGGTGCGTCATGTGTTGTGTGTGTGTGTGGATGCCGCAGAGAATAGCGCAAGCCTAGGTCTCTGCGGTAACGCGCTTACAAAGCCACGTGTTAAGATGCTGAGGACTGAGATTAATCCTCCGCCACCCAGATTGTGGCAAATTGCTATGCCACCATGAGAACTTAGAGCGCATTGGGAATTGGGGTGAAAATAAAGTCAGCACTGATTGTGATCCAGGGACCTGGTCAGTGCATCTATAATTATTTGAGTGTTTAAATGCTTTGTTTGTCCCTGTGCTTAAATGGCTTATCACTGCTTTTGTTATTCTCTCAGTGTGATGCAGGAAGTGAAAGCTTACTTCAACCCTGAAGCAATAGTAATGCAGTTGGGAGCAGACACCATGGCGGGTGACCCCATGTGTTCTTTCAATATGACTCCTGTTGGAGTGGGAAAGTGCCTGAACTATATACTGGGCTGGGAGTTACCTACTCTGCTGCTTGGAGGAGGTATGCATCATTATATTTGTTGAATTACGTTATGCTCTGATAGATATACCGGTATATCAATAGACAATTTCAGCAATGTTTCCTTGGTTTGCCATCTCCATGGTTTAAAGCTGCCAACTCCCTCTTCTTCTCTGTTGCCAGCTTGCTGTCTTGGCCAAAAAGTTTATTAGTATGTTGTTACAGGCAGGGGGGGTTGGGCTGCGAGAAGAAAGTGAACGTTGTGATTTTAGTCCATTTTGAAATGAGCTCTAAGCTGCCAAGCGCTAGACTTGCCTAGCCAAGCGCTAGATGAAAGGTAGTAATTACACTAGTACAATGAAGCCCTTTTGCTGATTTCATCCCTTCTTCTCTCTCTTTTTCATTGTCTGTGTATACAACTCCGCCTCTCTCTTTATCTCTCAGGTGGCTATAACCTTGCCAATACTGCCCGCTGCTGGACCTATCTAACAGGGACCATCCTAGGACAGACTCTGTCCTCTGAGATACCAGACCATGAGGTGAGACCCTGTTCCCTCTTCTTTCAACAACTGTCTAAAACCCTGCTCTCTGCTCTGTGTCCTCCTTTTCCATCCCTGCTGAGTCACCCGCACTTATCAAAGATGACCAAGCGCACCTCTCAATAATCTGTTTTATTTCATGTGATTCAGTAGCAGGGAAGGGTCTATGCATGTGTACAGCAGTGAAGGGGGTCTTAACAATACTTCTCTGTCCCTTCCGATCGACTGCTTTTCTTTCCTCAACTGTTTGCACCCACTTTCTTTTCTTTACTTGGAGTAAGAGAGTGTGCATTTTTTTTATTTTTTTTTTAGAGAGCCCTTTTAAGTGCTTTTTCTTGCTTTTTGAGAAGCTTCACAGGAGAGATGAAGGGATGGAAAGGCCCTCTGAGTTTCATATATCTCTTTTCTTTAGATGCACAAAGAAGGTCTTTTAATGTTTATACAGAGTGCTTTCATGGTTACCACATTATAAGATGCTGTTTTTTCAGCTGACATGACTACCTTTGGGGCAAGCAACCAAAATAAATCCATGTAGATTATCTCTTGTGATTCATTAAGGACAACAATTGTGATGGTGATGATGAATGCATTAATAATGTTGGTGGGATTTGTGTTGTACATCAAGATAACATTGCATTCATTAGCCAACACTGTTTAAATACTTTGCCTAATTTTTCTATGCGATCAGATTTTGCCTGGTCTGACAATAAAATGGGTAAAACAAATCCCATAGATTTACATTGATAGAGGGAACTGACACATACTGAGGAACCAGAATATAATAGGGAGTATTTACACTTGTTCATTCCATGCATTTGTACTGATCAGGTTGCTGTCCGATAGAATAAGCACATTTCATTTACACCTGGCCGTATAAATGTGTCTCCACCGAACAGACATGTATCTGATCTTCAATTGGAAATGGTCTGCACTTATAGCGCCATTTTAATCTTAGCGGTATTGAAAGTGCTTTACGCTCACTCATTCATATTCACACACCAATGACGGCAGAGCTGCCATGCAAGGTGCTAGCCTGCCATTGGGAGCAACTTGGGGTTCAGTGTCTTGCCCAAGGATACTTCAGCATGTGAAGTCGTTTTGGCCGGGAATCGAACCACCAACCCCCCGGCTATATGCAAATAAAACAGTTCACTTACATGTTTATGCTAATGTCGGGCTGATTTTTTTTATTATTGTATGATTTATTATTTGATTCAAAGTAACTTTGTGTTTGTGCGCTGTTTTTCCCCTCTCTGTAAGATGTCCATGCGCGTCAGCTGCGCTGTTCAGTTTGTTTAATCAATGATCTGCATCAAATAAATGAAGAAAAGTTCTGTCTCTCCTAAAACATCTATCCATTATTGTATGATGCAAGCCCTGTGCAAATACTCCGTAACAGCTAATATGTTTCACATTTTCCTTGTGTTGACTTAGCGCTGTTTGAGTGAAGTCAAGTTTGAAATGGAATATGTCTCAAACTACCTCCGGAGTTCTCGACTCCGTCTTAGAGGGCATTTACACTTGGTCTTTTCATGATCTGATATAAACACGATCAGTCAGTGTACGTTGATGGAAGAGCTGTCTGCACCACCCTTATTACTCTATTCTATTCTACCCACATAATGCTAAAAGGGTTTAATTTGTGTCTTAGTCAAATTTCCCAGATTGTAATCCAAGACACATACAATATTATAGTCCCCATATGAGGCCCACATAAACCAACCCTCTCTAACTGATGTTGTTCAGATCTCTGCCAGTCCCCAGCCTTTGAGTCTCTTGACCACCACTCCTTCTCCCCCATTTCCTCATCTACTTCCTGCACCTCTTCACTCCTCTCTCTATATATTTTCTCTTCATTGTTCCCTCCATCAGATTTTCAAAGTATGAAACTCTTTCTCCTCCCCTCTTAGAGAGAGGAACCCCCCATCTCCTCTACACCACCACAAACAAAACACTATTTAACTGTAGTGTGAGTCCATACACACACACAGAGAGAGAGAGAGATATAAGGCTGTTAAAAGACAGAGAGACATCCACCAATGGGGTTATAAAAAAAAAAAAAAAAAAAAAAGTATTTCAGTGTAGAAGAAGCTAGGAAAGGAGGTGGAACAAGAAGCACTTTGTACCTGTGCAATATCTCTCTCTCCCTCCCTCTCCCCCTCTTCGAGCCGGTCCAGCTGCTGAGACTCGGAGGCGGCTCAGTCTGAGTTCTGCTCTGCCAGGACTGCAAACAATGAAGACAGACTGGAGTGGAGGCATACAACGAGCTCATTCAGGCCCTGTCACAGACAGGGTGATCTAGACAGTACTCCCACAAGAGATAGTCTGAGAAAAAAGAGAGGAAAATTATGTGTCTTTCATTTAGAAATTAAAGAGTGGATTTACTAGTTATGCCACTTTTGCATGAATGGTATTTCAGCGCCAAAACCTGTGTCTTACTCGCTAACCACCCGCAATCTAGTTCAATGCTGAAATAGTGCTGCATCTGTAGTATTTCAATTAAGTAATTGTCTGCCCTTTCCTAACAAACACTCCACCTTTCTGTGTAAATTAGGATCATTATAGATTGCGCTTCATTCACAAAACACTGTAACTGCACGATTACAACTCTGTAATTTGCTATTACCGCCTGGGTAAATCAGGTGGAAAAATTCATTTTATTTAAAAGTGATATTTTTCTACATTTAGTGTTGATCATGGCAGTAGCAATACATTAAATATTGATCAAATAATGGAAAAGAGCATTATAAAGTAGCAAATATCCAGATGCCTGATGCCAGATGCATTTTTTTTTAAAGAGATGATTCAGGTGTCTGGTTGGCCCGGGAGAGTCAGATTATGGTGATGTGCTGCATCCTGTGCTAGTGCTCTCCCAGAGGAACACGCTCTAGTCTAGACTCTTTCAGTATCTGTGAGGTTTATTTGATTTTATCTGAAGTGAGAAGAATGTACAGTCTGAATCATTGTTAACTGGCAAAGCACTGTAGCTGGCTTATATACAGTTAAAGGGATAGTTTGCTCAAAAATAAAAAAATAATGTAATTTACTCAAGTTGTTTTTTAAATCTTATGACTGAATTTCTTCTGTCGAACACAAAAGATGACGTGACAGCTGTCATCACCATTCACTGAATGGACATAAATTGCAATAAAAGTAAATGGTAACTTGAGAATAACATACTACTACTATCTCCTTTTGTGTTACATGGAAGAAAGCAATTAAGTTTTTGATCAACATAACCAATAACATTGGTTTGTTTGACAGGAAAGTGTTAAATCTACAGAAGGTCCCAATTTGTGGCCAGTATGACTAGGCTGAGAACGTTTGGCTTTGTCCTGGTAAAAGTTTATCAGTGAGTGTTTGGAAATTTGCTGTGTTTTTGTTTAAGTGCTGTCAGGGACTCTGTTCAGCCTGTGGGTGGAAACGTCCCTCGCCGCTCTGTGGCTAGTCAACATATGTACATCCTCTCTTTTTTTAAAAACTTCTTTTCACTTGTTTCTGCCAAGTTATTTTCAGCGCAGCCCAGTGAAATAACAAACACCCAGAGTTCTGTTTCCCTCCTGTAGTCAGTCAGCCAGATAGATGGTCTTTTGGATTCTCTCGCTCTATGTCTGGTTCTTCTTTTATTAACTCAACTTAAGTGTGTGAATTAGGCAGAGACTGAGAATTGGATAATCTGCATAATTTCCCTCACTTGTACAAACTAAGTCTGTCACAGACCAACTTTAACCCACACACTACCAAAGACTAAGAAACTGAATAACTCAACCGTAACCATCTCGCTTGTCATCCATACAGTTTACAGGTTTGCACTCTTTCATGAGCTGAGCTAACACCACACACACAACATTTCAATGTAACAGCTCTTGTTACGCTAGTCAAACACTCCTAAAGGGATTCTAAGGACTTCTATCCTGACTGAATGGCTTTAGAACAGGCGGAGCTGAGCTTTTTTAGTGTGTGTGGTGCCTCTTTAGAGGAGGTGTGTGTGTGTGTGTGTGTGTGTGTGTGTGTGTGTGTGTGTGAGTTTATAGGATTGAGAAAAATTAGGTCTGTTTATGTTAAGATGTGTTAATGTGAAACCATTTCAGATGGACATTTTGCTATTAAAATTAATTTGTGTGCAGCTTTAAGGCACAGCAGGGCAGTTGGCCATTACAGTTCAGCTGTTTTAGCCTTTTATTTCAAGTTGTGATGCTTATTAAAGAGTTTTTGAGCACATCTTAATGGCATGACTCTCTCTGTCTGATGAAAGGAATCGCTTCTTTACAGTTTAGAAATATTTCTTAGACACGCACTTGCACACACACTCATCATCTGCCAACCTTTTTCCGCTGAGATAGACAGGATGGTGTGAGTGCCAGTAGTTAATGTTTGCATTGTCTGTTGTTTTGTCCTTTTGAAACAGGTCTGCTACTGCACAATAAAGTGAGAGACCGAGAGACTCTCAGCATTGGCTTGGTTCATTCCAGACCACATGTCAGGACTGATCTAGAGGGGAAGGATTTCGGCCATGGTGGATGCTTTATGTATCCACCCATTTGACTGTAGAAAAACAAAATACGCCCTGAGTTCTGACATTAGACTGTAAGGTGTATTATTCTGACAGTGGTTGAATTCTTAAGGCTTCTGTAGGGTGAGGCAAACCTCTAAACTCTCATTTGGAGGAGAATAGAGATCAAGGATCAGGTACTACTTAACCTCTCCTGTCTGATACATCATTAATGTTATGATTGACACCATAACAGTTAACATTTAGCTTGGCCTCTATCTCCTGGTGTGGGTAGGAATGTTTTGCCATTGCATCAGGGAAGTGGCTAGCTCTTAGTATTCCGGAGTGGGATAAATGCTGGAAATAAGCTTTGGGGGGAAGTCCATTATAGATGTTGGGTGGTGTTGATAGTTAAAGGTTCAAAAGGTCAGGAGATAAAACCTAAGCTGATCTTTATGATGACCCAAGTTTCAGAGATGATGGATCTGGCAATATTTGACCCATATAGTGTATAGTTCTTCCTTGCTGGATATTTTTAGCTTGACTCACCCTGTCGAGAAGGGTGAGTTATTGAACTGTCTTTTTATATCAGTGAATCATCTCGTTTTTTTTCCATTTCAGTTCATAGCATTTAAAAGTTATCAGAGTCAATGTGGTTTTAAAGCAGTCCCAACCAAACAAATTCAAAAAAACATCAAAAATATGTGGATGGTGCTGTCTCAGATTAGTATGCTTTTAATACGAAAACATGTGTCATGGTGGTGTGTCCTGCGTGTAAGAACTCGCCAATTCATGGACTTGTATGTTCTATAATTCCTAGCATATTGGAGTGCATTGGGACTGGAGGTAAGTTGGATAAACGAGAGAAGTAATTGAAAGCAGAGTTGAGCTTATGCATGTAAAAGACACATACAAGCAAATCTGATGCTTGTTCAATACCAAATAGTTCACCATCACAATGCAGACACTGTCTTTCTAATGAGCAAGGCAACACGCTTGGCTGTATTTTTGGACAGCCTAAATAGTTTCCATTGCTTAAAACATTACGCATTACTAATTGTAATTCAGATGCAATTCACGATAGGGGAAACTAATTGCTTTTTGGCTTCCTTTCAAGCCAGGGGCTCAAAGCACTGTGACAGACTGAGTGTAACTCCACAGAGCATTGGGAAAGTGTGTATGTACTGTATACCATACATGTGTTTTTGGAAGAAAGTGAAAGTATGACTAAAACTTCCCAAACATACTGAAGTTTAGCTGTTGTCTAGCTGAGGAAAATCACACAAAAAAAGTACTGGCTTTTTGGAATGAACACGAGATTACATTTAAAGGTCAGGTCAGGAGGTTGTGATAATCGTCTCCTAGCTGGAGAAATGGAAACCATCCATGCCAGACACTTGTGCTCGCACAATGGTTTGTCTTGTATAACCAACCGCAAACAAGAACGGTTTGGTTCTCAATGGTGTCTTTGAATCTTCCAATCTTTCTGTATTATATTTTAAAGTTGCCCTTTTTGTCTTTTTTTTTTTTTTTTTTTTTTTTTGTATCCCTGTTCCAGTACTTTACAGAATACGGCCCAGATTATTCCCTGGAGATTAGCCCAAGTTGCCGACCTGACCGCAATGAAAGCCAGCAGCTGGAGCGGGTTATCAGCACCATCAAAGGTAATAACCAGAACTTCACCATACACAACCATGGACCTGAAACTTACCCCTTCTCCACACTTAATAGTGTGCCATTTCCACAGATGGAATTACTTTTGTCCATTTTAAAAGGCCTGATTATAATGTCCAGAGTAATGGCCTGTTTATTTGGACAGCCATTGATGATAGGTACGATGATGTAATGCTGCTGCTTTATGATTCATTCATTCATTCAAACAGCTGTCCTGTCATTCTCCTCAAGAACTTTGCATCCACCCCTAGCAGTGATCATGGAGACCTTTTAACCAACCACACTTGTCCCCTGTGACTGACTCCCCTCAGCTGTAGAAAAAAATGTCTGTTTGATGTTCCCAGTAATTAGTAAACAAATAAGCAAAGGATTCGTTGGAACTTCAGAAGTTGAAATCTCTAGAGAGCAGCTGGGATGCGAATGAGAACAGTCTAAACTAGGAACATTTGCACACATGTACGCACATGCCCCCAGACACGCACATATGACTGATAAAGTATCTTGTTTGTGCCTTTGACACAGTGAGGTTTAGTTTTAGCTTTTTGGGTATATATATATATATATATATATATATATATATATATATATATATATATATATTTATTTGCCCAGGTGTGATATAATATAGTACTGTGCAAAAGTTTTAGGTACTTGAGAAAAATGTTGCATAGTAAGGATGTGTAATGTAAATGTAAAATGTAAAAAATAATGGCATAATAGTTTTAATTTATCAATAATGTCATGCAAAGTCCAGTAAACATCTCAATCAATATTTGTCTCAATTGCTTCTATCTCTTCATTTAATCCAAGACTGACTCAATGTTCATTGGGGGGGTGGGGTTTGTGGGGCCATGGCATCTGTTGTAGGGCTCCCTGTTCTTCTATTCTAATATTTTCTCTTTGCAAAAATAATGTTTGGTAGTCTAAAATTTATATTTCCTATTGACACACTAAATCTTAAGATTAATGTTTTTGTGAAACATCTTATTTGCCTAAGACTTTTGCACAGTACTCTGCAAGATCTGAGGTTTCTGCAAGATCTAAGCTCTGTTGCCATTTTACCTTCTCCAGCATCAGTAATCTTAAAACTCAAAACAATGTTTCAAAGCAATGCTTAGAACATTTGAACAGATGGCCGTTAAATATAATAAAGAAAGAAAAGAAAAAAATTCCCTCCTGAGCTCATTCAGACCTATGCCTGAATACACAGCCTGGCCCAAAAAAAGTTGCATTATTTCGTTGGACCGCCTTTAGCTTTGATTATGGCACACATTCGTCATGGTGTTGTTTCAACAACCTTATGCAATGTCACATTTATTTCCCACCAGAGTTGAATTAATTTTTGGCCAAGATCTTGTATTGATGACGCGAGAGTCGAACCACTCCATTAAGTCTTCTCCAGCACATCCCAAAGACTTTCAGTGGGGTTAAGGTCAGGACTCTGTGGTGGCCAATTCATGTGTGAAATGATTCCTCATGCTCCCTGAACCACTCTTTCACAATTTGAGCCTGATGAATCTTGGCATTGTCATCCTGGAATATGCCCGTGCCGTCAAGGAAGAATAAAACCCAATGATGGGATAATCTGGTCATTCAGTACATTCAGGTAGTCAGCTGACTTCATTGTATTGCCACACAATGTTGCGGAGCCTGGACCTGACCAACTGAAGCAACCCCAGATCATAACTCTGCCTCCAGAGGCTTGTCCAGTAGACTCTATATAAGACGAGTGCATCGCTTCATGCGCTTCCCTTCTTACCCTGACGCGTTCATATCTTTGGAATAGGGTCAATCTGGACTCATCAGACCACATGACCTTTTTTCATTGCTCCACAGTCCAATCTTTATGCTCCCTAGAAAACTGAAGTCATTTTTGTGGCTTTCTTGTGACCACACAGCTGTTTAGTCCCAATCCTGTATGTTCTCGTCACATTGTGCATGTGGAAATGCTCTTACTTACTTAAAACATTTTTACAATGTGATAAAGCTTTTTAGCGATCTCAGATCATGATAATTTTTCAGACCACGTTTTTTTTTTTTCATTCTTCTGCGAAGCTGATTGTTCACCATTATCCTTACAGGTTTTAATAATGTGTTGGACAGTTCGTAACCCAATTCAAATGATTTCGCAAATCTCCTAATCAATCTCCTAATCAAATTTCGGTCAATAATTTGCACCTTTTCCACGACCACGGGATACGTCTTCTGACATGGTGGTTTAAGAAATGAGAAGCTACACATTGCATCAGTTAGGGTTAAAAGGATTGTTGCCAGCTGAAACGTATTAATCACTGCAATAATAATTCAATCGTAGGCTCTTAAGTATCTGCTTATTTAAATCCAAATGGCTAGGTTTTCACTAAAACAGAACGACGTGAGTGTAAATTATGACTGAATTTAAATTTTTGGGTGAACTATTCCTTCAAAGGAATTTCCGGGTTCAATACAAGTTAAGCTCAATCAACTGCATTTGTAGCATAAGGTTGATTACCATAAAATAAAATCTTGATTCATCCCTACTTCTCTTTAAAAAAGAACATGGTCACAACAGTCATTGCCGTTTTGCAGAATGCATAAGGTCTTGCGTTCTTATGAAGACTAGTCTTGCCAAGCTACCTTGAAAGAATGAACTCTGAAGGGCAGAATGCATCTATTGTGATCTTCCTGTTGCATAATTAACTGTCACTGCACATTTGAATCCAGTGAGAGAACTACTGGCATTATCACACCAGGGACAGCATTAATATCGTCATACCAGTAAGGTTTTATACAGCACTAGTGACACGTTAAAAGAATAATGGTCTGCCACCGTAGTACCGAGTTCTTGCCCACAAGTCGCCATCCAATACAGGAATATAAGAGGATTATAAATTAAGCTGATGCAACCTTCTCGGTGTTAAAATACTTTCTCCTATCCCAGCTTTATATGCAGAGACAAATATAAGGAAGCCATTCATAGGTTAATTTTCTCAATGTTACATTTTGGTTTCTGTGGCGCTATGAATGTTTGTTTTGAGTGACCCACTTAAACCATAGCTGTCAACATTGAACATTGAAAATAAGGGAGATTTCCCGGAAACCATCCCCAAAAAAGGTTTTTTTTAAAAAAAGCACTAATCATTAACAGTCTAGACTAGTTTATAACTACACAATATATATTAAAGAATGACAGACCAATGGATATGTTTAAAGTTCATTATTTATGAACATTTACAAGTAAACATTATACACATTTTCATTTGCTACAACCAACTTGTGAGAAAGAGACAGACAGACAGATAGACAGACAGACAGACAGACAGACAGTGTGTAAGAGGCAGTTGAATAAATGGATAGAGACAGTAAAGACAACCTTGTCACCCTTCCTGGTGTGAAGCATGAGCCCTATTGTATACATATGTGGCTGATTTTGCATTTCTTAACACTTTCTGTGAGGGAGTGTATAGGTGAACCTGAACCGTTACTCTCCTTGAAGTTCAGACTTCCCGCTACTTTTTCGCTCTTCCTCCCGCCCGCCGCTGCAACTGTCTTCTTCTTCGATAGTGGCCTAAGCTACTGTCTGTATACTGCCACCTGCTTTACTGGAGGTCTAGCAA
This sequence comes from Moxostoma hubbsi, assembly GCA_032164185.1. Taxonomy (NCBI): domain Eukaryota; kingdom Metazoa; phylum Chordata; class Actinopteri; order Cypriniformes; family Catostomidae; genus Moxostoma; species Moxostoma hubbsi. Next base: position 21,307,963 of record JAVLUX010000002.1, on the reverse strand, counting down.
CCCAAGTGCAAGCCACTTTACAGACACAAATAGTTGTGTGTTCTTAACACAATCAGAGCGTAAAAATACGGGATATTTTACGGGAAAATACTAAAACGGGAAGACAGCGGGAAAAGAGCTAAAATACGTGAGAAACCCGGAAAAAACGGGAGGGTTGACAGCTATGACTTAAACCAACCCCAACAACATTACTTAACTAATTATGTGAGTTGGTGGCGGGACTATCTCTTTGCTTGACCTACGGTAGTGGGGGGGTCATATTCAGAAAGCTGTTTTGAAAACGACGTTTATTTTTGCAATCTTGTTTGGTGGCGTTAGTGGTGCAGAAATGGCATACTTCAACTTTAAATTTTCTTTGAGACTTTAGATTTGGTGGCCACCAAAAAAATTTAAGTGAAGGAGAATCCTTGGTCAATTGATCGAAAGCAGATTTGAATTATCCATCTATGTTTTTAAAAATTTGCTAAAACACAGAATTTTCAGTTACCAAATTCTCTGATGAAACATGTAAATAGTGTTTCCATTTTGCATGTTGTCTTTGATTGGATTTCAGAACACTGTAGAGACGCATTTGACAAAGTGCAAGTGTAACCCAGCTAAAGAATATTGAGATCCTATTCGGATATGAAACGCATGTTAATGCAATGTGTAAATGGGGTTGCTGTTTCTAAAGTATAGCCACAATGACAAGACAAACTATATTTGTGGTAACATAATTTTAGTGTGAAAACAATCGCTTGCAAACCTTTACTGTGTACCAGTTTTAGTTTGTTGCCATGACTTCTGTAGGTGCATTCCAATTGACCTATTGGGTCTTCCGAGGTGGACTTTTTACAGTAATCAGCCATAATAAGGGAGATTCCAAACCAAAGGGAGAGTTTATGTTCAGTTGGTTAGGCATTCCAAATGACACACATCACCCTTGGAAGGGCACTTTGAAGGGAGAACAATCCTAACAGTCATTCGCATTAAACTGATTGTCCAATAAAAAAGTGAGATCCAAATGAACCTTGTTTTTGAGCCTCACACCTTATAGCCTTTCAAAGCTATCAGAGTGGATGGCAAAGTCATCGAGGGGAACAGGGCATAGGGAAGATCACTTCGGAATGGAACAAACTAAGTGTACATCAATACATCACTTCACAGGAAGTGGAGAGGGAAATCTCATTCATTGTGAAGCATCAATGAATGCTAAAATCAAATAAACATGGGGTTTGGGATGCTGGCATTTAATTTGGCTTAATTTACCTCAAGTGTGCTTTCCATGTTGGTGTGCATGATTGTAAAGTACACAAAATGTGACCGTTACATCCATTATCATAACAAGTGGTCATATAACAGTTAAGAAGACTTTATTATTATAAAATAGCCACATAACATAAATTTATGTTAAACAGCAACAGTCATTTTACTTACGGGTTACAAGTCTGGAGAAATATATTAATTTAAATGTGAAAAAATATACAAGTATACACTTTGATGTATTACAGTTTAAGTCAGAAGTTTACATTACTAAGTCATTAAAACAAATTTTTAGGTGGCCTGGGTAACTCAGCAAGTATTGATGCTGACTACCACCCCTGGAGTCACAAGTTCGAATCCAGGGCATGCTAAGTGACTCCAGCCAGGTCTCATAAGCATGGTCCCGGCCCGGTTGCTTGGGAGGGCAGGCTCACATGGGGTAACCTCACATGGGCTAACCTTCTCGTGGTCACGATTAGGGGTTATTGCTCTCAATGGGGCACGTGGTCAGTTGTGCGTGGTTCGCGGAGAGTAGCATGAGCCTCCCGTGCTGTGAGACTCTGGTGTCATGCACAACAAGCCATGTGATAAGATGCAGGATTGACTGTCTCCGAAGCAGAGGCATCTGAAACTTTTCCTCTGCCACCCAGATTGAGGTAACCACACCTCCATGAGGACCTACTAAGTAGTGGGAATTGGGCATTCCAAATTGGGAGAAAAGGGGATAAAAAATAAATAAGTAAAAAACATACATTTTTTTTAACCACTTCACAAATTTAATATTAGCAAAGTATTGTTTTAGCAAGTCATTTAGGGCATCTACTTAGTGCATGACAAGAGTCATTTTTCCAACAATTGTTTACAGACAGATTGTTTCACTTTATTTGACTATATCACAATTCTAGTGGGTCAGAAGTTTTCATACACCAAGTTAACTGCCTTTGAAGCAGCTTGGAAAATTCCAGAAAAATTATGTCAAGAATTTAGCCAAATAGCTTCTGACAGGAGGTGTACCTGTGGATGTATTTTAAGGCCTACCTTCAAACTCAGCGCCTCTTTGCTTGACATCATGGGGAAAATCGAAAAGAAATCAGCCAAGACCTCAGAAAAAAAAATTGTGGACCTCCACAAGTCTGTTTCATCCTTAGGAGGAATTTCCAATTGCCTGAAGTACCACGTTCATCTGTACAAAATATATTATTCAAGTATAAACCCCATGGGACCACGCAGCCATCATACCGCTCAGGAATGAGATGCATTCTATCTCCTAGAGATGAACGTAGTTTGGTGCGAAGTGCAAATCATTTCAAATGAACACATTTTTTTCAAGTGAGGTGAACTTCTACAAATATCCTGTGCTCAGTGAGTAGGGAGCAGTGAACACTGTGTAGGGACCCTGCAGATTGGAACAGACTTTGTGACAAATAAATAAAAGTTCATCCTTTTAGAATAGTAGTCCACTGCAAATTATGATTTAAACAACTTTATAGCTCAAATAATACACTGGTTTTAACAGACTAATTAATGTAAGTGCTTTTATGAAATTATAATCTTCACATTTCTGCCTTTTTTAAACCCTCAAAAAAATGTCCCCCATTCAGTTCCATTGTAAGTGCCTCAATGTAACTTTTTTTGTAAATTTTTGCTTTCTTTTTTTATTTAGAAAAGAATGGGCGAGTCAAAATATTGATTTATTTTTGTTGTAATCAATATTATGCCACAAATGCTGTCGATTGAGCATAATTTGTATTGAACCGGGAATATTCCTTTTAAAGGAATGGTTGTTCAATCTCTAAACCACTTGTGTTAGAGAAAAGAGTGACAAGTTGTGGTCTCCTGTTCTTATCACTTTACTCCTCATGAGATTAAGTTGACCAGTAGATAACCACAGGTCATCACAAGTTAACCACACCCTTAACTTTTGCTTAGCCTTTGAGATTTAGTGCACGTCAACAACCAGAAGAAACATGCAGCATATGTCAATACTCTTAATCACATCTGTTCCACTCTAACTTCAGACAGCTTGTCTTTTTAACAGCTTTTTCAAATGTGACCAAACATTTCTCTGCCCATTTACATATTAATGATCTCTTGCTCTGGCCCCTGCTCTGGTTAATGTCCATTCCACTAACTGGTTTAGCTGGAATCACATTCTCTCTGCCTCGTAACTAAATCTAAAACATCCAGCATATACAGTAGATCTATTGTTTTAGAAATATAACGATGAGGCAGACCAGAACTTGCCTCAAATATTTTGTGTATTTTGAGCTGGTATGTGAATGGTTATTGATGCCAATTTTCAAAGGATATATTTGTAAGCAAGAAGAGGTTACAGTGCAACTGCTCAGGATTTAGTGGTGCTTGCCTCAAGACTGGTGTGAAATATAAAAATCAATTTTTTTGTTTATTTTTTGCTAAATGAGGGCTCGGCCTATTCCAGTACAGAATAACACTCCAGAATACAAGCAAACATGCTTATTTTCTGTGCCCACTCAGTATGTGTAGCATGTGCTACTGCTCTGTCCCATAACACTAGGGACTAATTAAAAAGGACTTAAGGCACTGGCTGCTCAACTTCCATTTTAGGGTTGGGAACGAATCTTTTGTGCTGTAACACAGGTCCCCTATCGGTTTTGCTTTTTGGATCTTGTGGTTCGCATAGGTCATTAGAAATTGAAATGTACTGAGGTCAGTTTTTAGAGAATAGAGATTACAGTTTTGCTGGCACTGCTTTGATTCTATATATAGCTTCTCTAGGTTAACCAACACGTTTAATGTAGGCATATTTGACCTTTCAGTGGTGTCTGTTCAGCTGTGTTGAAACGCAGGACTTTGCATTTAAAGGCAGCCAGAGCAGATTCAAATGAATGAAGATAGAAAACCGTATCAAACAAATGCTTAATTAATGTGACGACACATACTTTACAAGCTCTTTAGTCTCAATAGCGACCAACATATAGGGATTGCACCAACTGTTTTAAGTGACAGGTGAACTGGATGTGGTGTTACATCTGGTCAGTGGAGTTGAGACGGTTGGAACTATTTGTGTGCCAGTGATCAGAATTCTTAACCTGTGAAATATCTAGGCTTGTGGACTGCTATGTATCAAAGCATTGATTTAAAACCAAAATATCTGTACTGTTGAATGAAAAGTTTGGCTATTTGGTTAGGGTTTTATTTTGTTTGGTGGGTTATCAGGTGAGTGGAGACCACTGGTCAAACTTTAATGAAGTAAAATTATTTGGTTTATATGGTAGGATAAATTAAGTAATTGTTTGTGATGAGTATTTTATTAGGCACTAAATTACACCATCAAAGTGGCATCTAGAGGGTTATCTGGAAACTCCTGCATATTTTTTTATTTCAACAAGCTCTCACACCTGTGTGCCTCTGCTTTCAAATCAACAGCTTGCATTAATTAAGGCCACATTTTAATTAGGAAGCTGTGGTACTCGCTGATTGTTTATGGTCTTATTTATGTCATATAAGCGACGTGAGATCTGTCAGCCCGCGCACTCGTTAAAGTCCCTTCAGAGTGTCTGACTTTCCCAAACATAAGCTGTTTTGATAATATGCTAAACCATTTGACCGTGAAGAACTACAATTGATTAACACAGGTAATAAATAGAGGCTTGCAGTTGTTACACATTAGCGGATTTTCCAAGCACATCTGGGTAACATTTACAACACTCCACCAAGAGGAGACGAAAATGGGAAAACATTATACAAGGTTGTTTTTAGCTATCCTGATCATTATATTCTGCAACATTTTAGCCCATCTAGACTTGATAACCATATAATTAACAAAGTGGGTGTATAATAAAGACTGTACTGTTTGCACATAACATGGGCGACGCCAAACAATCAGGACATTTTTGTAAAAATAAAAAATCCTGCCTATATAGGCCAGTAGAATTTATGTAGCCTAAGCCATTGGACTGCTGCTATATGCTGGACATACAGTGATTTTATAAACATTTACAGTTTTCTTACGTGAAGCCACCTGAATTTAAGGAAAAGAAAAGACTGTTAATTTCAAGTTAAAGACTTAAAACCTGAAATACGCTAATTTGTTTCAAGGGCAGAAAGCCAAAGTAATATTGTTTCATTGCGTTCAATTTTTAAATATCCAGCTTCCGATTAAATCTTGGGAAATCTGTGAATGTGTTGCCACAGTACTCTCTGAGTCCTTTTGTCCATGTTTTGAGAAAATCCATGTTCTGAGTCATTGTTGCAAACTGTGACCTAATACAAGGGCGTTAGGGTTATTACAGTCAAAGAGCCAAACAGCATTTCTTCAAATGTTCACTGGTTGAGCTGAGAAATATTGCTGACGAAATTCTAATCATTTGATTTTATTTAAAGTTCTATTAAATGTTAATATTACATGTTTTCATTGATGGGCATGCTTTGTAAAGAATGGAAACAATTCCTTTTATTGAAACCAGGATTTCCTTTTAATCCCTTAAATTCAAATCAACTCCATTATTTTCTCCTGCCAGCCGTAATGTTATCAAAACACCAGCTGGTGAGAACAAAGGGGGCAGCCTTTGTCAGTGCAACTGTTTAGTTTTTGTATGAATGGGAGACACAATTCCAATGCAAATTGCGGTTTGTAAATACATTTAGATGAAGAACTATTTACATAACTTTGTGCTTCCTTGTTGGACATGTAGGAAATCTGGCTTTTTCAGTGTCACTGTGACATCAGAGGATGACATGTTCTTGTGCAGATGTGACAAAACTGTATATACTGTCAAGCATTTGTGATTAGATGTGTACAACATATGAAAGTATCTCCTTAAGCAGCCATCTCAATTACATGTCATGTCTCCAAGGTATCAACATTTCTCTGTTTTTCTGTGATTTTATTTCTTACCCATTTTTAAAATTCTCTTCACCCTTCTCTATCTCCTCCCCTGCTTGTTTACAGGGAATCTGAAGAATGTAGTTTAGGAGAGGACTCCCAGCTCATGTTTCCAAATCAGGCCCTTCTTCTTTAATGAAGACAGTATGTGGGAGCCATCGCCAGAAGGGAGCTAGGAAGACATTATTTGAATGTTACCAGGGAACATTTTTTAATGAATAAATGGGCCATTGTTGCCCCATTAGAAAGGTTTCAATCTTTGTTTGATTTGGGACAAATGTCTACAGGGTTTAATTTTAAGAAATTCAGAGCTCGTTTAAGATGAAACGCAAAGTTCAAATGCAACATGTTTTGAGTAAGATATGCCTAAAATGACTGTGCATGTTTGTTTGGTCGTCCTTCTGTTTTTAATGTGTTATAATTTAAGAAGAGGATTTACAAAAATGTGTCTTTTCCCTGACGATGGTGTCTTGTAAAAGATGTGCCCCCAGAAATATGTTTAATCTTTACGGTATGGCTGCAATCTTAATGAAATCAATTTACAAGAGTCCAAACACATATTTACACTCGGTGTGTCATCACCAGAAATGAGAGCGTGTAGAACATTTTAATACTGTACAGTTAATAAATGCCTATTTTTGTTGTTACTGAATGTTCTCATACAACATTTTAATCGTAATAACCAGTTATGTAATTCGGGTGCATCAAAGTCTCAGGTGGGTTGTTTATGAAATGTGTACGGTCAACTTAATGGCCAGACTGACCAAATTCCAAGTCATGTTGGTTTCATGAAACTTTTTATGTTGCCTATGTCATGCCTTTTACTTCAATGTTTATTTTCTTGTGTTTGATGAGCGAGTCAAACTGCAAAAAGTTTTCAAGATGTCAACTTTTTTTTTCTTTTTAAATGCCTTTTGTTTTCTGATATATATTAAAATACAAAAAAAACAATGTGTGGGATGTTGCTGTTTTACTGAGTCTTGCAAGATCCTTCAGCAACACTTTACAAGTGGGTGCCGTCACATATGGAAGTCCTGTTCTTTCAGTATGATCTTTATGGATTTCTTGGTTGCAGAGGTTTCTCTGAATGGCACACCAAGTGTGATTCATTAAGTCCTTTATTAGCTTTGTGAGATGGAGCTTATTGCATTTTAGTCCAATAAACTGATCTGTGCTACCAAAAAGAGCACTGTAAAACTTGCAGAATTAAGTGTAGAGACGGGACTGATTTTCAACTGTTTGCCCTATTAAAACACTGATGCATGTAGAACCAAAAAATCTTCTCACCTTTTTTATTTTCCCTGTCATTGTTTGGAGCATGTTACTTTTAAAATATGTCTTCCAGGAGTTATGGGGATGGTTCATCCAAAAATTTTAATTCTCTAATATTTTACTCACACTCATTCCAGATGTTTATGACTTTTCTTCTGCAGAACACATCAGAAGTTTTTAGAAGAATATCTCAGCTCTGGACGTCTATGCAAGCAAATGGTAACCAGAACTTTAAAGCTCGAAGAAGCACATAAAGGCAGCTTAAAAGAAATTCATATAACTCCAGTCATTAAATCCTAAATCATCAGAAGCGTTATGATTGGTGTGGATGAGAAACGGATCAATATTATGTAAAAAAAAAAAAAAAAAATTTTGGGTGATTCACTTTGTGCGTTTTGTCACCTACTGGTTGGGGCTGGTTGAAGGTTGAGATCTATATTAAAAAGAAGTTAAATATTGATCAGTTTCTCACCTACACCTATCATATCACTTCTGAAGTCATGAATTAAACCACTGGAGTCAGAAGGATTACTTTTATGCTGCCTTTATTTGCTTTTTGGAGCTTAAAAGATTTGGTCACCGTTCAATAGCATTTTATGGACCTTCTGAGCTGAGATATTCTTCTAAAAACTTCTGTTGTGTTCAGCAGAAGAAAGGTAATTCACATCTGGGATGATATTAGTGTGAGAAAATTAGAGAATTTAAATTTGAAATATTCCTTTATACAGTTGTAGTCAGAAGTTTACATACACCTTAGCCAAATACATTTCAACTCAGTTTTACACAATTCCTGACATTTAAGTTTAGAAAAATGTTATTGTCTTAGGTCAGTTAGGATCTCTACTTAATTTTAAAAATGTGAAAAATCTGAATAATTGTAGAGATAATTATTTATTTCAGCTTTTATTTATTTCATCACATTCCTAGTGGGTCAGAAGTTTACATACACTCGGTTAGTATTTGGTAGCATTAACTTGGGTCAAATGTTTTGGGTAGACTTCCACAAGCTTCTCGCAATAAATTGCTGGAATTTTGGCCCATTATTCCAGACAAAACTGAGTCATGTTTGTAGGCCTCTTTGCTCACACATGCTTTCTCAGTTCTGCCCACAAATGATCTGATTGAGGTCAGGGTTTTGTGATGACCACTCCAATACTTTAACTTTGTTGTCCTTAAGCCATTTTGCCACAACTTTGGAGGTATGCTTGGGGTCATTGTCAATTTAGAAGACCCATTTGCGTCCACAATGTTTTTTATGAGGTCTTGGCTGATTTATTTTCTATTTTCCCATGATGTCAAGCAAAGAGGCACTTAGTTTGAAGGTAGGCCTTAAAATACATCCACAGGTACACCTCCAATTCAGCACACATCCCGTCAGAAGCAAATTGGCTAAAGGTCAAAAGGACATAATTTTCTGGAATTTTCCAAACTGCTCAAAGGCACAGTTAACTTAGTGTAAACTTACTGGAATTGTGATATAGTCAATTAAAAGTGAAACATTGTTGGGAAGATTATTTGTGTCATGCACAAAGTAGATGTCCTGAACAACTTCCCACATTGCTAATATGAAATCTGTGTAGTGGTTAAAAAAGTAGTTTTAATGACTTCAACCCAAGTGAATGTAAACTTCTGATTTCAACTGTGTATTTTATCTGCAGCGACACAATATCCGGTTTCATGATTTTTAATAGTTTTAAAATAGTCATGAATACTTGCAGCTGCATTATATAAAAACAAATCATTTTCCAGCCAACGCAACCCGTTCCCTTAGCTTCAGTGTATGGTTCCCATTTGGTTATTTTTGGAAATCAACTTCTAACATTACAGGAACGTCAGTCATTTGTGGTCCATCGAACACCTCTCTTCAGTGATTCAGTGAACACCTCTCTTCAGTGATTCAGTGAACACCTCTCTTCAGTGATTCAGTGAACACCTCTCTTCAGTGATTCAGTGAACACCTCTCTTCAGTGATTCATAACATACAAGTATCACCATAAAATGATTAAAAATAATAATGAGATGTGCTATAATGAAAACATTGATTCTGGAAAAAAATATTGGGAAAAAATTATTGATAAAATCGTATTTGGTTATCACGTAAAAAACCTCGCCGCAACGTATATGTTGTACAGCATTTTATCAGGCCCCAAATTAAGATCACAGAGTGTTGTTGTAACCCAAACGCATTCAAATGATCAGATGAACTCTATAAATGTTAAACCAGCGTGAAGCGTGTGAAAAGCACGCAATAATCTTCTGCTTTCCCATTGTGTTACGTATCTTTCTCGCTACATCATTCATGATTGATCTAAAAACAGATGAACTGTAGAAAATCCCATTGCGTCCCCAGACTGGCTGACGAACGCTCGTGGCACCTGCTCGTGTGGGTGTATGTTTGACATCCCAGCGAATTATATGGAAAGCATTCATCTTTCTACTCTGAAGACGTGCTCAACCTTTCACACAGTGTCCCCTCGCTCATCTTCTGTTCAATGCATTATTTCATAAACACTGCAGATGAAACAATACAGAGTTTATTTTTTTGTCCCTGGTAAATGGTCGAGATGAAATATATTTGAACAGCCCGTTATTCTGCACTAAAGTAAACTAGTTATTGAGTTCTGACAAACAAAGCGTATAATAAAACCGTTTGTCTTATTTGCATAACGTTTCCCACAGGAGTAAAGCAAATCCCTGCTCCTTTGCCCGTCACTTCCCAACTAATCTACATGTGAAGAGTTTTCATGAATGACGACAGATGCGGCCTTTAAACGCGATAAAACGGCAAAGAAAGCAGCCGTTTGGCTGCATCTCATCACTTTTATAAGGCAATATTGAGATGAGTAGTCGTGATGTATAACTGGAAAACACATCGGTTTGATTGGATCGGAACAGGTTTAATTACCACTATTTAATTTAGAATGAATTCAAGAATGACAGTAAGATAACTTGATAATGCCCCCCAAAATGTGCATTTTAGTTGTGGTCTGATTTTCATATGCCTATATATAAAATGTAGGCTACGGCTCAGTCAGATTTAATTGTGTCTGGAGGAGTATAGATGATGTTTTACTGCCTTTAGTGTTTCAATGAATGATAATTATTAAGTGCGCTATTAGGGTGACAGTGATTGAAGTGTGCATGAATGGTGAGCATCTGCCCTTTGCGCGCACTTCAGGAGGGTGAACAGAAAACACGGATGGTCGGGCACTGAGCGCATATTAATCGGCAATGTAGACGGCAGGACTTCAGTTACATGAAACACATTTGAGGAGTTTCGATTAATCATTTAAACCAAAGCAATAAAAATAAAAATAAAAATGTCCATGCTTGATTTTGTTCAATGTAAACATGCACTGACGTCTGTGTCCCGTCTTTTCAGCGTCTCGCGCTAGAGTGCCGCGTGTTTTAGACGCCGCATCACTTTTAAAAACGCGTCTCGAGACCCCTGCGTTCTGTTCTTTTGTGGCCTTTTTTTGGCACACGAACGCGTTTCGTTTGAACGGCCCCTAAGATGGTAAATAATATTTGACTCTTTTCTCAGTCCAGTTCCGCAAATACTCCGTGTCATGTTACAGAGCAGACTCAGATGCCTCTTGAGAGCTGTGTGTGTGTGTGTGTGTGTGTGTGTGTGTGTGTGATGTATTTAGGCTAATGCCTTTGATTCAGTAACAGTTCATTTGAGGGAGCTCTCCCGGAGCAGGACAGGGGAACCTGGAAACATTTCTCTAACTTCAGATCAAGCTTTGTCCTTGGCAAATACCGCGAAAACGTGCTTGAACGGGTTTCTGCAGTAACTATTTACGCATGTTGACACTTTTACAGATCATTAGTCTAATTCTTTCGTCATTCTGGATTCAGACCATTTCCCCTATAAAGGTAAGTTATCAAATAAACACAATGCACTTTCTCAAGTTACAGTTTTTTATTTTATAAATACTTAATGTATTTTCTATTTCCCTTCTGTTAAACTATTTTGGCATATTATAGTGTAAAAACTCAAATTATACAAACTATTAGGTTTTTTATAAATGTTTTCGGTCGATCAAATGACGGTGAACATATTGGATAATAATTTTTACAATATAATACAAACATTATACATCTGAAAGATTCAAAATAAGTCAATGAATAGTAGGCTACCATTTTAATGTATATTTTCCTCCAAAGTACACATTAAAGACACATTGAGTTCCGCATTCATCAAATAAATATATCTCAAATTACAGTTTTAAGTAGGGCCTGTCTAATTTATTTTCTATTTTCCTTTGTATTATTTTTTCTTCATATTGCAGTGTTAATAAAAATATATATTTTTTGATCAAATGACTGATGGACATTGAATAATAATCATCTGAAAGAAAGTCAGAAACTTTCAATGAAAATTTGGCTAGTATTAATTGATATTTTCTCCACAGTTTGATCACAATGAGATCCACATTTAACCTCGAGCAGTCCACTCACGCATAGACCTACTAAATATGGATAATTACCTATTCTATCGGTTTCCTCTTTAATTCAGTGATTGTAGTCAAACCTGTATTTAAATCAGTTGTGAATGTCACCGTCTGATGTTTGATCTTGGGTGTGCCATAATTGACTGTTTAACTGGCACCATTGGTGACTGACAGTAGAGAGAAGTGAGCAGTTGTCAGTTGTACACTGTGAAAAATGTCTGTAATCTTTAAAAATAGACTAAAAATGCCACCGAGAAACAGTTAATTAATTTACAAGTTTTAATTGTAAAATATACAATTTAATATATTGTAAAAAAAAAAAAAAAAAAAAAAAACCCAATACAGTCGTTTTTACAATAAAATGTTGTAAAAATTAATGTAAAGTAATTTTTTAGATGCTAAAAGTATTATTTTCCTGTATAGTTAATGGTAAAATTGTACACTGTTTAACAAGAGAACGTGTACTTTTTTACAGTAAATTATTGTTAAAATTACAGTAAAAAAAAAAAAAAAAAAAAAAAACAATAATCGTGAGTTCCCAGGATTCCCTGTGTGGCCCATTACATTTCATTATACTTTATGGGAATAGTTATGTTTCTCTTTATTTTTAATATCACTTATGTACTTTGGGATGTTCTGTGTTATATTTGATGTATTTTAGTTAATAATTTTAATTTCACATGTGTTACACTGATGGTGTTATGTGTTTGTGTGACTCTTGAGCACTGTCTCTACATGTTTATTGGTCATTGCTGGATGGGACACTATTGATGAACTTCATGTCATGTGTAATTACTACAGTGATTAACAACATTATAAAGTGAAAAGAAGATTTTTACAGTTTCAGAAGGTTAACATCAATTTTCTGACATTGTTTACTGTAAAAGTAACATATTTTTTTGTTTTTACAATGCCAACATATTTATGTAAATTGCAACAGTTTTAAACTGTAAAATGTACAGAAATGTACAGGTTGTTCTGTAAAGTTGTTTACATTTTTACTGTATTTTTACTTAATTATTCTGGAAACCACAGATGCCAGTTTTTTTTTTTAAATAATAAACTTTATTTATTAATACAAGTATTTACTACATCTTTTTATTATTCTTTCTCACATGACTTATCATAATAATACACCTCTTTACTTTACCTGAAACTAACTGCAATGTAAAAAAAAAAAAAAAAACAATTTTTTTTTACAAAAAAAAAAGAAGAAGAAAGATGTGGTTGCCAGAATAATTATGTAAAAAAAATACAGTAAAAATCTAAACAACTTTACAGAACAACCTGTACATTTCTGTACATTTTACAGTTTAAAATTGTTGTAACTTACCCACTGGCACTGTAAAAAAATAAAATAAATAAATAAATAAATAAAAAATTTAAATGTTACAATTTTCCTGTTAAATTTACATAAAAAAAATAAAAATCATAAACTTGATATCAGCCTTCTGAAACTATAAAAATCATCTTTTTACTTTATAACATCTTGTTAATCACCGTAATAGCTACAGAAGGGCACATGATGACATGATGTTCATCAATAGTGGCTCTTTCAGGAGCAATGACCAATAAACATGTAGAGACAGTGCTCAGTCTCACTCACTAAACGCTAAACACCATCAGGGTAACACATGTGAGATTTAAATAATGCAGTAAACATTAACTAAATTACACTAAATATAACACAGACCACCCCAGTGTACGTAACTGATATTAAAAATATGATGAAATATAACTATTCCCATAAAATATCATGAAATGTAATGGGTCATGCAGGGAATTCTGTGAACGCCCGATTCCGTTTTTTTTTTACAGTAATTATAACAATAATTTACTGTAAAATGACATGTACTCTCTTGTTAATCATAATGTACATTTTTACCATTAATTATACAGGAAAATCTTACTTTTTATATCTAAATTGAATTTTTACAACATTTTATTGTAAAACTGTATTGTCTTTTAAAATATATTAAAATATTTTACTGTATATTTTACAGTTAATATTCGTTAATCAATGAACATTTTATTTCTGTAGCATTTTTACAGTATTTTACTGTTAAAATTACTGACATTTTTTACAGTGCAATTATTTTAATTAAACGTATTCTCATTTTCTAATGATCAAATATGACTCCAATATTGAATTTAGGCTTTGCACATAACTGCAAAATTAAGTTTAACATTTGTCTAAATAAGTTGTAAGCTAAACCGTGTTGTATGTGACTGCTTCAAGTCCATGATTAATGAACACAATGAGCCAACACAAAGATCTCAATCTGAATGCCCTACAGCTGCCATTGCCTGAAGAGGAGCACAGAGATGAGCCTATGTGTTGCTCATTAATGTAGGTCCATTGCAGCTGCATGCCAGCCTTCAGCAATTGTGCTTTTCACAAATAAAAAGGGCTTAAGTGGGGATTGAGGAGAGTGCCTCAAAATACAGCCTCATTATTCTTTTCCTCTCCATGTGTGCACGTGTGCATCTGCTTGCTTGCATGTGTGGTTGTGGAGTCACAGGAAAGTGTCACATAATCCATATTTAACTCCACTTCTGAAGGATTATGAATGGCTCATCGCAACAGATTGTGTTCTTGTCCAGTCATATGACTTCACTACTGAGCCATTGATAAACTCATGTCTTGTGATCTTAGTTATTGCTGGCCTCCATAACTCTGAAGGTATTTTCCAAGTGCGTTGGCCATTATGAATCTATGCACTCATTTTCAAGCCTAAAGACATTACCACTTATTTCTAAATTGCAGATCTTAATTCTTCTCCTTTCTTTCCTTCAGGTCTTTCCAGGTCATGAGCTTGCTGCTTTCTAGCTCCACCATGAAGGACCGTGACTCTGTTTCCCTCCTGCACTACTCTGGTTCAGGCAAGACTAGCCCTCAGTTCCCAACTGCTGTCATCCACCCAAACTCTCCTGTGTTAGGGAAGTCCCAGCCTTTCTGCCTACAGTCTGGCCAGCACCTCATAGCCTCCATGCAGCTCCAGAAACTCAACAGCCACTATCAGAACCTGGCTGTATCCTCCACAGCTACCAATGGACCCAGCCGAGGGTATGGAACCACCGTGCTGGGCCCAGGACAGATTACAACCCCTGGGGCAGCACAGGCAACTGGGATCATCGATTCTGATCCAGTCGATGAAGAAGTTCTGATGTCACTGGTGGTGGAGCTGGGTTTGGACCGTGCTAATGAGCTTCCAGAGCTATGGCTGGGTCAGAATGAGTTCGATTTCACCACAGATGTACCGGCTGGCTGCTGACCCTCTTGGATACCCCCAGATGTCTCTCGGCTCATGTCTTCTTTCTCAAAATTAAAGTGTCCAATGAATGGCAATCAAATTTGCCTAAGAAAAGAATGCTTAAGTGTCAGATTTGAACTGTCAAGAGCTGAATAAAGAAGCTTACACTCCTGTAAGTTTGCTCTTTTGAAACTGAAACTTGGAAAAACTTTAGACTTCTTTTCAAAGCGAGACTTTATAGTCTTCTCTAACTGGAGGAAGAATTTTTCTCAGGAGTCATCAGACTTAAACAGAGGACTAAAACAGAGGACTACCCACACACACACACCAAAAAGGTCACATGGCCAGCCTTAAGACTTTCCCCCCATCTTATCCGTCTGTCATCCCGAGCCCTCTCACGCTACTTTATAAAATCCATATCATGCTAAGTGATATGGATTTAAACGTGGCTTTTTTTTTTTTTAGATGTCCCTTTAATCATTGCCATTATTTCATCATAAGGCTTGAGGAAAAGGCATTTAAAAAAGATGGTTTGTAGAGAGCAAAGGTTTTAACTCAGTTTGACTTCAAGCCCCGAGCTACACAGATGGTGTTACTTGTGTGTAATGGAAGGCGATAATGAAACTGGTGCTATCATTCGAGAGATTCTCTCGAGAAACCATGTCAATGCAAGCATCATTGGTCACAGAGGAACTCGACCTAGCCGAACATTTTCCATGGTTAAATATATTAATGAGAGACGTGTCTGTTTACTCCACAGTCAGCCTGCATGGACCGATAGCCTTATTTTTTAAGTACATTTTTTGTTACCAATGACAGGACCATGCACTTATGTAGAGCAACTCTGGAAAAATTACAACATGGTCATCCATTTACATTTTTCAGTTTATTTTCAATGTCTAGTAAGCTGTATGAAAAAAAAAAAAAGGTTAATTGTAATGTAGATTTAAGCAAGCCTTGTCCAAAATCCACAAATATGTTTGACAATATGGTCATCCATTTACATTGTTCTGTTTATTTTCAATGTCTTGTAGACGGTATGAAAAAAAAAAGGTTAATTGTAATGTAGATTTAAGCAGGCCTTGTCCAAAATCCACAAATATGTTAGACATCTTGCATGCTTAAAACACATTTGGAATATCCATGGAAAGAGGAGCGATATTTTCTATCTGTTGTTCTACTTTACATTGTTTGACCTTTGTGACTTACTAAAGTGTAATCAAAGACTTTTCGTTTAGCACTTTTCTTTAATTCAATTATTTTTCTACGTAAGAGATGTTATTACCTATTTAAATTTGTACTTTTCTATTTTGTTTTCTCTGAATGTGAGAAAAATAAAGTAACAAAGCTTAACTCTTTGCCTTTTTCTTTCCCATTAAAACAATAAATTGAGTCACATTTAGTGATATTTACATGGCACCGAATGGACAATCTTGAGTGCAACAACAGAATTAAAACATTTAACTCAACTAATAAAACTCTGCATGTCAAAAGGCGATTTAAGGTGAAATCATTAAGAAACAATTGTTAAATCTATACATTAACTATTCAAATAAAACAAAAACAAAAAATTCTGAATACAAAACTAAATATTTAATGTGTGTATATTTCATGCAAACGTATGCAAATTGGTGACAAATGAGCTCAAAATCAATGGAATTTAAAATATTTGCTGTTTTTACTATAGTTAATGCAAAATACTGTTAAAGCCAATCGCGGAAATTCAATACACATTTATTTTGAGTCCTTGTGAGTAAAAAATGTCTAACTGGTTAATACTGTCATCTGGTGTCCAGCTCGATAAATTCAGCCCAAAATGTATGATCAAAAAGTATCAGAATGACCGAAAACTGAAAGTTAAAAGATAGCAGACCTTGTGTGCACGTACAAAGTACCTGTAAATGTAGAAACACTCTTAAAGGAGCAATATGTAACATTGACCTCAAGCGTTTAAAATGGGTACTGTAGTCCAAATTCAAAATGATTGGAGAGAGTTGTCTCCCCAGACTCGAACACAGGTTGCCAGGTTGAGGACACGCAACAGGAACGATCAAACTGACAATGGAAAGTGAGGAGCCTTACACTGTAAGCTGATCAGTTAATGTACATATTATATTACATATTGCACCTCTAAGAGCAATAAATGACATTTGCCGCAATTAATCTTTTTATTATTTACATAAAATTAGTATGGTAGGCGTATTTAGAATGAAGGAATGTATATGGATCAGTGAAGGGAATTAATTAATTAAATAACATAAGGTACATTGGCTAAAGGCCAGGGCCGTAGCTAGAGGGGTGAAAGGTGGTAACGATTCTAGGGGCCCAAAGGTCCAGGGTGCCCCACAGCAAATTCTAAACCGTTTTTTTAAAAGGAAAGGGGCCCAGAGCAATGTATAGTCAGGGGGCCCAGATTACCTTGCTACGGCCCTGCTAAAGGCACATTTGCCACAAAAACACAAAATGGCAACAAAAATGACCACAGTACTTTCCTTAAAACCAGTCACCACTGCAAAATATTCATGATCTATGTTCATGAAAAATTTTTATTTTTAGGTAATTTGAGCTAATATTTAATAATTGTTAAAATGTTGCAAATGTTTGCAGCTAATGACAATTTTCATACAAAATACATATTTGTAATTGACAACTTTGTTCAAGGTGATTTGTTTTTTCAATAACTGTACAAGAAGTGAACAGATAGTACTCACTAAAATCAGTTAGGTTAAAAATGACCCAACACATAGCCCAATGGTGGGATGATATAGCACCGACCCATTGTTGGGTTATTTTAACCCAATGTATTGGGTAGCAAGTTTTACCCAATAAATTGGGTTATAAAAATAACTCATTTGTTGGGTTTTATTTTTTGGTGGAGCCAAAATGTTGCTTTAGCCATCTTAGTATTATTGGTACTATTATTATTGTTGACATTATTATTATTATAATTATTATTATTATTATTATTATTGCTGTGCACAGGTTACAAATATCTTGAAAATTCTTTATTTCCATTAAATTAAAAGTTACAAACATTTTCATTACTTAAGTAAATGGTTGCAATTGTGCTCTCAATTTACTTCTGTTTTATCACTAAGTTACTTACAAACATAAACATGTTTCAATTTGCAAGAACCACCACAAATAAATAAGTAATAAATAAGTAGGCAATGGTGTAACATTGCTGGCAAGGATGAAGACTGTGACGATGGAGAGACGAACACAAGTGCAGTTTATTAAACAAAAGTGAGATCCAAAAACCCTAACTAGAAACATGAAACATGAAACATAAACATGACTAAACTAGACTTGACAAACAAAACATGACTTGACTAAATCTTGACTTGGCTTGACTTGAACAAAACTACAACAAAGTTACATTAGCAATACTCCACAAAGGACAATGGCAAACATGAGGACTAAAATACATTGACATGGGTAACAAGTTAACAAGACCACCAATGAAAATACAAGACTGAAAACAATCTAACAAGACAATGAAACATGAACCAATAACAAGACAAGACTAAACAAAGGAACCAGTGAGAAAAAAACATATGAAACATGGCTGGAACATGATAATCACATGACTAGACAAGGAAGTGAACAAATTTAAGGACCTGAAGACATGAACAGGACTAATTTTTCAAAATAAAAGACACGAAAAACAGGAACCAATAGAATAAGCTCTAAGGGACAAAAACAGAATAAATAGTCTTGAGGAGTGGCGAGATCGGGGCATGGGGTCAAGGCGGAGTCCGGGGGGCATGAGAGGCTCGAGGGGTGGAGCCAAGTTAGAGTCATAGGGATGGAGGTGGGCCTGGACCGGTGAGCAGAGGTGGGCCTGGACCGGTGAGCAGAGGTGGGCCTGGACCGGTGAGCAGAGGTTTGCTGACTCTGGCTTGGCCGTGACATGGCCTGGAGCTTTTTTTTTTTTTTTAGAAATGAATGTTTCAGGGTTCCACTTCTGAAGTATTTCCCTCACATATGAGTCCATCACATCCTATTTAAAATATATAGTTCATATAAAGTGAATTAGCATTTTGTAATTTAAATTTCTAGCAATGGGCTTCATTAACGAGGCGATCATAAAACGAGCCAGGCGCCTTCCTGCAATGGTAAAAGAACACCATCAAATTTTGCTTCTTGTTGGCATTAAAAAGTCACAATAAAAGTGATAAATGTCACAACGTGAAAAAAGTAATAACCATCATGAATTCAGGGGTGCAGAACTATCTGAAAAGCGGCTTCTGATTAGGCTATCACCCAATGTCATGTAGAATCTGGCTTTTGTGTAATACAGGGGTTGGCAACCTATGGCACGTGTGCCAGCATTGGCACATGGAGGGGTAATCATTGGCATGCCAGCAACGGCGAGAGAGGAGTAGACTATATTTATATAAATGCACCTGCATTCCAATCTACATCTTGATGTAATCCTTCCTCGTGATTACGCAGCGTGTTTTCATCACCTGAATGGGAAGCTAAACACTATTAAAGTGTGATGAGACTCGCGCTGCGCTGCAAGCCGTTCGCACATCACGAGCCAGCAGCACTTCAACACTTTATAGCAAGTGTTATGTCGGTAGCAAAGTGAGCAGCAATACAGCAGACCCAAAATTAAGGGGAAATTATTTAATTAATCAACTATTATTGTATGTTGATAAAGAAAACGAAAAGCGTTCATATAACGTGATATTATTAACTTCTGTATCTTCTGTTGGCAGTAGCACCACTGGTCGACCGTTGAAATTTAAAATGTCCTCGCGAGACCAGTTTTAACCCAACTGGGTGCGTTACTATAGAAACAACCCGAACGACACAATATTTTAACCCAACTATTGGGTAAAATAAATAACCCGACGTTTTTTGGAGTGTATTTGAGTAAAAAGCCCCCTGTTGCAGGGGCTATAAGCCCGCATAAAACACATTGTTTATCATAGATTCTTTATGAAACCTGGGCTCATATTGACTCTTCCAATCACAGTGAATATTAATTTGTTTACAGAATACTTGAGATATCATGAAATGCAAAATGTGATTGAAATGAACAGGAAATGGAGCACCCTTTTCTGAAGTAGTTATTTTGAATGAGCATGATCTTAATTTGTTACTCAAAAAAGCATCTTGCCGTCTCAAAAATATTTTAAACTGAATTTTAATCAAAACAATCTTCTGTTATTATTTATTTTAACACAAATTATGTTTCTCCATTAATATTCAATAAAAATACATGTATTTTTTCAATCTTGCTACACTTTGTGACCAGAAAATAAGCAAATTTTCCTTAAGGCGAGCCTTTAGCCACATCGTATACCTACTAATCTATAAAAAAGGGACAAGATGAAAATGAAACAAAACAACAACTAATTTAAGTATCATAAAAGGAATATAAATGGAAGCCCTAAATTTTAAATAAGTTTTAATTATTATAGTCTTCTTATTTTTAAAACTCTTTATATTACAGGCCATTAACGTGCCTATAAATATTGATTATCATCTAATTAATATTCTATTTATACATTAAATGCATAATTACATGTGTATATATAATATATACATTCTTAAAATGATCGAGACATTCAATGTGAGAAAAGAAGTCACATATGTAAAAGGACGCCCATGTATCATGTCTGAATCAGGCTGTAATTATACACCTCCCCACTAGAATGCAGACGCTCATTTGTGTGATAAAGAAAGGCTCGCTTGTCCTTCTTCGGCACCGGTAGTTCAGTTTATCTTCCTCTGACAGGAAGTGAAAGGTCCTTTTCCGTAGACTTCAACATGGTGAGTACGTTTCATTCACGATTCCCACCCAAAATAATCCACAATCATCAAGGATTTTCAAGAGCAATATGTCCTATTTCTGTTCCAAATAGCATTCTTGTACACCATCTAACATGAATAGCACACAAATTGTCGTAAAAAAGAGCTGATGTGATGTTTAAAATGTGAACGGCAAGAGCTCAGCAGTCTGTCTCACATAAGCAGTAAAAAATACTTTTTTTTTCAGAGTGGTATAAACTGTGTTTGTAGTGGCAGTACCTTGTTTTTAATGTATCCGTATCAAATGTCGCGCTGCAGATTTTACGTACTAAATAGAAAGGAAACTGAAGGCCTCGTCTGCTCGTGTTCACCAGTAGAGTGCAGGACTGCATGCGTGTGCTTACTGGTTTCAGTAATGCCTGAACTAACCCTAACGATGTTAAGTCTTTTGAAGTCTTACTAAATTGGCACTGTTTTTGTCTAGGCCAGAGGACCAAAGAAGCATCTGAAGCGTGTCGCAGCTCCTAAACATTGGATGCTGGACAAACTCACTGGTGTATTTGTGAGTATCATTTGACATCTATCCTGCTTGGGCACGATTGGAATATTATAACTTGCCCTAAAGATGATCTTGGTCTCTGTAGAGGAAAGTTTAAGCATGCAAAAAAATGTAAGGTTTCTTTTTTTTTATTACATTTTTGCCCTTTTGTATGTGTCTAGGCTCCTCGTCCTTCCACTGGTCCCCATAAGTTGAGGGAGTGTCTGCCCCTCATAATCTTCCTGAGGAACCGCCTCAAGTATGCCCTGACTGGAGATGAGGTCAAGAAGATCTGCATGCAGAGGTTCATCAAGATCGATGGCAAGGTCCGCACTGATATCACCTACCCCGCTGGCTTCATGGGTGAGGATTGGTTCATTTTTCTGCGTTCATTTTTATTGTAATTTATGCATGAATATCTCTACATAAGAACTGACTGATTGGGATTAGTGGTTGCCAATGTGAAAAATTTGACACCATTTGTACAAGTAATTTTATATCAAGGTAACAGAATAAACAGGTTAACAGACTCGGCTTCTCTTTTTAGTTGAACAATGCATTTGCTCTGAACCAAACCCGTCCAGCTTATCTTTGTTCTAGATTTAGCCTTTTTGGCGACAATGTAATAGTTATAAATACACGGCTGACAAGGGTGTAATTTACTTCAATTTCTGTGTTTCCATCGTATAATGTGGGTCCGAACCGCTGTCTGGTTGCATCAACGTGAGTACTAGGGATGCAAAGACTGATCGGTATTTTGGCCGATCATGGCGCAAAAGACACACGGCTCCTTTAAGGCTTCATCAGCGCTGTCATTGCATCGCGGAGTGTGAGGAATACTGCATATTGTTGTAAGACTGGAAACTTGATTCAGCAGTTAAGAACAATGAAGTGTGAGAGGTATGGTGAAATTGTAAATTTGTGTGCTGTTATTGTTGCGTTTCACACGTGACGAGGCAAAGGGAAAATGGTGCGAGCTGTGAAACGGTCCTTATCATTCATGGCGGGAGTCCCCGTCAGGCATAGGCATCTGCGTATTAACGCAAGTTACAAGATGTGTAATTCAGACATCTTTATTAAATATCTTCTGATTAAACGGCAACAACAATAGTTGCACCTGTAGAGTCCGGAAACACGCTCTCTTTCTCCGCTTTCATCTTTTGCCCTCATGAGAGTGTGTGTGATCCCCCTCATTAAAGTTAAACTGAAATTGAACTATTAGCTTAATACAATCATCCAACTAATTTAAAAGGTAGGGAAGGAATTTATAAAAAATATTCTTTATACCATATTAAGATACCATAATACAATTGATTTTAAATATAATGCAAAAATAGAATAAGGAATAATAATTTTGTCCATAATGAAAATTAATCAATAACCAAAAATTAAGTCACATTAAGTTTAATTGCACCTATGGGTTATCAGTTTTTCTTCAGTTGGACAGTAGGCTTAAACATTTTTTTTATAGAGCCATCTATCTTAATATAGAGACTATTTTGATTACTTCCAACATGAAACCAAACTAACGGTGCACTTTCCTGTGTAGCCTACCCTTCCCAGTGTCAAGCTTCAACATAATAGATGGTAAAATTAATGCCTGTTTTTCAGCATGTTGTATTAGTAATTATTTATTGTCCCTTATTAATTTTAGATTGTTATTAAATATTGTTGCATACAAAGGCTAAATATTCCATTAATGAAATCTTGTTTTATTACGTGTCCTTTCAATGGGGATATAATTTATTACAGCTGACATTGAACCTCTACCAAACTGAAATTCACGGATTTTTAACATTTCTGTGTACAAATTTGAAAATTGCTTATTGGATCAATACAAGTAAACATTATGCAACTACGCATTACCTTACGGAGAGCTTATGACCTTCTAGTTAAGTCTTGCATTAAGAACAGGTGGTGTAGCCAAATTAACACTGACAGTGGCAGCTTACCACTGTAACAAGGTTTTATGAAAAACAAGTTTTATGAAAGTATTCATGTCTTTGGATTTACTACCGAAACCTTACATGCACAAAACAACACTTGTGTTTGTCTGCCATGTATGCACTGAATGTGATGAATGTTTCTGTTTGTCTGCGGTGAGCCTGCAGATGTGTTGCAAGATATTTTTTTTTTAGGAGACGAGCTAATTTGAGAAAAGCATTACACCATTGTAATTGCGATCGGGAGCCTGCAAGGACACAGATTATATCACAAGCGGTTCACTGCAGCTATTTTATATGATTGCATTCATATCAGCAGCGAACCATACAGGAGTTAAAATGATCATCCAAATGAACCAAACTTTGACGTTATTCGAACACTGGTTTACACTAAAAGTGCTAGTGTGAAAGCACCCTAAATTTCTACTCCTACACTGCAGGGTTTTACCTCGCTCAAAATGAGGCAGAGGTGGTACCATCCTGATCATGTGCACACATACACTTGTACCATGCCTTTCACTGGCTGACGCAAACACTTACAAGCAACATATTTTAGGTGTTCTAATAATTAAATTATTGAAGAAAATGACAATTATCAACTTGTAGCATATTTAATTAAAAAAGAGAACCTGTTCAACATTAAATGCAACATAACAGCTAATGTGTTCATTTATAACCGATAATAGGATAATTTCTGATCTCTGGTATGGTGTGAAGGGATGATGTGTAGAGAGAAACTGGCCACTGTTTTACAGCTTAGGCAAAAGACAGGTCTTGATTTAACCATGCGTACAACTGAAACAGTGCTGGATCTTATTACTTGTTACTTATTCTATGTAATTAATGTTTCTAGTTTATTGTGGCATTTACAAATGTAAGTAGTTCTTAGGTTCAGTAACCCTCAGACCACTTGTTTGGAGTTTTTTTTTTTTTACTTTGAGATAACAATACACCATTTTGTCCAGATACTGTTGACATAATTGTAGTCATGTCAAGCATGATTAATTAACAAAATTAAAAAAAAAAACATCACTTTTTCAGCAGTGTTGTAACAAGAGCTTCCAAACATGAGATGTATATGTTTGCATTTTTTGTGAAAATCAAGATTATATGTGGTAAGTAATTAAGTCACTGAAATAAGGCCATGAATAACATAGATTTGGTAGAATACAGTTTTCGCTCACATATTGAAGTTTTTTGAGAGGTTTTTTGTGATGGGCTGTGTCAGATCACGCTCTGCGGTAAATTCACAATGTGTTTTCCAAAAACGATAATGAGCTCAAATGGGAAAGACTACCTCTTGTTGGTTTCATATGGATTACACAATCAGATAATATTTGGTTAATTTAAAAGTAGACAATTCAAGCTTTCTATAGACATATCTCGTGTCTGAGAGACCAGTATATGCTGAGTTTCGGTTCATTATGACGCAATCCAGACAGAAGTTCACAGAGACCAAGTCGGCAGAAAGCGCATCCTGTATGATTTCTTTATTTTACAAAACCACAATGTTTTGCTGTTTTTGTGAGTGTACTCTAATAAAAGTAAACCTTTTAATAGTTTCAAATGATGTCTTATGGCACTTCCAATGCACGTTACGATTCGGCTCTGCTCGCTTTACTTTTCTGAGCTTGCATTTCCATTGCAGTTTAGTGCCACCTCAACGTATGTGGGATTATAGTCTGATCATCATAATTTCGCCACCTCTACTGCTGTGCCGTCATCTTAAACGCAATGCAAACATTACTGACCATAAACGATAACACGACCGCTAACATTTAGCTACTAGCTCATTGTGCTGCATAAAGCAGTTGTTGCATGGTGATTCTACACAAGTTTAACCATTAAATTGTCCTGGTTGTTTTAGAAGCAAGCTTTCCAGTAGCTGGTCAACTAAAAGTGATGCTTTTAAGCAGAATATAGAGTTAACATAACAAAATGTGCCATCGTGGACTCCCAACAACGCCGTGGCCAAGTCCAGGGCACACACTCTTTCCCCCATTGCTCACCGGTCTATTGCCATCGCATCCATTTGGTTGAACCGCTTGTGGTCCTTGATGGTTCTGCAGTCACTAGTTTTTTTTTTTATTTGTACTTTTCCCTACACAGTTAGTAGGTCTGGTAGTAGCCGTGTGCAGCCAACAGCTGAGACACTTCCTCAAAGACTGTTTCATTTCACATGATTTCGTTCGTTGCTAATGAGAGGAACGTCTGCACCTTGTTTATTGGCCACGGCATGTCTTTGCGCACCGCTATTTCTTTTTACAATTTGAAAGTCGTGTGAACATATGATACTGCTATCGCTGTGGCTAACTTTAACTAGCAGGTTGATGTCCCGTGTCGCAAATCCAGTGATTCTGGTAGTGACTTCTCTCTGACCTATCAGTGATCTGCAGGGTTTTGAGCTCCATGTGTTTTGAAAATGTACTTCTATAGTTAACGGAAGCTGATGGTGAGGCCAGGTCCCCACCATATAATAAAAAGGGCTTTGGCTTAGGAATAGGTCTCGGTGTGAAGTTCAGTGATGACATGCTTACAATTGGTCTTTCTGGACTTAATCCGTTACATCCAAGATGTCCGCATTGGCTTCATTCTTGTTCAAAAATGTTGAAATTTAGCACAGTGAATGGAACAATACACAGGGCTCTTAACGTATTTAACACAGTGATACCATGTATGGTAAGCAACGATAAAACAAAATGTGATGATGCATCCAGAACTGTCTAGAAATGTACTATTGCAGGATTCCTTTACCATAAAATATTAAAGAGCTCTGTGCCCAATATTCATAATGCTGATTTGCCTAAGTAACGTTGCTGCTCTTCAACTTAATTTTTTTTTAACATGTTTTTGAACAACAATTTCAGCTGATTATAGAACACATTTGTTGTAATCTTATGCTTTAGAAAGTGGGTATGTGCTCGAGTACCCAAGTACTCTGAAGTAGCAGCAATGATCAAGCGTGAAAACGATGATCTACCTTTTCACTGAATTCGAAATTCAGTAACAACTACCTGGCAACGATACGTTTCAAAGAGGGGACTTATTCGGGGGGGGGGCTGGGTAGCTTAGCAAGTAAAGACAATGACTACCACCCCAGGAGTCGCGAGTTCGAATCCAGGGCATGCTGAGTGACTCCAGTCATGTCTCCTAAGGTTGCTAGGGATGGTTGTGCGTGGATGTCTTCCCACCCAGATTGAGGCGAGTCACTACACCACCACAAGGACTTGGAGCGCATTGAGAATTGGGTATTCCAAATTGGGGAAAAGAGGGGCCTTGATTGTCAAACTCAATAGCTCAAATGGTCTCATAGCAATAAAACTGCATTGCTAGCATTTGTTCTACAGGTTTATGATAATCAAAAGTTTAATTTACTGTGTTTAGAACCCCTGTCTTTGCAAACATTTGCCAAACAAGTTTTATTTTCTTATGTAGAAACTTTGATTCATTAATGTTTTTTTTTTTTTTTTAACAAAGTGAATGTTTATCATTGACTAAATCTCTCTGGGTGCCGACATGTTTGCGTGAAGCACTTGCATCTCAGCGAAATCGGAGCTGAAGATTTCTGCACAAGTTGTGAAGTAGGGATGCACGATACCATTTTTTATGCACTATACCATCTTCAGAGACCGGAAACCGCAGTATCTTCCAATTCCAGTGTTTTTTGCACAACCGGTTTAGAAAATCTTTACATTATTGTGTGGAACTAATTGGGATTACTCTTTAATATGTAAAGAAACACAAACCTTTAACTACACCATTTCAATATAAATGATGGCTAATTACAAAACTTTTATTTTTAACTAGTATACTGGATAACGTAGCAGCAAAATGAACAGTAATTCCAGTCTTCAGTAGAAAAGAAACCAGTGTTTTATATTTGTATTTTTTTTCCTCAAATCTTGCATCTGGACTTTAAAGGATTCAGATCACTTTTTTTGTTCAGTTTAGTTGTAAGATATCAGTCCACTTCATTCACACAGATATCTTTTGGAACACATTCAATTTAAATATTGTTATAATTTGTGAACAAATTTATGACAATAATAGTAATAATAATGAATTATTAATATTAACTTTTAAATACAACTAATATATTTAAATCGTGCACAGCTTAAACCCTTATGCTTTTATTTTGACATTCTAAACTCTCTAGGAAGTCTTGAATGTGTCTGTTTGTAGACAAGTTCACTGTAGTTTAATTTGCTTATTCAAATTGTGATAATGCACCTCCAGTGCCTTTCTAAATGCATGTAAGTGAATCGAACTATTGTGCATCTACATCGGAGATGCTGTTCTTGAGTAGCACTCAAATATTGCGCACCCCGTGAAAGCTAAAAATAGCTACGCGTGTGTGTAAACAGCAGCACAATTCACTAATGCATTGGAGCTGTGCATACAATATATTAAACGCAGCCTTTTGTGATTCACTGAGCTATTGCATGTCTCCATTTGGCTTTGAATAAAATGCATGACTCATATGAACTACTTTAATTGTGTTTTTATGACATTTTTGGAACTTGCTTGCTTAACACAAAGTATTGGACTTGGATCGGGGTCGTCGGACCAATACCTGATCTGTCTAAAAGCTTCAGTATCAGAGCGATACAGATCCAGGAATCAGATCGGTGCATCCCTAGTTTTAAGTCCAACATAAAGTGGCATTCCGTTGCAGTTTTCCCAGTACTTAAGTAGACAAAATGAACAATTCTTATTAGAAACAGACCAAAATCTGATGCACTTGAATTTTTATAAATGCTGATGTCTCATGTGTTCAGTCCATCTCAGTGATTGGCCTTTGGGCTGAAGTACAGGTTAGATGTACAGGTATAAGATCTGAAAACCCAATAGGTTTTAATCTATGGATCTCATTTGTTTTTTCTAGCAGACCATGTCTGATTTGGTACTTACAAATGTAATGACTCTGTATGGCCATATTTTTCTAAATGTGATAGCTACAGACTCTCAGCTTGTATGTATGAGGTGATTCATTGGGAATTAATTAAATGGTTTTGTTTTTATAAACAATTGTATCAGTCATTCAGTTGGCTGCTGATTTCATATTTAGTTTAATGCAATATATTAATATTGTGTGTTGGCACTCAATCAAGTGTGTGGGCTATTGCTTACTTGATGTTTGGACCAGAAACATCACATTGAGTGACCAATTCCTTGGTGTTGCAACACTCTTCCACACAGTGTTTTCACTCTGCACCCATACTTTCCTAGCAAGTGTCAACAGGATAGTATTCTGTGACTCATATTTAATCTTGGGTGATGCAGAGAACTATTTAGGAATGTGTTCTAAAACATAACCATCAGATACTGAACTGAGCTTATGTATTCATAAAAACATGTTCTTGTGATTCCTTCAGATGTGATCAGCATTGAGAAGACAGGAGAGAACTTCAGGCTCATCTATGATGTCAAGGGACGCTTCACAGTTCATCGCATCACAAATGAGGAGGCCAAGGTGGGATTAATTATTCTTGTGTAAAAGTGTTATTTCATGTATTTGATTGTACTATGGATTGGGGTGTGACGGTGTATAACACCCATAACACGGAGGGGGGGGGGGGTGTGTGTGTGTGTGTGTGTGTGTGTGTGTCTGGTTTGATTTCATCAGTACATTTAAGTAGGGACATTATTTAACTGGATAACATACACTTGTGTATTTTTGAAAATATTTAGATGTAGGCTAATCAGAGACTATTATTTTAGAAAGCTTTAATTTATATTAAGTATTTTAAATTCATGTAATATGGGGGAGTGTGTAAGAATATGTATCTAACATTATTCCATATTTTCAGCAAAGCTAATTATTAGCTAATATTTCCATTTGGTGTCACCATTGGCTGATTTTTAATCCCAATGCATCTCTGATGGATCTTATAGCACTTTTAATAACGGTGCTAAATTTGATATGTCTTTAAAATATAATATTATTTTTGTTAACTGAACCAAACAGAGTACAGTATAGTGAAACCAACCGAACTGTGAGATGAGTGAACCGTTTACACCCCTAGCTATGGATGTTCCTAACATGGAATAAAAGTTTAACTAAAGCACATATCAGTTTCATTTGTTGGGATAGCTGAACATTCTGCATGTTTATAAATATCTAGTACAAGTATTTGAGCTAATGCTTATGCCCTGTTTTCCCTTTTAGTACAAGTTGTGCAAGGTGAAGAAACTCATCATTGGCACAAAGGGAATCCCACATCTGGTGACCCACGATGCGCGCACCATCCGTTACCCTGACCCTCTGATCAAGGTCAATGATACTGTCCGTATTGACTTGGACACAGGCAAAATTACAGATTTCATCAAGTTTGACACAGGTTAGTGAGTGGACAGTCAAAACGGTGTTCAGTAATTCTATTTATTTATTTTTTTACACTGGAAAAGTGGTTTTTATTAGTTTACTGATATGACTGAAGTCTCAGTCTTCAACTGATTCTGAGTGTAAACCAACTTCAAACAAGACACTACCACATCAGATACATCACTTATTGTCATCGTTTTCATTTTTCTGTGCATACATAGGTAACCTGTGCATGGTGACAGGAGGTGCTAACTTGGGGCGTATTGGTGTGATCACCAATAGAGAGAGGCATCCTGGCTCCTTTGATGTAGTGCACGTTAAAGACAGCACTGGCAACAGCTTTGCCACCAGGCTGTCCAACATTTTTGTTGTTGGCAAGGTGAGTCGGGGGATGATTTGAAATTCATAGAATTTGATAAGTTTACTGTGTGACATGTTGCAAGTAGGTAATTTGTCTTTGAATGATAATCATTTTCTAGGGTATCAAGCAGTTGATTTGGGTTTTTCATTTGTTTCCATGCTTAACTATGGGCCTGTTAACTCTAGAGCTGCAACAAGTCAACCATATACAGTTAGTACAGCGAAACGAGACAACGTTCCTCCAGGACAATGGTGCTACATAAATCAACATTGGACAAACACAGAATGACTTGAGACTACACAGACTAAAGTTTGAATTAATCTGTAAAATTGAAAATTATCAATAATTGAAAATCATCATCAACAACAAATTTCATTATCGATTATTTGGATATATGCGGCAAGATAGAAGCTGTCAGTGACGACCCTTTACAGCCTGGTGAAAAATGTCTAGCATGATAACACTGATTCACATGACCCAAGATGTCCATCTCACGAAAGCACTTTATAAACACTTCAAAGAAGATCATAATAAGCAAATTGTTTAATTTAGACCTGTTGCTGCATCAGGTGTGTTGAAAGAGGGCTTTTGCGGTTTCATGCGCTTAAGATTTGTTTCTCTCCGGTGCATAACTTACATTTTACTGCTGTTTTCTATGTTTTGTAATGAATGCATGTTATGAATGCAAAAACTTTCTTTACTACAAGCGAGTCTCTGTTTAACTTTACTGAGCACGCGCATCCACGTTAAACTGATTGGCATAGAGAAAAGAAGCACTTATTTTGATTACATGTATGCGACATACCATGATTTGAAAGTACATTTATACTATGTCAATAGTATAAGCATGTACTACCATTAAGTGCAATGAGTGGCTAAACTTCTGGTGTAATTTTGCCCTCATCTGTCTATCAAAAAAAATGTGAATGAATACTTTAAGCATTACAAGTAAAATAACTGTGTTGCATATGTTTTGAAAGTAATTATAATATTAATTTCAAACTTATCTTCATGATGTTCAAAGTTTGAGTATAGAATCATGTAGTAGAACTCGGTACCATAAATCGAGCCAAATTTTTAGCACCTTTTTATATTTTCATTTGGAGAAAATGAAATCACATTTATAAAATACAGGTTGAAAATGCACATTACCACATTGTGGCTGTTGTGTAAGCGCTCATGCAGTCAAATAGCGCCCATTGTGCAAAGGTGCCTCAGTTTGTTCCTGGGAGTCAGCAGATGTCCTAAACATATGGAGCCTGTAAAGCTGAGTAGCCTGCCATTGCGTTAAAGAGCAATGATTGATTAACTGTCTATCAGGAATGGAAATTAAGGAATTTAACGATTTGATTGGATAATTTGAAAGTGCATACTTTTATAAGAACTTCACAACCTCTTACTGTAAAATTACAATGTAGTGCATTTCAGTTATATAGTTTCTAATATTATGTCTGTCATCAGGGCAACAAGCCATGGGTGTCCCTGCCCCGTGGAAAGGGTATCCGCCTGACCATCGCTGAGGAGAGAGACAAGAGAATTGCTGCCAAACAGGGCAGCAGCTAAGTCAACAGGACTAACGCATACCTTGTTTCAAATAAAAAAGTTATTTACAACAGTGAGTTGTGTCTCTTTGTGGGAAAGGGTTTTTAGTGCATATTTTGCTATATGTCAGTGACTTTTAGGGTTGACAATCTCAAATGGTTTGTTTAAAGGCAACTTCAATGTAAAAATATTTTTAGGAAAGATTAATACAGATGAACTAAGGAGTTTGAGGACCCATTGACCCTTGTTATAGTAGAGTACTTGTTTTTTTTTTTTGATACCCCTTTCTCCCTAATTTGGCATGCCCAATTCCCACTACTTAGTAGGGACTCATTGTGGTGTGGTTACTTAAATCTGGGTGGCGGAGGACAAGTCTCAGTTGCCTCTGAGACGATCAATCCACACATTTTATCACGTGGCTCATGTGAATGACACTGCGGTGACTCTGCATGTGGAGGCTCACGCTACTCCGCGATTCACGCACAATTTACCATGCGCCCCATTGAGGGCGAGAACCACTAATTGCGACCACAAGGAGGTTACCCCATATGACTACCCTCTCTAGCAGCTGGGCCAATTTGGTAGTTTAGGAGACCTGGCTGGAGTCACTCAGCACACCCTTGATTCAAACTCTACTCCAGGGGTGGTAGTCGGCGTAAGTATTCGCTGAGCTACCCAGCCCCCATTGAGTGCTTATGTTTTTACTGAAAAAGTAGGGGATTATTATTTTTAAATGCATTTGAATCACCAAATTAAGAGTTTAAAGCTTTATAACTGGTGTCCAATAAGACTTTTTGCAGCTTTGGGGACCAGAGTCAACCTGTAGGTTGCCCTAAATCAAATGACCAGCTGAACTAATATCCCTAGTTTTGCAATGCTTGAAACTATGAAGTTTTTATTAGTGGCTGTATTAATATTTGTATACCAAAGAGAGCAATTCTTAATTTGGATTTGTGAGATGAGGGCGTAAATAATTGTGAATGCATGTATAAGCTGGAGGTAGGAACATACACGTGTGTATGTTCTTTTTTTTTGTGCCACATAGCGGAGGCTTGTCTCCAGAAGACCATATGGGTCCTGCTGAGCTTCGGCCTGTTTTTCCTGCAGCCTTTGGCCTGCTGATCTACAGCAGCTCAGCACGGCTCACCTCAACACATTGCAGGGGCTGTCTGCCAGGATGCAATACAAACTGAAAAACTGGTGTCCTTGAATTTAAACATTCTGCTCTTTAAGAGAAACATTTTAAATGACAGTCATCCTGAAATCGACCCATACATTTTTGGACTGATCATAAGTTTACATGAAAGAAAACAATCACAAACTTTTTCTGGCTTTTTCCTCATGTGTCTAGTCTTCTATTCTAAATTAATAATGCTTCAGAAAAGAGGTGCATGGTGATCCTGCCTATGACGTGGACTTGTTTGTAAAATGTAATCCTTTGAAAATTAAATTTGAGGCTTGCCAGACCATCTTGCTGCCTCAGAATCAGATTTGGCAGATACGCTTTCTCGGCAAGTCTCGAGAGACATAAAATAAATAGGTAATAGAAGAGAATACAGTTCTTTCAATGAAACTAGGGGGAGGAGGGTTGCTGTGAAGGAAAGGTCCTCCAGGAGTGGTTCCTGTCATGCACTTGGGCCATGTGGAGTAGGGTGGGGAACCAGGAACAATGAAGTTCAGTGATACAGTGAGGCAAAACAAGTCTCAGATGTTTCCAATCAATTCCCCTGTATAAGATAAGGTTTCATATGAACCCATGGAGAAACACGCTTGATAAGATTACAGATCATGAATTATTCTCTGCCTATGGATCCCATCCTCTCATCATTCCGAGTTCACTGTACTCTCTTGCAGGCCATTGTGGAAAGACTGGATGAACAAAACATCTTGGTGAGCCAAGTTCTGGTTAAGGGTGGGGGTGCACGCACACCCACTCACCCACCAGATGTGTGATTTGGGAGGGGCAAATGCAGAGGTTAAAATATGTGACATCTGAAAGGATTCCCGCCCCCGTGCTTTTGCAAAATAGGGAATTAACGTGCAGCTATTAACAAATTGTTCTCAGTCTTCTTTTGGAAAAACATTTATGTTCATAAACACAGCAGGGGATTGAGTATTTGATGGATTATGAAAGCACAAGTTGTCTGCATTGTTCATGAAATATAGCTGTTTCTTAAGCTCTTGTTGCATGTGTGGGTGAGGTCTCAGACGCAGTTCATAACAGTTTCGAGCGATCTAGTCTGAAGTGTACCGCCGCAGAGCTCCTCACAGTGGGCAATCAATTACAATGCATAAAATGCCTCCACTGTACGCGCAATCGCAAGCAAGAGTCTCCACCAACAGACTTCCACACTCGGAAGAAAACACGCACTTTTAAAGGGAGTTTTCCATAGCCGGAGCTCAGGAGTGAAGATGCCCTTTTGCAAGAGGACCATTGTCCCTAAAGATGTGTGCAAGAGCAGCGCGAAGATTCGAGGCGCGATGTTCACGGATCTGGTGGATGTGTGCGGCTTGACTCTGTGCGCGGTGCTCCGGCAGCTGTCGGATTTATCCCGTGAGTCGGTGAGCATCCTGGAGGAGCTGGAGGGAGAGCTCGCCTCCATCTGTTACCGCTCCGGAGCGCTGGAGAATAAACTTACCAGTCTGCAAAAACACATCTCAGCACTCGCTAGCAAGCCTCCGGCCAAAAGTAAGGTCTCCATCATTAACTTTTCAGTACTTTCCACTTCAACTGACAGTAGATGATTGATCAGTTGTTTACTTAAAGCCAAGTTAAAGTGATGATCTTAGAATATGTTTAAATTCCCTAAACATTGCATTTTGTGATATGAAATGATGGCTTATTTGGTGACAATGTAAACAAAACATCACTTGACTCTCATTCTTGGATATAAAAATATATTCGAAAACAATAACGTCGTTATTAAATCAGATTATAATGTCTTTTGTTATTAATGTTAGAAAGTTTTATTATTATTTGGGTGTATATCTCTTATGTAAATATACTGATATTATGGTCTTATTAGGAGGGATCAACCAGTCTTTTTGCACCACATGTATCCATTGATTTGGTCTAAAATAAAAAAAAAAAAAAATGAATAAACCTACAAGAGTCTTGCAGGGCAAAATCACCAAATAATGAACTCTTGCAAAAATGTGCTGTTGTAACCATGGTTACTGCCAAAATACCCATAGTTACTACAGTTTTTGTTTAAATTAATATCAAGAATCTCCTTCAAACTGTGTAGAAACTTCAAACTTTAGACAAGTTTTGTTATGCTAACAATATGGTGGTTTGAAAGATACTGTGGTTACTTGTGGTCAACCAATATAAGTTTTTCAATGGCTGATGCCGATCTAGAGAGCAGGATGGCAGCTAGCCGATATAAATGCAGATAAACATTATGAAATTTAACTACAGCAAACCAAATGTACACAAAATTTCTAAAGTGAAATAAACACTTTTTTATGCAATTTTCACTCAAATTTGCATAACCTTGAAAAATAAAACAAAACGTGAAACAGAAAGTGTTGACTATCCATTGACAAATCAATTGGTAGATTTTGG
Source organism: Moxostoma hubbsi (assembly GCA_032164185.1). Lineage (NCBI taxonomy): Eukaryota > Metazoa > Chordata > Actinopteri > Cypriniformes > Catostomidae > Moxostoma > Moxostoma hubbsi. The sequence goes on along the minus strand of JAVLUX010000002.1, from coordinate 21,272,828 downwards.
AACAGACACAAGGGAAAGTTAACACTTCTGTTAATCGGCCAAGTGAACATCATTATCGGCAAATGCAGATAACTGCAAAATGGCCAAATATCACCTGATTAATCAGCCTAGCCGTTATATCGGCCTATCACTAATGGTTACCATGGTAAATTTTTTCTTATAGTGAGCTCTAGTATCAGTTTGTAGCACTACTTGTGACGTGTGGTGTCGGTTTTTACTGTTCTTACTGTTGGTGTATCTAGGCTACATCGGAGACAGAGAGAAAGATGCTATAAAAACTGCAATTTTATGTTACTCCCACAAAAGTAGTCCTAGAATCCAGCACAAACGAGAGATAGTCTTGTCTAAACAAGAGAAATCTGTGTCAATGGAAGTCAGTTGACAGTTATCGAAGTATTAGGATAATGAACCACACTTTCAGTTCTTAATGAACTGTAAACAAATGATTTGGCCATGGCACATAGCCTGTTTATAACCAACACATTCACACTTGGCTCTGTGTTGTACTGTCACATCTTTATCTGTTGTTTTTCAGTCTTTCCAATTTGCATTAGAGACACATTTGGCATCTACTCCCTCTTACACCTCCTACACTGCTCTGTGTACTGAAGCAGGATATAAAAACAACTTTCACCATCTGTAGATGTGCTGAATATTTCCTCTGTCCATTTCCTTTGTGTTATCAGAGAGAGAAAGATAGAGAGAGCCTCTCTCTGCATTGTTTAGCTTTACCCTGTGAACGGGACATTTGGCAGCATGGTGGAATCATTCTTTTCCGCAGTCCTTATCATTTTACAGTGGCAGACCACAGTAGAAACAAAGCACGGAGATTATCCTCCAAAGTTCATGCGAACGTCACTGATACTGTATTTGTTTAATACTGTAATCGTTGAGCATTTGAAGCTTGAACTTCCACCATCCTCTGACATGTTTAAGACAAATGATCTAGCTCTCTGTATGCAGTGAATTCTTTGGCTGGGAACTCTTCTCCACTGCGGTAAAGGGACTGAGGTCAGGTCCCTCTGGAGACCGTTTGATGGGGACATGAGGTCAAGGAGCAGACTTGAGGCTTGTTTTTTTCTGTGCCTGATCCTGGGCCAGTTTTGCCATTGCATTAAAACTGTGACAGTTGATTCAGGCCTTCCTGAGTGTCAGTCATGTCACTAGTTACTTCGGTGATTACTGCCTCATACCTCAGGCATTCATGTGAAAGTCAGTCATAAGACCAAGTGTAGCTTTACATGTTTGTGCAGAAGACAGAGGGATCAAGTGGATTAGGTATAGAGTTTTGACCCTTTAACCTCCCCTCTATATTGTGAAAACCATAACCAAAAATTTTCCCACACAATCCAGAATTATAATAAAAGTAGTCCAACAAGGCAAACAATATGTTTTGCTACTTCTCTCATATCTCCCACGAACATGCAGACATCAAGATTTAAAAAGACTTTTTAAGACTTAATGACTTCAATTTTGGGTTGTCTCTCACCAAAAACTTGGATGCCTTCAGAAGACTTTTAATATGATGCACAAGTCACACAGACTGCTTTTATGATACTTTTGGTCCCTTTTAAGCTTTAAAAGAACAGTTCCCCTCAAAAATGAAAATTCTCTCATCATTTACTCACCCTCATGCCATCCAAGATATGTGTCTTTCTTTCTTCTGGTGAACACAAAAGAAGATTTTTAGAAGAAAATCTCAGCTCTGTTGGTCCATACAATGCAAGTGAATGGTTACCAACATTTTAAAGGTCCAAAACCACATTAAGGCAGGATAAATGTAATCCATATGACTCTAGTGGTTAAATCCATATCTTCAGAAGCAATATGTTAATTGTGGGTGAGAAACAGATAAATGTTTAGGCGAAGCCCTTTTTTTTACTATAAATCTCCACTTTCAATTTCACTTTATTCTTTTGTTTTTGGTGATCCACAGTCTTCATGCTTATTGGCAATGAGAAGAATTTAAAGTAAAAAAGGCCTTAAATATAAATATATTATAATTAAATATTAAATATATAAATATATATAAATATAAATATATTCTGAATATATGGATTTAACCATTGGAGTTAATTTTGGTAATCATTCACTTGCATTGTGAAGAACTACAGAGCTGAAATATTCCTCTAGAAATCTTAATTTGTGTTCAGCAGAAGAAAGAAAGTCATACAGATCTGGGATGGCATGAATGTGAGTCAATAATGAGAATTATCATTTTTGGGTGAACTATCCCTTTAAAATGAGTTTCTATAACTGTCATTGTATTGAAAATTCCTGACTTTTAGAGGTGAACTACAAATAATGTTCTTTTATAGTCAAGGTTAACTGAAATTTTAATAAGAGTGTGTGAGAGAGCAAGAAAGGATGGATGGAGTGAGTGAGTGTGAGGGAGGATCAGAGAAATATAGAGATGGAGGGAGAAAGAGGGTGGGCCGGAGTGTTTTAAGACAGAATTGAAGAAGTCACTCCTGTGGCAAGGATAAATTCAGGTGAAATGCAGAAGAAACCATTAACAACTTCCTGTCTTGGCTTCTTGCCAGAGTCCCCCATACAAAACTTTTTTCAATAATTCAAATCCTCTAAATTTCGACCACTTTTAGACACTTGGCCTTGGCTACATGGGTGCCATATAAATGATACAATTGTCTTAAAAACCAAAAAAAAAGAAATAAGAAAAAATACACCCAACCATACCACCGGTAGGTGTTACATATCACAGCCGCAGTATAGTGATACATCACAAATCAATATTGCATTTTAGCTTAAATTACTTATTGCTCTGGCCTTTTTTTTTGTGCCAAAGATGAAACAAAGCAAGCACAAAAATAATAATTTTGTCTGAAATGCACCAGTTGCACAAGTCCAATTTACTAACCTTTTTTGTGTAAAGTTATATCCAATTTGAAAACTTTGTTGTTGTGAAGAGATAACATCATAAACCCTAAAATTCCGATTTAAATAACCATACAGATCATACAATTCACAAGTTTTTACAGAAGAATGAACGTATGTGCTTTTATAAAATCATATGCTTTACATTTCTGCCATTAAACCCTTCAAATCTTTGACCTTTACTTCCATTGTAAGTGCTTCACTGTAACCTCCATTTTGGATATTTTTTAAAGAAAAGTAGTTTAAATTATTGTTTTGTGGTAATCTACATATAAATGCTGTTAGTTGGGCTTAACTTGTATCGAACCCAGAATAAAATAATAACTTTATTGTCTATGTCTCTACATGTCTTTTATTTTTGGGAGTAACTGGTCCCAGTTATTATACGGTTATATTAGATGTATATTATATTCAAGGCATACAATTTATCTGTTTGTATATTCCCTTTGTGTCGAACCAATGACCTCTATTAATTGAGCTGCATTAACTCAGGATGTGCTAAACTGGGTCTGGACTGACAGTTAAGAGAAAGGTGACACAGGCAGGGGCGTAGTTTCCAGGGTGGATGGGGGGAGGTAACACAACCCCCCCCCCCCCCCCCCCCAATGGAAACATGAAACATGTAGATGCTTCACACTGCACATCCCTCAATGTTCAAGACACATATACACCCTTGGACGCAGGTATTAATAGTGTTAGCATTTACACTGAAGACGTGTCACCGCTGGGACCAGGTCCATATCAGTGTGTGTGACTGTCTACTAGATGTCCATAGACATATAATGTAAAAGAAACTGAGCATTGGCACAAACTTACGAAGTCACAAGAGCCAAGGTTGCGCTGTGAAGACATTGTGCATGTGTTTTTATGTTAAACATACTGTATGTAATGCAGTACTCGTCTTTCCTGTCCTGGTGTCCCATCTCAAGAATGTCTCCGGCTTTAAGATTATACCAGAGAGAGTGTGTTAGTAATACACTGCAGTCCTTCCAGCCCTTACTATGACACAATACTTTTGTAATGCAGCAAAAGATGACATGCTATTGGCCCCCAGGCACATTGAAACATTATTAAAACATACTTTAGCTTAAGTGGATGTGTCGTTGTGACAGTATACTTTATTCATATACCTTATTCACAGTGGCACCATCTTTGATACTTAGCAGGCATGCAAACGAGGCTGTGAGGGATAGACGTACCATCTCTTCAATGCATGCATGGTATAAAGCTATATAAAGTTCCTAGATCTCATCTGATTTTCCCCAACACATGTTGTGTGGTGTTTTTTGTCTGCTAAAGGCTCTTGGAAATATATTTTATCAATGTTTTGTCCATGGAACGATCCAAAAACACTTTAAACTGCAGTATAGCCCATTGTAGAGACTGTTTGGCTGTGTCCGAAACCAAAGTGGTCTTGTAGCCTCAACAGACAGCGTTTCCATACAAAGGTACCTCCAGAAACTGGTTTTGGACAGGCCACTTAGGCAGCATAATGTCACATCGGTGCCAGGACACCAGCAACTGATTAACGGCATCTGGTGTCCTTGAAAGGTAACATCTGCTTCATGCAGTCCAACCGAACCACGATGGTATAATAATCTGGCACAAAAACAGGAGAATTTTATTCAAATATTTTTTATTGATTTTCTTATTATGCAACATACATTACAACACAGAGACATTTACAACATTAATTCAAACTCACAAACATATCCATGTCCGGACCCCTACCAACACACACACATCTTTTCCCAGCTGAGAAGATTCACAAGTCTAGCCAATAATGTGGAAAATGCTATGAGCTCTTACAGATTCAGTGCAAGTTGTGTTTCTTCTGGCACTATGCCAAAGACGGATATCAGAGGATTGGCATTGAGATCTCTACTGCATATAAGTGAGAACGTTCTAAAAACATCTGACCAGAATTTTGTTAGTCTGGGGCACCCTCAGAACATGTGACTCAGGTCTGCTGGTTCTAGACCACATCTGGGGCAAGTTGGGTCTGATCCTGGATATATTTTAGCCAACTTTCTCCTAGAGAGATGAAGCCTGTGGAGCACCTTATATTGCAGAAGCCTGTGTTTAATACATACTGAAGACGAGTGCTCCAAATTAATTGCCCATTGCCAAGCTGTATCTGATATTTCCTCCTCCCACTGCCTCCTTATGTGATCCAGAGATGGGGAAGCGGTTCTTTAAATGTTTTCATAAAGGATGGACACGTACCTCTAGGAGAAGGGTCCATATTTAATAACTTATCTATCCAGCCACCCTCTGGTTGGTTCAAGGATGGAGAGAAATGTTTTTTAAAGAAACTCCGGACCTGTAAATACCTAAAGAAATTGGACTGAGGGATCCCAAAGTCTATTCTTAGTTGCTGGAATGTAATAAACAAACCATCCTTGAAAAGGTCCTTAACAAGTTTGACTACAGTTTGTGTAGGTTAGCTGCCCAGTGATAATACAAAAAGTTCGGCATTGCCAGTCCACCTTCCTCCTTCTTCCTTTCCAGAAATATTTATGCGGGGGATTTTTTTTATTTCAAATAAAGGTTGAAATGTAATTGCTCAAATCCTTGAAAAATTATTTGGGAATGAAGAATGCCACTGCCTGAAATAAAAATAGAAACGTAATTTTATAATTTTATCAATCATTTTAATGGAACTGATCCTCTCAGCCAAGGATAAGGGAAGGGTTGACCACCGTACCATGTCTCGCTTGGCCTTATCAAATGGTATTTTGAAATTACTATTGAATAGATCCTTATATCTGCATGTGACACTCACCCCTAAGTAGCTAAATATATCAAGACTAACTGAGAAAGGAATAGATTGAAATTACATTCGATATGCTCTTTCATTAATAGGGAAAATGAGACTCTTGGTTAAATTAATTTTGTACCCCGACACACTCCCAAAATCTGAAATAATTTTTAGGGCAATCGGTATAGAGAGATTTGGATTGGGCAAGAAGAAAATGAGATCGTCCTCGTATAGCAAAAGCTTATGCACGTGTTCCTCCCTACGTATTCCAGTTAAGCCCGCCGTTTTCCTTAGCATAATAGCAAGGGGTTCGACAGCAACATCAAAAAGCGGGGGGAGGGGGGGGGGGTGGGGTGGGGGGCAGATGGCACCCCTGCCTTGCCTTGGGAAGAATTTGGATATTATGTTATTTGTTCGAATGAAAGCTTGAGGTATTCTATATAGGATTTTGATCCATGAACAGGACACAGGACCATAGCCAAACCTTTTAAGTGTTGCAAGAAAATAGACATATTCAATTATATCAAACGCTTTATGGCATCCAAGTATATTAGGATCTCCGGATTAGTATTATCCTTAGGTGAATAAATCACATTGAATAAGCGACGTAGATTACTAGATAATTGTCTGCTGGAAATAAAGCCAGTCTGATCGTGGTGAATTATCTTACTTAAGACTGGCTCTATTCTGGCTGTCAGCACCTTGGCCAGGATCTTATAGTCACAGCAGAGTAGACTAATCGGGCGATAGGATTCACATTTAAGTGGGTCTATGATAGCCTGTGTCATGGTTGGAGAGAGAGACTTCAAAACAGAGACCTCCTCAAATACTTTACATAATAGAAGTGCTAGTTTAATAGAAAACTTTTTATAAAACTTGGCCAACTCCTTTTCCATAGCAAAAAGCTCCTTCTCAAGGATAGTAATGGAGTCTAAGCTGGTCAACTTGACTGCAGAGTTCAACTGATTGGGCAGCCACTTTTTTCCTCAAGGTCTGCAAGCAGGTCTTCTTTAAGTGAATTAATTGCATGACGAACCATGTTTTTGGTAATTCACTGAGGCTGTGTCCTTCTTAAATGTCACTTGGATTTCTGAGATAGCATTAGCATTATGGCTAGCAGCAGATTCTGCTTCATGATGCTTACTCCGGCTTTTATTAATTTAGCTTCAGAGTCGGCTCAGATTACGTTCAAACCAACAGGATTCCAACTATTAAGTAATTAAAAAGCTCAAAGAGGTAGCTTCAACACCCTAATACTTGAAATAAGAGCTATATAAATGAAAATTGAAGTGCATCGTGGGGAAATCAACAACTCTTCTTTTTTACATGGTGCCGCTCAAACCGGAAGTCAAAAACACGAGAGATTTGGCGATAATATATTTCACAACTACAGTACTAATTTCTAGCTATAAATGTAATCAAAATTTGGAAAAAGAGGAAAAAACTTTTTGGGGGCCAAAAGCTTGGAACAATGTTCAGATTTTGCTTTTTTGGAAGGAAATTGGTACTTTAATTCACCAAAGTGGCTTTCAGCTGATTACAAAGAATAGTCAGGACATTACTGATGTAAAAAAAACAGCACCATCATTATTTGAAAAAAGTTATATTTGATCAAATCTAGACAGGCACCATTTCCAGCAGCTATCACTCCAACACCTTATCCTTGAGTAATCATGCTAAATTACTAAATTGTTACTAGAAAATCACTTGCCATTATATCAAACACAGCTGAAAGCTATTTGGTTCATTAAATGAAGCTTAACATTGTGTTTGTTATTGAGTTACCACTGTATGCAATAGTCTGGCATGTCTTAATGTCAATATTAGATACAAAATGGCAAAAAAGAAACCGCTTTCTCTAGAAACTCATCAGTCAATCATTGTTTTGAGGAATGAAGTCTATACAATGCTTGAAATTGCCAAACAACTGAAGATTTCATACAAAGGTGTACACAACAGTCTTCAAAGACAAAGGACAACTGGTTTTAACAAGGACAGGACGAGATAGGGAAGGACCAGGTATACAACTAAACACGAGGATATGTACATCAGAGTCTCTAGTTTGAGAAATAAATGTCTCAGATGTCCTCAGCTGTCTGCTTCATTGAATTGTACCCACCCAACACCAGTTTCATGTACAACAGTAAAGAGAAGACTCAGGGGTGCAGGCCTTATGGGAAGAATTGCAAAGAAAAAGCCACTTTTGAAACAGAAAAGAAAAAAGAAAAGGTTAGAGTGGGCAAAGAAAAAGACATTGGACAGCAGATAATTGGAAAAGAGTGTTATGGATCTTAACCCCATTGAGCTTTTGTGAGATCAGCTAGACTGTAAAGTGTTTGAGTACTGCCCGACAAGACAGCCACATCTATGGCAAGTGCTACAGGAAGCGTGTGGTGAAATGTCACCTGAGTATCTGGACAAACTGACAGCTAGAATGCCAAGGATCTGCAAAGCAGTCATTGCTGCACATGGAGGATTTTTTGTTGAGAACAATTTGAAGTAGTTTAAAAAGTTCTGATTTTTTTTTTTTTTTCAAATTGCAATAGCAAGTTTTGTTATGCTAACAATGTTTGCAGTAACAGAAAGTGTTGACTATCCATTGATAAATCAATTGGTAGATTTTGGAACAGACACAAGGGTAAGTTTTGTTGTTGGAGAATGTGCTATTTAGTAACAACAATCAATGTGCCAAGCTACTTTGCACTAAAAACTTCACAAAAACTCAATTAATTAATGTGTTAGACTTTTTAAATTGGCTCCAAACTACTGAATGCACCTTTAAATGTTTTCCCATCTTAAGCTTAACCTAAGTTTAATGGTTAAACACTGTGAAATGAAACTTTGTTCACACTGTAGGACGAAGACGCTGATCGTTAAATTGCAAACGATCGGCTGCTCCATTTACACAATGAACAAAAAGGGTTTGAGTGATTAATAATCATTAGAATCTTACCTGCAAGCTTTTATGTCCTTCTCTATTTGTTTTGTTAATGGATACACATATTGTGTTTTAAGAGCTTTCTTTCTTGAAAATAATCGTTAAGTAAAAGTGTCAGCACTATATGGATTTAAAATGGAAAAATATCTTAAACAGAAACATTAATCAAATTAACACAACTGTATGTTCTAATTTTATTTTTGCCATTTATTGTATCACACGGAAATATAGCAGAGATCAGATTCTCTTTCAATGGACTGTTGAATGATGTAACCGTGTGTCGCTTCAAAAGACAAAAACAATAAATAAAGCGATCCAGCACAGTGTCATGCAATTGTTCTGTCTTTCTGAATTGTTTATGACATTCAAGATATGATAGATAAAACTAAATTGTTTACTTTAGTTGATTATGAATAAGATCACATTAACTCATTCAACAATGTTTATTTAATGTGTTACTTATTAGATTTAATCTGCAACACATTGTGAACTTCACACATTCAATGGAGATAATGATAGTGAAATATAACATTTTGGCTTACATCAAAAACACATTACTACATATGCATCATACAGTATGTAGCCTCCTGTAAAACATCAGTGGATCTCTGCACAAAAGACACTCGATCTTCAACGCCATGCTGCTCCTCTCAATACAGTAGGAATTATTGTTGAGTAGCGTAAATTAAAATAATGAATGAGTGATAGTAAAAATAAACGAAGAATGTGTATGTCATGACAACTGTAACAGGATGATTGACAGGTTGGTGTGGTCGCAGGATGCACGTGACAAGCGGACTGTGGTTTTCAAGATGCAATTTTATGATGTGACTATGTCTCAATACTTGCACACTCTCTAGCTCAGGGGTCAGCAACCTTTTTGACATGGAGTGCCATTTTTTATAATCACTAGGACGCAAGCAACAGCGTGAGAGGAATAGACTGTTTTATTTATATGAAGTTTTTTGCACCTGCATTCCAGTCAACATCTTGATGTAATCCTTCCTCATGATCACGTAGCATGTTTGCAGATTGGAATGCAGGTGCAGCATTTCATGTCAATAAAATAGGCTACTCCTCTCTCGCCTTTGCAGGTGTGCCAGTGATTACCCCTCTGCGTGCCAATGCTGGCACAGGTGCCACAGGTTGATCACCCCTACTCTAGCTACACACTCAAAAGTGTGCACTTTTCCATAACAAAAAAATTAGATACTCTAAGGGTGTAATATAAGTAGGCCAATTGAGATGCAGGGTTTGTCCATCCCTCACAGCCTTGTTTAAAAAAAATCAAAGATGGTGCTGCTTGGGATAAGATCTATTATTACACATTACAAAATGCATACAAAAGATGTGCTTTCTCCATATAAACTTTTTTTTTTTTGACTTTGGTATGTTTTTTAAATGAGGCTGGAAAATGTCAGACACTGTATGAATAAACATATCCCACAAACTCTGGATTAGAGCAGTCACTGATGTTAAAAATTGTCTGAAGTTTAGCAGCTGTGCAGTTGCATCATACTGTAATGTGTTTTTTCTGTCTCTCTTAATGTTTTAGCTGTAGTAAGCTAATTAATTTGTATTCCTTCAATATAGCCTTTATATATGGAAGCCCAGGAGAGCCATTTACAAAAGATTGAAGGAATAAATTATAAATCTATTAATTAGAAAATAAAAATGTGAATAAATCAATCAATTTAAAAATGGACAAATAAATAGACACATTTAAATGTTTATTTAATTCATGTTTTAAAATGTACTTATATTTAGCAATAAAACAGCACATTAATAAGTCATTTTTAAATGCACATTTTAAATTGCGTTTTAAAAAGCATTTGGCAATTTCTTTTCTTCATCTATTTGTCAGTTGTTTTTCTATATTGTTTGACTTTTACTTTTCTTTTCCTATTTGTCAATCCATACCAGCTGAAGCCCAGGAGAGCCATTTAAAAATGAATGAAGGAATAAATTATCAATCTATTCAACTGATCACAATGTACAGTCAGGATATTAATAATGTTAAAAATTACTATTACAATATGAATTTTTTTTTTCCAGAACTTAAACTATTTCAAAGAGTTCTCATAAAGAATTCCTCCTTGTGCAGCATTGACAGCTTTGCAGATCCTTGGCATTGTGGGTGTCAGTTTGACCAGATACTAAGGTGAAATTTCACCCCACACTTCCTGTAGCACTTGCCATAGATGTGGTTGTCTTGTCGGGCACTACTCAAACACTTTACAGTCTAGCTGATCTTACAAAAGCTCAATGGGGTTAAGATCCATAACACTCTTTTCCAATTATCTGTTGTCCAGTGCCTGTGTTTCTTTGCCCACTCTTACCTTTTCTTTTTGTATTTCTGTTACAAAAGTGGCTTTTTCCACTGGCCTGCACCCCTGAGTCTTCTCTTTACTGTTGTACATGAAACTGGTGTTGAGCGGGTAGAATTTAATGAAGCTGTCAGCCGAGGACATATGAGGTGTCTATTTCTCAAACTAGAGTCTCTGATGTACTTATCTTCATGTTTAGTTGTGCATCTGGCCTTCCACATCTATTTCTGTCCTTGTTAAAACCAGTTGTCCTTTGTCTTTGAAGACTGTTGTGTACAACTCTATGAAATCTTCAGTTTTTTGGCAATTTCAAGCATTGTATAGCCTTCATTCCTCAAAACAATGATTGACTGATGAGTTTCTTGAGAAATCTGTTTCTTTTTTTGCCATTTTTGACCTAATATTGACCTTAAGACATGCCAGTCTATTGCGTAATGTGGCAACTCCAAAACAAACACAAAGACAACGTTAAGATTAATTTTACATACCAAATAGCTTTCAACTATGATTTATATAATGGCAAGTGATTTTCTAGTACCAAATTATCAAGTTAGCATGGTTACTCATGGATAAGGTGTTGGAGTGATGGCTGCTGGAAATGAAGTCTGTCTAGATTTGATACAAATAGTGATGGTGCTGTTTTTTCTTCAGTAATGTCCTGACAATACTTAGTGATCAGTTGAATGGCTATACTGGCCCGGAATAAAAATAGCAATTCCTTTAGTAACCTCCGTGAAGTTGGCACCCCATATAATTAAATAATTACCAAATCTAAGCCATTTATTTGTGCTGATTTGTGCCACAAAAATGAATGTTTGCGCTGGTTTGGTGTTTAAGATATTACGCATAATTTCTTTGACTGTGTGACGTCACTTTCCACCCCTAGCGGTCCAACTCGAACCGAACTGGTGTCGTTCGTTTGTGCTAAATTTGTGCCGTTAAAAGAAACATCATAACGTTTTCCTTTCTTTGTATTTAACAAGATAGCTTTTGGGAGCCGTGAAATTGTGCAGGCTGGAGACAGGTGAGGGTGATTGACATGGGGTTTAGCCTGCATGATTTCAATGCTCCCAACAGCTATCCTGTTAAATACAAAGAAAGGAAAACTTTATTCTTTTAATGGCATAAATCAAGCGCAAACAAACAGCACCGGTTTGGAGTGATTTGGAACCTCATGGGGTGGAAATTTACATCACACAGCCAAAACAGTTATGTCTAGTATCTCAAATACCGAACCAGCACAAACGTTCATTTTTTAATGGTATAGATTTGGGAAACGTTTAATTACATGGGTTGCCAACTTTCATCGGCTCGGTACCTCAATCAGGGAATAAGGTTGAGGCAAATGACAGTTGCTGCGCATGTTTCAGTTCGAGGTGCGGGTCGGGAGGCTGGTTCTGTTGACAGCATCATGATTACCAACTCCCATCCTGGACACGTGTCACTGTGCATGCTCAGGTAGGGTGCATGCATTCAGCATTTCACAGCAACAGTGAACCAGCCACCATTAACTTGCTGATATGCTTCACATCCATTTCTTATGGGCGGGATTCACAGATCCAATAATATCACGTGAACTGCTCAATCTGTCGTCCAGTGACAGGCCGTTTTACATCCTCTTTGAGTGGCACATGGGAGAGGGGGTGTGCATTTTTTTTATTTTGATTCTCAGTTGGAGAAAGAAAAGGAAAAGCAAAACAAAAAAGAAAAGCCATTGGCAAATGGATGAGGACAAGCAAAGTCAAATGAATTAAGAAAAGCAATTGCCAAATACCTTTTTAAAATGCCATTATAAAGGCGCTTTTAAAGTGCATAAAAAGTGCATTTAAAAACTCATTATTGTACTCATTTATTGCTCCATTTAAAGACAATTATACATGAAATAAATATGATTTATTAATGCAAAATTTTATTGTTAAATATAATACATTTTTTAAATATTAATTAAATAAACACATTTAAATGTATCTTTTTATTTGTCCATTTATAAATTGATTTATTTGTTCAAGTTTTTATTTTCAAATTAATAGATTGATAATTTATTCCTTCATTCTTTTTTAAATGGCTCTCCTGGGCTTCAGCTGGTATGGATTGACAAATAGGAAAAGAAAAGTAAAAGTCAAACAATACTGAAAAGCAACTGGCAAATAGATGAAGAAAAGAAATTGCCAAATGCGTTTTAAAACGCAATTTAAAATGTGCATTTAAAAATGACTTATTAAAGTGATGTTTTATTGCTAAATATAAGTACATTCTTTTGTAAATGGCACTCCTGGGCTTCCATATTTATAAAGTAATCAATAACACATTCGACTTTCTTTGACAATGTAATGAAATACTTGTGTAAAAACTGCTGTTTGTGTTAAGTTAGCTAGAGACTGATGCACATTGGTGTAAAGGTGACAAGAAGCAAGAATATCATATCAAAACCCATCTACAAACAGTGAGTAACTATTATACACTTGTTACCAACGAAACCAGACAACCTGTCTTCTTTTATGGGTGCAGAGCATTAGCTTTGACTGAAGTGACTTCATGTTACCTCAAAAGGGGAATAACTCTGAGTCACGTGACACATTATAGATCCATGTTGCAGCTGCCATTACTATGGAGACATTTTGCTCTCTGCCCTTATTGGTGGAATATGCCAGGACCCTTCCAAGCATTGCTGCTTTACATGTTGTGCAATTAGTCTCAGTCTCACTCCTTCTCTGGGCACTAGGCAGCCAAAGAAAACAAAATCCCTCTGTTTATATTGTATGGACTTCAGCTGACCCACCACTCACAACCATAATAACGAGAATAAATAAACAGTGCAGTACTCGAAATTTTACAATCTCTTTGTTAAAATAACTCTAGTTTGTCTTGATCTACAGCTAGTACTCGTGTAGTTCATTGTGTTTGATCAGTATACCATTAGAAATGAAAGAATTGATATTATGTTGGAGAATGGCTCCTTGTCAAGATCAACAAATGGCTTGAGTCAGGCAGTGTTGTAATTGGTGAGAAATTAATTCCAGATGTTGAGGAGCAAGTCGAGTAACTTATAGAAAAGGAAAACAAATAGAAGAGGAGGTACAATAAGTAGAAAAGTTCCTCAAATCAATCTTCAGAATATTTCTTTATTTATCGCTATCTGACGGACAGAAATATTTTACATAGAGTAATGCACTTTGTCAGTATCATGTTTATTGCTCCAGGCAAAAAACGTCATTGTTTTGTATCCTGTGAGTTGTTCCAAGTTACACTGAACTGTCAGGTTCAGCACTCTGTGCATATTCTGGAGGAGAGAGGTGTCAGAATGCAATAAGAGAACAGACAGTACCAGCTCTGAGTCTCACACTGCGTTTTAATTCTGGTGCCATAATGAGGACCGTATGTGTGAATGCACCCCTGTGTTGTACAGCACCACATGCCTTGAGTCCCACCCAGTCCACACTCGCGCACACACACACACACACACACACGCACCTGCCTGCTTGTACTTTGAACATGCCCACAAATATGTGTGATCAAGAATATGACTTATATAATGATACTCTAAACACAGCATGGCATGCAATACATTGCCTTCTACCTCAAGAGTTCTTCTGTGCTCCTGCTTCATTATTCCATGTCAAATCAACCAAATTTCAGAATCTTCTCAGCTGACATTTTTTATATTGTTAATACTTTTCAGAAGAAAGACAAACATGAATGATGATGAAAGCCAAATATTAGATACCTTGGATCAATATTTACTGAGTTATTCATTGTTTTGTTCAAAATGACAATTTTCACCCTTTGTGATTTTGGAACAAAACTACATTTAAAATAACTTAAGGTGGCAACCTTTATTTTTACATACAGATAGGTAGATCTATTACTAAAATCTGTTGACTTCAGCACTCCTTGTAGCATTACTGTTCTTGTTTAATATTGAAATTGTTACTTCTGTTTTTACCTTTTACCTTCTCTTTACTAGCCTATGTACTTATAGAAGATTTTATTATTTATGTACTTTGTTTGTGTTAACATATTCTGTGTCTTGGTTTGCACAATTGGCTGTCTTGTCTATGTCCTGTAGTCAGAGCCTCATCTTAAGCATTTCATTGAACAGTAAACCTTGTGAAAGCTGTAGAAATGACTAATAAAATATCTTGACTTCACAACAGCAGCCGAGCCTTCAGATAAATGCATCAGCACACTGCGTGGTATGTCCTGTTATTTTGTTGTTTTTATTCCATACCTCCAGCCATGAAAACTCACAAAATCCACATTCCTCTGCTGGGTCCAGCGTGTTGCTTGTAAATTGGTTTCATTGGCCACTAATTTCCAGTCTTTGGAGTACTTCCGACTACAACACACAGGGAGCACTGGTAGATGGCATTATATCACTCAGGGCGTCAAATTCTACTGTGGATTTAGAGAGGGAAAGTAAGCTAGAAAGAGTTGGCTTTACTGGCAGTGTAAGGTGAAAAATTGTGCCTCAGAGAAAAAATGCAATATATACAGTACAATCAGTGTCTGAAATTCATCTGATACTGATTACAAATTGCACAATTAAAACTGTAATCAATAATGTAATCTTTTAGATAGCACTTTTTAGGTAATCTTATCTGAAAACTTTGGTATGGCATGTTTTGATAAAAATCTTTTAAAGGAATATTCCAGGTTTAATACGAGTTAAGGACAATTGGCAACATTTGTGGCAAGATATAGATTACCACAAAAATTTATTTTGACTAATCTGGGTTACAGTGAGGAATTTACAATGGAAGTGAATGGGTGCTAATTTTTGAACAGTAAAATACTCACATTTACAAAAAAATATAGCCACAAGACTAGGGCTGCAACTAGGGCTGATTATTTTGAAAATCGATTAATCTAAAATCAAAAAGCCAACCAGTGATGAAAGGGGAGAGCAGCGATTAAACACTTAAATTTATAATACCACGGCCTTGTAAGATGTGTGACGATTGTAACATATTGTATAAAAAGCACTGTAACTTCACTCACTATACAGTATACCAATGTTAGTCATTAAACAACACACAATTTTGAAGCACAGAATTTTATTCACGCCACCAGATTACAATGTAAAAATAGTCATATTTACACAGCAAGTTGATATGGAAAATGCTGGATATTTTTAAATTAACTACGCTACAAAAGAGGGAACATATGCATGACAACATAAATAAAACAATAGTAATAATTAATAATTTACATAGGTTTGTTTGCCTTGGTTGCTTTCTGTGTTCTCTTTATGAGTTATAAGCAGATATTACTTTCATAAAGGCAGGATCATCACAGATGTTTAGTAATATAGTGACCGAGGCAGACCAGAAAACAACACAAAAATGTGTAACTCCTGAATGAGAGATGTTTACGGTGATATACTGCTGGGTGTATGTGCTCGCCCTTTCAAGTGTCCTTGAAAGTCAAATCTGGCAACATTTCTGCTGACTTCAGACATGCACACTTTTGCTGGCACTTGGCATAGATCAAAAGCAACTTTTGGATGCTTTTATTGATGTAATTTCACAGGTGTTTCTCCATTCACCACTGTTGCTTCTTTATGCTGATGATCACAAAAATGCCCATTGTGCGATGCATGATTAGAATAAAATGTTTTTTTTGGTACTTGTTCTTGATCAATAACTGACTGTAAAGAACAGAAAGGGTATTAAAATTGACCATATTCAATGACAGATGGGCTGCGTGGATCTTGTCTTGGACACACCGAACAACTTTTACTCTCAGCACGCTGTGAAAGGATCTCGCTGCTGAATACTTCACGACTAAATTAAACAATTACTTTAAAATGTAAATATTTACCAGCCAGTGACCAAATATATTCACTTCAGTCGCATAGCACGAAATTTGTTGGCAAATACGAGTGATTTCCTCTCATTGTAGTGGAGGGTTACACATTGAGTAAAGATCGATCTTGGGATTTAAGAATCGAAATTGTGATAGTTCAAATGAAGATTGTGATTAATCGGAAAAACTATAATTTACCCACCCCTAGTAATCAACATTATGCCACAAATACTGTTGATTGTGCATAACTTGTATTGAACCCAAAATATCCCTGTATTAAGTACCAGTTTACTATCCTTTCCTATATAACTGATAGGTAATTTAAGACAGCAATTTAGTTGATGTAATTATGTAATCCATAAAAGTAACTGTAATATGATAACACCCATTGAAATGTAATCTAATTAAAACTACTTCATTATTTTGTTTTTCTTTCTTATTATGTAATCCAGATTACATGTAGTCCATTACTAACCAACACTGAATGTAATATAGCCCCCCTGGAGCATGATAGTGTACATCTTTTGAAATTCAGTTCCATCCCTATTTTACAGTTTAGTAAAGACATTGAAAATGCAAATTATTGCCTAAAAATAGGTCTTTTGATAGAGACTGCCCTAAATTGAAGAATTTTTTGTTAAGAGTGCTCTGAAATGCCTGTTGATGCTTTGCTGATATTTAATGGGTGGGCTGCATTGGCTTTTTCTAATATTTAAACTTTAGGCATGCATGATTAGGGCTGTATTAACTGCTTTGTGCTTCTTTATAGCACAGTAGAAGATGTAAATTATTTTGATTTGTCAGTACCTGATGTAGTAAAAGCAGGTGTGAAGTACTGGTTAGTTTGAGTGTGCTGTTGTGCATGTTTGAAAGTGTTTGTGTGTGTGAGTGTATGTTTGTGTTTGTGCAAACAGTGAGGCTGATGTTGCAGAATTTGCAGCTGTGAGGATGGAAAGACACAGATCTGATGAGGCAAAGAGAGAGAGAGAAAGTGTGAAAGGGAAATGCATGCAGCTGCATCCTCTCCTCCTGATACTCTGCAAACACTTTTAGGTGTTTTAGTGTGTGAGTGTCTCCAGAGAGTGGTGGATGGGTGCACGCTCATTCCCGACTTGTCATCTACCCAGTACAGAAACAAATTTATAGAGGATCGGCAGACAGTGTGAGTGTGAGTAACTGTAATCGGACTGGTACAGTGATGCATTGGAAGAAGTCTCCAAGACAGGGCAGGCAGAGCGAAACCAGGGGATCAGACGCATCGTTGAATATGCCCTTCTTCAGAGGTAACAGAGCTTTACTGCATTCATCTTTTTATTGCATCGGGTCTTAACACATTTAGGTGTGTAGGCATGTGTGGGTGTGTGCCCCTTTAGGCGATTCACAGTGTAGTGACTGTGCATGATCTGTGTGTATTTGTATAGTAGTGCTGTGTTCTGATATTCGGCAGTCTCAGGTATGCACTGGACACACATTCATCATACTGGACTTGCATCATACTGAAATGACACAAAATCATTGATCTGCTCTCTCATCATTTTACAAACAGACGTCATGCATCTGAAATAATGTAGTGTCATGTACTGTATTTGTTGAAGGGCACAGTTCTCGGATGGTAAAACAATACAGCTGAAGTCAGAAGTTTACATACACTTAGGTTGAAGTCATTAAAACTCATTATTTAACCACACCACAGATTTCATATTAGCAAACTATAGTTTTGGCAAGTCATTTAGGACATCTACTTTGTGCATGACAAGGGTAATTTTTCAAACAATTGTTTACTGACAGATTGTTTCACTTTTAATTAACTATATCACAGTTCCAGTTGGTCAGAAGTTTACATACACTAAGTTAACTGTGCCTTTAAGCAGCTTGGAATATTACAGAAAATTATGTCAAGCCTTTAGGCAATTAGCCAGTTAGCTTCTTATAGGCTAATTGGAGTCAATTGGAGGTGTACCTGTGGATATATTTTAAGGCCTACCTTCAAAGCCAGTGCTTCTTTGCTTGACATCATGGGAAAATCAAAAGATATCAAATGTGGACCTCCACAAGTCTGGTTCATCCTTGGGAGCAATTTCCAAATGCCTGAAAGAACCACGTTCATCTGTACAAACAATAGTACGCAAGTACTACTGTAGAGTTTGTCTCCTAGAGATGAACATAATTTGGTGCGAAAAGTGCAAATCAATCCCGGAACAACAACAAAGGACCTTGTGAAGATGCTGGAGAAACAGGTAGACAAGTATCTATATCCACAGTAAAACGAGTCCTATATCGATATAACCCGAAAGGCTGCTCAGCAAGGAAGAAGCCACTGCTCCAAAACCGCCATAGAAAAGCCAGACTACAGTTTGCAAGTGCACATGGGGACAAACATCTTACTTTTTGGAGAAATGTCCTCTGGTCTGATGAAACAAAAATGTATCTGTCTGGCCATAATGACCATCGTTATGTTTGGAGGAAAAAGGGTGAGGCTTGCAAGGTGAAGAACACCACCCCAACCGTGAAGCATGGGGGTGGCAGCATCATGTTGTGGGGGTGCTTTGCTGCAGGAAGGACTGGTGCACTTCACAAAATAGATGGCATCATGAGTAAGGAAAATTATTTGGATACAGTATATTGAAGCAACATCTCAAGACATCAGCCAGGAAGTTAAAGCTCGGTTCGCAAATTTGTCTTCCAAATGGACAATGACACCAAGCATACCTCCAAAGTTGTGGCAAAATGGCTTAATGACAGCAAAGACAGGGTATTGGAGTGGCCACCACAAAGCCCTGACCTTAATCCGCTAGAAAATTTGTGGGTAGAACTGAAAAAACATATGAGAGCAAGAAAGCCTACAATCCTGACTCAGTTACAGCAGTTCTGTCTGGAGGAAAGGGCCAAAATTCCAGTAAATTATTGTGAGAAGCTTGTGGAAGGCTACCCAAAATGTTTGACCCAAGTTAAAAAATTTAAAGGTAATGCTCCCAAATACTAACAAAGTGTATGTAAACTTCTGATCCACTGGGAATGTGATGAAAGAAATAAAAGATTAAATAAATAATTCTCTCTACTATTATTCTGACATTTCACATTCTCAAAATAAAGTAGTGATCCTAAATGACCTAAGACAGGGAATGTTTTCTAAACTTAAATGTCAGGAATTGTGAAAAACTGTGTTTAAATGTATTTAGCTAAGGTGTATGTAAACTTCTGACTTCAACTGTATATTAGTTAGGTATGCATGGTAATAGTATGAATAGGTTCCAGACTTACTTCATCCTGGGAAGTGGGCCAAATATATGACGTTATAATAACAACCGTGAAAATAATCTACTCCGGTTTTGTTAATCAAGCACCATTTAAAGGGATAGTTCAACCTAAAATGAAAATTCTCTCATCATGTATTCACTCTCACGCCATCACAAATGTGCATGACTTTCTTTCTTGTGCAGAATACAAACAAAGATTTTTTGGAGAATATCTCAGCTCTGTTGGTCCACTTAATGCAAGTGAATCATGGCCAGGCCTTTGAAGCTCCAAAAAGGAGATAAAGACATCATAAAAGTAATCCATAAGACTCCAGTGGTTTAATCAATGTCTTCCGAAGAATCCAATTGGTTTTGGTTGAGAACAGACCAAAATACAAAAAAAAATTTGACACTTGCCAGTACAGTCTCTAGGCACCATCATGATTTCAAGCTTGATTACACATCCTAGTGCTTGGCGCATGTGCTGAGTGCTAAATGGCACTATAGGAAGTGTAATCAAGCTTGAAATAATGATCGTCAAAGAGACTGCTGTCAAGATTTGATGTCAAGATTGGATCTTCAAAGTTCTGGCCTCAATAGTTCATTTTTGGGTGGACTATCCCTTTAAGCACAAGGAACAACTTTCTTGGTGACATCTCTTCAGCTCCCAAGGGATTGTAGGATCGTAAAGTGTCCAGTTGAACCGCACTTCAGAATCTCCCCAGAATTAGTAGGTCATTTAGGTATTTCTCGCTTATTTTATGAATATTGATGATTCAGACATACTACTCTGTTGGCATACTAACCTGTAGGGAAGTAGATATTCGGACAGCGACAGTGTATTTCTTAGAAACTGTAAAAAAAAAAAAAAAAAAAAAAGCTTTAAAGGGATAGAACTCACCCTCATTTTGTTCCAATCATGTTTGACTTTCTTCTATGGAACACAAAAGGTGATGTTATGCAGAATGTTAAGAACTGACAGCTTCAGTCACCATTTACTTTTATTGCATCTTTTTCCATACAGTGAAAGTGAATGGTGACTTAGAGCTGCTCGATTATGGCAAAAATCATAATCACGATTATTTTGGTCAAAAATGAGATCACGATTATTTAACATGATTTCTCCTTGACTTTGCAAATATAATGCATTCATTGAACTTTTTAACAGGGGATTTCCTTGAACTTTAAATATAATTCAACTGAAAAACAAATAAGTTCAACTCGAGCTGAGCTAAACATGAGTTTGGTCTTTTAAGGAGGGGCGAAAGCACACCGCTGTAAAGGAAAGAGGTGCGCTTATTTATAACACAAGACAAAATGAGAGCATCATTGTGAAACGGAATGCAGCACAATACTCTTTTTATCTCGATTGCCATGTTTTCATAATTGTTGGAAGCTAAAATTGTAATTCAAATTTGATTAATCGCCCAGCCCTTTTGTGACTGAGGGTGCTGCTCTGCCTTACATGCGTGAGCTTTATGTTCCATGGAAGAAAGAAGTTTCACTGACAAAAGATATATTGTCTTCAAGATACACAAGATACAGTATGTTTACTTGTTTTCAGAGAAATCTAACCAAATTTTTAAACGTTTATGCTTGTAACAAGAAAAAACTATTAAGCCAATAAGCTTAAAAACAATTGATTCAAAGGAAAAATACAGGACATGTTTTAAGCATAAATCCCACAAAATTTTTTTTTATTTCTTGGAAAACAAGACGTATCCCATTCTGCTTCTAATGTAATTTTCTTGTTTTAAGGCTGTTTAGATATATATATATATATATATATATATATATATATATATATATATATATATATATATATATATATATATACTGTATATATTTATTTATTTGTATCTTTTGTAAATAATTATATAATTTTAGATTAGATGAACTATCACTTTAAAATGACAGAATTCATTTTTTTGTTTTAGAAGATTGATTACATTTTACTTGAAGTCTGTATGTTTATTCTGATGCATTACTGTATATATGCATTGTGAATTGTGAACTCTAATTGCTGTACATAACCTTGCACAAATGTTAAAACTTTTATTTACATGTGATAAGACATATCAAAAGACCTCTGTCAACATGTGGAATAATGATTAATTTGAGGCCTCTAGAATCAGGCCTGATATGTTTGACTCATGACTGCAGAATCAGTCTGCTTTCTATCATCCTGTCAGGCCACATATTTCTGCACACTGACACTACATCTGCAATTCTTTTCATACTTGCTTCTTGCTATAGACTGAAAAAGTTAGAAAGCAGCAGAATAAAGAAGAGCATTGAGTTGTACCCTCTGGTCATGGGGCATGCAGACCTTCAGCTCTAATAATCATATGACACTATCAGATGGAAGAGACTCTTACCTCTGTGCAGCCTAACCAAATTCCAATGTGAGCACTCTGTAATGGAGTGAACTGCTTACACTGGCATTTAAATTTGTTGCCTTTTGGTGCACTGTACCTTACAGTATAACAGTACCTTCAAAGAGCCATTTGCAAGTAAGTAAATGTATTTGTGTGTGGTTAATAGGACACTTTAGAAAAGTGTTTTAATCAGTTTAGATATTTTTGTTTTCTTTTTAGGCACTGAGAGAAGAGTTTTGAGGTCAGGATATTTGTGTCTTCCTGGGTGAGATGCTTGCATTTCATTTAATCCATATTTCATGAAAACCGGTTTCTCAAAATCTCAAAAGCAGATGCATTTCATTTAAAGTATGTTAATACATTACCTGCATGGACAGCTCTATTACAGCAATGTGATCTCTGCATACCTTCTGTAATTCAAATTAATCTCTATTTTCTATAGTCTAGTTTAACCATTAAAGGAATATTCCAGGATAAA
Source organism: Moxostoma hubbsi (assembly GCA_032164185.1). Lineage (NCBI taxonomy): Eukaryota > Metazoa > Chordata > Actinopteri > Cypriniformes > Catostomidae > Moxostoma > Moxostoma hubbsi. The sequence continues at coordinate 21,250,010 of JAVLUX010000002.1, read as the reverse complement.
AGTTAGGCTCAATCGATAGCATTTGTGGCACAATGTTGATTATCACAGAAAATATTTTGAGTGTTACAGTGAGGCACTTACAATGGAAGTGAATGGGGGCCAATTTTTGAATATTAAAATACTTTTTCAAAAGTATAGCCTCAAGACTAGGGCTGCAACTAATGATTCTTTTGATAATCGATTAATGTAATTATTAATAGAAAGATTTAATATTTTTTATTTCACTGAATTAAAGGGGAAAAAATACTTTTTATTAAGTTTAATCCAGTAAAGAAATTCACTGCAAAAATCCTATTGTTATCAAGTGTTTTTGTCTTTTTTTTCCATTTAAAATGGTCTGAAAATCCTTAAAACAAGATACATTTACTCGAGAAGCAACATGTATGTTATTTAGACCTGCTTTTAGAGAATGTATCTTAAATATAAGTGTATTTTGTATATAAGTGTATTTTTTCAATTGGTTATACTTATGCGAGTGCAGTAAAGACAAAATATACTTATATTCAAGATCTGTTCTCTAAAAGCAAGTCTAAATATCTTATATGTTGCTTCTCTGGTGAATGCATTTTTTTTTTTAAAGGATTTTTAGATATTTTAAAATATATTTATTTTTTATATTATATTCAACATTCTCAGATTACAATTTGTTCTTCTGCAGTATAGCTGCTAAAGATTACATTGTTTTAAAGGAGTTTTAGATATTTAGATTTTATATATTTATAAAACAAATCAAAAGCGTATTTTGTTTCATTGTAAAATGAGGTTAAGACTACCCCCTCATATTTCTGTTCACTTCAATCCATCTTTAATTTACAGAAAACAAACTCTCTCGTATTAATAAAGCTGTGTATTGCCAATTTTCTTCTCAATAAAAAATACACAGTGACGCATATTGTAACATCTAGATGTGTTTTCGTTCATGTTTTGTATATGTCCTTTATTTTGAAATGTTTGTTCATGTTCCATGCCATGTTTTGTTCCTGTTTCCTTGTCATGTGATCATCCTGTTTCCCTCCATGTTCATGTGTCTTGTTTTCATTGGTTTATTGTTTGATTACTTTGTTATTAGTTCTAGTTTGTCCCCATGGATAAAATTCTGAGAAACCTACCCTGATCTCTCCACCGAGCAGTGGGAAGGAAAGCCCCCACCATGATGACCAAGTTGATTTAGGTAGTAGAGCTGGCAGAGGCAGCAATCGCCCGGGACGGTGGAAGGAGAGAGGCAGGGTTTCCCTGGAGGGGTTGGCCAGAGAGGAAAGCACCAGAGGGCACCCGAGGAAAGGAGGCCCCATTTGAGGGAGGGGTCTGAAGGACGAACCGATGCTTATGGACCCAAACCCCCCGTGCTTGGTTTGTGGGCTGCATCCTCCACCACTCCGGCATACCCCAAAGAATGTACCGGGAGGTACGAATCGACGGCCGGCGTGTTCGAGCCCTCCTAGACACTGGCAGTGCTGACACATTGGCCCAGCCTAGAGTCCTCCGGGTAAAAACCTCTGATAAGGCTCTCATTCCAGTGATGTGTGTCCACGGGGATACCCGGTACTTCCCCTCATTCTGCGTTACAGTAGCCGCGAACACTTCAGCTGGTATCTTGATGTGGGAGTACTGAAGTAGTTACCCATACCGCTGTTCTTGGGATGAGATTGGAGCATCTACTTGGTTCGGCCCCCCACAACCAAACAGAGGAATAGACGGTCGAGAGCCCGGTCCAACCCTCTCCCTGCATTGCTGGCAATGGAGAGTGAGAGAGAATGTGTGATGGAAAATTCCACTAACATCTTCTTTGACCTGTTCCAACAGGTTTCAGCAGGAGGTTCCTTTGGCCGGGAACAAAGAGAGGATGAAAGGCTAAAGCACTGCTGGAACCAAGTCCGAGTGATTGAAGGAGTCCCCGGCAACTTGCTCCTCACCCTTCTCCTCACTTCATTATGGAGGACGGGCTTCTATATTGTGTGGTGGAAAAGCGTAGAGAACAAAATCGACTGCTGGTGGTGCCCCGAAGCAAAACAGATACTATCTTGACCCTGGCACACTCACATCCAATGGCCTGACACCTGGGACCCCAAAATACTGCCCAGCGAGTCCATGACAGGTTCCACTGGCCAGAGCTAGACAGGTTCTGTCAATGGCGTAAAGTGTGCCAGAGGACTGCCCCTCAGCGAGCGCCACCTAGCCCTCTCATTCCATTGCCAATAATTGATGTCCCATTTGAGCGTATCAGCATGGACCTAGTGGGAACGCTACCGAAGTCCGCCCGGGGTCATGAATACATTCTAGTCATATTGGACTATGTCATCAGATATCCTGAAGCCATCCCTTTGAGAAAAGCCATGTCCAAGAACATCACAAATAGCTGTTCATTTTGATGAGCCATGTAGGAATCCCGAAGGAGATCTTGACTGACCAAGGCACACCCTTTGTTTCCCAGCTAATGGCTGATCTCTGATCTCTGCTGATCACGTCACCCACCTCCGCACCTAAGTCTAGAGTAGAGTGATTCAAACAGACGTTGAAGAGGATGCTGCGGCGAGTGATCAATAAGGATAGGCACGATTGGGACCTTATGATCCCTTATGTCCTCTTCGGTATGCGGAAAGTTCCTCAGGCCTCAAAGTGCTTTATACCTTTCAAACTACTGTTCGGCATACAACCCCAGGATCTTCTGGATGTAGCTTGGGAGCAGCAACTGTCACCCCACCGCACCGTGATCGAGCATGTACAAGACATGCGAAGGAGGACTGAATAGGTAATGCCGGTGGTGGAGGAGCACATGCAGGAAGCCCAAAGCGCCCAGCAGCAGCTTTACAATCACTCAGCCCAGCCGTGGGAATTCCACCCAGGAGATAAAGTGCTCGTTCTCGTACCCCATGCAAAATCAAAGTTCCTGGCCAGCTGGCAGGGCCCCTAGTGTCTGCCAACCAGGATGCCGAAGAGTTGAACAGGTGTACAGCGTCAGTCTCCTTAAGAAATGGATTGACCTGGGACCCCACCTACTCATGGCTCTGACAGACAGGACGACCTCAGTGGTGGCTTGCAGGGAACATTTGGACCCGAAACAGCGGATGGACCTCCAACACCTTCTCCAAGGATTTTCAGAAGTGTTCTCAGAGAAAAGTAGGCTGGGCAATGTCTTTACTCAGTTTAAGTCTTAATAAACATTGAGGTCTGGCCTGATCTTTGCCAATGCTTTGAAGGGATTTTACAGAGGATAGCAGTGTTTTCAATCTGTAAATGTTTCTGGTGGTATTTGAATTGGTGAGGTAACTAGGGATTGTTTGGCATTAGATTATATTCAGAATGGCAAAACTCATCAAGCAATTACTGCTTGTCAGATTCTTGAATTCATGAATTCCTGAGGTTATGCTGAGGTAATAGGTAGGTTAGATTTGTACGCTAACTAATGGCATTAGCTCATAGTTGGCAGACACAACTCGGCGTTAACCCCAGTGTTTGTTGTTGTTGTCGTTGTTATTTATTTTTACAAGTAACCCCGCCCCCCCCCCCCCCCCCCCCCCCCCCCCCCCCCCCCCCCCTCCGTGCTGTGCTGGAATAGCTGAATCTCCATTCCTGCTGACAAAACTCAATAGTGTGTGCCCAGTGTGGGTCTTTGAGCAGATCTGTGATCCATTCTGTTATCATGACTCAAGAATACAGGTCCTAGATCTGCAAAACACAGATCTACAAATATGTCTACTAAGAATCTCAATTATCTGCTTTTTGTTGAAATTCTAGTTCACTCTTTGCCAATCATCTCCATGGAAACAGATGGAATGACTTTCAGGAAGTCTGTAGGAAGTTAGCCTGATGAGAAATCACCTGGTGTGAAAAAGTTTTAAATGACAGAACAAAATGTGTTTATCTGCATGCATGTGTAATGTCTCCATATTGTCTTATTACATAAACTCATGAGGCAAGTTGAGAACTGATGCTAAACACTAACGCTTGTAATTACATCATCATGCACTTCAAAGCACTCTTAAGCATTGCCACTTATTCTTTCCCCTCCATTCAATATGATGTCATTCTCTCAATTCCTCATATTGAGCATTGCGAATTTCGGGTATCTGGTTGAATATGTGTGCAGACTTCTTGCTTATTTTGCCATTTTACTGCATTATAGAGCTGATGGAAAAAAAAAAAAGTCTAGCCGTGCTCTCTCTGTAACTCTTTAAATTTTACATGCGTTTCTGAAATTTCAGGGGGATGGGAGTGGAGGTATAGAACGAGAGTCAAGAAATGTTGCTGATGGCCTGGCCTCACTTTCCAGACAGGAAATGAGTGCCGTGTGGATTTTGTAAGTGTGAACGTGCATATGTGTGTGTGTGTGTGTGTGTGTGTGTGTGTGTGAGACTCCAAGGCGCGAGAGGTGCATGGGTGTCCCCTGACGGCACATAATGCTCAGCAGATGTTTTCCACTTTCTGTATTTTTATTAATCCATACATAGTCATGTGAATAAAAGAGGAAGCTTTTCCAATACAACTCTCTCGCTCTCTCCGTCTCTCTTTTCAGCACAAAATGCTCCATTCTCTCAGATTAGATAGGTATCTCTGCTACGACCATTCCACAGCAACATTATTCTTTTCATATTCCTCTCACACCCTCTTTCTTCCCTCCCTGCTTTAACTCCAATGAAAAACATTGTTTCATTTGATCAAATATGCACGGTAGCCTGACAGCTGAAGGCCTTAAAGGCATTGCTTACCCAAAAATTTACATTCTGTCATCCTTTACTTACCCTTCTTAACTTTACATGACTTTTCAATCAGGTTTCTTCCATGGAACAAAAAAGGAGATGAATGTTACCTTTAGTCACCTTGTGCTTTTGTTGTATCTCAGTAAAGATGCTATGAAAGTGAATAGTAATTGAGGCTAACATTCTGCCTAACTTCACTTTTTGTGCTCCACAGAAGAACGAAAGTCATACAGGTTTGGAAGAATATGAAGCTGAGTAAATGTTGACAGAATTTTCATTTTTTGGTGAACTATACCTTTAAAATTAGTCGGGATTGTGATGAATTATAGGCATTTCCTCTTCTTAACAAGTCAATCAGGTTTCTTCACAGTTTGCTTTGTTTACATTATCTAAGAGGTTTGAGGCAGAGGGCATGTGGGGCATGGGGTTGTTTTTTTTCCATTAAACTCTTTTATTTAAGCTCTGGTGCAAGATCAGTTTTGTTTGCTTTGGGAAATTTTCACAGTTAAGAGGAGAGAGCTGACCACCCAGACCAGTGTTAGGAAACCACGGAAAGATTTTCTCCATACTTCTGGGAATGTGGATTGATTGCACTCTGTTGTGCTCCAGATGTTTTCTCGTGTCTTGAAACGTGTCATTCTCTTGACACAGTTAATTTTTTTTAAATGTTTTTCTGTTTGTAAGAGAAGGAATTCACAACCTATGTTTTTAGCAAGACTGCGTGCGTGCCTGTCATGCAGGTCTTCCTTAGAGTCAGAATCTTTGTGCTGGCTGCTTGTTCTGGCACACACATGTTAGTGCTATCATTATGAGGACTTTCCATAGACATAAGGATTTTTATACTGTACAAACTATAGATTCTATCACCTACCCCTAAACCTAACCCTCACAAAAACTCTTCATTTTTACATTTTCAATAAAACATTGTTTAGTATGTTTTTTAAGTGATTTGTATTATGGGGACACTAGAAATGTCCTCATAAACCACATTTATAGCATAATACTTTTAATAGCAACATTTATTTGAATGGTTTACATTATAGTGTGCGAAAAAATGTCCTCAGAAGAACATAAACTATGATTTGGACTTTTTGATAGAGATCAGAGTTCAGATATGTATGACGTTACAAAGTTAAGGCCTCAATATACTTCCGTAGAGCTTCTTTGTTTTTCGTTCAGGGGTAAAAATAAGTTCTAAAACGCTGTATGCGACGGTATACTGTTTCCGAACTTTCAGACACCTGCCACACCGATGTGAGGGGCGTTTAAATATGCCTCCCTTAACCAATGTGTTATCAATGACTTTATGCCACATTCTGAGTAGAATTCACATGAGGTCAGTAAAAAAAAGCTGTTTTAATCAGTCGATGATTTAAAATAATATATATTCAGTAGATAATATTTAATTTGTCTTGTTTACATTATGAATTTATGACCCAAATGTGCTAACATGCTACACATGGCCATAATATGCATCGATTACACTCTTATTGTAATTTATTATGACACTTATACCATTGCAAAGATGAGTATATAAAAGTGTTAATGTGCAGAACAAAGATAAAACGATGATAGAGGCATATCTTAATTTAGACTGACGTGTGAATGGCCTATACTGCAGATGGCACATGAGCGAATCGGCACTTGACAGTATTTGAGAAGATTTGAAAAATCACATAACTTGGTCTTGGAAAATATCTCTAAGCAAAAGATCGTACAGATGTAGGTTTATTTGCACCAGGCAGCTAATAACTCACAGCAATGTGTTCATGTTGACTGATTTTGACTCACTGAACAAAATTAGCCATCGGCATCAATGTTGGTGGAGCTCCAGGTCACACCTAACAATGACGTAGACCAATGGCAGTAAGCAAGTGTTTAGCAGCCGATACAAATTTTTCCTAAAAGTTTGCCCCAGCAAGCTGTTATGAACCACTGAAATGAAAGCAAGCATACATTCTTTTTGTCAGATTTTGTTCTAAATTACGTCACACCCATTTGTTCTTCAATTTCGTGGGAAGTATATCGAGGCCTTAATTTATCACAATTCTTTTCAGCTGATCTGTGGTCAATTCCTCTGTACTGCTGGGAGAAGAGCATATCAGATGGTTGTTATAGTGGAATCGCTGGGTGGAAACATGACTTGTTAGTTTGTATCATGTTTGACAAACAGTAGATATAATTTTGAGTACAACTACTATGTGAATTATATCTTGAGTCACTTTGTAGACTTAATTGACGTTTGCTTAATGTAATCCTGAAGATAAGATCAGATTCTTTAGACAAGAATGTGGCGAGCACAAAAAGGAGCCTTTCAGCCTTAGAAATGGAAAACTTTCTTTCCCTTTCTTCTATTATCCCTACAGTTTTCTCCATGAGTTTGTTTGCTTTTATGTCACTCTTGCATGCATGTGTGCAACATCGCTGTCTTAATTATATCCTTATTGTGGAATCTCTGACTCCACACACACACACACACACACACACACACACACACACACACACACACACACACACACACACACACACACATACACACAGTGCTCAGTGTCAGATTTAATGATGGTGACAGAGGGTTATGTGAGTGGGTGTATAGGAAGGGAAGGCCATTGTCGGCTTGCCCTCTGGCCAGTTAGAGGGAGACACAAACAATAAGGTCTTTACAGCATCACTCAGCATGCACTACATCAGCTGTAGGTCAGAGTGAAGTGATTTAGTAGGACATCACCAGAGTATGGAGCATGAGTGTATGGGCCTATGAAGAATTTGATATAAAGTATTGCACCTGTCATACTGTGTTGATCAGCAATTTGACAGTTGCACAGTGAGTGTGTCAGTCCACAACATGCACCAGACTAACCGGTTTAGTAAAATACTGGAGAACCACCAGAGGAATGTAACCTATCATCTTAAATTCCCCAGAATCCTTTTTAACCTGGGTGCACCACAGACATGAACACAGACTTGACCTGCACAAGGCTGTCCTTTCTCACTTTAAACAACCACATTTTGACAATGGAAAGTGCACATTTTATACTTTCACATTTTTTTATGCATTTTGGTTGAATATTTTGTAAAATATTGTAAAATAATATTTTGTAAATCCAGTTATTGAATTTGCTATCATATACAGTGCTTTGAAAAAGTATTTGACGCATCCAGATTTCTTCTGTTTTTGTGTATATCTCATTCTAAATTGTTTCAAAAATTCAAACAAAATCTAACATAAAACAAAGGCAATCTGAGTAAACAAAAAATATATATTTTTTTAAATAATAATGTTATTTATTGAAGCAAAAAAGTTATCCAATACCATCTGGGCCTGTGTGAAAAAGTATTTGAGCCAAAATCTATTAAACTGCATTCATAATGGGGTTCAACTGGACAAGACACACTCAGGCCTGATTACTGCCAGCCCTGCTCAATCAATTTAACACCTAAATAGAACTTTTTCAGCAGCATGAAGTTCTCACCCAGTAGCACACTATGCCAAGGTCAAAATTCCAGAAATTATGAGGAAAAAGGTGATTGAAATGCATCAGTCTGGGAAGGGTTACAAAGCTATTTCAAAGACTCCAGAGAACCACAGTGAGAGCTTTTATATCCAAATGGAGAAAATTTGGCACAGTAGTGAAACTTCCCAGAAGTGGCCGACCTTCCAAAATGCCTCCAAGAACACAGCAATGACTTTTCCAAGAAGTCACAAAAAAACCAAGGACAACATCCATGGAACTGCCTCTCTCACATCAATAAAAGTCACTGTTGGGGGCCTGGGTAGCTAAGCGAGTAAAGATGCTGACTGAGTTCGAATCCAGGGTGTGCTGAGTGACTCCAGCCAGGTCTCTTAAGCAACCAAATTGGTCCAGTTGCTAGGGAGAGTAGAGTCACATGGAGTAACCTCCTCGTGGTTGCATAATATGGTTCGCTCTAGGTGGGGCGCGTGGTGAGTTTTGCATGGATGCTGCGGAGAATAGCGTGAAGCCTCCACACATGCTACAGAATGTCTCCGTGGTAACACTCTCAACAAGCCACGTGATAAAATGCGGGGATTGACAGACACGGAGGCAACTGAGATTGGTTCTCTGCCACCTGGATTGAGGTGAGTCACTACGCCACCATGAGGACTTAGAGCGCTTTGGGATTCGGCATTCAAAAATGGAGAAAAAAATAAATAAATAAAGATCACTGTTCATTACTCTACTATCAGAAAGACAAAAAAGCTATCCATGGAAGTGTGGTGAGGCGAAAACCACTGTAACCCAGAAGAACATTAAGGCTTGTCTGAATTTCCCCAAAGCACACCTTCATGATCCTCAAGTCTTTTGGGAGAATGTTCTGTGGACTGATGAATCGAAAGTGGAGCGGTTTGGAAGACAGTGGTCCCGTTACATCTGACGTGAAACAAAGACAGAATTCCACTAAAAGAACATCATAAATGCGATTAAGCATGGTGGTGGTAGTGTGATGGTGTGAGGATGCTTTTCTGCTTCAGGATCAGGGTAACTTGCAATATTTGAGGGAAACAAGAATTCTGCTCTCTACCAGAAAATCTTAAAGGAGAGCATCCGGTCATCAGTCCGTGCGTTGAAGCTCAATCCCAACTAGATTATGCAGCAAGACAATGATCCAAAGCATAGGAGTAAGTCCACCTCTAAATGGCCCAAAATAAGCTAAATTAAAGTTTTGGAGTGGCCTAGTTAACGTCCTGACTTGAACCTGATTGAGATACTGTGGCAGGACCTTAAATGGGCAGTTCATGCTCGAAAACCCTCCAATGTGGCTGAACTAAAGCAGTTCTGCAAAGAACTGCACCACAGCGTTATGAAAGACTGATCTCCAGTTATCGGAAGTGTTTGGTTGCAGTTGTTGCAGTAAAATAATAATTTTTCACATCACTGTAATATTATATTGACCATCGATGGTCAATAATGGTCGAGCACTAGTATAATCTTTAATGAAGTATTTGCACTCTCCTGTTCTCTGTATCGTCACTCCTTCGCTTTGTTAACAGTGGAGGTTTTGACTCCACTGTTAACCTGCTCAGGATGGGCCCAAGATAAGCAAATACAGTGTTACTACACTCACATGCCTATGTGCTAAATGGGGCTCAAATGTCAGTTGTCCATCAGCGGCAGATGGACCACTTTCTTTATCATTCTTTTTCATTCAAAAACAGCCAAATTAACTCTCCTAGTTCATCTGTACTTAAGCAAGTTGTAATCTCTAAAATTAGTATGTCTATGCATTATGTAAGGAGATGGGTTACGAAAAAGACCAAATACTACAGAGAGTAATTAAAAGATCAAGTGTTTAATTTATACTGTAGTTGATCCAGAGTTCCACAATTTTTTAAGGAATATTCTGGGTTCAAAACTATTAAGATTAATCTACAACGTTTGTGGCATAATATTGATTACCACAAACATTAATTTTGACTTTTCTTTAAAAAAAGCAAAAATCTGGGTTCCACTAAGGCACTTGTAGTGGAAGTGAATGGGGCCAATTTTTGAACATTATAATACATACTGTTTCAAAGGTTTAGCCAAAAGACAGAAACATTATGCATGTAAACATGATTTTAGTGTGATAAAATCACTTACTAACCTTTTCTGTGTAAAGTTTTATTGCCAATTTTACAACTTTGTAGATATGACAATGCAATGTCAACAAATCCTAAAATGACTGTAAAAATTACAATTTAATTTGTGGTAATCAACATTATGCCACAAATGCTCTTGATTGAGCTTAACTTGTATTGAACCTGGAATATTCCTTTAAAAATGATTTTGAGCATACATCAGTCAAATCTAAAGAAATTAGCACTTAACAATGAGACGTGTTAAGTGTCTGGCAAATCAAATTTCCCTATGGGGTGTAAGAAGGTATAAGTATACTATAGTAATTTGTGCATCAGTAGTATCACCAACAACACTTTCCACTTTGGCCACTGGAGGCACTGTTTCACATTTCAGTATGATTAGACTTGTTTTAGATATAATAAAATTAAAATCAACCAAGTATTTCTGCAAATACACATTGTTTTCATGTTTTGGGGTAATCAACATACTAATGGGTTACTTATAGTTGTCTACCCACATTAAGCTGTGTTTTTAACTGAAAAAATAAAGAAAAATACATACACATGACCTTTAAGCAAAAGAACATTTTCATTCTGATTATTAGGGGATGATAGATCTCTTTTGATAGTGATCTAGCTCATTTGGTTGTGTTAGAGTTGTGGATTGAGGTGTAGAGAGAGTGAAATAGAGAAAAAAGGAGATTGGAGGTTGGTGGGGACACGGATATAGGAGCAGAGAGAGAGTGGCTGACACTGACTGACTTAATTGAGTTTATAGGCAGTTGAGAGTAGAGATAGTGGCATCTTTATTTGCTGGAGAACAGATCAGCCCAGTGCTTAACTGAAAGACAGGCCAGCTGGGAGCCTATGCACGACTCAGTCAAAGAGTCACCCCACCTCAGTGTGTGTGCGAGTGTGCGTGTCTGTGTGTGTTTGTGAATGTGAGTGAGGAGGAATGCAACACATCTTGTGCCTAACTCCCCCCTCTCACTCACTCTCACTCTCTCTCTCTCTCTCTCTCTCTCTCTTCTCCAACCTTTTATGTCCCTTCTCTATATGTCAGTGTGTAGGCCTCACACAGTTTCTGTATTTGTGCTCGGACTATAGCAATCTCACCATCTTTTTAAACTGCATCTTCTGATTCTTGTGAACAGGTTAGTGCCTTTGCTTGCAGAATTGAGTGTGCATATGTGTATAGAATGTGTATATTTCTGTGTATGCATTCACTTTTCTACCTTTGTAATGTTTTGAAAACAGCTATGGCTTACTAAAAATTACTTCTGCTAATAAATAATACAGTATATGGAAACAAATGCACATACCTGCGTGGTTGGGGATTAATGGAATACATGTAATGGGATTGCATATTTAAAATACTAAATATAACTGTATTCCACTACAGTTACAATTTAAATAATTGGTAATTAGAATACAGTTACTTTCAAAAATTATTTTGATTACTGAAGAGATTACTTTTCATTTTATTGTCATTTGTTTAATTTAATATTTAGTCCATTAAGATGGAAATCATTTATACATATAAATGATGCGATCCAAAGTGCATTTAAACAGCGATGCAACACTTTCTTATGATGTGTTACATTCATACGAGCAGACAGAGAATTTTGGAGCAGAATAAATAGAAATAAACCTTGTGTAAATTGTCAACTTTACGCTAAGTTAAATTGCTATTTCTATCCATTTTGCACATGTTACCAGGCACGATTATATTTTTATATCAAGAAAATTCACGTTGGATCATAATTTCTTTTTTTCTAGTATGACCTTTGATATTAGGGCAAAAATATAAATGTAAAAATATAATTTTTGATTGATCTTGTAGTAGAAAAAATACTGCATAAGATATTTAGGTTTTTCAGAGAATGTGCAAGTGAAAAAATCTACCAGTGCTGAAGAAATAATCCAAAGTATTTAGAATATGTTACTGACCTTGTGTAATCTAACGGAGTATGTTACAAATTACATTTTACAGCATGTATTCTGTAATCTGTAGTGGAATACATTTAAAATGTAACCCTCCCAACCTGCATACCTGTACATATATTCATATATGTATACATTTGTAAGTATGTGTTTAAAAGATTATGTGATGTATAGCATTTTATAGCATCATATGTTGCTAATTTTAATAGCATTATGTTTTTATATGTTGCTAATTCACCATCGGTTGCAGACAGTAATTGACCATCACTGATTTGTTTTGGGATTCAGAGATGACTTTTGTTTGTAGATTTGCACAAGTGATGGATGAGTTAATCTTTAAGTGTTTTTGTTTGTGGTTTCTTCAGCACGCTTCCATTATATCTGTCTTTCAAATGTGATGTGGGCAGGGTTAACACACACACTTAGAGGCAATAGAAAATGTTCCTGTGAACATTAGATGTGATTGTGTGTGTATACACCTTATTTTTTAAGTGTCCTGCTCTGTTGTTCTTTTATATTTACTTCCTTTCCTATCCCTATTCTTTCTGTCTGACCACTGCATGCCCTAGTTGCTATTTGTCACTGGTTTTCCATACATTAGTGAAGTGTTGCCCTTGTAAAGCCCAGTCTTCAGAGCTAAGTGATGGTGCTGTGTTATTGACTGGTTGTTTACTGAAAAAAAAGTATCAGTTTAAGTCCACAACTGCAGCTGACCTTGCTGTATGAAAGACATTATTCATTAGAGAAATTGATGAAAGTATTAAATAAATATTTATTAAGTAATAAATAAAGTAGGGGGCATGGATAGCTCATCAAGTTAAGACGCTGACTTCTGCCCACCCGAATTGAGGCGAGCCATAACACCACCACGAGGACCAAATTGGGGAGAAAAGTTGAGAAAAAAATAAATAAAATAAACAATAATGCCAGTAAAAATGTTGTATTGCCTTCCCTCTATTATGTATGTTTTGCTTCTCTAAATAGTTCATCATTGTGTTTGATTGTTTTTTCTTAAAAGAAATACCAAAGCGATACTGTTAGCCTCACAAAGCCTAAAATATATGTATTACAAGTGTCCTCCACATAATGAGAACTTGCATTTTCTAGCACACATAATTTGTGCCCTGAATTGGAATAACAAGCTCTAACTTCACTTTTGTGCAATTCAAAATGGTGCAATTAAAATAAAAAGTCAAGAAATTACCTCATTGTGAGTAGGTTTCAAGGAATGAATGGTAACATAATCTGGAAGTCTGCTTATGATGCAATTTTGTAAATATATTAGTTCTGTAGCAGTTATTGCAGTCCCATTCACGTCCACGAGGGGGAAGAAGAACACTATTTGTCACCACCTTAAACTCAGCGTGATCTGCCTGTGTCTGCCTAAAATATCGCATCACGCACTCTTCATTATGCTTTGGTCTTTATTTTAAACCTTGCATAATTAAGTCCCTGGTGTAACTGATAGATGGTTCATCCTCCTACATTTGTAAAACCTCTCATGCCCATCTGTTTTAGACAACAGTTTAAAAAGAGCACAGAGGGATTAGTGGGTTGCAGACTACTTGATGGCCTCAGGCCTTGGAGAGAATCCCTTCTTTTACTGAGAGAGTTTATGGTGTCTGCTGTGCTGTTTGCAGTAGGGAGAATAAGGCAGGGAGAGAGAAAGAGGGAGAGAATATTTGCTTCAGCAGGATATAGATTGAAGTAGACATCCTTACATAAGGTATTATTTGCCAGTGTGTGTGACTGTATGCATGCAATTGTAATGTGAAATGTATTTTAATTCTGTTTCAAAGTCTTGCCATAAGGCATGCAAAAGACTGACCCAGCATCACACACACGTTTTTGTATTTTTATTTGTATACATGAAAAAGTATGTGTCTGCATGCATCCCTGTACACACGCACGCACACAACACGCTCACAACACGCTCACAACACATACATACACACACACACACACACACACACACGGCTATCCTTATGAGGACTCTCCATAGAAATAATGATTTTTATTCTGAACGAACTATAGATTCTATCCCCTAACCCTACCCCTAAACCAGACCCTCACAAAAAACTTTCTGAATTTTTACATTTTCAAAAAAATATAATTTAGTATGTTTTTTTATGTGATTTAAATTATGGGGACACTAGAAATGTCCTCATAAACCACATTTATAGCATAATACTTTTGTAAGTACCAGTTTGTAACCTTAAAAAATTTCCTCGTAAACCACCCAATTCCCCCCCCCTCCACCACCAAACACACACACACACACACACACACACACACTGCAAACAGTTAACATTACAGAGAACCAAAAAGATTATGCTTGCTTCGTTTCTTCTACTCACTCGTCTGTTATGCCTCTTGGGAGCTGGAAAAATAAGACGCAGTTCTACATCAAACGCTGTCCAAGATGCAGCCCCGCCTCCAGCTCTCCATCATAACTGTTGTTCTGTTTTTCAGAGGACTACACAAACTCCACTGGACAACCAGAACATATTCATATTATTAACCCTCATGCTATTCCAAATGTGTATGAACATCACATAAATGAAACATAGAAGTAATCCATTAGACTCCAGTGGTTAAATCCATATCTTCAGATGCAATATGATAGGTGTGGGTGAGAAACAGACCCTTTTTTTACTCTAAATTTCCACTTTTACATCTGAAAGTCACATGTGATACATGTGATTCACATCTGAAAGTGAAAGTTAAAGTGGAGATTTAGAGTAAAAAAAGGACTTGAATATTGTTGTGTTTCTTACATACACATATTATATAACTTCTGTAAACATGATTTAGTCTAATGGATTACTTTAATGTTTCCTTTATGTGATGTTTGGAGCTACAAATATCTGATCACCATTCACTTGCACTGTATGGATCAACAGAGCTCAAATATTCTTCTATTCTTTGTTTTCTGCTGAAAAAAGAAAGTGATATATATATATATATGGAATGGCATGAGGATGAGTAAATAAAAAGAGAATTGTAATTTTTAAATGACATTTTTAAGGATAGCGAACTATCCCTTCAATTATGGCTGCAGACATAATAATTTTGTTGTTTGATCAACTCCCTAACAAGACAAGGCATTGTGTCTGAGCTAGGCATCTTTAAAGTGCAGTTGAATATGTTGTTAAATGCTTTTGAATTGGGTATGTATGAGGTTTCTTAAGTGAGCTTGGAGATTTGACTGATCTATATTTTTTCTCTGAATGATAGCTGTTACAAAGCAGCTGCTACAATACAGCCATGTCAATTGTGCTCATGTACATTTCTCAAGTGTTTTTCTGTTGCACTGGGCAACATGATGCTTCATAATTGGTGCAAACATTGTTCTAGCCAGTCTACTGTTGATCAGAGTTTATGTATACAGTACAGTATATACAGGTGCTGGTCATATAATTAGAATATCATCAAATGTAACGTTTCATGTCTCTTGTTTATGTATTTTCACTCTTAAGTTTCTGGCACTTGTCTCACTCCGTATTGTCTAAGTTTCTGGCACTTGTTAATTCCATATTGCACTCTTATTTTGAAACCATTCTTATGTTCCTGTTTACCAGTCTTGTCATGTCCTGTTTCCCCTCCTTGTTCATGTGTCTGTTTTTCATTGGTTCATTGTTTGATTGCTTGTTTAAGTTCTAGTTTTGTCATTGGCTTTAGTTAAATCACCTTATTAAGTCCTGTTTGTCTATTGGCTGTTGTTTCCCCTGTTCATGTATTTAAGTCTTCATGTTTCCCTTGTACCTGGTCAAGTATTGTTTGTTTGATTGTATGTTTGTATGTTTGTATGTATTGTAGCAACCCTTACACCTGCCTGATGTTCTCTAGTCCAAGCCATAGCCTGTCTTAGTTCCAAGTTCCTGTCTTGTTCCTGCTTTACCACTATCTTCAATAAAGCTGCACTTGGGTCCTACTCCTCGCTTTCACCGTCATCCTTGCCTTGACTGCATGCCCTCCGCAACTCGTTACATCAAAAAGTTGATTTATTTTAGTAATTCCTTTCAAAAAGTGAAACTTGTATAATGTAGACATTCATTCCACACAGACTGATATATTTCAAGTGTTCATTCCTTTTAATTGTGATGATTATAACTGACAACTAATGAAAACCCCAAAATCAGTATCTCAGAAAATTAGAATATTGTGAAAAGGTTCAATATTGAAGACACCTGGTGCCACATTCTAATCAGCTAATTAACTCAAAACACCTGCAAAGGCCTTTAAATGGTCTCTCAGTCTAGTTCTGTAGGCTACACAATCATGGGGAAGACTGCTGACTTGACAGCTGTCCAAAAGACGACCATTGACATCTTGCACAAACGGTCATTGCTAAAGAGGCTGGCTGTTCACAGAGCTCTGCGTCCAAGCACATTAATAGAGAGGCGAAGGGAAGAAAAAGATGTGGTAGAAAAAAGTGTACAAGCAATAGGGATAACCGCACCCTGGAGAGGATTGTGAAACAAAACCCATTCAAAAATGTGGGGGAGATTCACAAAGAGTGGACTGCAGCTGGAGTCAGTGCTTCAAGAACCACCACACACAGACGTATGCAAGACATGGGTTTCAGCTGTCGCATTCCTTGTGTCAACCCACTCTTGAACAAGACACAGCGTCAGAAGAGTCTCGCCTGGGCTAAAGACAAAAAGGACTGGACTGCTGCTGAGTGGTCCAAAGTTATGTTCTCTGATGAAAGTAAAGTTTGCATTTCCTTTGGAAATCAAGGTCCCAGAGACTGGAGGAAGAGAGGAGAGGCACAGAATCCACGTTGCTTGAAGTCCAGTGTAAAGTTTCCACAGTCAGTGATGGTTTGGGGTGCCATGTCATCTGCTGGTGTTGGTCCACTGTGTTTTCTGAGGTCCAAGGTAAACGCAGCCATCTACCAGGAAGTTTTAGAGCACTTCATGCTTCCTGCTGCTGACCAATTTTATGGAGATGCAGATTTCATTTTCCAACAGGACTTGGCACCTGCACACAGTGCCAAAGCTACCAGTACCTGGTTTAAGGACCATGGTATCCCTGTTCTTAATTGGCCAGCAAACTCGCCTGACCTTAACCCTATAGAAAATCTATGGGGTATCATGAAGAGGAAGATGCGATACGCCAGACCCAACAATGCAGAAGAGCTGAAGGCCACTATCAGAGCAACCTGGGCTCTCATAACACCTGAGCAGTGCCACAGACTGATCGACTCCATGCCACGCCGCATTGCTGCAGTAATTCAGGCAAAAGGAGCCCCAACTAAGTATTGAGTGCTGTACATGCTCATACTTTTCATGTTCATACTTTTCCGTTGGCCAACATTTCTAAAAATCCTTTTTTTGTATTGGTATTAAGTAATATTCTAATTTTCAGAGATACTGAATTTGGGATTTTAATTATCACAATTAAATGAAATAAACATTTGAAATATATCAGTCTGTGTGTAATTAATGAAGATTATATCCAAGTTTCACTTTTTGAATGGAATTACTGAAATAAATCAACTTTTTGATGATATTCTAATTATATGACCAGCACCTGTATAAGTAATAGTGACCAGTTACCGGACCTACTGTAAGATATGCACTATCCCCTTTACATTCATGCACATTTTAACCTAATACTTGATGTTGATTGGAAAAAACTTCACACTTTACTTCAAGATCTCAGTGCAGGTCTGGCAGTCAGCTTACAGTTTCTAGTTTTTATGTTTCCGTACAGGATGGAAGTAGCTCTACTCTTGGCTGACCTGACCTATCTGATCTAACCTCATTCCTGAGTGTGAACCTCCAGTGAAGACGCAGCCAAGCTGAAGTGTGTAATTTCTGCACCACTAGCATCATTCCTTTTTTTAGATTCCCCCTTTCTCCCCAATTTGGAAAGTAAATATTGCTGCCCCAAACTCATGACATTAGCAGAGCCAATGTTGCAGTGTCAGGCAGGCCGCTCAAACAAATGAGCAAGACCGAATATTCCACAGAGCCAGAGTGTTTATGATCTATGAATGGTTACTTATAGCTGTCTTTGCATATTAAACTGGGATAAGAGAAAGCATTTTAACATTGAAAAAAATTATACATTTAGGCTTTAAGTTCAATTGAGCTGCTTTGAAATTCTTGTCCAAGTCTTCATCAATGCTTTCTTAGGCCCTCTCCCAAATGTTGCACTTGGTGTGGATTTGCACTACTTTGCTCACACTTGTCATAATTTCACTACCATTTGCTTCCATTTGTCATTTTATGATACAGTATCATCAGCAATCGCTTTGCGGTTCTGGAAAAAATGTTATCATCAAAAACTCTACAATTTATGTTGAAGCTTTTTCATTGGTTTTGTTGGCTCCAATTGTAAATAAGAATGAACTAAATGTGAACTAATCTATGTACTGAAATGTGCATGATGATGAGATATGAGTTATTGATTTAATTGACTGAATGTGTAAGTTTTCATATTTGAATACGCTGAGATGCCAGTTAATTTGGTTTGTTATGGTTTGTACTTTGTTAGTTTGGACAGGTAGAGTATAGAGGTGGAGTCCTAATGGTGAGACCCAGAATTTTCTTTAGACCGTGTTTTTTTCTATTTTATTCCACAAAGTGAAGCTACAGCTGGATTAACTAACTATAGGGAAGTGGTCATCTCCTTTTTACAGCCTGATCTAATGGACATTACATGACCATGGCAACACTTTTGCAAAACGAAATTATGTGCTTCACTACATGTTTGGCTGCAGTTTACCAGTGCAGTCCAGTAGGGGGTGCCACAAACTAGTGAATTAATGTCGAAATGAGATGAGGGATTTAAGGTGAATAGTAGATGGAGGTTACAGTGGTTTCAATAAAACATAACTCCTTAACCTCCTTAACCTAAAACTTTTACCTAAACCTAACCAATAGTTTCCTAAAAGCAAATGAGAGGTAAACAATATCAACACACTCTCACAGCAAAATCGTCAGGATTCATACGACTTTACTAAATTTGGCTAATTCATATGATATCGTACGACTGCACATGTTTGAATTCCTACGACTTTCACTACAGCCAATGATGTTGCTGGACATTGTTTCCATCTAATACATGGCAAGTACTTGCTTCTGTCACACACAACAGCTTTCTATAATGTTTACACACTCTACTGATTGGTTAGGTTTAGATAAGGGGTTTGGGTGAGGGCATAATATTAATAAGCATGTTCTTAACGACGCATGCGCGAAACTCGCACTTCAGCATTACACATCTGGGAATTTGCATGCAATGAAGTTGTACAAGATTATGCAAACAAAATTGTTCAAGATCATACAAAATAGCCAACTCATAAAATTATGTATGAAGAGAGATCAGGTTGAATAAAACCAACATCATAACCCTTGACCAACACCTAGGCTTAATACTCAAGTAAAAGTACTGTTACTTCCCAAAATATTTAGTGTGAATAGTGTAAAAGTAAACGCCTGTCCTAAAAACTATTAAAATATGAGTAAAAGAGTAGTGCATTTAAAAGTACTTGTGAGTAGTGAGTATTGGGTTGCAAATGCGATGACCCCTTATAATAAACACTGTATGCTGCAATTTCAAAATGTAGCATACTGTAAGGACTTTACAAGAAGAAGGACACGGGAACAGGGTTCAAACACAAAGGTGAGGCTCTTTAATCACGGGGTGTAGACAGACAGGGGTAGTGCAAATACGTGCTATACATAAACGTTTCTAAACTTAAACTAACAATTTGGTGTTGTCTCTCTGTTGCCAACACTGGACTGGCAGCTCTCTCTCTGGACCGGAGGCACTGGTGCTCTTTTATGCCGCTCTCCCCATACTCACTGAAATTAGAGACAGGTGTTAGACATAATTTAGCTCAGGTGCAAGCGCCCTTACCGCTTTATCCCTTTCGGACGGGCGCTTGACCACGCCCCCGCTGCCACATACCCCCACCGCCCGACTCAGGCCGGGGCGTCATCCGGCCTGCCTACCACTCCCCCCTCATTTCTGGAGAGGAAGTCGGCGACAGCCATCTGCACCCCCGGTCTGTGGACCACCTCGAACTTAAAAGGCTGGAGAGCCAGATACCAACGGGTGATCCGGGCGTTAGTATCCTTCATGCGGTGGAGCCACTGCAGTGGGGCATGATCCGAGCAGAGAGTGAAGGCCCGCCCCAGCAGGTAGTATCGGAGTGTGAGGACCGCCCACTTGATGGCCAGACACTCCTTCTCTACAGTGCTGTACTTCGTTTCCCTTAAGGAGAGCTTCCGACTGATGTACAGCACCGGGCGCTACTCCCCCTCCACCACCTGCGAGAGTACGGCCCCCAGCCCTCTGTCTGAAGCGTCCGTCTGTAATAAGAAAGGGAGAGAGAAGTTAGGTGAATACAAGAGCGGCCCTCCACAGAGTGCGGCTTTAACTCGTGTAAACGCCTGTTGGCACTGCTCCGACCACTGGACCGGATCTGGAGCCCCCTTTTTAGTGAGGTCAGTCAGCGGGCTGGTGACATCCAAATAATTAGGCACAAATCTTCTATAATAGCCAGCCAGCCCCAGGAACTGCCTCACCCCCTTTTTGGTCTTAGGTCTAGGGCAAGTCGCAATCGCCGCGGTCTTATCAATTTGGGGACGCACCTGGCCATGACCCAAGTGGAACCCCAGATACCGCACCTCCACACGCCCAATCGCGCACTTCTTGGGGTTTGCTGTGAGCCCCGCCCGCCACAGCGACTTCAAGACCGCCCTCAGATGTTGTATATGCCGCTGCCAATCATTACTATAGATAATGATGTCATCTAAATAGGCAGCGGCGTAAGCGGAGTGCGGGCGGAGGATACGGTCCATCAGACGCTGGAACGTGGCTGGGGCCCCGAACAAACCGAACGGAAGTGTCACAAATGGTGTAATCCGAACGGCGTGGTGAAGGCTGTTTTCTCACGGGAAATTGGTGTCAAGGGGATCTGCCAATAACTCTTTGTCAAATCCAATGTCGAATAAAAGCGAGCGGTACCTAACCGATCGAGCAGTTCATCAACCCGGGGCATTGGGTACGCATCAAATTTAGACACCGCATTGACTTTTCTGTAGTCCACACAGAACCGCACAGACCCGTCACTCTTGGGAACGAGAACGACCGGGCTGGACCAATCGCTGTGGGACTCTTCTATTACCCCCATATCAAGCATGGCATCCAATTCATCCCGAACAATTTTCTTTTTATGCTCGGGGAGGCGATAAGGGCGGCTACGAACGACCACCCCCGGCTCGGTCTCGATATGGTGCTCGATGACGTTTGTGCGACCCGGTAGGGGAGAAAACACGTCTGCAAACTCTTCTTGCAACCTGGCAACCTCTTAACGTTGGCACGGGGAGAGGTGGTCTCCACAAATGACCAGGGCATTGAGATCGGTTTTTGAATTTACCTCCGGTCCGAGCTCCGCCCTCTCTGGAACCACCGTAGCCAATGACACAGGGACCGCCTCCCTCCATAATTTAAGGAGGTTGAGGTGGTAAATTTGACGCGCGTCCCCCCCTATCGGTTCGTTTAACCTCATAATCGAGATCCCCCACTCATCGTGTGACCTCAAAGGGCCCTTGCCACTTGGCGAGTAATTTGGAGCTCGATGTGGGGAGCAATACAAGAACTTTATCTCCCGGTGCAAACTCCCTTAGCTGTGTTCCCCTGTCATACAGTCGGCATTGACGTTCTTGGGCCCGGAGCAAATTCTCCTGTGTTAATTTCCCCAAAGTGTGGAGTTTTGCTCTGAGGTCAAGGACGTATTGAATTTCGTTTTTGCTATTCGAAGATCCCTCCTCCCAGCTTTCTCGTATAACATCTAAGACACCGCGTGGGCGTCGCCCATACAGTAGCTCAAATGGAGAGAAGCCGGTTGAGGCTTGCGGGACCTCTCGCACTGCAAACAACAGGGGATCGAGCCATCTGTCCCAGTTTTTAGCATCCTCGTGTACGAACTTACGAATCATGTTCTTGAGCGTTCTGTTAAAACGTTCCACTAGGCCATCTGTCTGTGGATGGTACACGCTAGTGCGAATCGATTTAATGCCCAATAGATCGTAAAGTTCGCGAAGTGTGCGTGACATAAATGTTGTGCCTTGATCGGTGAGGATTTCTTTTGGAATCCCCACCCGGGAGATTATTTTGAAGAGCGCCCAGCAACACTACGTGCTGAGATATTGCTTAGAGGCACTGCTTCCGGATATCGAGTTGCGTAAT
The DNA here is from genome assembly GCA_032164185.1 of Moxostoma hubbsi. Classification (NCBI taxonomy): domain Eukaryota; kingdom Metazoa; phylum Chordata; class Actinopteri; order Cypriniformes; family Catostomidae; genus Moxostoma; species Moxostoma hubbsi. The sequence continues at coordinate 21,227,579 of JAVLUX010000002.1, read as the reverse complement.
CCACTAGGACTAACACAAAGCGATGTCCGCGTGCTGTCTGCTCTAATGGCCCGACGAGGTCCATTCCAATTCTTTCGAAGGGAACCTCGATTAACGGAAGAGAGCGCAATGGCGCTTTTGGGGTGGCCGGTGGGTTTACCAGCTGGCATTCACGGCACGCCGCGCACCATCTGCGGACATCGCCGGCAATGCCCGGCCAATAAAAACGGGCTATTAGACGGAGAAGTGTTTTCCTTTCTCCTAGGTGACCCGCCATGGGATTATAATGAGCCGCCTGGAATAACATTTCGCGGCGGCTCCGTGGAATCAATAATTGTGTAACGTTTTCTTTTGTTTGAGTGTCCTGCGTCACTCTGTATAACCGCTCATTTATAATCGCAAAATAGGGGTATGCGAGAGCGATGTCCGGCTGAAGACGCTGTCCATCAATCGTCTTCACCTGATCGAAGGCGTGCTTAAGGGTTTCATCCCGTGACTGCTCCAAAGGGAAATCTACGTCAGGGAATTCCCTACGAAGGGGAGGGGCGGAGGGCCCGCCCCTTCCCTCGTCATCCTGATTTGGAACAGTCGAGGATGGCCCCGGCTCCGCCTCCCCTGCCAAAGCATCGCACACCGCACATCTCCCTATTTTAGTGCAGGACCCATCCGTGCATATTCCCCCTAAAATATCTCTAAACACAGGCCAATCGGTCCCCAAGATTAGAGGATGGGTGAGGCGGGAGCTAACCGCTGCCTCCACTCTATGTTTTCTCCCTCTGAATTTAATTAGTAAGGTCACCATCGGATAGTTGTGAACATCCCCATGCACACACCTCACCCTTACCCGTTTAGCCGTGCTCAAAGCCCCGGGTTGAACCAAGCGTTGATGGATGGTGGTCTGATTACAACCGGTATACAGCAAAGCTTGGTGTGTACCCCCCTGCATTCTTACCGGAATCCGGTACGCTCCAGCCCGATCGGGGGCAGCATGTGGGAGATCGGAGACCCGAACCACTGTCCCCACCTTCATCAACGTACACCGATCGTGGAAGAGGCTCGGGTTCCCGGACCTCTGACAGGCTGGCCCACGTGCTACACCCGTACCTGCTTCAGCGGACGCCCCCACCTGAGGGGGAGAGCGGTTGTAGGTAGCGGGGGAAGGAGGTGATGTGGCAGATGACTGGGTTGATCTTAACCAGGCTCCTCCCTGCGGGGGGCAGGAACGGGCCCTGGAGAGAGGACAGAGGGAGAGGGTTGAAGTGGATGGGAGAGAGCAGAAGAAAACACAGGGGGAGGGGGAAGAGAGGGAGAGAGAGAGAGAGAGGGCTCATCCGCCCTTGGAATCGCTGCCATGTGGTCCTCTGCAAGCTGGACGGCCGCCTCCAGCGACGCCGGGCGGTGGCACTGGGCCCACTCCGCCGTTTTCCTGGGCAAGCGTTGGACGAACTGCTCCAGCACCACCTGATCGATGAGTCCCTCGACGTCGCGGTCCCCCACTAGCAGCCACCTACGGCAGGCATCACGGAGCCGCTGGGCAAAGGCGAACGGGCGGTCGGACTTTTCCAGTTTCATATCCCAGAAGAGTTGGCGGTTTTCTTCGGGGCTCCGACCAACCCGTTGCAAGATGGCTTTCCTCAAATCAGCGTAGGCCAGGAGGTTTGTTGCCGGCAGTTGTTGAGCCGCGAGTTGGGCTTCCCCGGACAGAAGAGGAACAAGGCGGGCTGCCCACTGACTCTGCGGCCAGCCCCAAACTTCAGCGGTTCGTTCGAACAGAACTAGAAATGCTTCAGCATCGTCAGCCGCCCCCATCTTCTGTAACGTGGGTGGGGGCAACATGGCACGGGTGTCCGGGGTCGCGGCTGTGGCGGCCTCCTGGCTGAGGAGGCTCCGGATGGCCTGTCGATCCTCTTCTTGGGCCCGTACGATCTCACGGAATCGCCGATCTTGCTCCTCTCTGAGCTCAAGCAGGGACTGTTGGTGGTTTTGATGTAGGGCAGCGAGGGACTGGAGGACTTCGGCCAGCTGGGAGGACTCTACGGGGCGATTTTTCTCCATGATTTGGATGTAGAAGATCCAAATTTTTTCCTTTTCCCGGGTTTCGGCACCAGTGTAAGGACTTTACAAGAAGAAGGACACGGGAACAGGGTTCAAACACAAAGGTGAGGCTCTTTAATCACGGGGTGTAGACAGACAGGGGTAGTGCAAATACGTGCTATACATAAACGTTTCTAAACTTAAACTAACAATTTGGTGTTGTCTCTCTGTTGCCAACACTGGACTGGCAGCTCTCTCTCTGGACTGGAGGCACTGGTGCTCTTTTATGCCGCTCTCCCCATACTCACTGAAATTAGAGACAGGTGTTAGACATAATTTAGCTCAGGTGCAAGCGCCCTTACCGCTTTCTCCCCTTCGGACGGGCGCTTGACCACGCCCCCGCTGCCACACATACATACGGTAATTCACATTCCCTTTTATGGCTGTTTGCCAGAAAGAATTAAAAATATAGGAATCCTTCAACAAATTTATTTTGAATTCCAACTAAAATACATCATTTATCAATGATAAACACTACATGAATCTGATTTTTATTTTTTTTTTAAATAAAAGGGAGACATGATTACAGAGATGAACAGGTAAAGTTATTTTCAATATACTGATGACCATTTGATATATTAATGTTTGAAACAATTACATTAAAATCAGTTTATGTGTAAGGTCTAAATTTACCTTAATGCCAACAGAGTGAGTTATTGTTACGCATAAAGCAATTTTCAAAACAATGCAAAGAATGCAAAAAACACAGAAAAAGCAGAAAAAGATTGTCACTTGGCAGTTGGCAAGTCATGTTCAGCACAATAGAGGGGTATAGAGCAGGGGTGGGCAAAGTTTTTTGGTACAGGGGCCACATTTGGCTTTAAGTAGTACATGGGGACAACACTGTATTCCTTTTTAAAGATAATGTTCCGCATCGATTTAATTATTGTTTCTTTTAAGCCCGGAAATAGTTCTCATTCTGGGGACTATTCTGCCTGAAGTATTGATCTGCAAAGGTTGATACTTTATATCAGGCATTAAAAGACCTTGACAAAGGCTGGGCGCAATCCTAAATAATTTTTATCATCTCTACTTCCCTCGTAATTTATTATTCAAATTAACACAATCTCTACACCAGGGATCAGTATTATTAAAAATTAACAATATTATTAAAAAATATATTTTTAAAATGTCTCTTTATTATTAATACTTTTAAAGCTATTAAAGTTATTCAGCCAAAAGCAGTGAGTGGTTTCCTCAATTTCTTGTTATTCTTTTTGATTAATAGCCTTTTATTTACATACTAGACAGTGGTCTTTTCGGTTAGCCTACATGTGAAGTTCAAATCTGACATTTTGATACAAATCCACTTTTTGTCTCATTGCTTGCATTCACTTTAGACATAACTGACTGTGTATACATTAATATCAGCCAAGACGGACATTTATGAAGTGTATTTGACCGTTTAGGCACCTACCAGCATTAGCGCTCTCAGAACACACGCAAATGTTAAGCGCACAAACATTAGCCGTCTGTCAGTCAAACAACGTGTGGCTACAGAAGTGAAGAAACAAAAAGTCAATATTTTAGATTTTATCAGATCAGCCAGTGGTTGTCTTGCTATCGTGATCGATGAGATGATCACCCCTGATCTAGATGTTTAACTGGGCTAAATATAGTAAAATACTCAAAAATGTATCATCAGTATCAGACCCTATATAAGGTTTTTTTTCTGCTAAATATCGAGATTTTTTTATTCTCCAACTCTATAACCTAGCTATCATTGTATAAATCTCTCACAGTAGCCCAATAATATCAGTTATAGATAGCTAATTTACAGGTGTTATAGATACAGAAAATCTAGTAAGCAGAAGTATGAATTTTACCTCGACATGTTTCTTAAAATTAGAGGTAGAATTAATGCTGATAACTCCACTGGCTTGAGCAAACTAAACTCACATGACACAATCAAACTGGCCATCTTCATTGCGAATAGCCCTTTGCTTGAGGATGCTTATGGCTACTCTATGCTATACAGGCTCCATTTGGTTAGGATTAGGGTGAGGGTGGGGGTGGGGCAGGGTGGGTTTAGGGCATCTGTTGCCTACCAGGAACAAACCGTGGCCCCTATGTACAATGGGCTGCTTGAGGCAACCTCCACATCCATGATTAATAGCAGTTTGGCACCACTCAGCCGGTCAGCTGCCCTTCAAGTTTTCTATACATGTTTTGATTTGACGGGAGTCACAAGACTCTCCCTAACTAATTACATTGGTGGATAAAAATAAAATCAGGACAGGGAAGTTGAGAACAAAGATGGTGGGAAAATAGCACATTAAAAGTACAGTTACAGCACTTCAAATATTCTCGAGTAAAAGTATCCCATTTTAAAACTGCTTTAAAAAGTAAAATTCCTGGGGAAAACTACTTAATTACAGTAATGAGAGTATTTGCAATTTCATTACTGTACACCCTTGAACCTAATCGATAGTGTCTTAAAAGCAAGTGAGACGTAAACAAAACAGACATTCTTACCTTAAACCAATATCTAAACCTAACCAATAGTGTCCTAAAAGTAAATGCGACATGAAAAGCACATTTTCTGAAGCAACCACATAACCACGCTTCTATGACACTCTCATTTCACGTGTCAGCTTGAGTGCTTAGCTGGGTGGTCTTCAGAGTCCCGAGTCCAACACTCTTTCAGATGAGCTACCGTGCAAGCTAAAAATATATCAGTAAGTGTGTAAATGTTGGTGGGTCTGTAATAATTGTTAAAATGTGTTGTTTTTCAAATAATGCATTATATTAAAATTGTACCTATCTGTCACTCACTCGACATTTTGTCGATGTAGTGACACTAGGGGTCGCTCTTGGGAGCCCCAAACATCCCTGATATTTGAGAAAAGGCCAATGGGAATTGGCGAGTGGAATTTAAATGCCACTCACCTGGACATACGGGTATAAAAGTAGCTGGCTTGCAACCATATATATGTATGTATATATTCTTGCAGAAAAAGAGTATATTTCCTCTAAAAGAGTGTGCATTGATGGACAGTGTCTATTTAAAGATGCCTTTCCATCTGTGTGTAGTTCCTGGATGCGGTCGCTATCTCTCTGCCTCTGACGGCCACGAGCGCTGCCTCACGTGTCTAGGCCATAGTCACATTGAGGCAGTGTTCGTGGATGGTTTGTGTTCTCACTGCGAAAACATGACCATGGCAATGTTGCGGTCGTGGCTTTCCTTCTTCTGGGGAAAGCCATTCCAGCTGCTCCTCACTCCGAGCCTTCTACCTACCGAAGTGACCAAAACTTACAGAGCCACTGGACAGTCCACCTCCGCCCTGCATGCCAAAGCCTTCCTGAAGTACACCAGGCCAAGGCATTGAAAGAGCTGCGGGTGGGTAGTCCTGACCCCAAAGTGATGCAGGAGCTGCGCTCGGCGACCGATCTTGCCCTCCGGGCGACGAAGTTCAGGGTGTGGTCACTTGGGCAGGCAATGCCCACCTTGGTAGTCCAGGAGCACCACCTATGTCTGAATCTGGTCGAGATGAAGGGCACCGACATGGTCCGCTTCCTCAGTGCTCCCATATACCAGATCAGCCTATTCGGCAACACCGTTGAGGACTTTGCCAAGCAGTTCTCAGCGGTGAAAAGCAGAAGGACGCCATCCAACATATCCTGCCCCAGTGCAGTTCAAGGTCCCGCACCCTGTCTGCTCGCCACCAAGGCCGTCCCCCTGTGGCTACAACTCAGGTGGCTCCGCCGCAGCCCATGCCCTCGGCCCCGGCGTAGAGCCCCCTGCAGTAAGCTGATGCCACCCCCGCATCACGGCCCGGCGCTGAGAGCCCTGGGAAGGCCCCCCAAGCGCCCCTGAGATGGACGACCCAGGGAGAAAGAGGTCCGCTGGAACCCTGGAGCTGGTATCCAGACCACTTGATCCCCCAGTGGAGGGCCGGGAGGAGTATCCTCTGTTCCCTTTTGTTTTGTTTTCGCTGCACACCCAAGGGGCTGCGGTAACCACATTGTCCAAAAAAGAACGGTTTCCTCACTCCGTGGGTCACACAGCCGGTGTTTATGGCCATCATTATCATGACAGCTGGACTCTGATCACTCGCGGCCAGGGTGCTATAAACACGGGCCTCCCGCCTTCACGCACCCGGCCGCGGCACACTCGTGCCCACGCGGTTGTGACGAGTCACGAAGATGGTCTCCCTCCTCCCCCGTCGTTGCAAAGCAAGTTAAGTACTTCAAGGTTCCCCTCAGCACAGCCACAAGCTCGGGACGCAAGGCTATGCGATTGAGTTCACCAGGTCCGGGTTCAGCAATGTCCGCTTCACCTCAGTAAAGGGTGAGAATGCCACTGCCTTGTGTGTGGAGATCACGGCCCTTCTGCAGAAGGATGTGATAGAGCCTGTCCCTCAAGCCAAGATGAAGAAAGGGTTCTACAGCCCTTACTTCATCGTGCCAAAGAAAGGCGGTGGGTTGCGGCCAATCTTGGATCTGCGAATTCTGAACAGGGCCTTGCACAGATTCCTGTTCAAGATGCTGATGCAGAAAGAGTCCCTGAGTTAGATTCTGTCTCAATGATAGCACTCCTCACAAGCGAGCGTGCGCAGTCGATGCTGAACTGCCTGAAGCCATTCAGGTGGAGAACAGCGGTCCCACTGAAACAGTTTCAGAGGCTCCTGAGGCATATTGCATCCTCGGCGGTGGTCATGCTGCTTGGGTGGCTTCCTCATGGGAACTAGCCAATGGCGCCTCTCTAGCAGACATCTGCAGGGCAGTGGGCTGGGCAACACCCAATACCTATGCAAGATTTTATAATCTCCGGGTTAAGACGGTTTTGTCCTATGTGTTGTCAGGCACGAACAGGTAAGTATCCGGGGCAGCTGGCCCTGGATGTCTTTCCCCCCTAGCCCTGTGGATGACAAATTCAGCAGAGGAATATGTAGCCGGGCCCAGTATGGTGCTAGGATGCCCTGTACTGGGGTAGGTGCTCCACACGTGCTGGTTACCTGTGGTAACCCCCTGTGATGTATTTTCCACGGTACTGTTTCCCTGTCAGTAGATCCACATCTACCCTCCGGGTAGGACCTACCACGCCGCCTCTTCCATGTGCGGCTGATAAGCCCATGTGACGTATCTGCCACATGTTAACCTCCCATTCAGGCAGGATGTGGTCTCTGCAGTGTCTTTTCCTCCTGGGAAAGAACACCTTCCCCAACTCTAATTTTTTTTTAACTTAGTGTGGAGAAAAAAGAGAGAGGCCACCGCTGGCGCGGCCTGTTCCCATAGTAGATACTTTTCTCAAAGATCAGAGGTGTTTGGTGCTCCCAAGGGCACCCCTAGTGTCACTACATCGACGCAACATCTTGTTCCCTCCATCAGGAAATAGAGGTTATAACAGTAAAGTCATAATCAGCCACTGCACTTGTGATTTGTGTGAAAGTGAATAAAACACAGTTGTTGTAGTGGCTCTAGTGTTCATTTCACCAGGAAATGTATAATAATGTTCATTCTATGAGACTAGGTAGCATTTTTTTATGCAAGGAGTGCAGAGATCGTATGAGAATGAGCAGTTTTAGCTTTAACCTCTATAGCAGCTCCAATCCTCTCAGATAGCAAAGAGGGCATTCTTTCACTGGGTTTATTCATCCCTCTCTTCTCTCCTCTCATGTTACACTGTTTCTTCCTGCCTGTTGAGAAACTGAGAGGCTGATTGAAGGGCCAGGTGCTGTAGCGGTAGGAAAGTTGCACTTTACAAAGTCGTCCTGATTGCCTCACTACACACTGTGCCCAGTTTCATGTGCCCACCCAGGATGCTGGTGACAGCTCTCACAGAGCTCCACATCAGATATGAGAGATATTTTTTTAGCTTTATCTTTTTTTTCTCTCTTAAGTACACTGCACTTTTAAAAATAAAGCTTCTTCAATGGTTCCTTACGGTACAGCTAGTAACTGGTAATTTTTTTAGTACCACCTAGGTCAATGTTCCAAGCGACCCACGTGACTTTTGAATTGTAAAAATAAATGGCTGTGCGCAAAACCACGTCATGGTTAATAAATGAGTTGCAGACGTTGCTCTCGTTAGCGAAGAATGAAACGACAAATATGTATTTCAGGAAGTGTCTTGGCTACCAACAGACGTACTAACAGTGTAGGGAAAAGTAAAAAAAAAACTTTAAAGTGACTACAGAACCATCAAGGACCACAACAGCAGGAGTGGTTCAAACAGAAGAAAGTGAAAGTGGTTCGACCAATGGATGCTATCTATGGCAATAGACCGGCAAGCAATGGGAGGGAAAGTCCCTGGGACTCGGCCACGGCGTTATTGGAGTCCACGATGGAGGATGGTACGTTTTGTTTTGTTAACTCTATATTCTGTTTGAAAGCTTCACTTTATTTAGTTGACCGGCTACTGGAAAGCTTGCTTCTAAAACAACCAGGCCAATTTAACTGTTACACTTGTGTAAAATCACCATGCAACAATCGTGTTATTGTTTATGGTCAGTAATGTTTGTGTCGCGCTTAAGATGATGTCACGGCAGAAGAGGCAGCGCAACTATGATGAGGCGGTGCTAAACAGCAGTGGAAAAGCAAGCTCAGAAAAGTAAAGTGAGCAGAATCGAGGTCGAGTCGAACCATAACAAAAAGTGCTATTAGTTTAGCAAAGAACCCTGTTCATATCAAGAATAATTTTTAGCTGTATATGGAATTTATAAATTTGGTGATGAAAAAAGTTATTGATTTTACATTACAGGCTCTTCAGATCAGTGAATTGCTTTCTGTGTTCTTTGAAGCACTTACACATATGATTTTTTTTTAAAGAAATATAAATCATATGACATCAGGCTATAAAACACTTTGAGTTACCTGATCTTTAAGAGTGAATCACCATACTTATTCTCTTTGCAACTGCTTTTACACACTCTGCCTTCTAAGCCATAAAATTCAGAGGTCATTTTTATGATGTGTTTGTATGTGTTTTGCCCCCAGATGGACCTCTGTACTGGAGGTCTGTTTATGTGGTTTTGGATCTTTTGTAAGTCTTTGTATGCATGAGGCTGAGAATTGTCTGTTTATGTATGAATTGTATGTCTGTGTCTTGGCTGTCCTCTCTAACAGAGACAGATTTTTCTGACTGCACTCACTGTGAGCACTGTATGTCTGCAAACCCCACTTCTCATGCATCATCCCTCCTCTGCACACTCATCTGTCTCTGCGTAAATACATAAAGTTTTTTCTGTTTTGTTTGGATTTTTTTGGTTTTCGCCTCCACGCATGACACTCTCAGTTTAAACAAAATTGTTTTAAATCTTTAAGCTACAGAACTGCAACCTTCTTTGTGCTGGAAATGCAAATGACTTTAGTAAGAAAGGCAAAAGTGAATTACTTTTTTACTTTGACTGCACACAAATCTTCCAGCAGTTACATATAGTTTCAGGGTTTTCTTTATAATTAGTTTTGGCCTAGTCATCCATATACTTTCTTTCTTTTCTTCAATAACCTCCGTGTGGCAAGAAGATTTAAGAGGGCTCAACCCCCTCCCCACTAATCTCTCCACAATATTGTTGGGAAATGGCTCCAGAGGATGGAGCCAACAGGGGTAGGAGGGATAGAGTCGAGGGAGAGAGTTTTCACAAAGTCTGTCATGAGTTAAAAACAGAGAAGAGAAGGAGGGCTCTTTCCTCTCCCTTCTTTTCTCCACTCCACCCTCTATTTTTCCCCTCCTCTCTCGAAGCCCCCTAAATGTGACCGCCAGCTACTGCACCCCTCATCCTCTGTTTCGGCACAACAGCAGAGCAGACGCCAGCATCCTTTTTACATTTCCAGGTGGTCCTGGTCTGTATTGTAGGTGAGTCTTAGTACAGGTAATGGTTTATTTGAATAAGCTTCTCAGACATTGCCACTACAAACTTAAGCTGAAGTGTGTCATTTTTTTTTTGGATGGTAAAATACTTTCTCAGACGACTGCTTAATATGTAGAAACAACTATGAGAAAGCTATTTATAGGTTGATTTCCTTAAAAAGTGTAAATGCTCTGTGGTGCTATAAAAGCATTGCTCTGTTTTTTGACCATCCTACAGCACACTGACGCTGACTTTCTGTTTGTTGACTAATGGCTGATTGGGAGTGTTCAGGATGATCATTATTTTTGCAGTTCTGTTTGGTGATGCCAGTGGTGTAGAAATTATCAGCCTGATCTCATGAAAATTCAGTGACATTTTTGCCATATGACATTACATGGTTCATGACACACAATGCGATGGTTTCAAGGTTATATGTTCTCCCAAACAGATGAGGTTTTTAAGGTTAATGCTCTCCCTAACCTAAACCTTAACATAACTGATCGTGTCTTGAAGGCAAATGTGAGATGAAAAACACAACTGCTGAAGCAACCACATCATTTTGTGTTGCTTTTGACACTTTCAGTTCACATGTCGACTTACATGCTGAAGTATGTTCATGTGGCCTGCTCTTTAAATATGATTTAAATAAATGCACTTAAGAAATAGTGCAATAGAACTAAGAAAGAGTACTGTAATTTTCCTCTTAATATATTTTCAGTGCAGTGTATTTTTAATACATTCAGGCTGTGTTTTAATTTTAATTTACTGTTAATGTATTACTGTTAATAGTTACTTTTGTAAAATAATTGAGTTCATTAAAACTTCACATTTTAGATCATGGGATATTTCAGACTGTACTTTTTTATATGAAATTAAGACAAATTTAACACATTGTGCGAATATTGCTAATAACATGCATATTAACTGGTGACGGAGAGATTTCAGGTCAGTGTCTATCCTGCAACCTCATGCTCTCCCAGCAAGAACTGCCGGTGTGAATGATACAGAGAGGCCGGCAGATCAACACGGCTTGTTGTCCTGTTGTTCTTTAACACACTATCACAGTTTATGGAATAAACGCAATGTTTATCCATAGAAAATGCTCCATTATTACATTAACCCTTCATGGTCCTGTCTAGAATGTAACCACGATGCCGCATGCGACATTCGGAGTCCTACAGAAACCCTATTCCTACCCCTAAACCGAACTATAACCCTAACACTAAATCTAACCCTAAAGCTAACCTAAGTAAAGCCCAGCCTACACTACATGACTTGGAGTTGGCTCCCTGCAACTCACAGTCTTTTCCATAAATGGCTGATCGCAGACGGTGTGTACTACATGACCATTTGAACTACATGACTATTGTAGTTGAGTCATGTAGTTACACTAGGCTTAACAGTGAATGAGACTCTCATGAGACTTAGGCTTTAGGGGTATTACCATAGACACAGCCCCACTTCATCTTTACTAGCTGTTTTTTATTCTGTGTTGCTGACAGGACGTGACAAGGTCCGTGCAAGCAGCAGTGCATGGTCTAGTGGAGGATGACTGTAAAGACATTTTCTCTATCCGCTGGCATGAATACTGAATGGGTTTGGGCGGAAATGTATTAATCGACTATCATTAAGCTTTATCAATCAAATTATTAAATATCATTCATTAACATCCCTAGTGGCACCTCTAGTGTTTATTTCAAATTTATTGTATTTTTATTGTACAACGAACTATGTAAAAATGATTTCACATAAATGTAGGTATAGTAATGTGATTCTATGAAACCAGGTTGCAAATTACAAACTTCAGCTTTAAGCAAGTCAGAATGAAAATTAACCGTTTAAAAAGTTTTGCTGTCAGTTATTTTCATTTCATTTTCTCAGACGCAACTTGAATCTTGCTTTCTGGTGTGCTGTGGTCATTACTTCCAAAAATAGTCAAATCTACTGTATGTGCAAAAGTTTGGTAAAGCTGGGCTTTAGATCTGTTACTTAAGTGATTAGTATGAATATTAGTGCGAGAGAAACTGAGTGCTGGCTAATGGCAAATTACCAGCATCAAGGCCTTTGGTGAACTTTGCGTATGGTGCAAATGATTGACACGGAGTGTATTGTAAGAGCCAGAGGGAAGAGAGATGCCATGTTAGATCTTGTAAACTGCTGGAATAATGAAACCTGCTGCTGCTATCAGTTTCTCCTCCCCGTTCTCTCTGTTTTCCCTTGTAGGAATGAACTAGCAATTTTGAAGCAGGTTTAGCAGAAGGCACTGAAGCAAAAGTTACTGTTGTCAGAGGAGAGTTGGAAGATGACTGAGTGACCAGAATATGTTATGGTCAAAAGAGAACTTTGAAGAAAAGCCAAACAGAGACACACTAAAATGTTCATTTGTAACAATTTTCATTGTTCCTCATGTAAGTCTCAGTGTGGAACGAGTCTGATAATTCCCCAACTCCTTCTCCTGACCTGTACCATCAACTCAATCTTTCATTTTCACTAGCACTGTTCTATTGCAAGTATGACAGATGTCCCTGAAGCTGGTTTTCACTCACTGTTAGTGTCAATGTAAATCAAACATTTACATGAAAATAAACAATATTGCTCTTGTCAAATTTAATCATAATAAAGCTGGTTGATGTGGGTCTACTGCACTGGGTCACTGCAGTCATTGATATCAGGCAGTCAGGATGGCTTTCGCTTACAGTACACTAATGTTGTCTATTGATCTTAACTTGTATTATACCCAGATTGCATTCCTTTAAAGGGCTGAACACAAGTTCAGCTCAATTGACAGCATTTTGTGGCTTAATGTTGATTTGCACAAAAGTTCATTTATCCCTCCTTTTCTGTAAAAAGAAATTATAAGCTTCACATTTCTGCCTTTAAACCCTTCAAAAATGTGCCCTATTGCCCATCACTGTTACCTCGTTTTTTGCTCTTTTTTTATTTTATTTTATTTTTTTCACAAAAAAGGAGGGACGAGGTGAAATTATTATTTGTTGGAATCAACATTATGCCACAAATGCTGTCGATTGAGCTTAACTTGTATTGAACCTGGAATATTCCTTCAAACTGTGCTCTCGGAACAAAAATATTGCTCATAAATTTCGGTTCGGGCAGTTTGTCACATATTTTTATTGGGGGAAGTTGTCACATATGTTTTATATTGTCATTTTATATAACTACAGTTAGTTTCATAATTTGTATTTGTATGTTACCTTTTACAGTCTTGCTTTTTCATGAATTATTTTATGATTCATAATCATTTTACTGTTTAATATTTGCTGAAAATCCATTAAAAAGCCCAGGCTATTTCATTTAATTCCCATTGTGACAACATGCAGTGAGTGCATACCCACATTTCCACCGTTATTGCCCAGAAAAGAAGAGACAGTTAATTGAACACAGATGGACACTTTGTGGCTCTGTGTCATTTTCAAAGTATAGCTCTGTTTGTTTTTGATTGGTCCAACTTGCCAACTTATGGCTCAACCAATGCTATGAGTTTTGGGCAAGACGACCTGTTTGCCCGACCAATGGAAGATGTGGGTGGGGAGAAAGGAGCAGTGGGAGTTTGAGAAAATAGTTTGGAAACAATCATTATATTTACAATTTTGTTTGGTACTGCTAGTGGCACAGAAGGGACTTCACCCATTGTTTTGGTATTTGTGAACAAGTAGTTAATGTTGGAATAATTAAAGTTTATAAGGCTTTATGGCATTAAGTTTCACGAAGTCATTTCACAGTGAAGAAAGCTCAAGCCTCAGAACAAAACCTTAATAATTATAGGGATGCACCGAAATTTTGCCATCGAACATTTTCGGCCGAAAATTGCATTTTTTGTTTTGACCGAAAGTGATATGAGCTGATATATATGCCTCCCTGCCCCTCAGTGCAGGGAGGCATATATATCAGCAGGTATTTTTCTGCCCTAGCACCAGCACAGAGAGAGTGACTATTCAGTGCAGCATCTCATGTTCTTGAGTTGCCAGAAAGCTGAACAACTTTTGTTCTTGAAGAGAAACCTGACACTTTTACTTAAATAGAAAGCAGTCCAATTTGCTATGTGTATAGCAATTACATTAAAATTGGTTTAGCCCTGCAAAACTTTGTTCTTCACTTGAGGCTACATCTGTAATTTACAGTTGAGTTTGGTTTTAGTTCTATTACTATTGTTTTGCACAATAATTTTATATTAAAGTGGATATACGTTTACATAAACAGAATAGAGGCCCTCTGCCGTTCTGTGTTCTACCTGTTGTTCACATTAAAATGGATTTTTTGAATTTGCAAGATGCTATACTAGAGCTGCTAAGTTCATTACTTGACTGCTGTTCCCCGTCTGTCGCTCACTTCGACGTTGTGTCGAAGAAGCAACACTTGGGTCTCTCTTGAGCGCCGAATATGCCTCTGGTCCATGAAAAAAGGCCAATGAGAAGTTGGCAGACAGTATTTGCATACCCCACCCCGGACATACGGGTATAAAAGCGGGGAAATATGTCGAGTTCATTCAGAAATTTTCTTCGGAGCCGATGGTCGTGTATGCAGCCAGATGCGAGTCAAACACCAGATTCCTGCTTCTGTTCCTCTGACGCTCTGCTTGCTGTTGGATCTATGACGCACTTCAGCGGCTTTCTCCTTCTCTGCATGGCAGTGCAGCTTGCTCCTGGGAACTTCGACAGTGCAGAGAGTTAAAAGGGTTATATTTGAAAGAGTGATTTTCTCTATAAAAGAGTAATTTCCTCTAAAAGAGCTTTACACAGCGGCGTTGAACGCGTCAAGATGGCGCAGAGTATGGCTGCTGCGTCGCGTGCTCCGTCAAAACACTGCAGTTTATTGTTTGTTTTGTTTACAGTTTTGTGTTTTTTTTGTCTTGGATGTTGTCTGCCTTATTGTGTACGACAGACAAACGCTTTTGGACATTGGTTTGGCAATCACACACCGAAAACCGGACTTCAAATTCCTCAATGCCGACCCGCGGTTTACAAACACGCCAGCGGAGCCCTTTGTCTGGGCTGCCCGGCCGCGGAAACGCAGAAGGAAAAGGGGAAAAAGAGCCGGCGTTCTCATCAGAGTAAGACGTCGCGCAAATCGTCCCTCGCTACCCAGTATTCTACTTGCAAATGTTCAGTCTCTGGACAACAAGCTCTGAGAGTGTGGATCTCTTTCCAACAAGAGATGAGAGATTGCTGCGTTATCTGTCTTACAGAAACCTGGATGTCTGCGGAGATTCCAGAGATTCCAGACTTGGCCATGGAACCCACGGGGTTCTCCGTGCACCGAGCGGACAGAGCGAAAGACCTCTCAGGTAAAAGCAGAGGTGGTGGTGTATGTTTTATGATCAACAAATCATGGTGTGATCCGAGGAACATACATTTTATCAAGTCTTTCTGCTCTCCTGATCTGGAATATCTCATGCTTCTGTGTCGACCATTCTGGCTACCGAGGTAATTCACAGCGGTCATTATCACAGCTGTGTACATCCCCCCACAAGCCGACACAGACCGGGCACTCAGGGAACTGTATGGGAGCATAAGTGAGCAGGAAACCGTGCACCCTGAGGCCGCGTTCATTGTTGCCGGGGACTTCAACAAAACCAATTTTAAAACAATAGCACCAAAATACTACCAACACATCAGCTTCAACGCACGAGGGGACCGGGTTTTGGATCATTGCTATTTTCCTTTCCGGAATGGCTACAAATCCCCCACCATTTGGCAAATCAGACCACTCTTCCGTTCTGCTTCTGCCCGCTTACAGGCAGAAACTGAAACGGGAAGCACCCACCCTCCGAACGATCCAGTGCTGGTCGGACCAATCAGACTCTATGCTACAAGACTGTTTTGATCACACAGACTGGGAGATGTTCCGGTCCGCCTCCGATGACGACATCGAGGTTTACGCTGATAGCGTAACATGTTTAATCAGGAAGTGCGTAGAGGACGTTGTTCCAACCAAGACAACACGGATATACCCCAACCAGAAACCATGGGTTAACGGTGATGTTTGTGCGGTACTTACTGCGCGGACCTCCGCTTTTAATTCCGGGAATGCGGAGGAGTGTAAACAAGCCAGTTATGCCCTCCGTAACTCTATCAGTGCAGCCAAACGCCAGTACAGGCACAAAATTGAAGGACAGTTCAACACCACTGACTCTAGAAGTATGTGGCAGGGAATTAACACCATCACGGACTACAAATGGAATAAAAACTCCGCCGTGAACACCGCTGCCTCTCTCCCGGACAAGCTTAATACATTTTATGCTCGTTTCGAGGACAACAACACCACTCTGTGTTGCTCGGTAGAACTCGGTAACACGCTGACAATCTGGCCGGGTGAATCGCTTGCACCTGGCGCCCTTTCCCTCGGCCGAGGTAAAACTGTGCGCTTTCTCTTGTTTTTGCTGCCCTCCGGTCGCTATGCTGTAGCAACCCCCCCCTCCTTGAGGTTGGATCTACCACTGCGCCACGTTCCACATGTTGCCTAAAAAACCCATGTGATGTATTCGCCACCTTTACCTCCCCTCCGCAGGGTCTTTTCCCCCTGAAAGAATAGGAAACTGGGTAAGACCCCCTTCCCTCAATGCGTGTAAGGGCCCCGCTGTTCTTGCTCTATGCCGATTAACATAGAGAGAAAAGAGGCCCAGTCAGGCTTGGCCGTTCCCAGGTTGGCAAGCATTGCCTTGTTCCCCTCTAGGGTAACCAGAAGGATTCCGATGACTTTTTTAGGGCATTGGGGAAGGGTACATGCAGTCTGAAACACAGTTGGTCGCTTGTGCATGTAAAATACCTGCCTGCTCCTGTGTCAGCAGTACACGTACACGGCTCAGTGCATGGCGTGATTTGAAGTGGACACCTAGTGTCGCTTCTTCGACACAACGTCGAAGTGAGTGAAAGACGGGGAACGTCTCGGTTAAGTATGTAACCTCCGTTCCCTGATGGAAGGAACGAGACGTCGTGTCCTCCCGCCCATGTCACTGAGCCGAGCCACTGCAGTGGCTGGACCATTTCCAGCTCCTCAGAAAAATCCTGAATGAACTCGACGTATTTCCCCGCTTTTATACCCGTATGTCCGGGGCGGGGTATGCAAATACTGTCTGCCAACTTCTCATTGGCCTTTTTTCATAGACCAGAGGTATATTCGGTGCTCAAGAGAGACCCCTAGTGTTGCTTCTTCGACTGACGTCTCGTTTCCTCCATCAGGGAACGGAGGTTACATACATAACCGAGACGTTTTGCATATCATTAGAGTTTTCTAGAACGTTACATTTATTGCATAATTGGTAAAAAAAATTATTTGTGATCATTTTATTGATTTGTAGTTTTCCAATTCAGATTCATTATATTCATGAAATTAATTAAAAAGTATAACATTAATACAATTATTTTTAAAAATATATATATTTTAAAATAAGTATTAAAAAAAAAAAAAAAGTGCATCCTGAATTTTTGGTTTGGTTTCGGCCCAGAATTTTCATTTCGGTGCATCACTAATAATTAAAGTTAATATTTATAAATTTCATGGATATAAGTGTGCTTTGTTTTAGAAGAGGCAATGCTAAACGTACATAGTGGAGCTATGAGTTGCAGAAATGAAGAAGACCGTATTCCTGCAAATCAACCAGCACTCACTGTAACTCACACACACACACACACACACACACACACACACACACACACACACACACACACACACACAGACCTGCTAAAATCCATACAAGCCTGCAACTGAATCACTTTTGTGTGGGTCTTGTTTATATGTGTGAAGATCCTGCATTTGGTTTCTCTTATTTTCTTTCAGTCCCTGGTTCTCTTTGATCAGATTTCTTTTGTTAACAGCTAGAACCTCCTTGCGGTCTTTTGTGTTTAACAATGAATGAGTGTATGCTTCTGTGGTTCAGATATACAAAGCGCAGAGTGTTTTTGAGAGGACACATGCCATTCTATGTATACTGATGACACACACACACACACACACACACACACACAGAACTCACCAGGCTTATGTAACATTGTATATAAGTGTGTGAGCGTGTGAGTGGAGGGGACAGATCCAGTGATCTTCCTGTATAATAAAATGACAGGGGCACCCCTGTGAATTTGCCATGGGCTACTGGTGGCATGCAGCTTCATCGTGTCTGAGCTCCATCTAGATGAAAACAAAAGTTTTTTCCAATAATTTCAATGATCCTGAGCTTTTGTTGATGTTTTTTATCAAATCAAATTTCCACATGTGCCGTGCTGCCTCGAGAACCAATCCCCTTTGTTAAAAACATCTAAACCAAAGACGAGGATCATTGATTTTCATGGACTAATTCCACCTATTCTTGCCCATGGAATCTGCTTTAGAAAATTAGTATTCTGAGCACCAGACAGACACGATTCAAAATACAAATACAAAAAAAGCCCAATACAAATACTTCCACTTCTCGAAGATCAGTTTGGACTGTCTGTCCAGACCTCAAGCAATAATAAATAAATTATTAAAAGAATTAATTTATGTAAGAACACACTTCACAGTTTACTCCTGGTCCTTACATGGCTGTGCTGGGAATCAATGTGTCTGCCATGTCAGCTGTTTTTGCTTGCAAGACCAATTTCAAATCTTCCTGTGCTTCCATTTCTGGCTGTAGGTCAGCTGTCCTCGTTTGCATAGAGACATTTGATGTAGGATCTGAGCTGCGCCGCCTGACTTCCTACATCCTATCATAGTGCGCACTGAACGAAAAATCAAATGTTCCTTTAAACCTCCCCTGCGCTGCAAGCTGAATGCTTTCCTCTTTCTCATTCAGATAAACTGAGCAGTTTAGCTGGAATTACAATCCCCTAATCCACCGCTGAACGGATGAGTTTAAAAAGAGAGACGAACAGACAGAATCACGTAGAATGAGCAGAATGAAATGAGAATGAAATAAATAGTTGAAAGAGACACTGAAAACATAATTATGGCACAAACTAATAGTTTCATAGACCATTGTCGAGCAGAGAGAGGAATTGGAGAAGTATGGTTGAAGCAGCAGAGGTGCTGAGTTTGTGTGTAATCACATGGGTGGATGGACAGTGAGGGATTGTAATCTACCATGTTTTTGCTTCTCTGGGCCATCCTGCATTGAGTAGAATTATTAATCCGTAGCCAATTATCCCAAATCACAATCTGCAGCCAGATGTCCTCTGTTCTAGATTCAGCTTCCTGATAAAAAAGCATGGACCTTCGCACACACATACGCACACACACACTCACCTCTCAGTGGCAGGAGGACATCTGATTTTATTGCTGTAAAAAAGGAATCACAAGATTGTGGATGAATGATAGTGTGGATTGGCACCAATGATCTGAACACAGTCTGGATCTATACTGAGGTACCGTAAAACCCAGTTTATCCCTTCTGTTCCATTTCCTGGATCCATCATCCCGTTTTTCACTCATTGCTTGCAGCACAGTATCAGAGACTCAGTGTGTTTTGAGAAAGCCACAAGTCTAGATTGTAAAGCTAGTTTGGAGTAAACAGACCTGGTTTGATTAGCTGCGTAGTAAAATAAAGTCCATTTAATCTAGTGCAGTGTTTTCCGACATTTTTTTTTTATGGACCCCCACAGCCCCATCAATCAACGTGTTCTCATGAGAATTTGAAAGTATTTTTAAGTAAAGTTTGGTTCTAGCAAACGTATATATGCTTACATTAGCATAGATACAGCAACGTACAATATTGATGTATAGACACCATCTAAAACATCATTTTATGTATTAACACCTTTACAAATGCATATTTGAGATTAGTTTAATGTTAAATTCCATCACACTTATTTAACGTAGTTGTTGCATCGATTCTGTGTGATTTCTGCTGCCCTATTCAACGTTTTAAAGGATAATATCACTTTAACCGAGACAAAACTTTAAAATGTTAAAATGAATACAAATTCTGTAATCATTTAGTTATTCATTAAGCATTTCATATTTATTTTGTTTGCCTTGGGACACAACAATAGATTTCAGAATATGCAAAAAAATAAAAAACATATAAAAAATGCACAAAAGCACCATAAAACAAGCATAAAAGTCAATTTCATTAATTTGCGATAATCCAAATCTTCAGAGAGCTTTGTGTGAGGAATAGACCCCAGCTTAAGCCTTTCATTCAACGATCTCCGTCTCCATCCGCCTTAGTGCACGCCATAACCGTCAACTGGTCCCACATTGGTTCCGTTTTCATAATTAAAAAATTGCTGCCTCAAGAGTCATCATGACACAGGTTTTACAGCAGTGATGTTGAATGGTCATTGTCTCTCACGTGTCTCATGACCATTTGTGACATGCCGTATTCTGTGATGTATATGTTTGAATGAGATATTACAGCGCAATTACCAGTGTATCAGGAGAAGAATTTCAGCAGGGTAAAAAAGCTTTTGTATGCCATCAGGGAGCACATTGGATGCTTCGTCCTTTGGACTACTTTTCTACAAAAATTTTATATTGTTGAAAATTGGTTATGTTTAGGGTTTGGGGTAGGGTTAAGAGATCTAAAATATCTATAAAACAGTGAAAATGTACCATATATTTTATAATGAATTTGTGTGAACTAACCCATCCATCCATCCATCCATCGCCAACCGCTTATCCTGTACAGGGTCGCGGGGGGCTGGAGCCTATCCCAGCTAACATTGGGCGAAAGGCGGGGTACACCCTGGACAGGTCGCCAGTCCATCGCAGGGTGAACTAACCCTTTAAAGTAAAAACATTTGAAATTGTGGGTCCAAAAAAAAAAAAAAACTCACTAAGTTGCTTCCTCACCTTTTAATGAGGCACCTGAGCTTGTTTGTCTTTCACAAGTTTTCAAGTTGTGACTGTTCTGTTAGCAATTTTATCTGAAGTGTTATAGATTATTTGAGATGTATTATTTTAATTGATTAACAGCTCTCAGTTTTTATTTTTGTTAAATCATAATCTCAGTTTTATGGATTTAACAAAGCAAAATCTAATTCTTCTTTGTTAATAGCACTTGCTGCTTATATTTACTCATGGTTGGCAAAGAGTTGTGGCAGTTTTTGTTGCTATAGTTTTGGGGGAAAATAAAATCAAAAGTGCCTTTTACCTTTAGCCTTCCAGTTGCTACTTCTATAATTAGTACATATGCAATTTGTATTAAACCTTTTAAGAAAACATAACAAAAATAATAACAGCAGTTGTAGTGAAATTTGAGAGTTTAGAAGAGATGACAACAGAGCAGCCCTGATCTCAGCTTTCTCTCACACTCTCTCCAGTCCAGCGGCAGAAGAAAAACAATAGGATCACTGCAGCTGTGAAGCCAGCTGTCACTTTCAGCTAGAGCGAGAGAAGACACCCCCCTCTGTAGTAATACAGTGACAAGTCACAGACAGCTGTTACTGTTAGGAGTCTAACTGATCATCATTGTGTTTCTCGTAAAATATCCAGGCTTTTTATTTAATGTCTAACTGGACCAAAAAAATCACTTAAATGCTTTTCATCCAATTTTGTATGCTTTATGATGTGTGATGACTATGACTCTCTTTAGAATTAACCTCATTTGCATCTGTCAAGGCTGTGTCAATTCAACATAAAAATTTGTCTTTACAAACTTTACTTTTCTAGTTTATTTTATTGCTGTTTCTACTCAGGCAATTGTTAGTGTGTGTGTTTGACCTCAGGTTGCCCCTGTGCAAAGTGCTCAACAACTGAGCCAATCTTTGCTGGTGGACTTCCTCTGCCCCTTCCTTCCTCTCCCTCCTGTTTTTAAAGGAAGACTGTTTGATCACCACATATGGCCCTTGAAACGTTGGCAAGGTGAAAGAGTTAGCCCTTTCTGTGTTTGGGTTTGAGTGGGGAATGTTTCTACAAGCATGAAGAGGTATACCAGGAATTTTTGTGAGAGCAAAATAAGACTGCAAGAAGTTATGATTTTAATGTGAGACAAACATTAAGATGTTCTGGATCTTGGATTTCAGTGATTGTGTTTGGTAGTAAGGGGTTGCAGTACAGAAATACTGTACGGCGTGTGTGTTATCAATGTTTATGATGCAGGCTGTGGTCACTTGAGTGTGTGCTCTGCTGATCAATCACTGTGCTGTTAATGGACTAGGGCTGAAACAATTAGTCGACAACGGCAACAATAAAAAATTGTCGACAAATATTCTTTGTCGAATAGTTGTTTGATCTCATTTAACGTAACATGAGATCACATTAAACTCGAATGATCACGCACGAGAGCGGCACTGCAGTTTTGTACAAAGTATGAAGGAATTATAATGCAAAAATACCAAATAAGTAAATACAGAAGAACACTCGTTGTGGAATAAGTGGAGCTGGAGCTCTTTAAAGGAAACACCCCAGCATTACATCTGAAATGCAGTTATATTTAATGCATTATGGCTTTAATAAAGTTCAAATAGTACGGAAGCAGGTCATGTAAATATGTCATGACGTGATGTTGTATATACATTTTTAGTAGCTTTTGTAGTGTATTTTAAACTCATGCTATATAGAAGGAATACTGCACAGACAATTTGACATTCTATATTAAGTAACTGTACAATATAACATTTTTGACTTACAGTCATTGGTTATCAGTATAAAAATATTTTTAAGTTAATTGCAAAATATTCAGATGCATATGAATGTACTAAAGCAACAGCAAGAATGCTGTATGGCCCTAAATCAGCACGACTGTGATTCGGCCTCAGGTTGTCAGAAGCATATGCCATCGGTTGTGGTCTGTCTGTCTTGAAAAGTTCATACATTAGGCCAGTTTCACACCACAAGCCAAAGCAGTGCTTATTAAAATCTAGATTTTTTTTTCTGCACCTTTGTTAACAGGTTACGGCGGTCACATACTGGACGAGAAGCGCCATGCCGCAAGAATGCATCGATGTGGTGTAGGTGGCAGTCCAAAGTTGTAAATCTAGTCACCATGCTCACAAAAGTTACAACTTTTTTTGTACTTTTTCAAGAATGAACAAAGTGACGATGAGTTTGCTGGTTAGTGTATGAAACTGATGTAATTGCGCAAACTAACCGATTGGAAATGCTGATGTTTATTATGCAATTTCTCTGTATGCCTTTGAATAGGTTTCATTTAAGCTGGCAAACCACAAAAAGACATACTTGTAACTGAAAATACATTGTGTAGGCTATATGAAACAATATATACACAATATATCATACAGTGATAGCTAGAGTTAATAATCCTTAATAAACCTTTAATAATGATTTGGGTCGAATTTCATGGAAAACTATGCGAGTTGCGCTCCGTGGTGCTGCAGAATTCGGAGCAGCCTCCAGCGTCATAGCTGAGCGCAGTTGACAGACGCCGAGTGTGGTAGCAGTGTGCGTACCTTCATAGAAAACAATTGTCTTGAATTTTAGAATGTGCCATGTCATCCACCAGATGCATGTGGTGTGCTACCACCTTTAGAGTATTCACTCGGTGCATGAACAGCTTGTTGTCGGTAGCAAGAGCATCCCAGATTCGACGATTAGACAAGTTTTGAGGCTGAGCCTATTTCTGCTGCATTTAGCACCTGAACTCAGCAAAGAAATACAGCGAAAATGCACTACAATCCTATTAAACCACACAATCTTTTTTAATGTAGACTTGTATTAGGCAATGTGATATTCTAGAGCAAACTACTCAACTACTCACCCATTGTTTGACATCTGTTGGAAACACCCTTTCTGTTAATTTAGACTGAATTAATTCAGATTATTTAAGAAGTTCAATGGCCTAGCATATCATTATTAATGACCATTATTAAAGTAAATATTTAATGTAGTAATGCAGCAATCGCTTCATATTGTGTATAAAGCCAATCAGAATAAAGAATTACAGAGAGCCATGTATGGAATCCTTCACTTGCATATACTCAAGCTCAGTGTTCTATAGCTCTGGTTTTATGGTTATTGTACATGTAAGCACAGTAGTGTGTGTGTATGTACTGTATGTGTGGAAACTGAGCCATGAACGCATAAGACCAGCTATTGATTTTGTACCATTTAAATATTTTAGTCTGCATGAGCAGGTGAGCGTACATATTTGCAGAATTGACCTCTGTGTGAGCGTGTTTGTATGTGTGAAGGGGCGGGGCATGTGATGTTTACCAGACAGATGTCTGTGATGAATTGATAATGGAGAACAGTGTTGTGGCTTAGAATGCTAAAGCTCCAGTCTGCAGTGGAGGGAGGGACCTGCCCTCTCCACCGCAGTGTGTGTGTATAAACATGAGTGTGTGTGTGTGTGTGTGTGTGTGTGTATGTGTCTTCAGCCAGTCAGCAGCTTGGACAGCAAACCTCTCACAAGCAGCCTGGGCACATAACAGGATTTTACACTTGTTTATTATCTCTTACTATTTATTACACTCTCCCTCTGTTCCCATCTCTTCTTTTTCTGGAATATGTGAACTGACACTCATTTGTCCTTGGGAAACATCAATGCTCCCCCAAACACACATTGTTTTTTTCAAACACACACACTAGCTCCCATGTAGCAAATCTCTGTTTGTGTCAGGGTGATTGGCTGAATGGCAGTAACAGTGAACTACTGCTTCCGTCGCCTTACAACATTTCTCTCAGTGAGCCTCTCTCTCTCTTATCTCTCTCATTCTTCACCTTATAGTGTCCACCTTTACTCACTTTTACGTCCCCTCTCCTCCACCTCCCCTTCTTCATTTCCAGCTCTCTGCCTTCTGTGATTCTCATTTCACAGTCCTTCTATCTCTCTCTCTCTCCTTCTCTTATCATTTCCTCGCTCTGTCCTTGTTTGCTGCATTTTGCTCCTCATTCTTTCCTCCTCTCCATCTTCTCTCCTCTCTCTTCCTCTTCCCCTCCAACTGCAACGGCTCCATCTCTCCTCCAAATCACTCAACGGTGATAAAGCATCCACCTCCCTCCTCTACCTACACCCTCCCTCCCTCTCCCTCTCTCTCTCTCTCTCTCTCTTACCCTTTCAGCATTCCTTATATCCACACATGCAGCATTCCCTGGCTCTTCAATGAAATGATCACAGTGCCTCTACTCTGACTGGCTGGAATCAAACAGGATATAGCGCATGCTCTCTCTCCCTCACACACTCACTCACACACTCACTCACTCACTCACACACACGCACCCTCACACACTCACATTCACACAAATAAACAGACTCAGTCTCACCGATTTCTCTGTGTCAGGTGGTCACACACATAGACGCACAAAAACTCTCAGTCATTGTCAATTTGTGTCTATAACCTTGGGATGAGGTGATGTTTTGGGACAGGAAACATGGAGCTATGGGCAATTCCCAACGGCGGGCCAAAGGGAGACATAAAACCAAGGGGGCAACAGGTAAGACACACACACACACACATATGCATACAGACATATCACACCTAGACATGTGCGCACCCTGCAGCAGATTTGCACACACTCACAAATACACACTATATTACATGTATACCTAACACAAACACACACTGGTGAAGTTGTTTTTACAATGTCACAGCTTTATTTTGTTGCCATTTATGTCTTCAGGTTGTATATGCGTCTATATGCATGCATGTGCGTGTCAGTGTGTTCGAGTGTTAGGGTGTGAGTGTGCATGTGCATGTGTGTGAGAATATCAGTTAATATTGCTGGGTTTCTATTGGCTAGTCAGTGTTGAGCTGTCCATGTTGAAAAGACCATGTTAACCATAATGCAATTCCCATGCTGGTTATTTCTGGTTTGATGCTGGTTTAGCTAGTGGACCAGCATAGCCATGACATTTACCAGCAGAAATTAGCAGGTGAAGCTGGTCGACTAGTATGTTTTTTCTGATAATGTTGGTTAAGTTACCAGCATCCCATATTGTAGACCAGTATTCAAAACACAAAATACGTGTGCTGTTTTTTCAACTGGCGTAGTCAGTGTCACTGTAAGGTTTTAAAATCACTGCTTTCTCTGTCTCATAATTGTTGTGAACTCTTTGAAGCCACTTGTGCTTTCTTCACTTTATGCAAAAAGACAGCGAAAAAAGGAAAGGACCAAAGAATTGTCAAGCCCTGAGAACAGGGTTCCCACACATTGACGCAGAGGACGGCGAGAACGAAAGGAATCAGAGATCAAGGAATAAAATCAAAGATGAGATGAAAGGGGAAAGTGGTGGCAAGAAATGGATTGGGATGAGAGAGCTTTAAGACAAGTGAGGAGTGAGGAGTGAAGGAAGTTAGAGAAGGCAATTAGGACAGGGGGTTGTCAACACCTCTGTGATGAGGAGGAGGGCGTGACCGGGCTGTGAGGACGCACGCCCGGCGCTGATTTGTCCTAGTCAGCTGGGAGGGGGATAAAGACAATCTGGATGCACCAATCTGAGAGAGAGAGACACACACACACAGCCGCTGTGTGTGTGTGTGTGTTTGTGTTTAAGTTAACTTACGTTGATTTATGTCATTAAATGTATCGTTGACTGCTCAGGTGTTTCCTGCCTCCTCCTTGCCCATCCTTATCCATTACAGTCTCTTTCTGTGAATTACTGTATAGGACACACATGCACACTAAACAAGTGAAAGCAAACGTATATCTTCTATAATACAATCACACTCTCTCGACGACATCTTGGACATAAGAATGCAGATAAAGCTTGATACTCTACACATAAAATCTTACAACAATCTCATACAGAATACACACAAAAGCACACACGTAGACCTACTCCAGGGAACAGAGCTGACCAGCTGTGCATGTATGGAGCTTATTGATATTTTAACAGAGCTGAATCAAGCATACATGTCTATGTCTTTCAGGACTGTTACCATTGTTCAAGAAAACATTGGTTGACTGTTTTCTTAGTTGGATGCTACTGATTTTATTACTGATTCTGATTAAATTGTTTTCTGATTTGACTGGTTCTGATTCTATTTCGGATTCGTATTCTACTGATTCTTATTTCTGATTCTATTTCTGAATCTGATTCAGATTCTACTGAATCTATTACTGATTCTGATTCCATTTTATTATTCTGATTTTGTTGATTCTGATTCCATTTCGGATTCTGATTCTACTGATTCTTATTACTGATTCCGATTCTATTTCTGATTCTATTCTGTTAATTAAATCTGATACATTTTAATCCTTGTGCAATGACCTGTGGGCATCTTTACTATAGCGTGTGAATTTGAACTGCAATCTGTGTTTGTATGGTGTCTGGAGCACACACCAGTCTATGCACACATCCCTTTCTATACACACATTGTTTTCATTCATATTTTTCTCTCCCACTCTGATGTCATGCTTGGAGAGAAGGGCCATACCCCGACATGAACAGTGTGAGAAAGAGAAAGAGAGAGCTGTGTGTTGCTGAGTGGGACCGGCATTTGTTGTCATGGCAGCGGACAGGTGGTAACGCCAGTCAATTGAAAGCCTGTTCGATGCTGTCTGTAAGTGTAAGTGCATGTCTGCGTGTGTGCTTTCCCACACTGCATCAGTGTTCCTATGTCAACCTCTGAGATGTCTTCATTGACGTTACCTCATATAATTGCATATAAGTGATCTTACAAAATTCAACAGAAAGTCACTTTATTCAGAAAGAAAGATGTCTGGTATTTTTACAGAAGTGTGTGAAAACTCTCAGTGTGCTTTAGTCATTTCACATTCACACACTGAAACCTGTATTGTGTATAGTTGTGTAATATGTTTCTGCTCAGCACTGATTTATCAGCTCGGATTGTTTTTTACCAAAACATAGATATACCTCGTGTGAATATGTCCTAATCTGTGTGTCTTTGACCTTAGATGTCTCAAGCAGCTTGGACATATATACACAGCTGTTGGTCAGAGAGCAATCATATAATGCCAGTATTATATCTTGTTGTGTTGTAAATGCACTGACATTCCACATGTTTTCAGGAAAATATATTAGTATATGGCCTCTAGTATAGTATATTAGTATATTAGTATTGCCCTCTTATTTTAAGTAAATTTTAAAGGCATTATATATATATATATATATATATATATATATATATATTAAAAGTATGTTTCTCCAGAGTTTTTCCACTAAAGAAACTAAAGGGAGAATGAGATGTAATATTTTTTATTGATGCACACTTTTAAATGTATATTTTTAATACAATGATACGTAGTATCATTATTTGCATTATTTACCTTTATTTCTTCGTTTATTATTATAATTTAAAAGTGAATTATAATAATTGTTTTGTGGATTAGATTTGTTTTATACAAAAAGTAAAATATTTCTGTCCTATTTACTTCACCCTCACCTGGAGCTTTTATTTTGACACTGAAATTGCAGTTTGTTCTGGTGAAATGCTGTCAGCTCCTCCTTTTCTGTTATACTGTGCCACCTTTGTAGATTTGTATAATAACTTGTAGCGGTTACTAATGTTTGGAATTGCACAAATACTTGTACCTACTTTTCTTTCACAATTTATGTGAACTGCTCTAAAGCGCTAAAAATAAATCAGCCCTGCGCATGCACACAGACCATGTTTATGTCTTTAATTACAGCCTTTTGCAGTTTAATAATCACATATGACCATATCACCATTTTGATGTTATTTTGATTAATTGTGCAGCCCTGAAGGATCGTGAAATTAATTTACTGATGTGCTCTTTATGAAACTTAATGGTCTATAAGAAAGCTAATTAAAATTATCGCGATATTCTCAATATTGCTTAATTTTGTATCATCAGCAAAAACATTGTGATATATTGTGAATATTCAATATATTGCCCTGCTCTAGGAGTATGTTATTTTCAGTCAACATTCACTTTCATTGCATATTTTTTCAGAACAATGTGATTAATCATGACTGAGGTGTCAGTCCCTCGCTTTCTGTCTAAAATCTCCCTTTGTGTTTCACGAAAGGCAGAAAGTCATCGACATGAGAGTGTAAATGACAGAACATGAACCATCCCATTTTCTTTGTCACCTTTATGTGTTTTGTATACAAACTTGACTTTGTGGTCCGCTGTGATTGCCTGTAAGTGTTTACAGACATCTCATTGGCTGGTTGGCTGTCACCTCCAGCAGAACAGGAAGGCAGTAATGAGCATGGGAAGAAAAAAGCAGTGCTGCGTTGACAATAGAGTGGGGAGGGGGAGTACCTAAAACATTGAGCGCTCATGGATCCTCTCTCTCTTTCCTTCCCTCCCTCTGTCAGTTAGCACTTTACTCCCACCTCAGGTTTTTGTAACTCTAGAGGTCTGTGCAGTTAGTCGCTCTGTCTCTCTTTCTCTCTATCTACCCATCTTTCCCTCCATCTATGGATATTATTATGGAGAGGCTAGATGTCATCAGAGGAAAAACAGGTAGGGTTAGTGATTCTATGTAGACCATAAGAGGCATGTGTTACAAAGAGAGTCTAAAAGGATAATTTCTTATATATTTTAAATACAGAGACCCACTGTGACTGCTGGAAGTATAAAGAAACTCTGTAGAGAGACTTTGAGGTCAGACAGTAATATGGGAGGACTGTCAAGTTTATTTGAGATGGAAGATCATCTTCTCTCCTGAAGCAGGATATTCAAGCTTATGCTGTCAGGATTTTTGTTGTAGAGGCTGTTGTCTGTCATATCTGAATACAGGTTTAAGTTTTGAGAAGTTTGTACAGGACGGCATGCTTTCAGTTTGCACTTATGAATGTGTTGGCTTTGATTGAATGCTTTTACGGCAAAAAGTATTTTTCTTAATCAGTAATTGTGTCTTGTTTTCCAGTAAAAATACCTAAACATCCTTAAAACAGTGTACATTAACTTGAGAAGTAAATATGTGTAAGATTATAAGACTTGTTTTCAGATCATATATCTTTAGCTAAAGTTTATTTCGTTTCTGATAGATTTATGCACCATTTAAATTTTGTTTATGATTGAAAAAAATGTCAGTGGGGTAATTCAAACTTAATTCAAGATATATAATAAAACAAGTACTCATGTAAATATGTTTTTATTTTTTAATGTTTAGATATTTTTACTGGAAAAAAGACAAAACTAGCGATTAAGAAGTTGTTTGCTACGTTGAGCCGATGACAGTGAAAAAACAAGATGGTTTGGTTGATACACAATAAAAGTTAATGGGATTTGTGTAACGTGTGTGTGTGTGTGTGTGTGTGTACAGCAGTGTATTTACCATGGTCATGGAATCATAACTGTCTCTCTCATTCTCTCTCTCTCACAGACACACACAAAACATACTGAAGCACAAGGCATCAAGCCAGTGCCCATTTGCCATTCCAGTTTTCACTCTCCCTTGGGTTCATATTTCAGCACTGAACTCCAGCCTAGTCCTACCACACCACAAACACAGAATTATAATAATGGCCAGATATCTCTCTCTCTCTCTCTCTCTCTCTCTCTCTCTCTCTCTCTCTCACACACACACACACACACACACACACACACACTGTCACTTACTTAACTTATTCACGCTCACAAATCAATTCCCTCACACATATGGTGTGAATGGATGTGGACTTAGGGTGTGCAGTCTTAAATCATATCCATGAAACACATTCACTTCAGTGAATGTGTAAGAAATTAACTTTTGATTAAAGGGGTTGGTCAATCAAAAAAGAAAATTCTGTCATAATTTACTCCACCTCATGTCTTTCCAAAACTGTATGACTTTCTAACTTGTGCAGGACACAGAAGGATAACTTTTAATGAATATCGTGGGTCATCTTTTCAATACAATGGCAGTTGGAAGTGTCTCACTTTGAAGCTGAAAAAAGAGCCAACAGTATCCATGTGGCATATGAGTCACATTCCAAGTCTTCTGAAGGCATTTGAGTTTAGTTAATTCATTAGTTAATTATTTTTCTTTCATTATTTCCATTAATTTTAGTGAACAATTTTTAGTGAAAAAGCTTTAGTGAAATCTTTTATGAAATTTCAAGGCTGCAAATTAATAAGAAAGCATTACATTTCAAATTTAGGTATGGAAGATGCTATGTACACATATTGGCATCATTACACCATGTACCTTGTGGTGTACAGGCGTCAAATGTACGCACTTATGTCTCTATACCTTTTCTATCTATATTTGACATTCCATTGGACTGTTGGCATGCATATAGACGGGCTGTGTGGCCAGTGTGCTATTAACACTCAGTGCAAATAATTATTTGGCTACACTAAACCAGTGGTAGGGGGCCCCCTGGTGGCCACGGGGCCCTATGCAGGTGCTTATGTAGCTTATCAAGTAGCCGACACTGCATTCATGAGCGCTATGAGGTGAAGTACGTTCACAGAACTTGTGTTTTTTAATGCTAAAAACAATTTAAGTTCTTTCTTGAACTTGTGCCATTCTGAGCCATCTTCTCTCATACGAGGAAAGTCATACGGGTTTGGAACATTGTGAAGGTGTGTAAATTATGACAGAATTTAAATTTTTGGGTGAATTATTCCTTTAAAGGGCAATATTACATTTAATCTTTTTAATGACATATTTGTTTTCTAACCTTAAAAAAAACAAAAACAGTCTGCCATCCATTTATGTAAAATACCTACAGTAAATTGTGTCAACTAACTTAAATTCTCAATCCAAACAATTATGGCTGTTGTCCATGAAATCAAAATAACATAAAATACACAAGCATCTGGCTGCAGAAAAAGCAACTGCAAATGGACGCATGAACCGCTGCAGTGAAGCGAGATGGCTGGACACGTGCAGTACAGACAACTGTAGCACATTTCTTATTTCTGGTAGATTAAAAACATTTATACCAACTTAGTAAGTTTGAGAGGTAGAGCTCTAAAAGTGACTATAGATCGCTCCCATTATAATGAATGAAGCTGCGCAAGTCATTTACATTTAGTCATTTAGCAGACACTTTTACCCAGAATGACTTACAAATTAGGAACACAAAAAAATACATTCTTACCTTGACTGCAGGTCATACAGGTCATGTTAACTCACAGCCTTATGTAAAGGATCCGGTAATGAAACTGGAAATGCTTTAGGGTCAGCAACGTTGTAATTCCTTTGTTATTGTCTACATCCTTGAAATATTCTGAAACTCTCTGTTGCCTATAGGCTATATTCAGTGCTGATTTTAGTTTTTCATCAAAACCACTTCATATTTGCTCTATATTCAACTGCACTCACCACTGAGACAGCAAATGCAAATATCAAAGTTCACTACGGTATATGCAGAAGCATTGTACCCAAAACTAGATCTAGAATATAACATTTTGCAATATATCAAGGTATGTTAGGTAATGGATAAAAAAAACATAATGCACTCTAGGGCATTTTTGTCCATTTTGGTGGCATTTTTGGCATGGTGGCATTCAACCTCTTTCTCCTGTGCATGTATTATACACACACTCATAAGGAGACTTCCAGAGCTCACTGACTAATTATGTATGTAAACTAAATGAGAGAGAAAATTAAGCCTCATAGAAATTTAATGCAAACGAGTTTCTAAATGAAGCCTTTGAGTTCAGGCGGCCACACAGCCAGAGTGACAGTCTAAATGCCTTAGAGGAGAGAACTGCAATGAGGGTTTAACACTGTGCCAGCTCCAACATGATCACACAGGAAGTCGGCATGCTGTTTCCGAAAGTTCCGGTACCCTAAGATCGACAACAGTATGCCGACTTACTGACATGCCCTATCTCCCATCGGACATATTTGGAACAGCTCAACAGCAATTACTTATCCTCGTGGCACAACTAGCATGTTGCGTCAGTTGCATGGGAGACCACAATTCAATCCCCATTCATGAGGAAGTAATCACTTTTGTATAATCAATCACAAGTGTGATAAGGAGGTTGCATTTTTATCCCTAACATTGCATTTTGTCTCTACTAATTTGTAATCTACTTGCATCTTTGTATCTACTTATATGCTCTGAAACACTTACTGCTTTAGCCTCTGGAGGCAGTGTTTTCAAATTCGGTCAACGTATACCAATTTTGGCTAAAGTAAAATCGGCACACACTTGCCGAATTTTATGTGAGATCAGGCAGGTGCCTGTGAGATTGAAAGTGTGTGCTTATTTTTTCCAGTTTATGTTCACACATGTGTTTAAGACTGCCAATGTCTTTGTCAGTCATCTATTGATCCATCCACTGAAAGATACTTTCTAGCAAAGCCAGCTGCCCACAAACACACAAATTCTCTCATTCTCTCTCTCTCTGTCCACCCTTCCACTGTCACACAATCCTCTTTTCATCGTTTGGTTCCCCAAAGTATTTAGTAGCTTTTCAAACTATGCTTCTGTCCACATTCCTTATCTAGCAATATCTCTCTATTTCATTGGTCCCTCTATCTTTAGCCTGTAGACCATGGTAGAAACTGGAGGAGATACTTACTTAAAGGAACAGTTCACCCCAAAAAATCTCATCATTTACTCACCATCATGTCATCTCTGACACGTATGAACGCCTTTCTTCTGTGGAATGCAAATTAAGATTTTAAGAATATCTCAGCTCTGTAGGTCCAAACAATGCAAAAAATGGTGACCAGAAATTTGAAGGTCCAAAAAGGCAGCATAAAAGTAATTCATAAGACTCCAGTGGTTAAATCCATATCTTCTGAAGCAAGAAGTTTCTGGGTGAGAGTTCAATATTTAAGTCATTTCTTTGTGTAAATATACACTTTTTATTTAATTTCTCTTCCACATTCTAGGATTGTCTAAAGTTTTCTTTTAATCCAGAAGTCCATGTGGTGACACATTTGGAAAATTCCTCACATTAGCCACCAAAATAAAAAATGAAGAGCAAAACATTTTAGTGACAGGCGCAGTTTCAATGACCTGTGCAGGGGGTCCTTTGATGGTTTAAAATATGAAAATGCGCAAGGAAAAACAAAAAAAGCTAAATCAGGGTTGGGGAACCTTTTTCATATTAAGGACCATTCGAGTATTTGCTAAATTATTCATGGACCATACAATTGCTTGCAATTTTTGATTGTGGGTTGAAATTAATATGCGCATTCCATTCCTTGCTAACGCACCAAGAAAATGATTAAAAAGATATTTCTATTACACAGTATTTTGTGTTTTTATTATTTTAAAAATAAAATGTTTTAGTTTAATTTGCAGTTTTTTGCTTTTCAAATTATTTGTCAATAGGCCTTGCAAACCTATTACTTGCCTGAGGCCTGACGTTTCCCACTCCTGCGCTAATTAATTCAATTGTCATACATTATAGACAACATTGTTTTTTGTTTAAAGAAAATAATGCAAAAAATGCAGTTTCAAGGTCGGTATGAAATATTTATGGTCAGTTGATTTTCTCGATTGAACAGCCATTGGAAGGTGTGGAAAATAAATTTTGGTCCCTGCTTAACATGTTTTTTCCATAACCTTCTCTGTCCATCTATCTCCAAAGGATTCCAGATCCACCTTATCCACCCATTTGTGTTCCTTCCTGATTAGGAAGGACCACTGAAGAAGTCCTTTCTCTCAGTGAACTTTACTAGGGATTCATTTGTCTAACCCCCAATTGGTTAGTGTATGGGCCGAACTTGTCCTTTTATGTTGGAATAACTTTGGATGCCTCTACTTTGAAAGATAGCCTGACCTCAGGGCATTGGAACTGTGTCCTCCCAGACTTTGTCGGTGTGTGACCTCTTATTGTGGAGCTGAAGGGTTATGCACTGCTTTTGTTGCACACCCATGCTTAAGTCCTTCCCTGAGGAACTAGCTGATAGCCTGCTCCCTCTGTATCTACTTTTATTGTTACACTCATTCATCCATGGCTTCAAAGGTCTCTTTTCAAACTGAGTCTGTATGGTGTGACAGGAAGTGGAAAAGTGCAGTTTCCTGTCTGTACTGTTGGGACAATGAGACCTGGAAGATATCTAAAGGGGATTGATCACCATTCCTATTTTTTCCTGTGTGTGTGTGTGTGTGTGTGTGTGTGCATGTGTGAACATGAGTTACGCACTCACATACACTAAGAAGCCAAGTCAAGTCAAGCCAAAATTCTGTCATTATTTACCCACTCTAATCCCACTCCAATCCTGTATGACTTTCTTTTTTCTGTGGAAGACAATGGGTGAATTTAAAAATCTTCACATGATTTAGGCTATTAGTTTTAATATAAGTGAATTGTGACTCTGGTCAATCAAGCTCAAAAAACAAAAAAACAAAAAAAAAAAAATAACAGAAAATCACAGCAAATGATGTCCCAAGTCTTCTGTCTTTAAATATACTAAAAGCTGCAAGTAAAGCTAAGGCATCTGTTATGGCTCAATTAGACAGGAAAAGTGGGACCCATGTGGCCAGAGAGGGAAGGGAGATTGCAGGGGGGCCTCTAAATAGGATTTTGCTCAGGGCCCCCATATGCTCAGAAACGGCCCTGGTTTTACTACTCCTCCATCATAGGAGAAGAATGTTTTCGTACTTTGTAGTGTTGTAATGAAGCACCCCCTTAAGTTATTATTTCTGTTTGTCTCTGTCCTGCTACTTTCTTTAATACTCTTGTGTGTTTGCATGAATAAGATATCAAAGGTTTGTTTTGGATGCTTTCATTTGTTGAGCTGTCTCCATACTGCAATCTATGCACCACTCATTAAATGTTTTTCTCATTAAATGTTTTCTGTGTTTACCATATAGTTCTGTACACACACACACACACACACACACACACACACACACACACACACTACTTTTAATTATTTTTTGCACAGGTATATTTTGTGTGTTTTTTTGAGCAAACACAGTATGCCAAATCTTACTTTCAACAAGTACTGTATGTACTTAAATGTGGTGTCTGTGTAAGCACAAAGAAGGCTGGTATTTGTTGCCCAGTGTGAAGTCAGATTGAAAGAATACTGCTGGACCCAGAGCCAAAATAAACCAGGGCAGCAAATTACATCATAATGCTTTCCCGCAAGATTGTTCTAGATTTTTATGTCAACACAGCAAGGGTCGGAAAACATAGTTCACGCAAGCCAATCACAACAATCTAAATGTTGATTAGACTCCTAGTCTACAAGGCTGACCGAATCTCTTATAAAGGCACAATACATTTATTCACGGCTTTCACACAATACAGAGTATTGGTTTCATATTTGCCCCATTAACTGCATTTGTTTTAAGGACATTAAAGGAATAGCTCACACAAAAATTAAAGTTCTGTCATTATTTACTAAATTATTATTATTATTGTTCCAAAATGTTATTTGTAAATCACAACAGAAATTTAATTTTTGGGTGAACTATCCTTGTAAGGTATGCTGTTCATGAAAACAAAAGTTTGTGCTAAAATGACCAAAGGTTTTCATTGAAGCACATTCCCATGCGATTTGCTGGTAGTTGAAGTGACTCATTCCTTATTTGGACATTCAAATGCTTTACCAAATGAGAGCTGTGATGTCTAGAAAGGTCCTGCTATAAGCAGCAGATTAAGTTGTGGCTCTGACGGCCCTGTATGACTCTGCTACTCTAATCCATATTAGCCAGTACCAAACACGTATACAGTAAAAGAGGAAATTGGACATTAGTTCACAGTGTTTGTTGTATGAGCTCACTCTGTTTTTTGAGGAAAAATTATCTTGCCCTTCCTAATGATTGAGTTGTTTCTATCCCATTCACGCTGGCAGACTGGCTCCAGCTCTCTGATTCAGACTGGTGTATTTATTTGTTGACATTTGTATTTTGTAGAATATGGTTTAAGAATCGTTTCTAGTTTGTCCTACTGTCCCTTTACACCGTCTGTTAGTAGCTTGAGCTATTTGGTCTTTAAAAATCTTTTAAATGCTTTACTGTCAGTGACACAGCTTTTGCCTTAAAGTGAATTTGTCATCTCCGTTTAGCAGGTGTTTCCCCAGAGAAAAAGACCTGTTATAGACACATTATCCCACTGTCTGTGCATGTGGGATTAGATCCCGCTGCAGTGTTATTAGGCTTTTTACAAAGTGAAGCACGTATGTAAATCATGTGGGAAAGTTTATTTGTGTTATGCTTTTAGTGCGTATTAAAATACAGTAGATTTGTGTTTCCCATCAGTGCTTAAATGTCAAAGTTTTGTTGCCTCCAAATCTGAGTTAATGCGTCATTTTGAATAAATGTCAGCCATGATAAGAGTGAATCACTGCATATCTTACTGTCAATAAATGTGGAAACATAAACTTCTCAAATCAGTGTGTTAGACCCTTGTCAAAGTGTTTCTGTATAGCTATCAAATCTTCTATCCTGTGAAAAACATAACCAATTAGGATAGGTCTACAAGTCTTAGGGTTTGTGGATAACCTGGAAATATCAGGAAATAAGAAAATTTTGATTTTGAGGCCTTGAAAATCACGGTAATTAATAAAATCTTTAAATGCCTTGGAAATACAGTATATGGACATTGCTATACTGAATACACATTTTTCTGGCTTAGCTGAAAAATATTAAATGGCAAGAAATTGCTCTTTGTTAGTACAATCTTTTAGAAATCCTTATGCAGTAACAATGAATGACTGAAAAAAGTATTTTGCAAAATTTTGGAAATTTTATTGGGCTAAAGATGTGGGAACCGTTCTTTTACACACAAAATACATCAGAGTAATTACACACAAACAGACCCATATGACCTCGAACATGTAAAATACGTATGTTTACCTGCTGCAGTGGAGATCTACAGGAGAAAAATTAAACCTTTAAGTTGGTTTGTACTTTAGTTTTGTATATTGAGCGATTATGGAGCAATAAGGGACCTGACCTTCTCCTGATCGTCTGTCGTTAAGCTTAAGGAAGACAGAGGAACTCAAGGGAGAATGTGTGAATGGGAAGGCCATGAGGATGTGAGGGGAGAAGTGTAAGAGGATGATCAACTCCAAAAGGCCAGTGGTCATATTTCCTCTTCTCCACACACTTCCTCTGTGGGAGAATGAAGGGAAAGTGTGTGAGCGCATATGTATTTTTGTGTTTATCAGACATACTGACACATAGACACACTTTCACTGATAGTCTGGCTTTCAGCACTTGTCATTAACACACACACTGGCAGCAGAGGAAACAGACGTGGAGGGGGTGAGGCTGTAAGGAAGCAGGCAGTCACTACAGTCAGCACTGCTGGGACCCAACACTGCAGTATTTGCAAACACATCACAGCCTCAGGAACACTCTGTGGCATGTTTCGGTGGAAAACACAGCTGTAATGGAGGAGGTGTAATGGAATCTGTGTGTGGTATATTGTTTGGCAGTGATAATGGGACAGAGATGTTCGTGGTTATGAGAGAAATGATACCTCTTAGGATCTGCCGCCATTGGTGTATGAGTGTTAGTGTGAACGTGTGTGTGAATGGGACACAGTGTGTATATATATATATATATATATATATGTGTGTGAGTGTGTGTGTGTGTCTGGAATTTATTCATTTTGAGTGTTTTCATTGCTTTTTTATATGGTACATGCTGTCAAGTTTTCCTTATTGGCTACAATGCTACTGGCGTTTTTTTTTTGTTTTTGTTTTAAAAAAAAGGCTACGAGCCCTTTAATGTATGTCCTGCCCCAGCTTTCTGTTTCAACATAATATCGACCCCATTCTTCCTAATTACTGACGAGTGTCATTTCCCATTAGACAACTTTTCATCAATTTAAAGTCTTTACCTCTGGCGCAACTGTGCGTGTGTGATCACACATCAAAAACAGAAAGTAGTCACATTCGTGTAATAAATGACGTGCACTATTTAGAGGTTCCAATTTTACTCCACTGACATGTTTAGGGTTGAGGTTTGAGTGTAGGGGTAGAGTGAAAAGTATGCATTCCCCTGCAATGTATTACATAATTTACAAATAAAACTTGATTTACAACTCTTTTTGTGGGCATTTTACCTGGAAACCGGAGCTTACATGTGTTAATACTTTCAGAAATGCTTCCTGCTTTGGCCACTGGGGGCAGTGTTCAAATTTTGCTAAGCACAGGCAGTATTAAAACAGGAGTTTTAGCTGAAGAACTTTCGACCTCAAATCAAGAAACATGAAACATTCTCGTCAAATCATTTTTAGGGTCTTTAACTGTAGTAGAATGCAGAGAGGGTGAAAAAAGGCACAATATTTCCATAAATATGAGCCTTGTCCTTGTTTGGTGTGAGGCTGCTTACACTCCATGTGTTGGGTTCACACTTAGATCATAGTTTCCAACTATCTGAATTGCAACATGCAGATGTGGCAGCTGAGAGAGGATGTGAGTGTTTTCGTCATTAGTTGATTTTAATTATTAATTACATGGCTGTTTTATCACAATGAGGACTGGGATTGGTTTTGCCTTGCACACAACATTTGCTAGTATAAATCACGTTCATTCACATCAGTGTTTTGCAGCTTTATATTGGTCCTCGTGGTGGTGTGGTTACGCACCTCAATCTGGGTGGTGAAGGAAAGGCTCAGTTCCCTCCACTTCTGAGACAGTCAGTCAGTGCATCTTATCACGTGGCTTGTTGTGCATGACACTGCAGAGACTCCCAGCATGTGGAGGCTCACGCTACACTCCGCGATCCACGCACAACTTACCACACGCCCCATTGAGAGTGAGAACCCCTAATCACGACCACGAGGAGGTTACCCCATGTGACTTTGCCCTCCCTATGAACCGGGCTAATTTGGTTGTTTAGGAGACCTGGCTGGAGTCACTCAGCAAGCCCTGGATTCTAACTCATGACTCCAGTGGTGGTAGTCAGTATCAATACTCGCTGAGTATAATGTTGTGCTGGTGCTGGCAAATGACGAAAAAGATGACGATGAAATGAAGAACCCAAGTGCAGTTTTATTTACAATAGTGCAAACCAAAAACCATAAATCCAACATGAAAACATGAACTAGACATAAACTAGACTTGACATAAACTAGACTGGGCTTAACTTAAAATAACATGACTTGACTTGACTATGGACTACGTTACACATTCAATACTTGGCAAGGGACAATGGAAAACATGAGGACTTAAATACACAGACATGGGTAACAAGACAACCTATGAACAGACAGAACTATAAACAAGATAACAAGACTAATAAACTTAAACCAATGACAAACTAGAACTGATAATTAGTAACAATACGATAAGCCAATGCAAACAAGACACATGAACATGGAGGGAAACAGGAATCACATGACTAGGGATATAGGAACTAAACTTTTCAAAATAAAAAGACATGGAATGCATGAAACAACACATTAAACATTACACTAAGCTACTCAGGCCCTGGCATGAACCATCTCTTAACCCTGTTGGACATCTTTTGTGAGCAGTTTACCGTCACCTCACGTTCAATAGTGCTACGTTCTCTATGTTCACCCAGTCAAAATCCATCAAGGACTCTAGTCCTGCTTGACTGGCTGGAAAGGCTTCAATCTCACACATCGGTTGAAAGGAGAGAGGGAGAGATTGGGTGAAGGGCAGAAAGAGAGTTTGAAATTGGGATTCATATCACTACAATTATCCTGTGAAAGTATAATTACTTTTGGCAGCACTCTATGTATGATCACACAGAAAAAACTAAATTTGATTCCTGTGTGTATGTGAGAAGAGTAGGCGATATGACTTGAAGTACACTGACACCATTTTACGTATTTAAGTATATTTTTAACTCATATTGTATTTGTGCAAGCTAATATCATCATGTTTCTAAACATGGCACTTAAATTTCAATCCCCATGGGTAAAGTAAAGAACTCTGGTGATAAAGTATGAGAATATCTGAAAAAAAGGGAATCACTCAAAGCTCCCAGTATTGGCTGAGTGGAGAATATTTAATAGACGTCAATCTAAATTTTTGGCAATATTTATCAGTTCATATACATGCACTGTGAAAATATATGGTCTTTACTTCTTTAAATGTTTGACTGTCTAATCTGAACTGCAGAAGGGATGTTTACATATGGTATATCATAGATACAGGTTTTAAATCCTTACTCATCTTTTCATTTTCTGGCACTTTGTGCTGTTTATATGATATTGTTGGACTAGCAGACAGGTTCAACAAATTGTCCAGACACATTTTGCATCATTACAATGAGATGATTCCAGACAAAATGTCTAAATCTTGAAGAGGGTAACAGCAGAAGCCTGGTCATTTCTCTTTATCAGTTATCTGCCGTGTTTACTTAGACTTTAAAGAGCAAACAAACATGAGCAACTAATGGTTATTTAGATAATCGACTAATCTAATGATTATTAGAATGATTATTCAGGCAATTATTCAATGATTAATCATAAGCTCTTAACCGACTATTTAGCTTGTGCCTTGACTTAAAAGGCTGTATTAAATGTGCTTACCAACAATAAAGATGACAAAATCAACATGTGTGTTTGCACAAAAAAATCCTATTGATATCAAAGGATTTGTCTTGTTTACTATTTTTAAATATCTAGAAAAAAACATGAAGCAACATAAGAAATTTAGAGAAAATATAGAGATATTTAGATATTCAGAGAATATACATCGGCCTAGGAATACAAGTATGTTTTGTAAATGTGTATTTTTTCACTTGTTCACACTTCTGCCAGTGCAGGAATGTCAAGTTATATTCTCTGAAAGCACGTCTAAATATCTTATATGTTGCTTCTCAGGTAAATGTATCTTGGATTAAGGATTTTTAGATATTTTAAAATATTAAATATTATATTCAACATTCTTAGATAACACATTTTTCTTCTGCAGTATAGCTCCTAAAGTAAATGTACATTGTTTTAAAGGAATTTTAGATATTTTTATTGGAAAACAAGACTAAACAAAAACAAATCAAAATCATATTTTGTTGCAGAGTTTAATGGGCGAAGACTAGCCTCTCTCACCTTTTTGTTCACTTCAATCCATCTTTAACTCAGAAAAACAAACACTTTCTTCTTAATAGAGCTGCGTATCAACGATTTTCTTCACGATACCACAACACAAATGTATTATGACACACTACAGTACGTCACGAGCCATGACATTATAATCTAGCTGCAGCAAGCGTGCACGAGGGGCGACTGTCCATGTCCCAGAGTGTGCATCAGCCAGGTGCAGTTTCAATCTCTCCCCTTAGATCGAGTCACTTCATGTGACTCATAGAAGAGTCGATGACTGTTTTGGTGTTTGTACTTATTTACATGACCTCTTTCCTTATTATTTGAACTTTAACAAAGGATACATTAAAGATACGGTATAACGCCAAGGTGTTTCCTTTAAAACTATTTTAGGGGTGGGGGGGTTGTGGATGTTGAGGTCACAAATGTAATGGTTTTCCTTGTTCCAATAATTATTCCAATGCAATAATTTTCTGAATAAAGGCTTTAAATGCAATAAAGTCCCAAAATTTGATCATTTTGGGTTTAAGTTCACACAGTACAAGACAAAAACTTGTACTGTTTCAGTCATCTTTTCATTCTTTTTTGTGCTGTCTCAAATAAAAGACGAATAATTTGAATTTCTTTTCATCACTGATGATGAATGTCTTTATACTGAACCTTTAATAGTGCTTTATAGGATTTGTCCTTTTTGAAGCTTGACTGCTCCTGCTCACTATAAACTGTTATTTAATGAATACAGTTGCTTATAATACCTATTTTTATGTTCCAAGAAAAAGTAACAGAATATGGGTTTTGAACAACATTTGGGTGGGAGCCAATTTATATTAGGTGGCCTTAACTACATGAACTACATGTAGTTACACAGTAAATACATAGTGTTGTATGTATTTAATGTTATTACATAGTGGTTAAGGCCACCTAATATAATGTGTTACCTAAGGGTGAGTAAATGAGTGAGTGGGAGTAATTTTTCCATTTTTAGGTGAATACTTCTTTAACTGTTGGATCATTTTTGAGCACAGGCCTGACAAGGTCTCTTATAAAAGAAGACTCTTAGGAGATGCTGTTCAAAATTCAGAATTAATTAAAAAACATAAAGAAATGATTTAAATTCTTCAATTTCTATCTTAAATTGATTGTAAATTATTACCTATTAAAGACATTGTCCTTTGAACAATATAGCCATATCTTATTTTTGGGGGTTGGGGGGCTTGTCCACTGGTTACGGCGCTGCTGGACGGTGAGGCGGGTTTTCTTCCTCTCATCAATCACGTGACTAATCATTTCAGCTCTACTATTGGATAATGTTAACCAATAGCCAAATACCTTTTTGTTTTTTTTTAAAAAGCTGTTTATGTCATTTTAGTCTGGCTCCATTTTGGAATGGAATGCCCAATTTTCACAATCCAGTTAATTCCTAATGGATAAAATCAAGTCCTGTTGTTTCAAGTCCAATTAAAAAAAATTTGGTTGATTGTCCAGTTGTTATTATTATTTTTTTAGATATAATTTGTATCCCCTTTTCTACCCAATTTGGAATGCCCAATTCCCACTACTCAGTAGGTCCTCGTTGTGGTGCGGTTACTCACCTCAATCTGGGTGGAGGAGGACAAGTCTCAGTTG
Source organism: Moxostoma hubbsi (assembly GCA_032164185.1). Lineage (NCBI taxonomy): Eukaryota > Metazoa > Chordata > Actinopteri > Cypriniformes > Catostomidae > Moxostoma > Moxostoma hubbsi. The sequence continues at coordinate 21,184,383 of JAVLUX010000002.1, read as the reverse complement.
CCTCTTCTTCTGAGACCGTCAATCCACGCATATTATCACATGGCTCGCTGTGCATGACTCCATGGAGACTCCACATGTGGAGGCTCATGCTACCTTCTGTGATCCACACACAAATTACCATGCGCCCCATTGAGAGCGAGAACCACTAATTGTGACCACGAGGAGGTTACCCCATGTGATTCTACCCTCCCTAGCATCCAGGCAATTTGGTTGCTTAGGAGACCTGGCTGGAGTCACTCAGCACTCCCTGGATTCGAACTTGCGACTCCAGGGGTGGTAGTCCGCGTCAATACTTGCTGAGCTTCCTAGGCCCCCTAACAATGTGATTATCCAATTATATCTGAAATACCTCATATTACAGATAGGTTGTGAAAAGGGTTTCATGTTGACTCTAAACAAAGGCCTTCACATGGCCACTGTCATTAGAGTTAGGATGTAAGGGTGTTGGTGAAGAGATGCTGTGCCATGTTTAGTGTCCTGGAGTTCAAAGATCATCTCATGTAAGTTAATCAGGAGCTAATGAATGTGAGTATACAGTACTGGGCTAATTAAACATAGCATGTATGTGACTGACTACAGGGGAGTTCAGATGGTGGAGCATCAAAAGGAATCATGGAAAGATTAGATTTTACAATAGACATTAGACATGAAACAATTTCCATCTTACAACTTTGTTTGACCCATTTACAAAGTAATGAGGCTTTGAAAAGACTTTGAAAGTTTTTATACTTTTGTTTATTTTTTTGTGTATGTATTTTAATATTTTATTGGCATGAGGCCTTCAGCCATTAGCCAACGTTGGTGAAGGGCCAAATTTAAATGGAAAGTTGTATGGAACAACAGAGTATATTTAGCATTGGTTTGTTTGTTCAATATGCACTGTGTATACAGTGCATGCAATAAATGGATACAAGTCTAGAACATCAGCCTGGGCTCAACCTCCCATCACCTACAGCATTTTCAAGCAAAACTTCAGTAGCCTGAATTTTATTCCTATACTTTAAAAATAAGACAGTTACATATAAAAAAAGAAATAGCATATTAATTTCCTCTTGGAGAACTAGTGCTGAACTTGTAATTAAGTGTGCTCAGTTAACCTCTCGGGAGATAAGTAATCAGTCTTTTTTTATCAGTGTCTTTCTTCTCTTTGGCAGTAAGCTTTAAATACAGATTCAAGTTTATAATCTAAATGAATATATATAAAATATAAAAAAGAATGATTTTACAGTAGGCTACACTGTTGCATTAAAGTAATATTTCACACAAAAATTGTAATTCTGTAATTTACTCACCCTTGCTGTGTGTTGTTCTAAACCCATATGACTTTCTTTTTGGTGACAGCCTTTGGTGACAGTATACACTGTCACTCTGCCTTGTATCTCATTTCTGTTCCAAGTCATAAGGGTTTTGAACAACATGAGAGTGAATAAATTACGGTCTTTATTTTTGGGTGTACGATCCCTTTTAATGTGTGTATTTTCTGCGAAACTTGCGTCACACAACAAAATTGTCAATGTTTTTAAACAGGTTTCCTGAACACCAGGTTTCCTGAACATTCCCCTGTCTCCGTTGGTATGACAGATAGTCCCGCCCAAACACACGCCAAAGTTTCGCTTTTGTTTGGGATACTCAAACGGACAGAATTTTACAGTGCCACAGAGCCAGAGTGTTTGAACTTTTGGGGGAAATCTACCTTACTAATAGCTGTCATTCCCATTAAATATGAAAGATGCTGTTACTTTTAATGAGGTCTACTGGTTGTTTTATAATATAAGGAATATATGTTGTTCTTTGGCTAATGTATAGGTTATCAGTCACAATAAAATATTTTTTCTGTACATTGAACTTACTGGACAAATCTGAAAAAAAAAAAAAAAAATGAAAAAAAAAATCCAAAGTTCAGCAGTCTATAATGTTAACAATATTTATATGCCCACTTCATGTTGTTGTCAAAACTTAGCCTACAGGTACTGAAGCTCTGCCGTGAATAAAACCAAAACCACAAAAACCAAACATCTGTTCAATAAAAGCTCAAAACAGACTAATATTAGCATGCCATTTCTATTGGGTGTACATCTTCATTTGTATTTGCATGGATAGGACCGAAAAACATTATCGGATTATAATACATTAATTGCAATGATTTCAAGATTGCAGCCCTTTGATTGCAAAGCTTGCACGCTCTCCCTCCCATAGCAAGTCTTCACCTCTCTGCTGTCGTAGTATGAAAATATAGAATAAGATACTGTATGCAATTCTATCAGTTTTTATTTATGTATCTCTTCCCTCCCCTCCCTCCTTTCCGCATCTCTCTCTCTTCCTTTCTCCTCATATCTGCATCTCTTGTTCTCCCCTCCCTTTCTCTCTCTCTCTCTCTCTCTCTGCCAGCCACTACCAACTTGGACTCAGAGAGCAAACGAACAACCCACTTCCAATCGTCATGGCAACAGCATGTGAATGTGTTCGGCTCGTGGAGTAGGCCGGAGTGTGTGCAGGAGCTGCACCAGGAGGCTCAGCTGAACCTTCAGAGTCTTCTGCAAGGTAAGAGAGTCAGCTATAGGCTGTTTGTCTGTGTGTTTTGGTACCACGAGTGATCGTGTAGCTGGTTTGCAGAATCCCACCCTCTGAACGTCTGCCTGAATCAGTCTTCCATGTGTGTTTAAATTTTACTGTGGACGTGGGTGTGCGTGTGCATTTTGTTGTGTCTGCGAATGTTCTCCGCTGTCATTCCAGTTCTACGTTTCCCAGCACGTATGCGCGAGGCACTATTTGTCTTTCTATTCCACTGTGCATCCTCATGTTTTCCCTCCACTCATCTCCGCTCATTCTGCCTCTAACGTTTCTCTCTATCTCTGACTCATACTTTGCCCTCTTTATGATCGATTAGATTAATTTTGATTTAAAGAGAATGTACTGTTACACTTTCTCTGTTCATTTCATTCTTTACTTTATAAATGTACAGTATCAATGTTGATGACTCCTGACACTGTGTATATGTGTGTGTGTGTGGGCAGGTTTGGGTGGTTTTTTTGAGGAATTTTTTTTTTAGGTTACAAACTGGTAATTATAAAGGTATTATGCTATAAATGTGGTTCATGAGGACATTTCTAGTGTCCCCATAATTCAAATCGCTTAAAAAAAAAAAAAAAATACTAAACCATGTTTTTTTTTAATGTAAAAATGCAGAATGTTTTTGTGAAGGTTAGGTTTAGGGGTAGGGTTAGGGTATTGAATCTATAGTTCGTACTGTAAAAAAATTATGTCTATGGAGAGTCCTCAAAGATAGCTGCACTGTGTGTGTGTTTGTGTTTGTGTGTGTGTGCGTGTGCGTGTGACTGTACAAGTTGCATCATCTCTATTTATTTATTTTTTATATCCTAAATTAATATGTATTTATAGAGTTGGAGTTGCCATTCTAGTGTAAGATCTGTATCAGACTGACTGGGCAGCTGTTGCGTAAACAACAGTGAGTGGGTGGTCAGTGTTTACAAATGTGCATAAACAAGAATTTTTTCTTTTGCATATGCCCATGTAACACAAGGATGTTACCAATTATTAAAGATTTGGGGTACCGAAAGTAAAAGTTTAAGAATCTGTTACTGAACCACTAATGTGAATATTGGGAAGACGTGTCCTTGTACATTTACATGTGCAGTTATAATATGAGCTACAGTCTTCATCTGTCTGTTAAATACACGTCAAGCGCCACCATTGTTTTTCAGAGCTTGCACACAATTCCAATGTCATTTGTGGACTGATTAACGTGGATACATTATCGTGCTGGACAAAGTCAAGCTGCAATTGCATTATCTAGGTCTGTTATTTCACAAAAATCTGACAATTTCTGTTGGAGTAAAACGTTTACTCGTCATTTTAAAGAGATGAATTATTGTTTTAGTCTGACTGAAATGTAATTTTTTTAAGGACTGGTAAACATACAGTCTGTCTATGGCGGTTATGATCCTGTTGTCACATATCAAACACCTGTCATGGATATTTATTCATTGCACTTTTAGGAACATTGAAATTTGGAGGGTGAGTTTTGTACGGTCATATTTATATGAAAGTGTGATTGTTTTGTTGGATGAAGTCATTTGAAAGTTAAATATATTTGACAGTTGAGGGCTGTCTAATCAAAAGTGTTGTAAACAGAGGACTTGTTTTGGAAAGATTAACTATTTACAAACAAAAGTGTCATTTTACCTACAGCCTAATTGGCTGCTATGTTGGTGTCTGCTGGAGGATATTTGGCTAGAGAATCTATAAATATTTGCCAGTGAGATGTATATGCAAATATGCTGTTGGTTGCATCTATGTTGTATGTACAGTATTCATTTGTTTATTATTTGCAAAAAAATTCAAGAATCCTCATGGAATTAATTTGCAGATAAAATTTGAGAAAACATCAGAAAACGTAATTTTTTCCTGTCCTTATCAGTAGCTATACCATTGATGTTTAGGGATAGGGATTGTAAGGAATTAATGATTATGGTTCTGATTCCTCTTAATGATTCCAGTTCCTTAATGGGTTCATTAAAGGAATAGTTCACCCAAAAATATAAATTCTCACATCATTTACTCACCTTACTCATGCCATCCCAGATATGTATAGATTATAGAATATTTCAACTCTGTAGGTCCATAAAGTGCAAGTGAATGGGAGTCACATTTTTTAAGCTCTAAAGCACATATAGCCAAACTCCAGTAGATTGATTAATGTCTTCTGAAGCAAACTCTAGGTGTAAGAAATCATTCAACCCCAGCTATGGTTTTGCATGTCGATGAGGGTAGAGTTCAAACTGCCTTTCGTGTGATGCAAGCGTGAAAGGCTCCTTCTGCATAAATATTCATAGTTAGTGGAACCAAAAGTCATGAAAATCAGACGGTTCCGGTTTATTTATTTTTAATGAAAATGGTTCCCAATAAGAACTGGTTCTTGGTTCCCAACCACTCTTTTACAGTATGCCATCAAACTAAGAGACCTAGCAAAGCTAATACACTAAGCTCATCAATGATAAGCACTTGTATAACCGCTCCCAAAATGCTCATAAATCATTTGTGTTCAATTATGAACAAGAAACAAAGAACAAATGAAAGGGGCAAATCAACAAGAAAAGGGGCATTGTTACTCTTGACCTCCTCCATTTCTTTCCTGCATACACAAGAAAAGGAGTGACCCATATTTAATAAATGGGTGATTTTCAGTGAGCATCTTGTTTGGGGATGTTTTGAGGTCATTCATGGCCACTGTGGAAGCTTACACGCTTGAGTGGTTGGGATCTTGTCTAGACAACCCATTTGATTGGCTGATAGGCATGCAGATTTTTTTAGTCCCATTTGTTTTGATGACTGGCCCAAGATCTGGTCAGGGAGGCAGGGGAGGCTCTGAAATACCTTGACACACACATACAAACACACACTCACTTTGGTGTTGCATCTTATACTCTCTCGTACATCTTTGAAGTTTTGACATTGCTGTTTGAAGTCTCCCCTTCCACACTGACTGACATGAATCAAACGCTGTTCTGGTGAGTTCTGAGTGTCTAGTTTAATTTCTTCTGCATTGCTTAATATGTTATTTGAATGGGTACATCATTGGCTGCATCTATTGCAGTTTTCTCAACTGCATTGAGTCAATTTTCAGACATTTTTAAGATGGTGTGGATTAAGTTGGAAGGTTGTTGTTCTAATGGAACAGAGGGTTTGGAGAAGTGAGAATAGCTATGCATATTAAAGAAGAATTTGCTTTGTGGTTTGTGCTTAGAATGATATGATGTTGGCTTGTGTTTGCTGCAGTTTGTTCTTGTTACAGCTGCACAGCTGCAATGAAATAATATCCAAAATGCATTCCACAACACAACTATAATTTTTATATGGGATTTTACACTTCAGATTACATTATTTGATCCCATAATGTATATCTGTGCAGTGCTTTCAGCTAACTAACTTGAAGTCTAAGGCTAACTGAAGAAGTGTCTTTCTGTGTAACTTATTACTGTGGTAATTTGAAATCCATCTGGTCAAACATCATTCTTGGAATAGAAGTGTATACATGCCTTCTGCGTGCTAAATAAAATGGCAAAACATATTCAGAAATTGTGCATGTGTCAGTGCACAGCTGTAGGCTATAGTTTAACTATGTGCTGCAGTTTCACTTAGTGGAGGTTTAGGATTTCACTTCAGTCTTTCAGTGCCTTGTTATGTTCTGTTCCAGCATGTGAAGAGGACTCAATGTGGCTAAACTTGGGGCTTGGGGCTTGGGGCTATTGTTGACTCCAGAGGTATGCCATTGTCTTAGAAATCCCACCATTGCTAGGCAACCCCAACTCTAAGAGTGTGGTATCCAAGTTTGGGTACAGAGGGAGCATGTCCCCCCAAAACACTATCACACATTCATACAGACACACTAAATGAATGGTAAAGGGTGGAGGCCTTTAAGTGGTTGAGTGTGTGTGTGTGTGTGTGTGTGTGTGTGTGTGTGTGTGCGCGTGCGCAGTGGGAGGGGTTAAAAGGGAATGTTTTGGGGGGATTAGAATGCTACAAAAATGGGGTGGGGTCATTTGAGGGGTGTCCTTTTACTGAATGAAATGTTAATTGTCCTGTTTACAACATTTCTGACTAAGAGAGGGAGAGAGAGTTTATTAATACTCTTTCTTTCAACAGCATGTCTCTCAGTGCTGTTCCTAACTTTAAAACAACCATTTAATGTGTGTCTCTACTCAGATTTTGAGGAGCAACTGGATGATAGCAGAGTAACAGGACAGACATTCAGACACACTTCTTCTCAGAGCTCCGAGGACACGTCAACCACTCTCAGCCGATCTCCTTCCTCACTCAACAACAAGAAGACAGAGTTCGTCTTTGTGGTAATTAACTTATATGCCATCTTGGTTGCTCTCAAACTGATAGCTAGACCTTGAGGACTAACTTAAATTTGACTTAAATACACCTCAAAATGAACCTCAAAATCCACATTTAGAAATTGTCAGGAATTTATTTGGGTTATAAAACAAATTATTAACACTCATATTAGTTTTTATACACACTTTCATTTTCTCTCTATTTAGCCCGCAAATAAGCAAGTGTGTGAGGATGAGACCACAACATTAGGGGTCCGGGCACATGACCCGACCCAGTGTGGTTCAGAGAGGTCTCTTCTAGGATGGAATGCCTCACTGAATCCCCCTGTTGCAGAGAAACCTCGCTGGCACCTGGGTCGACACTCTCCTGCTCACCTTGTCCCAATTGACATCACAGGTAAGGTTGAATCATACTCTCTCTCTCATGCTGATGATATCTGTGAGTTTTGTCTCAGTCTTTATAAAGTCTAACATGCCTGGACTGTTTATGTGTGTTTTAATGGATGTGTAATTTTATGCATTAGAACTTTGTTGCTAAATGTTTTACAGACATTTTTCTAATGTCTCTGTATTAAATGTAAAAATCTTTATGGAATGAGTGCATATCCCAGGATGAGAATATTTATTGTAGGGCTGGGTATTGACACAGATTTCCCGATTTGATTTTGATTCACAAGTTCTCAGTTTGATTTGATTCTGATTTAGATACGATTTTATTTTCGATATCGGTTATTATAGGTATATTTCAGTTATAATGTCCGCTTTTCTTACAAATGAAAGAAATTCCCCCAGATAATGCTGTTAATTACACAGGGGACTTTCTAATTGGGTACATTACAAAAATATAAATTTTACTAGTTGTTCATTTTGATCACATTTTAGCTTTTTAAAAATTAACAAATCTATGTTTTCCATCAGAAAATATAACATATATTGTTATGTTCATTGTTTATATGCATAATTTCTACTATTTACAACAATTTAGATGGATTTGTTGAACATGTGCTAAAAAAAAGGCACTATCTCTTTAAGATCTGAGCATCTGTAAATGATAATGACAAAGAACAGAAAGGGTATTAAAAGAGACATTAGGGTACAATGGGGATGGAGTAACACACTTTGTGTTAAAAGAAATAACAACAGAAGTTGTTTTGAGCACAATTAATAAAAATACCAATAAATTAGTGGTGAGGGAGCCTTTAACCCCACATGGTAGAAGGCTCCCTCAATTTGGGTAAAAAGCCCCCAGGGGGTTATATTGATAGTGTACATATTGCTGCAATAGTTATAGGGTACTTAGTTTGTCAACTTAGGCAAATAATTTTGAGACAGCTAGATGCTTGTTTGAGGAACAAATTAAGATAATGCTTATTCAAAATAACCAATTCAGAAAATAATAATAATAATGTAATTTCTTGTTCATTTCAATTATATTTCATTACATCTTAAGTATTCTATAAACAAATGAATCTCCATTGTGATTGGATCAGTAATGTGAGCACATTTTGAACATTCCTCATAACTAATCTATTCCCCCCAGTTAAGAAAAACAGTGTGTTTAATAGGGGCCTTTAACACCCGCAACAGGTGGGCTTTTTACTCCAAATACTATCCTTTCACTTATTGGACAGTTATTGAATTATTTTATAGAAACAACTTGAACAAAATTGAAAATTACATATGTATTTTGTTTCAAAATAAATGTGTTAATTTCCATGATTTTCATTAGCTTCATTTACAACATTTAAAAAAATATTAAATATTAGATCAGGTTGCCTCAAAATCAAAATTTCAGATATTACACACAATGATCTCATGGAAAAGGACAGTTTTTCAGTTCATAGTGTCAAACAGCTGTTTAGGAAAGTTCTGTGATAGTTTTTTTTTATGCTATTTAGTGTTTTTGGAGAAAATCAAATCAAAGGAGCTTTTTACACCGTGGAGCCTTTAGTCCTGTTGTACGCTATTCAATGACAATGTCAAACCTCTCTCAACTCTGTTCTAAACTTTATCCCCACTATAGCACACAATCACTGGTGAGTGATATCTGAAGATTTACTAACCAGTGGTTAATCATAATTGTAGTAGAGGGTTGCACATAGAGTAAAAGATGGATCTTGGGATTTAATCGATATCGATATCAAGATCATTCTAGTGAAAAGCGTGATGCATCTGAAAATCTATTTTTTACCCAGTGCTAATTTATTGTGTTCAGCTGACAATAAAAAAATAAATAAAAAAAATTGGGGGGTTCAAAAATAACTCAAGCATGACATGGACATCTGAGCAAGTCATTTATTAACCTAATTGAAATGCTTGAGTACATACTGTCTCCCCAGCGAGGAATGTGAATGGTCCTAGGTCACAAGATGTTTGATGCTAATGTTTTTGATCTTTCAAAAGAATCTGTTTTGATTCGATAAATCATATTATCATCATCTTCATCACGACAACCCTGTTCTTCAGTTTTTATGCTCTGTTTCCCATCTGAGTCTATAAGGATGTCTTGACAGTGCCCATCACAGAAGAGTTTCAGTCCTTGTACCTCCTCTCTCAAGCTGCCACTCTTTTAAAGTGAGTCTCAGCTGTCCCATACCCATTTCTCTAATCTCCCATTTGACTACCTTCCTGTTCCTATCTCCGGCCTAGACACAGTAAATAGGTGGCTGGATCTGTAAACACAGATGATGCTGTTCTTAGACAGCCTGGGGTCTGATTCTCAAAGTGGTGCTGCTATTCACCCACTAAAGATAATGAACAGGTAGCTGTTGCCATGGCAACATGCAGCTCTCCCTCTTTTGTGTAGCTAGGAGGCGCAGAAAAAGCTGCATAGAGTGAGAGACATATATAGAGCGAGTGAGGGAGAGAAAAATGGAGAGGATGGGTGGGAGTAATAGGGAGAGATGAGTAAAGATTTATTTTTTTTAAGTTTTTCTTGGCATTTTCATGAATGAAGCCAGATCACATGTTGGGAGGAAATTAGGTTTCTTTGGCTGTTTTCTCAACAAAAATAAATTAAAGGGGGCATGTTATATTGGCATGTAATATTCTGTTCCTTTCATCATTGTGGGATGGTTGATACAAGTTCCATAGTAATTGAAGGAAGGTCCATAAATCTGCCATTGTGCTTAGACAATATTCAGCTCTTGTTTTAATGTATTATCCAGTGTCCATTGTCTGATTTCCTTTCTTCAGATCAATCAGGCACCATGATCAGGTCTGCAGCTAACCATTTATCTCATGTTGGCTATTGCTTTTATCTATAATATACTTTTATTCATATATATGCCAAAATGCTTGTCAATGCCTTTACTTAAGTCATAGCAAATGTTTTTCAGCCCAGTCACATGTACATTGTAAGGTTTTCAATAATAACAACATTATTTATATAAGCTTGCACATAAAAAACAACTTAATTTATTTGACTGAGGACTGTCAGTTAGACTGACAGCTGGTATTTCATATCTTGCCTCAGGCCAGAGCTTTGATAAGCACTTCGCACAGCACAGCGAACTCCGGGCCGCCTTTAGAACTGATTCAGCGGTCAACCCAAAGACCGTTCGTCGCCCGAGGAGTGTGATTGCAGGCCCTGATGTCACGCTGCACTGCCAAGGTGACTAACAGAAAGTTAGGCAAGTTACTGACAGGGTTTCAGAGTGCGAAATGTAATAAGCAGGAAAAGGACAATGGGCACTGACCAATGACTTCTACCTAAAGTAACTTGTAAACCTAAAATCTTATGGTTGTTAGAGCCACACTGAGGCTTTGGCAAACACATGTCGCACAGATTGCAAATTCTTTACTAGTTAACAATGTTCTAAATTTGGTCTTTCATAATCTTTACAAACATTATATCTCATCCAAGTATGAAGGACTAACTTTTATTTTGAAACTATTTTTCAAACTATTTTGTCTTTAGGTGATGGCAAAATTCTTGCTGTAGATCTAATACAAGGTTCCTGTTCCCCTGGAGCTTCTCAACCCAGATCTTTGGAGCCCACCACTGAGAAAACAGGCCAACAGCAGATTCCCCTTCGGAAGACCCAAAGTGACCTGCAGCACAGTGTCCCCCCGTCCCCAAAGACCCCATTAGGCATGATGGATCATGCCACTGTGATGTGCCCCAGCCCCCCCTGGAATGGCCCAAAAGGTTCCACATTCTCCCCTTCCTGGAATGACTCTGCCTACAACTATGACTTGGTTACAAGCCCTGCTTCTAAGCAGTCTATATCTAAAACTGGAATGTTAACACCTGGAGGTGAAGGAGGTGGCCTAATGTGTCCACCCCAGACCAGTTCAGGACTCTCTATGAGCTCAGGGTCACACTCTAGTTCTTTCACCTCTATCTCTGAACCATGTGGACACAGGGTATACACAGTGACGCAAGGGAGTGGGGTTTCTATCGGGAGACGTAATAACACAGAAGTTGAGTGTTCAACTTCGACTTCAGGCACATGCAGTAGCCACAGTAAAAGTGAACAGGAGAATAGATCAGCTCGATCGAATTTCTTCAGGTTTCGTGAACGTTCTCTTTCAACACCAACAGACTCTATATCTTTTTGCTCTACAGATATTGTATGTTCTCCATGCGAGGCTATCTCTGTAGTTCCAGAGAGTGAAAGTTATGCCCTGCTATATCCAAGCAACAGTTCAGAGGATAGCACAAGCACTGACAATGTTTCTGTGACCACAGGTTCAGACTTTCTTCCAGATGGCCGACTGAGGACACGCTTGCGCAGTATTTCACTAAAGAAGTCTAAGAAAAAGCCTCCTCCTCCAGTACGTAGTGTATCCCTGATGAGAAACCTGTCAGAGGCTGGAGGGACGGGCTCCTACCCCAGTGAAGGGCATTTCAGAGATGGGAGACCTAAGAGCCTCTTTATCCCTCGAGATCACCATATTCAAGATTCATTCCAGCCAGAGTTCTTAATTGCAAAGCCTGAGGAGTTCACAGAGCAGCCCCACAGTAGCTTGGAGACATCTACTGATATTTCTCAGCCTCCTGACAGGGAAACAGAACTTGAGTTTCCTCCTCACTGGCCACTTAATGAGTGGAAGTCCAACAATGATCCCTACCGCTCACTGTCAGGTTCAAGTACAGCCACAGGTACTACAGTGATGGAGTGCATAAAGGTTCAGGGGAGCTCAGAGTCCCTAAATTCACCTTCAACTTCACGTGCCACATCTCCTTCCCAGCTCTCTATTGAGGCCGAAACCAAGGTATCCCCCTTCAAGCCCCCAAGCCTTATGTCCCCATCTAGTGGCTACTCAAGCCAGTCTGAAACGCCAACCCCAACTATATCAAACACCCTCTTCACTGGACCTTCAGTTGGATGCAAGATGCGCCCAAAGATTCCAGAGAGGAAATCTTCGCTTCCAGCAACTTCTGTGAAAGATAAATCGACTCGCTCACGTCTTTCTTTTGAACTACCTGCAAACTCCCAACTGGACCTGTCCTCCATCAAACCCAAGCCCAAAGCCAGCCGACGCCACTCTGACACATCTACAGCCAACAAACCAGGCAAATTGAGCCCCAGTCAGTCTTCTTTGCCTATGGTTACCACAACAGACTTGCAAAATATTCACCTTCGTTCAGTAAGCCGCTCAGAACTTGAAGACAGTCCTGATGGTTCTTCTGATGTTATTGAAGAAGAGCAGAGTCGAGATCTTAGCCCACCTTTCACCCCTTCAAATGCAAAACTGTCTAAGCCACCAGTTGCTGTAAAGCCACCTCTACCTAAACGACCCATGAACTTGATGCTAAAATCTTCCTCATCATCCCCTCTGGCAAGTGAATCTCCTCCATTTTCCCCTGTGGACCGACCCATGCCTGTGGGTAACATTTATATGGTTGTAAGAAAGCCCAAACCTAAGAGAACAGCTCAGTCACCACTCAGCACATCTGTAATAACCTCACAAAAGCAACGCCACAGCCATATACCTTCTTTTCCTGAGTTTGACCTGGAGCATGGGATTCCCATTGAAGAAGATCTTCCATCCCCAAGTAGCCCAGAGAGAGAGGATAAAAGTAAGACCCTTCCAAGTAGAATGACCATATCCTGTCTAGCAGAATTAGACAAAAGGAAGCCCAAGGTACCCCCACCAGTGCCTAAAAAACCTAATGTTCTTCTTCTGCCTTCTCCATGTATCCAGACTAATGGTGGAACAGAGAGGCAAACACTACTTTCTAGCAGTGTCTCCCAGTCACCTACAGGTCCACCACTATCTGAGACTGAGGAAGATTCTCATAAAGATGATCAAGACCATCCCACAAAGCAAAACTTAGATAGAAATCATGAAAACCTTGAAAGTTATGAGATCCTTGACAATCAGGAGAATGATGTGGTAGTTGAAGAGGGCAGTTTTAAAGATTCAGGTTCTCATTATATAATGGAAGTGAAGACACATCCAGCAGAAACAGTAAAAGGTAAAAACAAATCTATTTATTACATTTGTTTTTATTATTAGTTAAACAATTCATGCATTCATTCAAAGTTGATAAGTGTGGTATAGCCATTAATGCTTTAATTTGTGTTCTTTTAAAATGCTTCTACATAGGAATTCCCACAGAAACTGAAATATTGGATGAAAACAACTTTGCAGTTGACAAGACAGAACTGCACATTACCGAGGAAACGGATGATGATGTATTTGTCCATACACCCACAACTCACACCACTGAGGACCTCTTCACCATCATACACAGGTACAGAATTTATAGATGAATATATATATATATATATATATATATTGATTCATTTAGGCTAGCTGATTCTGTTTAAAAGTTCATCACAATTTGTTCTCATATGATGTTGTTCTAATAAATACATATTCTGATATAATTAAACGGACTGTTCAACATAGTAACATCTATGACATTAAACAACAACTTTTGTATTTTTTTTTCCCCAAGGTCAAAAAGGAAAGTTCTTGGTCGTAAGGAACCATCTGATTCTTTTGGAAGCAGGCAGTGTCTGGTCTCACCTGTGAAAAGCAGTAGTACAGACTTCCATACTCTGAGCCATGGGAGCACACCTAGGTCAAGCTCACGGAATGAGAACTTCATGGCTCTTCTTCAGAAGAGGAGCAGCAAGGCCAGCACTGGGACCCGAGTCTCTGCCATGGAGTTGCTGAAGAGCACAAACCCCCTGGCAAGACGAGTCACTGAGTATTCCCAGTCACAACCAGATGCGACTGCAACAAACACAAGTAAACCAACTCCACAGGACCAGTGATTCCACTTGCAGAGAACCGTATGCGGGATATCAATGTGGCTGGTTTTCTGTTATACAACATTGCCTATCTCAATGGTTTAATTTACAAAGACCTCATGCTGTTGGAAATGAAGTGGGTTTGAGTTGTTGCTTTTAAACAAGGGGATCATATTGATGGTGTAAGATGTGCAGTCTATATGAAAGGAAACGGAGCCCACCACTGCTATAAAATTCCAACATGGATGGACACATATGCTGTTCTGAAAATGTTAATGTGATGATGAAACTGTTGATAGGAAACTGACATAAAGGAATATTTTCAGACTGTTCACATAATTTAGCTGCCCAGCCTTCATATGTGGCCAAAACCAGCTCAACCCATTTTTGCAGTGGTAAACTAGAAAGTGTCTTAGAAGGATAATTGTGTTTATACAGACACAAACTTACAGACATTGGAGTGTATGACTTGAGTCAGAAATATACACAGAGGTTGTAAGCAAGGTAAAGGTCTGGTACCCCTTAAAATGAAGCACTTTCACCAATAGAGAAACTAGTTTATGAGAGAAAAGGCTATATTTGTTATTTCCCTTGTTTTTTTCTGATTTATTTTTTTAAAAGATATGAAAGGCCATATAAATGTCTTCTGGAATTTATTTAATCTGTACAAAATATAATATATATATATATATATATATATATATATATATATATATATATATATATATACACTAAAATGTAACTTCAGAACTGATTGATCAAAAACAAATGGACAAAAAAACTGTCCAAATCTATGACTATTCTTTGGAAACTGCCAATTATTTTATAAGCTCACAGCACACAAGGGATTAAACTGGTCAAATAAACCATCATCATGCAATTCACCTGAACAATATATATATAGATCTTCCCACACTGCCAGAAGTGTAAACAAACAGCATATAGCTATACTTGTGCACAACATACAACAAAGAACAAAATCATATCACAAAATATATCTTTGAAAATAACATTTGTGGACAATACGGAATGAGGGAATACCAAGGAGAGGACATTGGGCTACAGCAAAAGAGGACAGTAAATGTTACCACTGAGGCAATGGTTTGGCCTTGGCTGTCCAATGTGTTAAATCTCTCAGGGGTTTCTTTCCAACTCAGGAAACCCATCATGGCTACTGGTCCCATTGTAGAATCTCATCATAAATATTTAACTTTATAAAACACAAAGTATCAGGTAGGAGATTTGCTCCTTTGTACGGTAAAAAAAGACCTGATTCAGATATCACTCTTTCTTGCGTTCACATTTTCCCCCAAAAAAGATCTAGGTATAAAGACCACAATCCCAAATAATTCATAAAGCTGCATGTTTGGTGACATTCTAATCCATGTCTAAGCGCAAAGCTTCTCACTTTATGTCCATTTCAGACTATGCATCAAAACTGCATCAGACCTGCTCTTCTGTCGGCACCGGCAGTGAACATCTTTGAACGTTAGGAACAGGCTGAGGTAAAATTCAACAGTGCTAGATACATTTTTTTACCAAAAAAAAACAAAAACATTTTTAATTCATGTTTTACCTCCATTTCACTGCAAGTTGGGATTGCTGATCGACGTTTGAATGCACAAAGACTTTCACACTTTGATCAAATATGGTAAATTGCTCAAGAATGCAAGAAGTTCATCTGTGGTAAATTGATCTTTTGGGGACTACTGCAGACAGCGGATCTACAACAGGCAGCTGCATTCAAAGACTGCTTCTTCTTACCATTCCATATAAAGTTCCCCTTCCTCATGTGACTGTGTTCTTCTGGCTCACAATCAGACAATGGACAGAAACTGGTGCTATTGAGCCATAGTGCCCACAGCAGTCCAGGAGAGGAAGCACTTAGCAAAAATCTGTTCTAACTCTTGACCACATTAACAATTTAAATAGAGTCATCTTCTCAGACTTGTCGGTCAGGTATTCCGACAATATAAAAAGTATAATATGAAAAAAAGAGACAGAATACCACAACATTAAAATAGTGTGTGACAATTGTTTTTAAAATTTAGTGAATGAAAAAAAAAATCTGACAACCAGTGTTTATTTGCCTTGTACTCTGGCGTGAAGCCTCTGTGTTTTTAAATGCCTTGGTATTGCACTTCTGTAGAAGTATGCAGAGTTTCTTTTACTCTTTTTAGAATTTACTACTACAATATTTATCACTACTATTGTGTACTCTGTACTTATCCCTATCAGTGTCAAAAGTACTCTCACAGGTACAAGCAGAAGAGAGAGGGAGGGACAGAGAAAAGATATGGGTATAACTTGGGCAAAATAAAATAGAGAACACAATAAATGTACCTTAGTACACAGAAGTCCTGTGCATCAATAATGTACCTCCCAGAGAGCTATGCTATACTACTAGGAATGCAGCATCCATTAGAGAGATAACATTTATAATAATCACTTTAATAGCATTTGAACCAGTAACCTGAAAAAACAAGGTATGGACCAAGTGTGGATGGATTTCTCAGAGAATTTCTCTCTTAGAATTTGTTTGCCGTTCTTCCACCTCTCTCAAGCCATTTTCTGCTTAAACCCCCCACCCCCCTCTCCCTCCCTCTCATACAGCCAACAGGAATTCATTCTGAATCCATTTTTGGTATACAGAGGAGAGACAAATTTACTGCACAAAAATGAAGATGTGCCAAATAAGAGAGAAAAAAATTGACACAAGCAAGTGTTGTCGGGGCTTAGCTGTCTCTCGGCCACAAACCATCTGGTTGCTGTGAAGCGAAACCAGCAACTTTTAATGAAGTCCCGACATCACAAGTTGACTACAAGTCAAACTCCTTATATTACACATGGGAGTACAGTTTTATCAAAGTTGTACATGCAGGTAAATATGAGACTGAGTTGAACAAAGACTTTAAGTATTCCAGTGTTGGATCAGCACAAAGGCTCTCTCAGTAGTGTGACAGATTGCCAGAACGGGAAAAGCTTTAAAATAATTCAGATTGCCCTTATTCATTGGGAATAGAAGAAAGACAGGGTGAAAAGTCAAGATTATACTGAGAATTATATTTTTGTTATTTTATCCTTGGAAAGACATATTTTAAAATCTGCATATTATAGACCTCACCCTCCAGCGGAAATGATGAGGTTGATGTGAGATCTCTAATCAGCTGCCGTATGTCTTGCCTATGTGGTAAAATGTATATCATTCAAATAAATTATTTTTATTGCATTAGAGTCCTCTTCAGACTGTTTTTTTCTCAACTTCATTCCATACTAGAGTATACACAGCAATCAGACTATTTACATATGTTTGTTCATTCTATATAATTTTGTTTGAAACGTATCAATTTGTAGAGTGAAGTTTTCTGTATTTTCTGTTTCTGTAACATAAGAGATTTAAGATAATTATATTTCCCTTTAGAATTAAGTACCATTAGAACACAAACAATCTATTACTTCTTCCACAACAAAATGACGTAATCACTTCCACTACAAGGAGAAACTTGAGTAATACTTCCCCCTGGTGGGTTATATTCATTCTGCTGTTTACAACTTCTGCCATTTATACCCAAAACTTAAAATAAATGTCCAAAATATGAAATACACAGATTCCCATATGCAAAATATATTTTATTAGTGTGATACTTATAATGTAATTTTTAGTCAGAGAAAGTATTTCTCTATAGTATTTATGTTTTACAATATTTTTTTTTATCTTTGATTATAATAAAAAACATAATAGATATGTTTAATTATTGTACAACTTTGTATAAACATAAATATGACTGGTCTAAAAAATTATATGTATGAGCATGCATTAAATACACTATGTCTGAAACAGAGGGGAAATTTTGTGCATGCTTCTTGCAACCTACTGCGATATATATATATATATATATATATATATATATATATATATATATATATATATATATATATATATATATATATATTAATTTTTTTTTATGTCAATTAATAATAGGGAGGCATTCATGAAATGAGTTGAAAAGGCAAATTATTGGCAATGTTTAAAGACCCACAGGATAATCATTGCTTCTTGATTTAACACATATTCCAGTTGATACACTCACCACAGAAAATGTAAAAAATCTGATAATCTGTGTCACATGACTGCCAATTCCTGCAGATCAAATGCAATTTCAGTCAGATCAAAAACTTCAAGGAGCAAAGTTCAGTTATCTTACCGCAATTACTACTAAGATAAAAGCGAGTTAGACTTGAACTGACAGTTCCTCTGTAACCTTCAGACTGGTTTATGGTATGCGCAGTTCAGGAGGTTTGGAAAGGGAGGATATTCTCAGCTGATCCCAGGCACTGGCACAGCCCATACTAAAGCATTCCCAGTGCTTCCTTCTGCCTCAGAAAGAAGACTCGTCAAACTATGAGCTGCCACCGGCACATTTCCTGTTGTTGACAGTCTAAGAGCACAGCAGAAGCTTTGCTGTGCTGCGTGTAGAGTCTCGCATTTTATCAGCTGGAGTGCACACAGACACACACTCAAAGAGCACCCTTTTACAGGAAGAGCCGCTATCACTCCTCTGATACACACACACAGAGGAAGCACTGACATTGAACCTCTCACCATTGTTCCATAAACAGGAGTCGCTCTACAGATGGATTGACTCCCTCTATCAAGAGTTTGACTGATGAAAAAAGTGGGCTGTTATTTGTTGTGTTTGCACCTGGTCTAAGAGTCTAACCCGGGAGTGTAATGGTTTTGTTCTATATGGGATCGGATAAACACTCATCCACAGTGTTGCAGACTGAGGACCCTGTTCGACAGGACATGCAGTTCTACTATGTGGTAAGTAGGGGAACAACCTGTTGTTTTTGCACATTTTTGGTTGATTGAACATTTTTGCTCTTAAACCTCCTTGAAAGTCAGTGTTCTGCAGCACTCATTCAATACAAATACAGTGCAATACAGTACATGTACAAGATTCATTGCAGGGTCATTAATCTGTAAGTTCGATTTTTTTTTTTTTTTTTTTTTTTTTTTTTTTTTTTTTATTCTTTCGCGTTTATGTTTTATATTTACAAAATAATTTCATTTACTTTTAGGTATGTTATACTGTCAATGCACATGGTTTATATTTAAACTATATATAAACTATAACTAAAGCTCACGCATCAGTTGCACATGCTTTCAATCATGTGCCCTACTCTAAGCAACCTGCATAGGGCTTGTTCCACTGTAATATTTATTCTCTTTTTACACTCAAAAATAATATTCATATAATTTTTTTAATTGTTTTCAATTTCATAACAAAACTCAAACTGAACACAGTTACCTTAACATAAAAAATAAATAAAAACAAAACTAAATATTTTAAGTTTTATTAATTTTATTTTGTTAAAGATTACACAATTAAATCTGACGAATTTGCAATGAAATTGAAATGCGTAAATCTTAAAAATAGACAAAAATATTTTAATATACTGTATATTTTATATAGAGTGTATTTTGTGAGGAGAAATTAGAGTTGTATTAATTATTAACAACATCAGTATTAATCATTATTAATATCACCCTTTTGCGGTCAGCATAGGCTAACATGCCATTAGCAAGCTGCCCATATAACTGCACTTTGATCCATGGGTTGATCTTAGGTGATTTCCAGTAACATACATTTTTTATTTTTTAAGTCAAGTCACTTGCAATAAAGATGAACGTAAGAACTCTAATAATTCAAACAACAACAAAACTCATTATATAATAATAATATAATGATTATAAATATATAATCATTAACCACTAATTACTTAGTGGGTGATTAACTAGTAGTAGTATAGTAGCTAAGTATTGGTACCATATCTGTCCCTAAAAGGGTACATATTAGCACCTTATGCTGTCAAAAAGGTACAGCGGGTGGAACTGCCCAAGTGACAAGCTATTGTACCCCTAAAGGTAAAATTTTGTGCACATTTTACTGACAGCGAGTGAATGATAATCTTGGCTGGCTATGCAAAAATCTCAGGCAGGCTGATCCTCTACATGCATGCTCCATGAACTGAAAATGTGGCAGCTAAGAAAATCCTTTAGCTGTTGTGCCCGATACTTAACCTAGGATGCTCCTCAAGAACTGTCCCAGTAAAATGTGATGTATTAGTCCCTTTGGGTGGAGGGTTTTTCTTCAGTGACAAGTAATGAAGTTTAAGACCGGCAAAAAATGCAGAACGATTTGCTATGTTTGTAATTGTTGATTTATTAGATTTTTCTCCAGTTGCGCAAAACCTATCCAAAAAAGCATGAAACCATTTACATGTGTTGCACGTCACCTGAGCTAATGACCCAGCATAGGCTACACACACACTCAATCATTCTTGAGAAATCTGTTAGTACTGCAAGCCCATTTAAGAAGAAAAAGATTGGAAAATTATTCTAACACAAATTAAATGTTTGCTTTCATGCCCCAAAACAGTGCGTATCTGAAAAGTACAAAGTTTTGAAGGAATGGCTGTGAATATTACACAACATCTTGGACAGTGTGCAATATAATGAAGACCATATGCTGCTTTGAGGGGCGGTGAGGGGAGGGGTACCCTTCTATTTAATTCTGCTGTCAGCAAGATATTCATCAGCATTCATTTGTAGAAATATATCATGTAAAATACGACAGGTGCAAAACCAGTATCACTGTAGACATCTGCACTAATTTAAGCTGCCGTTTCCCACAGCATTTCTCATTACATACTTTAGTTGCTCTCAGTGATGGGTGACTCAAAAAAGTAATTAACGAAAAATTTACCATTTGCTTCTTTAAAATTGTAAACATATTACTCTGCTTATGACTGAATGGAAATAGTAATCACATTACAAACTACTTCTAAGTTACTTTCAACAATATTTTCCACTCAGTGAATTCAAAATAATGTCTATTTCCTCCTTTTGTGTTCCACACAAGTCATAAACTCATATCACATGCCTTTCCTTTATAATTACTTATTAATGATTCTTCGGCTGTCACAGAAATTAAAACAGGGGGACATATGAACAAAATTAATGTTTTCAATGTATTCCACATAAATAATATATTTATAATATGTGTATATGTGTAATATGTGTAACCCAGTAATGCACTTCAAAGTAATTCAATTAACTGAAAGTCAAAAACTGCAATCTGATAACAAGATGTGTTAAAGTACTACTTAACAGTCGGATTACACCCAACACTGGTTGCTCTGTAAAGAAATTATCAGAGCACATTATCATTGTAAGGAGCATTGGCTTTTTTATCCATTATGTAATTAACAAGAGGGGAACATGCAAGAATCTATGCTTATCAGGGGCTAAATGGATTCTCTTGTTCACTTGATTCACTAGCTTCTGAATAATGATTGGAGTAATTCTTCTGCATCGCACATTCCTGCAGCTTTAGTCAGGATAAACAGATCTATGCAGGATGCCAATTCATGATCAATGACTGGCACAGATGGGTTTGAAACGTGTGGTCTCACCACATAATGCTTTATAGATGTGTCCAACATAATTAAAACATAAAGCTTGAAATACTTAAAACAAGAATATGGTAATACTAGAATACTCATCTTGCCAACAGTCTCGGAAAAAGTCAAATATTTGCTGGAACTGAGACAGCATTGAAAAAGGGTTTCATTTAAAGATGGCTGAAAAGGATTAGATTGTCTGCATGTGTTGTGATTTATAGTTTGAACAAAATATTTGAATAAATAATTAAAAATATTCCCACAACCTCTCTTTTTACCAGGATTTGTGAAGGAGGTTTAGGATACCTATTTCAGACAGGTAAATAAAATTTACCTAACAGAAAATACTTTAAATTGATACTATGTTTTTAAGTTAATTTTAACAACAATAAAAGGTCCTTATAATTGTTCATGTGTAAATTATTGCCCGAGCTCTTTTGAAGCAGTGCATAAACCGTGTTGTCACGTGGCACCATTAACTTGTCTCAGCACTTTTCAAAATGCACCAACAACAGTCGTTTGTATGATTTTAAAATGATGCTTTCTGGAGATTACAAAGGCAGATTTCCATTGGTATTTTACGTCCAATCCTTGAAATTACTAGATTTTAACAAGCATACTTTTAGTGTACAAATGTCCTGAGTTTTGCATGCAGCCCAATTTTTTCGGCTGGTAAGGGCCCTATTGAGGAACCTTAAAATGCCTTAAAATTAAAAAACTGAGTCAGAAGTGCAGGATATTAAGATGCCAGTATAACTCCCAATAAATGTTTTATTTTGCACACTGTAGAAGAACATCGGGATATATTGAAATATAATGATATGCCAATAAAAGCCATTTGTGGTGAAAAAAGTAATTAATTGTAGGCATAGCCTAAAGCAGAGGTTCTCAACACCCCCCAAAGGGTGCCAGGGGGCGCTGAGAGCAAATTAGTATTGAGGGGGATATTAGATTACAAAGGGGTGGGAGCTGTATAGCAGTCATGTTAATCAAATCTATCATCAAATTCCTGTTTGCATTAAAATGCTTGTCTAGACTACATTATACAAGTTAGTATGCATTTGTACTGCAGTTCATCTGATTCTCAAGTCCAGCGACACATCTGAAGTATCTGGATTAGCAGTGTCAAAAAGACAGGCGGAGTTACAACCTCAGCTAATGCACCTGTATAGCTCTGTAGGTGGATGCGACTCAGTTGACAGAGCAGCGCGAGCACAATGCAGGTGCGTTTTTACTCACAGACCGGTCTCGAGCTCTTAAACGCGCATCTTTGATTATTGCAGCGTTGCGAGAACCAGAGAGAAGCAAGGTGCAAGACGTGAAAACCATTTGAATTCGGCACAGAATTCTACGTCATCATGCTTGAATTTACTATAGTAACACTAACTGTACTTTAGGCAGAAATAGATTCATTATACATATTATCACATCAATACTTCAGCGCTATTAAATTTGTCATAGGCTATATTAGGGGACAAAGGGAATATAATACATTTTTGTTAAAACTTTAAAATGTTTAAATTTTGCATTTATTGTTTTTACATGTAAATAGAGTATTCCTACTATTTGTAATTAAAAAATGGCATAATTTGTTTTATAGAAATCATGTTACATCTAACCACGGTAATGAAAAAGATCAATGCTTCCATGTGCTTACTATGGTCTTGTTACAAATACCACTATTACATTTACATTTATACATTTGGCAGACGCTTTTATCCAAAGCGACTTACAGTGCCCTTATTACAGGGACAATCCCCCCGGAGCAACCTGGAGTTAAGTGCCTTTGCTCAAGGACACAATGGTGGTGGCTGTGGGGATCGAACCAGCGACCTTCTGCTTAACAGTTCAGTGCTTTAGCCCACTACGCCACCACCACTCCAAAACCAAGAATACTGTTAAAACTATAAAAAATAAATAAATAAATACATTTTAATTTTCATAAGGGCAAATTCAAAATACACAATTTTTTTATAGATGTAATAGAAATGCTTAAATCCTAAAAAAAAAAATGTAATAAAATAATAAAAAACAATAGGTTAAAAAAATTTTTTTGTGTGTGTAACCTTGTGCGGGTTAAGGGAATGAAGTAAGGAGAGATCATTTTCTCAAGGTAAATCTTCTAAAAAAAAGTTAACATTTGTTTTCAAATCAATCATTAATAATATATTAATAATGTTATTTTGCCTATATTACCAGACTGACTTTTTCACATTTTTTTAATACCAACATTTTGAATATTATCCTTGTTATATGTCCCTTCCAACTTTCAAACCATACCTACGCCCATGGTAAAAGCTGCGCAACAGTCATCTAAATGATGTATATGATGAAGTATACCACTGCCCTTTACTATGATTCTAATTGGAAATAATAGTACTGCATTATCTTGGGGGGATTGGTGTGTTTCTCCTTTGTGGATAGACCGTTCTGTGGAATGTGAGTAATCAGAAGTCTTGACTTCATTAGAGAAAATGCTTAAATCCTCTCTGTGGTTTGGAAAAAAGAAAAGAGTGGCTTAAGGCCTTTGAGTTGCATCACACACTTGTCAAAAGTTGAAAGAATTTAAAACCTTGTATCCTACGGAGAATTCATGGCCATTTGGAGCATAATAAGAACCAAGTGAACCAAAATGTTTATAGACTGTTATACACTCCGAAACGCATCTCTTTGTAAGCTCAAAGCAAATTCAGTCTTCTTGATTTAAAGTTGTATTGCATTTTTGGACAGTGTCACCAACTGATGGGACAAGCCTCTACAAGTTAAAGTAGATTCATTTTACGTGTTGTATTAAAAACTCCATGAAGTAAACTGAATGGATAGGATTATTTACTGGGGCAGCAAATGTATCCACCAATGGAGAGCAAATGGAACTGCTGTGTGAGCAAAGTGTCAAGAGGTAAATTTGTGTATAAATGGGAAACATTCAATAAAGATATAGTTAACAATCAGCTTTACATCATAGGAACCTAATGGAAAATGCTAGGCATGTGTAAATTGCCATAGCTGATTGATTGGCTGATCAATAATAAGCAGAGAGTGTCGTTTCAGACTACATTGTGCTTGGCGCCTTCAGGCATTCTCTCATGATGTCTGTCATGTCTATGACCCAAATGTGCTGCCTATATGGCAAGACTGATTGTCGATATCTTCATGTTTGTTGGTTACTGTACAATTAGTGGTCATGAACATGACATGAATCAATCTGTTCTTACACGATGAACTGACATGTTGGTTCATATTTGCTTGTTTTTTAGTTGTTCTTTATTTAATTAGATTTTTTATCCAAAGTGAGTATACATACCTACATAAAGTATAGGGCAGACTGGGGTTAGTTGTCAGACTTTGTACTCCAGTGAATAAGGCTATTTCTCAGGGTAGATACATTTTTAAAAATCAAACAAAACATTAAAGTGTTGTTTTGACCATCACATATCGTAACTGATTAATTGCTGATTAAAATACATGTGACTATGCCCCAATAAAAATGCCCTTGTCCTGAGAGTGCAACTCAACCGGATGAAATCTACCTACAGTATAATATGTCTGTCATTTTAATGTTTACTTCACGAAATTACTCTAACCATAAAACCCCAAGACGAACACAGCTGCATGCAGCTTACTGTTTATTGAAATGAAAAAATCATTTGAGTCGTTTTGCCAAACGGTCTGAATGATTCATTTTGCAAATCATGAACCTGAATGTAAACCACAACAAGAGAAGCAACCCGAACAAGACGTAATGGGCCTCCACTGAGGAATGTCAAGAGAGCAGTCTGTTTATGTAAGCTTTAAGCTATGTTTTTGGATATAAATTAATTTGATACATTTCTGGCTTAAACATTGTTAATGTTGTGAAATGCTGATGAAGTTATGTGCAATAGGATTTGCTCAAGTCTCCTGCCTTGCTTGGAGAACTGTTTAAATTTGGCTTTTTTACCTGGTAGCATGTTCATAAGTCAATAAAATGTGGTCACCAATTAGCTTTCAATCAAGGTGCCCTGTGTAATATAATGGCCTTATGAGTTGTAAATCAATAATGACCATATACACTCTGCAAAATTACACTCAGGTACTTATCCCCGGGACTAGTACTTTTCATCGCTTCCACACCTGAGGAACTATAGTTCCTCGATGCCATTTTAGGGTACATTTTTAGCTCCTACTCCAGGGAGTTCATCCAAACCATTAACTGATTAGGCAGCTGCCTAAATTTTCTGATGCAGTCAAAGTTTGTATAAAACAGCCGAAGTGTAGCTCCGATCCCAGCCTCCTCCTTTGGTGTTGTTGATTTTTTATAGATGTTGTTGTTGTTGCTGTTGAATCGTGTGTGCAAACAATGTCAGAAGAATAATGGTCGACCCTAAATTACGTCACTAGTACTGGGGTCACTTAGGTGAATGTGAATGCAAGAGATGCGGGACTGTGTGTGGGAAAGGCTCTTATTACTTTCTTTCTTCTTCAGAACACTAGCAAAGATGAATGTCTCAGCTCCAACCTTTAAATGATATTATATACTGTATATATATAGATCTGTTCCTCACCCACACCAAAAATATCGCTTATGAAGACATGGATTTAAACACTGGAGTCTTATTGATTACATTTATGCTGCCTTTATGTGATTTTTGGAGCTTCAAAAGTCTGGTCACCATTCACATGGATTGTATGAACCTATAGAGTTGAAATATTCTCCAAAAAATGATTCCTTGTGTTCTGCAGAAGAAAGTCATTCACATCTGGGATGGCATAAGGGTGAGTAAATGATGAGATCATTTTAATTTCACAATAGCATCTGCAAACTCAGCTGACCTGAAACAGTTCAAATCATTTTTCTTAATGGTAAACAAAAACAGTAACACTTATATAACAGGTAAACATCACGTAACTAAGAATTTGTGTTCAAGCATAAACAGAAATTAATTTTATAAACAGCATCACAAATAATATTTTGATTGTCTATTAATTACAATGAAGTTGGTATGCTTACTTTTTTTAAAGATGATTGGGCACTTTATTCTGTATTTATATACAATTACTGGTACATTGTATTTGACAATTCATGTACAGTTTGCCAGTGTGATTGTATTTTGTTGTTAACCCAATAATTATAACTAAACAGTGATGGACTTTGGACTTTGACTCAAAAGCTTGTAGTTACTGAGATATATCCCTTGTGTCTACTTGCCCATGTGACAACTAGCCCCAGTCCCTTTACATGAAGTACCAAAAGGACAGTTCCAAATTGAGGGTGGTAGGGGAGCTCATGCATCACCTCTTCCACAGTTTGAAACATGAACTTTCTTTTACCAGATCACATTTTGAAACACTACACTACCATCACCCCATTAATTTGTGGATGTCAATCAATGGTGGTTGGTGGTGGTTTCTTCAGCATAATGAAGCAGAACAGTAGAGAACTGTGCTGAGGGGTGGAGAATGTCCTGTTTAGAGAAGCATGCCATCCTTGCTGCATGTTTTTGTAAATGGCATTTCCTCTCCATGACCTCCAGGGATATTTAGGAGAAGAGATTGATGTTATAATAAAATGGAGAAAAGATAAGAGGATTGAAAGGATGAAAGGAATAGAAAATGAGACTAGTTCTAATTCATGTCATGCAATCTGTCCTCCTGACAGAAGAAATGAAATCACACTGTGCACACTGGCCCACACACACACATTGAAATTCTGATTAAAAGTATGAAGTGACTGCAAGAGGCCAAGGTAGGATTTTCTTAATGGTTTTGCTGAAATGCACAGCTCTCCAGACAGGTCATTCTCTCAACCAACTGAATGATTTTCCTTTACTATCCAGTCCAACTCATAAAACAAGTAAAAAAGAAGTATATATATATATATATATATATATATATATATATATATATATATATATATATATATATATATATATATATATACACATATACATATGTGTGTGTGTGTGTGTGTGTGTGTGTGTTTACCAAAATAAGTAAACAATTTCAAACATTTATGCATACACATTTAGATAAAAAAGTAATATAATGAGAAATGTAATTTAGTGAAGTGTTTCCAAATTTGACTGGAGTAACTGAAGCAACTGCGTTGTTAATTAAATACATCTACAAATGAAGTCCACCACTTTCTTGAGCCATTAGGATTTGCATAACATTGTGTCCTGTGTTTTATTCTTTCAGGTCTTGTTAAAAGGTGTTCCTTGGTGTACGGAAGCCTATTTCCTATTCCATAACCATAGGTATATTTAGTGATTGATTGCAATTTACTAAGATGTCCTAAAAGATATTCAGTAGAGGTGATGTTGTTTTGACTTGAGAGTGTGATGTACACCAAGTTGTCATGTCTGTTCAGATGACTTGACACAACATATCTCAGTAAGGTCTACTCTAAGCAATGCAGGATACATATTTCCCAAATGTTTTCCTTTGTGATGAGTGGACTGTTAGTGTAGATAAAATATAATGAATTACTATGAATTATTATGAATGAGCAGTGTGTTTTGAAATCTAGCCTAATCTTTGTAGGTTTTAATTGGTCGTTCTTATAGTTCCGTTTTCTTCTGTATAACAAACACAACTGTTGATGATGGTCATGATGAATCAGGCAGTACCACTTAAGGGTGTAAGATCAACCCATAAATTTGTTGAGCTGCATGAAACCTGAGAGTTACAGCACTCTCATTCACTCTCTTCACTGTTTTCTATCTCTCCACCCAATTCAGCTACTCATTGCAAGAGAAAACAAACACATATCTTCAATAATCAGAGCTGTATAGCCATGGATCATTTCCACTCTTTATTTATCTGTCTCATGATCCATACTGAGAAAAGTAGTGTTGTTGGTGTAACAACACGAAAAGGTGAATTTCATGACAAATAATAAGTGTCAGGTCAATGTTTGTTGTTGTACTGAAGAAACCTGATAATATACATTTACTGTATATATATACTTTAAAACAGAAATAATGAAAGGTTTGCATTAGCTTTAAGTCCATATTTCCTTTTCTTGTTTATGTAATTTTAATGCTATTTAAAAATAAGATTTATTCTTCTTGGTAAATGTGTTGTAGGACTTGCCAACTTTGACCTGTAGTAGGCAGTGCAGTCTATAGCTTAATGTCCATATATGCTTTCACCGTAACAGACATTACAACCAATAAGCTTATGATCTGTTGACTCATATCTATTAACAGTATCAACTCATAAGATTCAGTTTGTTCATTTATAGCTGATCTCACAGATCAGAATCAGATTTTTCATAGTATTCTTGAGTGACAGTGTAGTATAGGTTTGCGTCACTCTTCCTGAGCTTTTAAGCCATCCGCACCAGACCTGCACACACTGGATTTTACTCCTGTCCACTCTATTGAGACAAGTCTGTCCCAAGTCCCTATTCCTGTCCATCCTGCGTCAGGGTCATATGATCCTGCTTATTCACCAAATACCACCAAAACAGGAAGAGGGCAACCTTGAAGTCAGGGTCAGAGATCAAACATATGAAACTGATCAGCACTTCTCTCTTCATTTGAAAATTCTCACATGTATGGAAACGTCTGGGGTATTGGTCACTTTTTATTTTTCGGTGGAGAATGAGATTCCAGAGTTTGCAAGAACCATCTGTTTTTCATGGAGTTCAACAAGTGCTACTGCCAACGATTTATTCAATCTCAAATATAAACACAAATCAAAATGAAAAGTCTTAAGGATTAATCTCTTAATAACCTTACACAGTCCTCCCTTAAATCAGCCAAAAAGGGTTTCTTAGCACCCTTCTAAGTGATGATGGGTCTTTTGGCAGCCCTGATGTTGTGAAAACAGAATGAATGTGGATGGGTGGTATAAGTGATGAAGACATCTGGACTGTTTGTTCATCTCTGATGGAGATGGAAAAATCCCCAGAGAGTTCAAGCCCATCGAAGACTTGCAGATGGTAAATTAATAGCAAATCCGTGACGTACCTCACACAGCCTTACCACACATTCCAAACACATTCTCCTGAACTGCACATTTATCAGCCTGAAAAGCTATATCTCCTATAGGTGGCACTGTAGTAATTCAATATCCAAATTTGTCTTAAAAACTTTGTTTGAATATTGTAGAACAGTAAACACTAAGAAGTGTGTACGTTTTGAATCCATGTGGGTGTTTGCCAATTGCATAAATCTGTGTTTACTTGAGCAATGGGTTGCGTGAGAGTTTCAAACACCTAGTTCAATTAAATTAAAATATTTTTTGGCACACAATGTCCTGCTTTGTCTCAAAGGGTCAACAAAATAGCCCTTTTTTTCCTGGGCAATAATGGTTGAAATTTGAAATAGTTTTTTTTTTTTTTTTTTTAAAGTCGCAGCTGTACTGTATGTGCCCAAACAGAAATTAAGACTTAAAAATAAACCTAGTCTGAGAAATATTTACTGAAATAAAAAGTACGACACCTAGCCCTGTTTCCCCCATTTATTGTACTTCTTGAAAGGTGTATGGGTATTGTGTGTCCAGGCTTGAATGAAGACATGTCTGGTTGCTACTGACAGTTAACCTTACCAGGAGATCCTCACAATTGTGCTTAATCTGTCAGACTGTCAGCAATCCACACAGAGGTACTCTAATGGGATAATTTGCTGAAAGATCTAAGAACAAAGATCTCTCCAAATACATACATGCACTCACTTGCACACATGTAAACGATCACATAAACAAACGTTTTAAACAATGAGAAAATATGCATCATGCGTCTATTCTGCGTTCTAATTTACTTTTCCAGTTTAAGTATATTATCAGCATAACTATTTTAATTATTCCGATTATGCTAATTTCTTAGCATTCCGTATTTCCCCCTTTTCATTAATAACAGCATGCACTCGAATTGGCATACTTTGGCAAACCACACGTTTGCTCAAAACCTGATGATTCATATTATGCCAGCATGATTTGAGAATGTTCCAAACAGCACCTTGTGTGGTAGTTGACCAATAGTGCTGTGGGCGAAAAATCGGTCAAAATTTGGTACTGTAGCCTTTTCTTAAATGGCTGTATCTGCATCGACTGATACATTTTCCAGTTTGGGCGATTAGTTTCTTAAGCCGTGAACCAATCACATTTCGTTTTGTTTTTGCATGCCATCGTGTTACCACAGTAACAGTCTGTGTCTCATTTAAACAGTCCCGCATAGAGCCGTGACAGATGTGAATGAGCTCATGATGATGTTTAAAGTTGTAGCCCGTTTCATTCTCCCTCCCTCTCTCTTTTCAGTTCCCTGAGACTGTTAACTGTTTTGTCTAATAAAAAGCCCCAATACTAATGCAACTTCTATCATATACAATCTGCAAATATGCAGATATCTCATTTAAACAGATATCATTTACAAACCTCACAAAACTTGTGCAAACCCAGTGTTTTCTTCCTGTGGAGCACTCATATACTGTGTCTTTCTCTGAAGTGTTTATTTTTATAGCCTGGATTAAAACGGTGTCCCTTTGACTCACCAATCAGTGTTCCCACACGTCCTGGATAACCTGGAATTTTGCAATGCTTTTTTCTAGTCATGGAAAATTTGAAAAATACCTAAATGTCCTGGGAAATAATTGTTTGTCCTGGAAAATATTTTAGTATAATAAAACAGTTTGCCTGTGTCATTGACAAGGTTGTTGTAACATGTACAAAAACATGGACTCAATATAAGTGTCAGATGCACATATTCATATCCTTTTGTCACAAAAATATCCTTTGTTAAAAAAAATTAAAAAAGAAGAAAAAAGGAATTCACACCCTGAGGTCACAGGGTAAATTCATTTTTAATAATTCAATTATCGCTTGTCGTGACCACCTGAAGGGCCAAATGATTTCTTCAATGCAGAAAATATGGACAGAAACGCTGATTCTGACCATAATAATGTCATTAGGAATAAAGCACGAAATATAACGATGCTTTATTCCTAATGACGATGGAATAAACGATGAAAATTCATGTTTGAGGCATAAAAAGCCTCTCAAAGCTACATTTTTCAGCTTTTGGATGAACCCATTGCTTCTAATTGTGATAATGCAAGGTGAATAGAGGATTTCTGTGGAACAAAAAGGCCTGACTATAGTCCATGTAAGTAGTCATTGTGTTTAACAGCTTGCCATTTAGCGATAAATAGATATCGGACATAACATATCGGATTAAACTAGAGACTAGTCTTTGACTCAAACCGGTTTTAATGTAAAAACTTAATGAGACTACTTGCCAGATGTAGTTTTGTTGCCGTTTAACCCAAAGACAAACTGAGATCGGTGTCAAGTGGTTTTGTCACATGACTTTATGTGTCAAAATTCTAACCCTATACTGACAGCCCAGAGTGTCCTGAAATGAGTTCAGTCAGTTTAAAATAAATTACATTATACATAGTATATAGTGAAGACAAGGGCGTAGATTTGGCTTGAACATTGGGGAGGTTACAGTATGAAGAATTTACATGTTTCCATTGATCATGGTATAAATATTAGGGGGTTGTACTTGCTTGTTTTGCACAATAATCAGTCCGTGACACTCCAAGCAGGCCAGAGTAAACTGGAAGCGGTCAGTAGATTGCTGCGCTTACTGGATCCGCTCTAGAGCTATATAGTGATTCAAAGTAAATATGCTTCACGTGCGCGTTTTATTTTTGCAGTTTTATTATTGGAAGTTTTGTGTGAAAGTTTCAGTAAATATAATGCTAAATAAAAAAAAAGTTCATTTGCCAATTTATGTACTGTACATGTAATTTACTTTTGTGTTAAATTGTGTGATATACTGTATCAGCATTATATCTGCCCCCCTGCTCTATGGATTTTGAGTAAAAAAAAAACATATGAATCTATCTCTATTTTGTGCTGAAATGGATGACAGGAAATCTGACCTTTTGTGCAAAGGAGTTAATATTGTCATTGTTGCAAATGTGCTTACGTTTGATTTGTGATCTATAAAAAGTGCAGTATCTTAAAAAAATGTGGTCTCTGTCATTTGGACCCCACTGTAAACTTTTCCCATTTTAGAACACTCAGAACACAAGGAGAAGCACTCACACACAAATATGCCTTTGGTATCATGCCTTGTGGCTAAAAGGTCATTGTGAAAAAGTGAAATCTGTGTAACAGATAAAACAGATATATGAGATCAGCGCGAAGTTAAAACGTCAAGCTTTTTTGTGATGTGCTCATCACAAGGCAACAGTTTGTGAAAGAATAGTGTGTGTGAGAAACAGCGTTTCTAACCATATCACTACATCATCTCTCTCTTTTTTCATTTTTTTACCATCTGTTTCACATCACTTCCTCTTTTTCTCTTCTTCATTCTCACGCTTCACTCTTTGACCTTCATTCGGATCGACTATTCGTATTAATATTAGCATTTCAGTATGAAGAGTTTGGTTCTTTCAAGACACTTGCATGTTGTGCAACTATGTCTGAAGTCTGGTACCTTCACTGGTACCTTTACAACGGTGTGTGTTGTTCATATGCAGTGTCCCCAGAGTTATTTGAACATGTAAAACACACACACACATGCACACACACACATGTTGGTCTACCTATCATTATGATGACTTTCCATAGACATAATGATTTTTATACTGTATAAATTATAGATTATATACCCTAAACCTAACTTCACAGAAAACTTTCTGCATTTTTACATTTTCAATAAAACATTGTTTAATGTGTTTTTTAAGCTATTTAAATATGGGGACACTAGAAATATCCTCATAAACAACATTTATAGCATAATACCCTTGTAATTACCAGTTTGTAACCTAAAAAATTGTCCTCATAAATCACATAAACATGCCCACACACACACACACAATAAATAAATAAAATAAAAAAAAAATTTAAAAAAAAAAAGATAAATGCTTTTGATGACAAATGCCATTTTGGCATTACAAAGAAAGATCATAAAAGCAAATTGTTCAAGAAAGAGATTTCACAAAGAACAGATGTACTGTTTAAAATACAGCAAGATAAAAAGTATTTAGAGCTTTTCTGGTTGTCAAACGTAGTGGAAGAAGTGCATATTTAATGTGATGAACTACACTTGTGGTAACTTCTAAGACACTAGTGGTTAGAGACCAGTTTGTTAAAAATAAGAAGAAAAGTGGTTCATTCTGAGAAAAGTCAAGCAATATTTATTTGTGGCTGTCACTTGATATTTTGTAATCTATTGCAGGGAAACTTACATTTTTAAGTTTGACTTAAGTGTCGATAAACATTTGGGTCCACTGTATATGTACTCGACACGTCCTGGTTATTTAAGGCAGGAGAATGAAGGACAGTGGGTGTCCTAAGATTATTCCTCAGGGTGAGTTGATTTTGCGGTTAATGAGTGACACTCTAGCAGAAGAACTTGTGTAAAGCCCAGCTGCTTCAGTGTCAGGCTCCTCCCTCTCTGCTCGACGTCACTCTGTGAGTGTTTACCTGAAGTTTGCTCTTGGCAACCTTTTCCCTGCACTCTGATTTACATGAGTACATGGCAGATGGAGAGATCAGACCTCCCTCTCTCTTCATCCTCTGCTTTTGTGTGTCTGTCTCATGCTCAGTTTGGATTGGCTGTACCCGGCTGTGTGCTGAGAAGTGTCTAAGGAGATTTACATAGTGTGTGTCTCTGTCTGACACTCTGTCTGTCTCCCAGTCTGCAGGTAGAGTGAAGGGTGTGAGTGTGGCTGTATGCGAGTGTATTTATTTCACTGGCTTAAATATCATGTGATTATTTCAAAATGACAACAGTTTATGTCTGATTGTGGCTGCAATAATTTACTATACTGAATATGTGTATAATGTATTAAATGAATATGTAAACTTAATGATTAAGTATTTGCTTGGGGATTTTCATTGCTTGTAGTGTTTACATATAAGTGTAAATCTGTGGTGCCACTATTTACCCCACGTGTGTTTTAGAGGTGGTGCACTGTGTTTTGTGTTTTATGTTTTATTATGTGAGGGAGGGAGTTATTTTTTTCATCTTGGCATTCATCTGAATTTCACATGTGTGACTTATGGCTATTTCTTACTGTTTTTGAAAGATATACGATGCTACTTCTGTCTATGCAGACTTGTGTGTGCAAGAGCCAGGACAGCAGAAATATATTGATTTATAGTGTGCGTCTATTCAAGCAAAATTGAAACATATTGCATCCATTTAATGATTACTTAAAGGGATTTTTCACCCAAAATTGACAAATATGCCATAATTTACTCATTCCAAGCCAAAATGACTTCATTTTTGGATGAACTATCTCTATAAAGAGGGACTCTTTGGAGCTTTTTTTTTGTGTGATATCTTTTTGTGGGACACAAACTTTATCAAAGATAAACCGACCCACTCTAGTGTCTGTTTATGTTACTTTATGTAGTATGACTGGAGTAACTTGAGATTTATCATCATCTCTAGTGAGGCTATTGTTTTCCTTGGGATTCAATTTTTCGTCAAAAGTTGAATATCCCATCGGGTATCTGAATGCAACTGCTGATTAAGCCACCAAACCACAATACATGCTAAATTATTTTAGTTTCTTCTTCTCTCAAGAGTATCATTGACTTCCTGTAGAGAACAATACAAATAATGAATACCAAATTGGTGCTAAGGCAAGATTCTCTCAGTCTAAATCAATCTGAATAGTGCAAAGAGTCATTGTTTCAACCCTGTTTCCTTCTTTTAATACTGAGACTGTCTGAGGTTGTCCTGTTGTTTTTCACAGGGAACTGTTTCAGAGAGAACTCCCAAATGGGATGCTTAGTTTTATGGTAGATATTGTGATTGCTTCTTTTTTTTTTTTTTTTTTTTTTTTTGTAGTTAAATTTGAAAAATTGCATATGTTATTATTCTGTCGCTTTCCCCACACTTTGCTTACATTTCTCTAAATGTGCAAATGCATAAGCCCTTATAGATTAGTCTCAAGAGCAGAATAGTGCTCCATAGATTTACATTTTATAGTTACTTAACCACTCAAATTGGAGAGCTGTTTATGTTCACACACACAAATGTATGCACTCATATTTACGCCTGTTCAAGTGCAAGCAGGAATACCCAAACAAGTCATTCATGTAAATGCACACCAGCTGTAGTTGGAGCTGCTTAAACAATAGAGGTTTAGCACATCAGCTTCAACAGAGGTGCACATAATCCTCATCGTGCTTGATCCACAAGAATTATCTGATGCTGTTCCTTTACTTGGAACACCAGGAATGCTACTGGCTGAACTGTTATACAAACACTGTGGAATTATTTAAAGGGGGCATCTGGGAACTATCAAAATGTTACTAAATAGAAGTATTTATAAGTTCTCATGAAGGACCATGAGCTAGGTTTTAAGGATTATAGGAGTGAGAAAGGACAAATATGGTCAGGGCTCAAGAAGAATATGAATTGGAAATCGGGCAAGAATTCTGAAACGAAATAAAAACACTGACTGAAGAAGTCTTTTTAAGGAATAATCTCCTATTTGCTCTGGAGAAAAGCTTAAACAAATCGCTTCAAAGAGAAGTGAAACAAGTTACCTTATTGTTCTAGTACTCAAAAGTGGTCTTGCAACCAAATTGATGGCCACCTGATATTTTTGGTCTGGGTTTTGTCATGCACTCAGGTATTGTTGTCTTAGACATGATTGGAATCATATTGTAGCAGCCTGTTTTTTTTGCAGCACTCTGTCAAACAAATGCTATTTCAGGAACATTACTGTGCAACTAGGTCCAACTACAGTTTCGCCATCCAAAACGGTCAGAAATCTAGGGGTAACCACTGATGATGAGCTAAATTTCACAGACCACATCTCAAAGACTGCAAGATCATATAGATTTACACTCTGCAATATCAGGAAGTTAAGACATTTCCTCTCTGAACATGCCACACAACTGCTTGTTCAGTCACTTGTCATAACTAGACTGGACTACTGTAATGCTCTCTTTGCAGGCCTTCCTGCATGTGCTATTAGACCTCTGCAAATGATCCAGAATGCAGCAGCACGTCTGGTCTTTAATGAAGCACATGTTACAGCTCTCTTTGTCTCTGTCCACTGGCTGCCGGTTCATGCACGTATCAAATTCAAGGCCCTGATGCTGGCATACAAAACAGTAACTGGGTTTGCTCCAGCATACCTAAAAACATTTATACAGAGCTGCATTCCCACCAGAAGCCTGCAGTCAGCTAAGGAACGTCGCCTTGTCATACCAAAACAAAGAGGCGCCAAAACACTTTCCCGGACTCTCAGTTTCAACATACCACGTTGGTGGAATGACCTTCCCAACTCAATCTGTGAAACTGACTCACTCTCTATCTTCAAAAAATGGCAAAAAACATCTTTTCCAAGAGCACTTAACAAGTCACTAAAAAAAAAAAAAACAAAAAAAAAATTAACAATTGTTGTTGCACTTAAATCTGTTTTGTATACTATTCTGATGATAGTGAAACTTTGTATGGCACTTTTCGTACCACTGTCTCCTTAAGAGGATTTGCCTATGTTTTCCTCTTTTGTAAGTCGCTTTGGATAAAAGAGTCTGCCAAATTAATAAATGTAAATGTAACATTGCTATTCTGCCATATATATATCCAATAAATACCAGTGGTTGGGCATGATTGAAGACTTTTTTCAAAATGTTAAACTTTTATGTAGATGATATATCTTCACAATTTTCCATTTATTTCAGTGAATACACACAGCTTGTCATGTTGTTTTAAAAAAAAAACTGGTAATTTAACAGGCTATTTGATTTACGAGCCAACTGTCTAAATATGCTTTCACCATTATGCTTGTGCTAGCAGCCTCCATTTGGCATTATCATAAGAATTGACCTTTTCTAGGCTCACATTTCTAGTCTCCTCCAACTTTGGTCTCATCCGGAACTTGGGTGAGCTTCAATTACCACTTTATAACCCCAGGACCTAATAGCCATATAGCGAAAATTCCCAAGTTCAAAAGTAAACATTTATGCAATATACTACAATCCTACTTTGAGCTTGTTTGTAGCAGACAGAAGCAACTGATTAACGCCATCTGGTGTTACCACAATGGTCTAATAATGTAGAACAAAATCAAGAGAGTTTTTGAGATAACCAAGTGTATATATAAAAACTAAAATACTACTTTCTCGCTAGAAATGGAATCAAAAGTTGGAAAAAGTGAATAAAAACACAAACTGGCTATCAACTGCCTCTTCTGCCTCCAATTTTTTGCTGTGTATCCGTGTGCACAGGATTGTGGGTTTTCATAGGCAGCGAAGGATACATCTATGCTGCCTTCAAAAATGTATCAGGGTATCTCACTAGACAGGATGTGACACAAACATTGGATTTGGACGTGCCCTGGTTCCTTCCTACCTCCGTATATAGTCAACGGAGGCAGCATTTTCCTGGATTCGGACGCAGACAAAGGCACAAATGTGAAGCTTATAATTTAAAACAGTACTTATATGAATTCTTCTGTTAAAACTTGTGTATTGTTTGAGCTATAAAGTTGTTTAAATTATCATTTTTACAGTTGTTTTACTGTTTTAAAGTTGGCATGAAATTAAAATTCACCCTATATTCTAAATGCATGTTATTGATTTTATTGTGAACGATTCATCCATGCATGTGTTTTATTTTATTTATTCTCACAATAAGGCCTCATAATCTTTAATCAAAATGTCATAACTCGATTTTGTGGCTATACGTTTGAAACAGTGAGTATTTTAACCTTAACAGATTGGCCCCATTCACTTCCATTGTAAGTGCCTCCTTTTAAAGAAAAGTTGCTCCTGAATTCAACATTATGCCACAAATTTCTGTTGATTGAGGATTCCTGTAAGTGTTGTGGAATATATCATATAGGATGTGTGCTCCATTTGGTATGGCTATCTGGTTTCTTGAATGCCAGTGTTTCTCACAATAACCTTTGTTTCCATCAAATTAACACAATACAGCCCTGATGAATGACGATGACTGAGGTTTCAATGGGCTTTGAAATGTGGCGCTGTGATACATGTGTTTGTGTTTTGCACTTCCCTTATTTCCTTACCTTCACTTTGGTGTGTTCAAAGTGAGTGCCTGCGAGGAAGAGAAAGGGATATGAAAGAAGAATTTTTTGACTTGCAATGCCCTGCAGCCTCTCTCATGGAGACCCTTAATCTTTCAACCCTGACATGCTGTCATACAGTATATTATAATATCAGTTACTCAGCCAATCAACACAACAGTAGTTTTTATGTTGTTTTACATGAACAGCACTTAAGTTCACAGCTTATATCTCTATGATCCTATAAGATATTGTTTACGTACAAGAGATTTTCAGTTCCATAATAAGTAGAACTCGATAAGAAGAATACAGTGCTGGGTAGTAACAAATTACATGTAATCTGTATTACATAATCAGATTACTAAAATTAAGTACTTATAATTGGATTGAATACATTTTTAAGGGGGGCCTGAGTAGCTCAGCGAGTAAAGACTCTGACTACCACTCCTGGAGTCGCGAGTTCGAATCCAGGGTGTGCTGAGTGACTCCAGCCAGGTCTCCTAAACAACCAAATTGGCCCAGTTGCTAGGGAGGGTAGAGTCACATGAGGTAACCTCCTTGTGGTCGCTATAATGTGGTTCTCACTCTCGGTGGGGCACATGGTGAGTTGTGCGTGGATGCCGCGGAGAATAGTGTGAAGCCTCCACGTACGCTACGTCTCCGCGATAAAGCGCTCAACAAGCCAGGTGATAAGTTGTGCGGACTGACCATCTCAGATGCGGAGGCAACTGAGATTCGTCCTCCGCCAGCCGAATAGAGGCGAGTCACGACGCCACCACGAGGACTTAGGAATTGGGAATTGGGCATTCCAAATTGGGGAGAAAAAAAAAGTGCTTGACCTGAACAGTTCAATATATTTATGTATTTAATACAAATTTTAGGCTACTATATATATTTTTTTTATATATTTTTAACTATATTTTTGTTTGTATCTTTAATTTATTCACTGAAAATATAAATAAATTTGCAATGGTTATTGAAACAGGTGTACATTGGTTTATTTATTACTGCTTGGAAGGACATTATTATGGATAGTGAATATTGATCGACTTGCCGGTGGTCTAACTCTGCCGATGGTGGTCCAACCGCGGAAAGCTGCTGGCTGTGTTTACCACCCCAAAAATGCTGGAGGACCAACAGGTCATTGTTAGATGGAGATTATGAACTGAATGTGGACGTGAGCCCTTAACAAAAAAGTCATAGCTATGAAATATAATGTAGAGGGAACGAGATAATTAGTTACCTCGTTATTAAAAGTCACAACATAATATCACATTCCCACAAGTTAATATGGCATGCCCACGACATAACTAAGTGAACCGAACCCGTCCCGTCCTGGGCACTGTATCTTAGTAAGCAATTTACAATATTTAACAATACTGTAACCTCAAAGCTTTGTCTTTTTCTGGACACCATGTGGTGTGACAATAGCTTAAGCCGAAAGTGACCCCAAGCTTCTCTCATAGTTGTTATGAATGCTCAATGGACAGATCCATTGACAGATGCACAAGCCAAGCCGCATGGACTAATTTTATGATTTGTCCTTTTTATGTATGGACAATTAAATTATTTTAATTTTGGGGTAAACTATCCCTTTACACATACTACATCACTTAAAAATGTAATAGACATTCAGGCCCGATGTTCCCCTATTAATGTTGACAAGACCACATTTTGATCTATTTATGCTTCTTGCGACAGCAAGTTTTTGTTCAGCAAGTGTTCCAGTTTCCAGTTTCAGTGCTGTTGTCATCACATCAGATGAACTGCACCAACACACATGACTACACACAGGATGTATGCAGAGGAATTGCATTGGGTTATAAAATGTCAACAAGCTATTGTATGTTTACCCAATACACTGCCAGTTCTAAAATTAGCTGCCCTTGAAACAGAGAGGAGTCAATAAAATATGATGTGTTTTTCTATTATAGGATGTTTTTAGATATTTAGACCCTTCAGGCTTTGAGTGTTTTTGGCTGAACCAGATAAGGTCCTTTTTGGACACATTTATCTAAGGAGAGAATTTAGCAACAGTCTCTTAAAAGACTGTTGAGAGATCGTTGATTGTTTTGTAAGAGTTCAAAGCAATCTATGTAACTACAGTATATTTTTCTTAAGGGTCAATAGTCCTATAGATCTACCTTGCTGCAGAATTCCAACTTTGTTAAAACACACATGAATTAGCTTTACTTAAAAATTACAAACAGGTGTGTTAGAGCAGGGTTGCAACCAAACTTTCAGACAGAAAATAATGATTTCCTGTGCTCTTTTCCTGTACACTGTTTCAGTTCTGCTTTCTTTCACTATTGATCAGGGTGATCATACGTGGGCCACCATGCTGGGGCAGAGCTTGAGGCTGCAGCCAGTTCCAATCCAAAGTCTCTCTGAGCTGGAGAGAGCACGTCTGCAGGAGGTGGCCCTTTACCACTTGGAAAAAAGAGACCTGGATTTTAAGATCAGCATCCCAAGAGGTATATTTAAGACCATTTTACAAGAATGTGTGTAATCGACTTGTTGAAATGCTATGTTGTGATGCTACTTAATCATGCATGACAGATGTATTGCATAGATTTATATACTGTGAAATATTGCGTGAGTGCCAGTCCAGATATGATAATTTCAGACAGATGCTTATCGAATTCCCAAGAAATCTATGCAAATTCCACATCGCAGTGATGCATTTGCGATACATTTTTATTTGGTTTTAAATGTACCACATCAAAAATTATTTATAGAAAGAGAGCCACAAAGAAAGAGAAAAATAGGCAGAGAAAGAAAGATGATGGTGGAAAGTCAAAAGCATTGCTGTACTGGTAGCTTGCAACCCAAAAATGGATCGAAGGTCTTTTAAAAAAAAAATGTATAGGGTTGTGAAAAGCAGGGAAAACAATTCTTAATGCAAATAATAAAATGCAACTATTCATATAATTGTTTGCAGATAGGATTGCATAATAAATAATTTCATAAACTTTTCACAGGGAGGAGAAGACACTTCCCATATCTTATGTTGTTGATGTCAAAGGCTGTGTTGACATCTGCCACTTCATATAATAGACAGTTATCAAGACATCTCCTCAACCTTGAAAACTGCAAGGTTAAAAAATGCAACCAGAATACTTTAATTATGGGTTGGACTAACTTATCTAATACATTTTTAGTTTGACATATATAATCAAAATAAAATCTTTGCCGCATCAAAATGTTATTATGTCATTATTTCTGTGATTATTTGATTGTTGGTCACATAAAAATAAAGATATTGTAACATTGAAAAGACTGATTTGAGCAGCTGTATCATTATTACAACCACTTCAGCCCCTCTCTCCTAGTAAACACAGCACGAGTG
Organism: Moxostoma hubbsi; assembly: GCA_032164185.1. NCBI lineage: Eukaryota > Metazoa > Chordata > Actinopteri > Cypriniformes > Catostomidae > Moxostoma > Moxostoma hubbsi. The sequence continues at coordinate 21,142,502 of JAVLUX010000002.1, read as the reverse complement.
CAGATTGCACACACACACACACACACACACACACACACACAAACCTGTTTGATAGCACGGCTCAGGGCTCAGCAAACTTTGCAAAGTTACTTCCACCATGTATTTGTGATTGGACAAACAATTAAACAATTTTAGAGAAACAGTAAATCTGTATATGTTGAGATAAAGCATTTAGGTTAAATTAAGTGGCACTAACCCGTTTGTATTCTAAAGATGCAGTGGGATGTGTCCGAATGTGTTTAATAAAGTTGCTGGTGATTCCCCCTTTCGCTTGAAATCTTTGTTGAATCAGATGAGTTTTCCCGGTTTCATCAGGCAAAATGTCTTGGTTACATATGTAACCTATGTTCACTGAGATGAGGGGAATGAGACATTGCGTCACTAAGATGACACATATGGGAGCATGACCTAGTTGAAACCTCTCTACAATAACTCCAATTCTAATATTGGCTGAGGTGTTTGAGCCCCGCCCTTTTCTACCATTTCCAGAAACCAGGACTGATTGGGCCATTTCGGCACAAATAACAGAACTGTTTCCATGTCCACATGGACTTTGCCAGTGACAGAATGCAGGAGGTGCACTGGGGGAAACACATACTTGCGATTCGCCAGCCATATGTGGACCAGTGCTTCATGGTGACATATATACACCACTACTGTTGTCCGAACTAATCAGAATTTGGTGATTCACAGTATCGGAATGAATGGCTAGATTTTCCATATGAAAAAGCAGCAAGTCTATGTAATCCCTCTGCTTGGCTAGTAATGACCAATTAAGTGAGTGCCACTCTCTACATTACGTGCGGGGAGCCAGAGACAGACTGAAATGAAGGACATTAAATTGATACGCAGTTCCCTCGAACTCGAATCTAAAAAGCCACCTGTAACACAGTGCAATTGGTACATGATTGGTACAATCTGTTGACATAAATCAGTCCTGAGGATGGATGTGTGATAAGATCTGTTTCTGAGTTAACATTTGAATGGCCGCATCACGAGCGAGCGTGCGATTCAAGCGTCTCAGACAAGAATGGGCCGAAGCCCTCTGGCCTTTTCCAGAATGAGGAAATAATGTCTTTAAATCCCACTCTGTGTGTCACAGTCTGTGCGCGCAACACCAGCACATCCTTTGATCAGACCACAGATTGTGTTCAATCATTTTAAACTCCAGCTTTGACACGTCCATGAGGTAGTTGGGCATAGCTTTTGTCTTCCCCGTGGTCCACTTTATTGAGAAGAGTGGAATCGCTGTGCGTGCAAGCTGGATTTTGTCAGTTCGTTATGAAGTTCTTTGAAGAGCGGAACTGATCTGCGGAACTCAGTTGCTTGACGGCGTCCGGACTGCATAAACCATTTATCAAGGCAAGATTTTTCAGGTTTCTCTGAGGGTCTCTTTAAAATGTGTGTAACGTTTTATCCATGTTGTATAAACTAGGAATTAACCAGTATGTAGTAACCAGGGATTTTTTTTTTTTGTTACCTACACGTACAATATTCATGAAAGAATGTCAAATTTGGCATGCAAACGCTCACTTAGTTACATGGAGGAAGCTGATGACAACGAATATCATGTCTCTTGTACCATTCTCAAGATATAAAAGTTCAACAGAAAGGACTGCCCAGTCGACCATGTGACTTGATTGGTGCAGGACACCTTTGGGGATCCGGCCAATTTCAGTTCAAATGTTTCCAAACAGGTAGAACACGCTCTCTCTTCCTCTTCAGTCTCTTCTGTCGTCGTCTCTCGTCTGGTCTCTTCTGCTCTTCTGACTGCTCAGACTTCGCTCAGACTCTTCCCTTGTGGCCTTCTCTGGATCTCGTTGGAACCAGATCCAAGCCACGTGAGGTCCAAGGAAGCTCGGGACTCAAAGTCCCGAGGAAGCCTTTGACTCTCTATTGCCCATGAAAAGGCCTTGCTTCAAAGCCAACCTCATCATTCATACAGACAATAACTCTGATCCAAGAACAAAGCAACAAGGAAACACCACTACACGCAAGTACTGCTCCAATATTTTTAGTAATCCGATAGCAAATCAATGTTGACTCAAATAAGGTTAAATGGTTCTTAAGGCATTGCCAACAGACTCCATAAAGATAATTTTCACTGTATTGATCATTTATTTCACATTCTGTCACTCTTCTCATCAACCTGTCTTATGTATATATGTGTTAGATTAGATTTATGTTTAGAATAGCAATAAAGTTTGTCTGTATTCAATGAAGAATGACTGTTGTATATTTTGATAAATAATCTCATCCCTGTTTCTAAAAGATTTTGCTTCAAAGCTGTACCTAAATATGTGTCATATTATTTTCAATGAGCCATGAGAATAATATAACTCCAATAAGTGAATTAATCATAAAATTCCATTATGCATTTCATTACCTAATAATGTACAATAAGGACAGTTTAATTTAGTTCAGAGCTCACATATTTCGAGACCCTAAATTCCCTTACATATATTGGTGTTAGAAGACGGGCACGTTAACGGTATCCTTCTAAATTCTTCAGTACCAAATATCCTACAGAAGGACTCTCCCATATTCGTCAGCTTGGTGACACAGTGTCAAGTTTTCTGAAGTCATAAGGGAACCCAAAATAATTCCAAATCTCGGTACGTGAATTGTGTTGTGTAAAAAGCATCTAATTTTCCAAAGTTTTACTTAAATCCATATTATCCATTAGGAGGCACGACCGGCAAATTAACACACTGGGATTCAGACATGTGTGTGTGTTTGAAGCATGGTAAAACCACACATTGATAAATAAACAATACCATATATGGGGCAAATTATAAACAACATTTTGCTCTCTTAAAGGGCACTGCGTGAAGGGGATGCCACTCGAAAAGACTACATTTTTAATGTTATTGCAGACATGGGTCAGATTCAAATGAAGATTTTAGCAAAAATAATATTAACTACCGCACATACAACCTAACTTATGGTATTACCATATGGTACTACCGTTTAAAAAGTTCTGTGGCGCCACCAGTATTTTGAAGCTTTAGAATTGTGATACTACTGTAGCACCGGTCTACAGTACAACCCTACAAGGAGCACTTTCGAACATTAAGAGCTTCAGTCACTTCCAATGAATTGATAAAAAAGTGATGCAATTAAAGTGAATGGGGACTGAAACTAACATTCTGCTTAACACCTCCTCTTCTGTTCCACAGAAGAAAGAAAGTTTTAATGCTTCGGAACAACAAAAGGGTGAACTATCCACAAGGGCATTTTAATTTACCTTTGTATGCTAAACAATTTTGGTGCTGGGTTGTGTCACCACTTTATTTACAATGTCGGTCCTGATTCAAAATAAGAGAACCACTATTTTAGAAGTCTTCAACAGCCCAAACCATTAGTCACTCTTAGCAAAAAATCACATCTGCTCATCATTTTAGTATATGCATACGAGATCCCTTTTGAATGACATTATAATTGTCTATTTTTCTTTCATTTGCAAATATTCTGTTACTTTACTTTTCTATGCAACCTTATGTGTTTGTGCAGCGTCCCTATATGTCCTACCACTTTGCTATGTGAAAAGTGGTTTTCCCAGCATGTACAAGCAACACCACATGTTCAGATCAAGGAAGGTCATCTGCTGTCCTTTAATGTGGAGTTTTCAACTGGTCATCTGTGAGAAGACCTCAACCAGCACTCTAGCTTACTCATGGGGAAGCAGCCGCCATAATTTATGTGAATATTTATGGAACAATTTCCTCCCAAAGGAGAAAACTGTCAGTTTATGCATGGTGGTTGACTTGGCTGCTCCTTTTGGAATTGTCATCAACATGTTTGGCAGCTATTATTTGGGAAAGATTTATTTTTTTGGACAGTTTAATTTAAGCTCTGTTAAATACACATAAGAGAATTCTGAAAGCACGTAATTAGTGATGGATCTCTGTTTTTGGACTATTATCTTTAATTTTTTTTACATTTAACAACCTTAATCCAGGGATATTTTGTTATATTCTTGAAATTTGCTTTTTTTATTCTTTGTTAATATTTGTAATTACTGTTATTAGTTTTAAACTCTTGCATTTGTAGCCTTTGTTTTGATCTCTCTCTCTCTTTATTTTCTTTTTCTTTTTTGTATCTTGCCTTATAAAAATGGCTCCTTAATTTTGTTTTCAGTCTCTGCATGGACCCAAAGATATTATTTGTCCTAAATCATGCAAATATTTCAACATGCTCATCATCTTTCTCTCTGATGGTAGCTGATGGAGGCTTAGCCTTGGATATCTTGGCGTGTGGGGAGGGAAAGTGGGCAGTTGCCTAGAAATAAACTCATTTCCTGCATTCGTGGGAATATGACCCCACCTAAAGCCCCTCTGTATGTGTTACAATCCCTTTCTCTCTCTCTCTCTCTCTCTCTCTCTCTCTCTCTCTATGGACATCTCCACAGTGTCCTTCACATCTGCTTGCAACATGGCTAAGGCCTCTTAAAAAAATCCCTGATCCTACACTTTAAAATGGTTTTGTCAAATAACTTAAAAAATAATAAAAATAAGTTAAGGAGGAGTTTGTTCATCTAAACCCACAAATCATATTCCAAGGATATATAATCAGCTGGTTCCCTTGCAGCATTGACGATTCTTAAGGAATCTCTCCACCTCCACCTTTATATTTCAAAATGCCTGAGATGCGTGAGAGTTGGCAGCCCTGCTATACCAATTATTTCAAAATCGTCTTTCTATTTCTTGCGTTAATCAGATAGTCCAGGGAGGGATCTCAGAGCTCAATCCTAGTCCTTTGCATGTGCCCCTCCGTTATGGACAGAGCACCAAATACGTTTACCTTAAAGGAATACTGTAGTTCACCCAAAAATGAAAATGCTTTCATCATTGACTCGCCCTTATGTCATCCCAGGTGTTTATGACTTTTTCTTTTGCAGAACACAATTGAAGATTTTTAAAAGAATATCAGAGTTCTGTGGGTCCTCACAATGCAAGTGAATGGTGGCCAGAAAACTGAAGGTCCAAAAAATACATTAAGGCATTATAAAAGTAATCCATACAACTTCGGCGATTTAATCAGTGTCTTCTGAAGCGATCCAATAGGTTTTTGGTTAGAACAAACGAAAACATATCTTCTTTTTCACTGTACAGCTTGCTACTGCAGCCCCTAAACAAGATCATGATTTCAAGCTCGATTACACTTCCCAGTGCTTGACACATGCGCAGAGTGCTAGATGGTGCTACAGGAAGTGTAATCAAGTTTGAAATCACATATGCCAAGGAGACTGCTGTCTAGATTTTGTGAAAAAGGAATTATATTTTGGTCTGTTCTCACCCAAAACCGATTGGATCACTTCAGAAGACATTGAATAAACCACTGGAGTCGTATGGATACATACATATGGCAGCATACCCATGGGCGTGGTTTAGCATGGGGGAAAGTGAAGCCATGTTACCATAGTTACTCATACATTCCTATGAGGAAAAGGGGGAGAAATATCAGACAAATTTGGCAACAATTTTAATAACGAAAAATTTTGCACTTCAAACAATGACAAAAATCCCAAATCTGAGTTTTTATTGCAAATCAACTGACAGAGATAGAAGCCTAAATAAGAGCACTGTGGCTGCAGTTGACCATATGCTTGATACATGCTTTAATGTCTTTGGGAAACATCCGAGCACATTCAAGACTAAATAAATTCTCATATCATCACAACAGCAGTTCCAGTATCGACATAATGATGACTTAACACCATAAAACAAGACAAGATACAGGAGAAAGCTTGACATGATCGGAGTGCAGTGCTGTTTATTGTTTCTCATGGTTTAATCAATCAAACATTTCTAAGGGGATGTATTTCTCGGTTTAGCAAAGTGTTAGTAAATGGGGTTTCTGGTAAAGTTGCTGTGAAATGTGAAATTTGAGCTATTTTATATGTACAGTCATTTCATTAATCATCAATCATATTAAATGGATAAAAAAAAAAAAAACATTTTAAGATACCAATTAATTGGTGGTGGCTATTTATCCAGCCAGAAAATGTTACTGTAATTTTTAGTGCCATATCTTGCTTGCTTTCAAAGCAAGAAGGTCAGTGAAGACCCCATTAATTCCCAAATTACTTCAGAAAGAGCCCTCCAGACTATCATCAATCTAAATGGATACATATTTTATTATAGGAATGGAAGACTTGTTGCATGCATCTGATTTGGTGCATGTGTTAGTTGCCACAAGCTATTTTATGTGGTGTGTGGTGTAATAAACAAACAACTTTGTCATGTGCCTCATATTGTTACTTTAATCACATATTAATTCCCAAATTAGATTTACCTTTTATATAAATTATTAACATAAATATTCACCAGCTATTATTAAATACATTTTATAGTCATAAACTGACCTAGACAGGTCTGTACACAAAACCAGTTATAATTCCATTTTTTTCTGCAGAGATTCACAAGAGGAGAAAATCACTACGGAGAAAGTTTGACTCCTTTTCAAAAGAAAAGAAAGAACGAGGTAAGAGAGAACCTTTCTCTATTTCAATGCTTCTTTATAAAAGATGATCTCTTAACCTTTATAAAATGCATACAAGTAGAAATGGCAATCGTTTCAACATAGTTAAGTCTCGAAAACTTTGCATTGTGAGACTTAACTATGTTTAAGCAAACCGTTCTAACCATTCTTCTTAAGTACTTTAAGTACCCTCTATTTTCCAGGCAGCATTCCTGAGCAGTGTTGGGTAACGTTACTTTTTAAAGTAACTCATTATAATATTGCCTTACTCCTTAAAAAATTTACTTAATTCATTAAAAAGTAATTTTTATGGAAAGTAAAGCATTACATTACTTTTGCGTTTTTCCAACAGCCATTTTCTCTTCTGCTATGTTATGCATTCCATACAAATAAGTCATTGCATACAAGAGACATTACAGGTCATGCTAGCTAATGTACAACACTCATGTCAAAACAACATAGTAAACAAAGTAAAGTCTCCAATCAGTAGGTCTTCACATCATATTTATAATAAAGTCTCCATTACAGGAATATGCAAGATTTGTTTTTCCATCAACATGGCAGCCAATATGAATAATTAAGAATAACAACACGTGTACCTGGATCATATACTGTATGTCACCATGTGTTGTGCCCATCGACAATGCCAGAGCCAACTTAAGATATTTTTTAAAAGTAAGGATAAAATTCCATGGGGAATCTAGCCTAACATGTTCAAGGAATAAGTCTGATAAATATTAAGTCACTTTAGTGCATGCTTGTTTTGAGTTGATCCAAGGTGGGTACAGATGCCATAACTTCAAAGGCGCATGTTGATACAACTTGAATGGAATCGTTTTTAATGCTACCGAAATTTCATAAAAACGATTTCGATATGCAACGATAAATGCATAAAAATGATGAAAAACACAAGCAGACAAGCGCTTGCGCCGTCACAAGACTCGTTCAAACAAGAGGGATCAGTGCCTTGTAGAGGTTATGATAGAAAACCGGAGAATCAGCTTCTGGTGTGTATTCTAGAGCATATATATATCGTATGTCCTCCTATCTGATTTGGATTTGGCGTTTGGCATAAGGGTAAACAAAACAGAAGTCATCATTTTCTGTTTAGGCAAAAAAAGCAGTTACTTGAATAATGACTAAAATATTATTTTAAATTACCAATTTTATCCCAAGTAATCACAAAAAAAAATTATTTAACAAAAGTATCAGTATTGGTATCGATATCGACGATATTGGACATTGGTATCGGATCGAAAAGAAAATAAGTGGTATCGCCCATACCTAATACCAGGTGGAAATGAGGCCATATATACTTCATCATGTCATGTTGTCTTCAAGTGCTCTCTTTTATATTTATTTTAAACCACAAACAAATAATGGTTGAACTGCATTTCAAATCATAGCCAAATGACAAAATAAATGTTATTAGAAATTTTGCCAGCTAAACAAACTCTATACTCATGACATCCATGTTAAAGCACTGCTACTCCTAAATCTCTCTCTCTAATAAATGGATGTTCTCTATGTGGATCCTCTGACCCAGGTTGCCAGGGCTGACTGGTGTGTCACAGTTCTTCACAGCAAATCTCCTATAGTCCTATAAGACACACAGCTTTAAGACTTAAAAATACAGAACACGTTAAATCCAATGTAGCTTTACTCCGCACAAACTGTATTTGATGATCTCTGCTAGTGCGTTACATACTGCAGACCTCTGCTTACTCTTTATCTGTCACATGTAACTTTTGTATGATCAGCACAGATCTTGAACACAAATAATATATTGATTTCTGAACCTACCTGGATTTTACTTTGTATTCCTATTTTAAGCTAATCATGCAGAACTGAAAAGTCAAAAATATTCTCTTTAATTTGCTGTTTCACTGCATATATCATTAACACCTATTATTTTCTAGTTATCATCTGTTATTCTGTTATTGTAATGCATAATGTACATATCTTAACTTATTTACAAATTGTTAACATAAGCATCTGAGCTTTGTCCATTGCACAGGATTTACTGTATCAAATGTTATCATAAGCCATCTTTTTACCCCATGACTTGTGAATTGGGTTTAATTTCACGATTGCATTTACACTGGATTTTTTTTTAATTAAATCTGTTTGAAACAATATTATCACTATTTACTTCATCATAATGTTTGATTACCTCACTTTCCTATAAATAATGACAAAACGCACTATTGTTGATTAAGGATCAGTATTTAACTTGGCTCTAAGAGCTGTTAAGAGTGCAGAGTGATCTCCGATCAGTTCATAGGAATTGCAGGAGCTAAAGCAGCACAGATTCCTGAGTCAGCTGATTTGTTTAGCCATGTTCCTGACATTTTGCCCGTCACCTGCAACCATAGTCTGGCACTTGTATCAAGCATGTGCGTCAGCTTTTTGAAGAGAAGAGGAATTTATTAAGACTCAATCCCCTTTTCTTCCAGGCTATACGTGGGCAGTGAACCAGTCTAACCTGACCTGCCTCCAGAACTTTAAGCCTAGAGATAGAGATAGGGAAAAGAGATTGTAAAGAAGGGAGGGGGCGAGTGGAGAAGCCAAGACTGTATTTGCAGTGGGGGCATGCTTATGGTTTATTTTGGCAGCCAAAACAGATTGAGTGGTAAACTTTAGACCATTATGGTGTTAAGAAAGTTACTTAAAAATGTTGTCTTAAAGTAAACGGCAAGTGTTGGTACCTCACAATGTATATAAATAGCTGGAATGGGATAAGTTCAATTACAATTAAGCAGCTTTTGAAAAATATGCTAAATAAAGCTTTCTTTAAGATCTGTTTAAAAGCATTTAAGATCAAGCAGAATAGGATTTTTTAAGGTGCTAATAAGCATTATGCTTTAATTAGTTCAGTTATCACTCAATTAATTCAAGTGTTAGCAACCCCCAAAGAGGCTTACCAGATGCACAACAGGGACAAACTTGTAACAGTCGCTTTTATGATTTCAATAGGTTAATGAAAAGACAAAATATAGTATATTTATCTATCTATCTGTCTATCTGTCTGTCTGTCTGTCTGTCTGTCTGTCTGTCTATCTATCTATCTATCTATCTATCTATCTGTCTGTCTGTCTATCTATCTATCTATCTGTCTATCTGTCTATCTGTCTATCTGTCTGTCTGTCTGTCTGTCTGTCTGTCTGTCCAAATGGTTTTAAATATTATTGTGTTGTTTACACATATGATTGTGATTAACCCCAGTTGGCAAGTACATATGCTTTCCTGTTTAGCAAGAGTAAATCAGACATAGAGCAGCTAGATAAGATCACTTGCAGAACAGCGTGGACTCAGATAAGAGCTGAAGATATGTCTAAACTAGCATTACAGTCTGCATATAATGCATTCAGGTCATATGAAATCTAATCAGTGTGGCTTCTGGCTGTATTTAAATATCGCCCATGGATCTTATATGTACAGAAGTTACTGTATTTACACAAAGTCAGATTCCTGACTATCTTGTGTTTTTATGTAGTGTGGGGATCCTATCACCAGTTTACTCTGGTTTTGTGTTTCTGTTTGTGTCTTGTCACCCTGTGCTCCTGACTCTGCCCCCCTGTTTGTCTGGTTTATAGTTCATTTTCCCTACCTGCTCTTCTCCTGTTGTGGGGTTTTGTGCTCTGCGGTTGGTCAGTTGGGTTTATTTTTATTTGATGTTAGTTAGTCCTGTTTATTTCAAATGTTGTGTTTGGTTCTGGTTCCTTTTTTTGCCCCCTTGTGGGTTGTTTATTTTCCTGCTGCATTGTGCTGTTTTCCGGGCAGTTTTTGCGTTCTTCTTTTGCACCGTGTTTTTTGTTTGTTCCATTTTTCCTTTTTATATAATAAACTATTTAACTGGCTACTGTCTGCAATTGGGTTAATTTCCTGTATCCTGACACACAAGGCATCAGCCCTCAGTATGGTTTATGTATCATATTATCTGTGCTTTACACTAGAAATCCCATATATACCAAGATTCTTTTGCATCATTTTTAGCTCTTTAACCACATTTCTTATTTGCTATTTACACCTCAGTGCAAATAGTGGCAGATACTATTTGCACCCATATTTAAATACCACAAGAGGCAGCAAAATAATAACTTCAAGATATACTGCAACATAAAACCTGTATGGAAATAGTAAAGTAGAACTACATAGTTACCAAAATATGACATTGCTTTTGATGTGACATTTCATAATGTGATATTTTGGCTGTACTGTATTAGGTCATTTTACAGAATGTAAGCAAGAACTAAAGAAATAGTGCTATTTATTAGGATGCTGCTTGTAGTGTGAAATGTGAGTTTCAGTTTGATAAATCATTGTATCATTGATCAAATGATACTGTATATGCAGTCTTTGTTTGCAGAAAAGAATTTAATTTAAAAAGGCTGTGTCTTTACAAAAGTTTTACTTGTACTGTATGTATGAAAAAGCAGGCTTATAACAATGATTTGAAGTCTGTGGAAACTTATCCTTGTCAAAAATGTGGAATGATCACCTCATCTAAAATGTATAATAATGTAAAAATAATACCAACATCTTATGTGTCAAAATTTGCAAAATATATAAGAATTTAAATAGTCCATAGGCCAACAGAAATGTCCTTAAGTTTTCTATTCTGATTCTCTTACAGAGTCTGCATCCAAGGCATTTGGTATCCCTCTCACCCAAGTAATCGCAAATGACCGGGCTCACAAGCAACGGCAGGATGAATTGAAAGAGAGTCGTCGGGACTGTCTGGACCTTGAGGCCAGTGTACTACGCTTCCGTGCTGAAAAATGGCAGCACAATGGAAACCGGCAGCTGTGCAATACAGTCTTAACACCTGGGGCTGCCTCCTCACTGGCAGTGGAGGGCCACAGCAAATCTCTATCATCAGCGTTCATGGACAACACCTCACGGACACACAGACGGGTAAGTGAAGCCCAAATTTTGCAACCTCATTGCCATGACGATGTGATGTCAGCAAACACTAAAACCCTAAAATGACTGTAAAAATGACCATTTAAACAAATTTACAGCTCTAATAATACACAAGTGTTAACAGAAGAATTAACATTAAGTTTTTTTGTAAAATTATGAGCTTCATATTTCTGCGTTGAAACCGTCCAAAAATTGGCCCGATTCACTTTAATTGTCCCCATTCACTTCCATTGTATATACCTCACAGTAACCTCAATTTTTTTTTTTAAAGATAAGGACAGACGAGTCGAAATAATTTTTTTTATTAATCAACATTATGCCGCAAATGCTGTCCATTGCGCTTAACTTGTATTGGACCCGGAATATTCCTTTAAGTAGAAGGAGCTTTCAAAGTAATATTTAAAGGCTATAGTAGAAAATTTGTTTTTTTGTTTGTTTGTTTGTTTGTTTTATAGTAATCAGACATCTGCAACTCACTACAGATAACTTCAGATGTAGTCATACCTCCCCATAGGGAAAAAAATCACAAATGAGATCATATCGATATCTTTGTTGTTTCACCTAGACAGCAATAACATTCAATAAAGATCAAATGGAGATGTTTCCTTGTGTTTCCTGAGAAAAAAGCAACAGTAATCTCAATTTTATCTCCTCTAGAGTTTCAGAGAATATCTCAAAGAGTCTCACACTGTGCTCAAATTTGCCAAAAAACCAAAGTTTGAGATTTATTTCAATATGAACTCAAACACTTCTCATCAAATTATCAGAACTATGCCATCGACATTCATTGTATAGTTCTACCATCATTGTGTGTAACAATTGTGTCATTTGTGTTTCTCCAAAGGGATTTTAGATGTTAGACATTTTAAACTAAACATAATGGAGATCTTTACTGAGTCTTATGAGCTTTAAAGGGTCCAACTCTATACTACACGGTACAGGTTAGGCCCAACTATGCACAGATTCTGAGAAAACAGAGTGAGACTATTTTATAATCCACATTACTGCATTTTGGGTTTGTAGGGAAGTGTAGTATTCCTGGTCACATCATATCCAAAAAGATGTTTGTTATTACTGAGACTCCGGATGGCAGCAGTCAGTATATTATTCAGATTATTGCCTTATCTTTCTCACCTGTATCACTACTTCAACATACTCTGTAGGACAAAAGACAATATCTCTATGGCTGGCAACAGATCAGCTGGAGGGAATGATATCTATGTCTGTTTCTTTGCCAAATCAAACTCCTCATTCTGTCCTCCCTTAAACATGGAGAGAGAAAGGAAAAATAACAGATTGCTGGGCTGGTCATCATTGCTTTGATAGATGTGACATTTGAAAAGCTTTTATGAAAATGTTTTTATATATTTTTTTGGACACCTTTTAAAAATATGAATAGATTTTTAAGTATTGCGACAAATTTTCTACTAACTTTGTGTTCTTTTGTGTGACTAATGGGAAAGCTTTGTGGCTGTTTATGAGTTTTAACAATTTCTTGTAAATGGAACAGGTAGTTTTAGCCTTATCTCAAATTTATGTTGACCTTTTGACCTTTAACATTTATACCTTACATCTGTCACATGCCTTAACATTCATTCCCTTGATCATTGCCTATCCTTCCATCGTAAACGAACCTTTATTTCTCTCGCCCACTGACTTCTCTCTCTTTCTAGGGAGGGTTATCAGTAGACTCCATCTCTGATCTGGTTGAGAGTCAGTCCAGATTACTAGAGGCTCTGCAGCTCTCTCACCCCAATGAGCTGGAGTTGAAAAAGGCTTCAGCTGGTCTTACACAGGCCAAGTTGAGTCTCAACCCCATCTATAGGCAAGTCCCCAGAGTGGTGGAGCGCTGCTGTAACCACATTCAGACTTACGGTGAGCTGTGAACAACATTACAGTATAAAATAGTTTTTCAGGCCTCAAAAATGTTATTATATTACCACCATATTACACCATATTAGTAACACCATGGTTAATTGGCAAAAAAAAACCATGGTTACTACAATATTACTATAGTAACACAGTGATGCAATCTACACACTAGCGACGCCGAGCCATGGGAGAAAAGAGTAAGGGAACGAGATGCGATCGACAGACCCCGCCTCCGGATCAAACCCTTTTCTGCACTTCCCAAAATTCACCATGACAAAATTACTGCAATGAAATCAACCTTAATATGTATTTGTATTTATTATTGTAAGAAGTATTAAAGGAAATATTAAGAGTGGAAAGAGGAAATCGGATGGTAAAAAAAGTGGGCTAAAAAGCGGAAATGAACTGGGATCGCTAGGACAACACTACACATTCACAACGTATTTACACCCCATGTCATTGCAGCGACACTTAACATCTAATTTGTCGTATATTGCTGTGGTTGCACCAGACTGTTGAGGTGCAAATAGCTGCACCGTGTGGCAGATGCTATTTACACTGGGTGCAAATATTCTCTCCGTTATTTAAATGTTTAAATAAAATGGAAAAGAATATTTTTCTCGTTATAATCCGCTTCTAAAGTATTTCATCAGCAAGAATTTCGTTTATTTTGTATTATTTTATTTTATGCCATTTTGTATTTTTTTCAAATCCTTGTCCAGTTATCACAAATGACTGAAGAATTCATGAAAACTTTATGAAATTAGATTGGTCAAAATGTATGGGATCCCTTGTTAAGGTTTCCAGTGGCTAATATCCAGTAACTAATTCTTTGTCATTAAAGGGTTGCATGTTTTAAGAGTACTTGAGACAACACTAAATTCTTCAAAGTGGTATGCTTGGATGTAGATTATAAAATAATGTTAGAAATACAGCATAAGTATCCAAATAATGTCATCATCCTATTTAAATGATTTATGTATTGATAACTCATAACACACCCTGGCTCATGTTACAAACTGAGGGTCAGGTCAATCGGCCCAACACCTGTTTATGATTAAGGCCCCCTCTCTCTCTTTCTAGGGTTACAAACTTTGGGAATTTTCCGTGTAGGCAGCTCCAAAAAGAGAGTTCGTCAGGTAAGTTTGTGAGTTCCGGCAGCACTCTAGATCTTGTTTACACCACAATATAAAACCTTTTTTATCTCCAATATATGCCCCCCTGTTTTTATATTCATTTTTAGACACACTGCTGACAGTTGTTTAATGTGTATGCAATGGCAGTAGTCCTATGTACAGTTCATGTTTTCAGATACTGAGCATACAGTGTGAAGTACAGTCTCTTGTTTTTAAAGACCGGCACTGGTGTGCATGTAGGAAGCTGACCTCAGATTGACTGAGATTTTTGTATGTATATTGTACTGTGTTTGTACAAGAACAGGAAACATGGATACTTGAGGCTCATCTGTGGTGGCAGCATGCAGCATTTTTTATGATGTTTTATTATTTTGTTGACTGTGTTCATGTGTGTGATTACAGCTTCGTGAGGACTTTGATAGTGGGATAGATGTCGTGCTAGACGAGGAACACAGTGTTCATGATGTGGCTGCATTACTGAAGGAGTTCCTGAGGGACATGCCTGACCCCTTATTGCCGCAAGAACTGTACCGTGCTTTCCTGCACGCTAACTGTACGAGCACACATCACATTCACATCATAAACGATTTAACGATACTTCAAATATTACACAATCCAACTGTATTAGTGCATAAATATTCACCATACCTCTGTTTATCATATCAGCTGTAATGAAATACACAAATTTTCTTGAGATATATTGTGTTTCTCACAGTTTTGAGAGGGGCTGATCAGTTGACGTACCTGCAGCAGTTGTTGTACTTGTTGCCGCCCTGTAAGTGTGATACTCTACTGAGGCTCCTCACACTTCTACATACAGTACAAGAAAATGCACAGAACTCTACTGGCCCCAACCAGGAGGAGGTACCACACCCTGAACCTCACTCTTCACATATAAAAATGTAGCTGGTGGGATGTGAATAAGCCATACAGACTACAAAAATATATATTTTGGGGTTTTATACTGAAGGCTGTTTATAGAAAAAGAAAAAAACAGCAGTCGATGGGGCCTTATATTAGAAAACATTAAATGAAATATGGAACTGAAATACGGTAGAGATGTCAAAAGAAAATACAAACATGGC
The DNA here is from genome assembly GCA_032164185.1 of Moxostoma hubbsi. NCBI lineage: Eukaryota > Metazoa > Chordata > Actinopteri > Cypriniformes > Catostomidae > Moxostoma > Moxostoma hubbsi. Next base: position 21,127,000 of record JAVLUX010000002.1, on the reverse strand, counting down.
ATAAGCCTACTCTTATGCTTCAGCATACATCACCTTAATACATGCTTAAATCGCTGGAAGCATTTTATGCATATTTAAACAGGCTTTAAGAACATGTATTACAGTTTTAAACAATACAATTCTCATTACCCACATTTTCACATATAACATGTATTACACTGTGCTATAAATCATTAAATAAGATATCATTATTTCTAAATTTATTAGGAGTGTAATGGTTGAAATTTCAACTTTCTTGTATCACAGTTTTAAGGTCAAGGTTTCGGTACGGTTCGGTATTTGCCATGTTCAAACAAAAAAAAAATATTACTGCCAAATCCAAAGTAAGAATACTCTATTTGGTAACAAACACTTCAACAGGTTTGCACTTAATAAAAAACATTGTTTTACAGTAACCATAGTTTAATTATGAATAATATTAAAAATATTGTAACTACAAAATCAACATGGTTACTGTCATGTTTACAATATATAATATAATCATGGTTACTATAATGGAAACTACAGTATTACTGTTTAATTATTATCAAAGCCATGATTTCACCAAAGAAAACCATGGTGACTGCAGTCATGGTTACTACAATTTTACTATAATAAAACCATGGTTAATTTTCGTTTAGGTTTTTAACTAAAAAAAACATTTACTCTAATTACTAAATCAACATTTTAACTTAATGCCTGCACTAATACGCTACATTAATCAACATAAAATGCATTTCAAACTCTACTGAACATATATTCAATATTTGGAAGCTGTACATCACTATAGAAGGAACTTTGCTATTAAAATGGATACAAAGAATGTTGTGATGTGGCTTGAGTGTTTTAATCATACGCAGAAATCACACATTTTCGTCAGTGGAGTTGGGAAACATTTATTTGGCAATGAACACCCCAGTCGCTTTTGTTATTGTTTTATGACTGTCTGAGGGGAGATTTCGACTTTGCTTGCTTTGTTAAACCTATAAAATAGAAAAAAATAGAAAAATATCTTAAAATGAATAATCATAGATTTTTATTTTTTTTTAAGGAAAAACAAAAATTTGTTATTTTGTTTTGATTCACACACACAAAACTTGTAACACGTTTATTAAATAAAATAACAAAATAATCATGTAATCAGTAAGGCACTACAATAGAAGTGAATCTGGCCAGTCCATAAACATTTAATACACAGTGTTTCAAAAGTATTTTGACAAGGTGTAAACATTATATATGTTAATATGACTTTAGTTTGATGAAAGTACTTACTAATCTTATCTTGTGTAAATTAATATTCAACATTGCAACTTTGTACATGAAGATGTAATGCCAGTAAACCCTGTTATCTTGTGAACATTATAAGGCTGATAAATCCCTCATTTTATCACACTGAAATTGTGTTAATACAACAATGTTTACATCTTACATTGCTTACTTTTGAAATAGTGTGTAGTATATATATATATATATATATATATATATATATATAAAACAAGGATGAGTCAGAATGCTGTTGATTGAGCATAGCTTGTACTGAACCAAGAACATTCCTTCAATATTGCTAAATGATATATAATATGAGCTCAAATATTGTGAGTTAAAAGCAACATTTTTGGTGAGGTGTCAATAAAGGGTTAAATAAATATTCTGCATTTGATAAACTCACCCCTTGGACTTTTAGCATGAAGCTTGTCTCTAAACCAACATGCTGTAATTTTGTAACCGACAGTGTCAGATGTAATGATGACATTATTAAATAATTTCATAAGTTCATTTGAACACTTGAGTTGATTTACTTGATCTCACAGACAACCCTCGGGCCCCTGTCCCCACCAGTTTTTTTAAAAACCAAGTGAAGCCCATGGTTAAGAGCTTTGTTGTAAACTGTTGTTGTTATTAGATCTCAGGTAATAAGATGACGGCAGCCAACCTGGCAGTGATCTTCGGGCCCAACCTCCTACAGAAGGAGAGAGGATCAGAGAGAGAGCTTAGTCCTCAAGCTCTGGGCATAGAGGATAGTACAGCCGTCATCTCTGTCACTCTGCTGCTCATCCAGAACCACAAACACCTCTTAACGGTGAGAGAGAGGGCTGGGGGTGTGGAATGAAAGAGAGTTTTGAAGAGACAGTTATACATTCTGGGATAAAAACAATGGATAATTATTTGGCCCACATTTGATCCCACAGTGTGTCGGTGATGCTTTATTTATACAAATATATATTGGTGCCAGATGTGCTGGTTTGAGCATTTCTGCAACTGATCTCCTGGGATTTTTATGCACAACAGTCTCTAGAATTTACTCAGAATGGTGACAAAAATGAATAACATACAGCTAGCGGCAGTTCTGTGGACAGAAATGCTTTGTCAGTTTGAACCAGTCTGGACACTCTCTGTTGACCTCTCTCATCAACAAAGTCAACAGTAACTCAGATAACCACTCTGTACAATTGTGGAGAGAATAACATCTCAGAACGCTATTCTAAGATGCTGATTGGCACTTTTTTGGTGGCATGAGGGGGACCTACACAATATTAGGCAGGTGGTTTTAATGTTGTGGTTGATCAGCGTATATACACTATTGATATATATACAGAACTGTACAAACGTTTTAGGCACTTGTGAAAAATGTTGCATAGTGAGTATGTCTTCAAAAATAATGACATAAATAGTTTTCATTTATCACTTAATGTCATTCAAAGTCCAGTAAACATAAAAAACCTAAATCAATATTTGGTATGGCCACCTTTGCCTTTAAAACAGCACCAATTCTCCTTGTTACACCTGGACACAGTTTTTCTTGGTTGTTGAAAGGATGTTCCAAGCTTCTTGGAGAATTCACCACAGTTCTTCTATCTATTTAGGCTGTCTCAGTTACTTAAATCTCTTCATGTAATCTCAGACAGACACGATGTTCAGTGAGGGGCTTTTTGGGGGCCATGACATCTGTTGCAGGGCTCCCTGTTCTTCTATTCTAATCTTTTCTATTTGCACAAGTAATGTTTGGGAGACTAACATTTATATTTCCTATTGACACACTAAAGCTGAAGATATAAATAACCATCTAAAGACAAATGCTTTTGTGAAACAATAAGAACAAGACTTGCACAGTACTAGTGTGTATATATATATATATATATATATATATATATATATATATATATATATATATATAATATAGTGAAAATGTTTTTACATGTCAACTTGTGCAGGTGTCTGCTGAGCTCCAGCAGGAGGTGCTAATGAGCCTCATTCAGACAGACCCTGATGTCATTGACTATCTGCTGCGCAGGAAAGTCAGGTCAGCATACTTGCAAGAATCAGATTTTAGAATTATTGGATTACAAAAATAAAACTGTCCAAACACTAACAGATGGCACTCTTTGATTAACACTCAGTCTATCACACCTCTGCATTGCTCTATGTCAGTAGTAGTAGTCTGATGATGGAAACAGAGTCTGATGGACGGAGGGACACACAGGTGTCTCTGGACTCTGTGAGTCAGTCCAGTGATGACTTTCTCTTCCCAGAGACATCTGCAAATGGAAGCTTGAGAAGTGAGGTTTTCCTCAATGCTCTTCACCTCAACAGAAAATGTGAGTAGTGTTGTATTCCCTAAAAATAAAATAATATCAACTGTTTAATTTTAATTATAGTATTTTTATCCACAGCCAACATCCTGGTGGCTAGTTTTGTTCCAGCAAGCAACACCCACATTTTCCTAAATAGTTGTGCTTCTTTCCTATATGGCATTTGTGAACAAATGAGGGCAAAATTCCAGATATTCTTTACGGAACATAATGACTATGGATTCAAATGATCCACCTGTGTTTGTGTATGTCTGTAACAGGCTCCCCTGAGGCTCCTGCCAAGTCCATTGGCCAGATAAGACAGTTTCATTCCCACCACAATCTTCTAAGTCTTATCCAGCCTTCCTTCGATGCCCAGAGAGATAACACTGACCTCAAAGAGAGGAGACATGGTGGTTCAAGACAGACCTGGTCAGAAGAACGCCTTCATTTCAGTCTGGGACAGCAGGATAGTGGCTCTCAACCGCAGAGCCCTAGAGAGAGGGGTATCTGGGTCCGACAGAGCTCCAATGCCTCATCCACGACGTCAGATGACAGCAAGCCAAGCAACTTCTGGGACTTTTTCACTGGCAAGGTGTCAGGCTCAGAGACTATAGTATGACCCCTAGTTGGACGAATGTAGTGTGAGGGTTGTGTGTATAATGCAACTATACACACAACTGTGGATGCTATACTGTTTCTATAATGTAATCTTCAGTAACCCCACTCCACTTGAAGATGCTTTTTCAGAACACTGTAGATTATTTTAAAAGAACACTCAACAGAATCATTATAAGCCTGCCAAAACTATGTATTTTAGCAAGATACAGACCTCTGACAATAGAATGTAAATATATCATAGGCTATTGTAATCCTTCTCTATATAGAGAGCAGCATTAATATACATAGTCCATCCTTCAAGCACACTTAGCAGGCACTGAAAAATTCAAAATAACCTAATTTTTTTAAATTTTTTTTATCAAATCTCTCTCATAAATTGTGTTTACAATAGCATTCGATAATTTCCAAAATACCACTATTGCCAAGTAGAAAACATCACATTTATTTTAGTTTTGCAACGTTTAAAGAATTTTTAGTATATTGGCTGCTAGTTGAAACATGGTCTTCAGTTTTTCACTATTACAAAACAATATATACTGCATATTTTCATTTTAAACAAAAGCATATATTATATTTGGTAGCTTTGAGCTCTTTTAAAGAAGTGTTTTATAGTAATATGTAGGCTTAAATATTGTACATGTTGCTTTTCAGATATCGGTGGTCAGAAGCCCCTCACTGCAAAACTTCTTCAACAACCAATCACAGTGTGAGAAAAAATAAGTGGAATGGAAGATGTATTTATTGTTTGAAGAATAAGATATTTTTTATAGCTTTTGAAAATTTGGAGAACATGCTCTGACCTATGAATCATGTTATCGTTTAACCACAAGGGGGTGATGTTTACTGGTGTTCAGCTTCAAAATTACAAGTCTGAATTCAATGTTTCACATGACAACATTTTGGTCCAAATCCCCGAATTTATCTCATTTACTGGCAGACTCACTCTGTTGAGATGGTTGGGTAAAAGTATCATCAATCGAGTATGGTTGAGGATTTGCTCAGGAATTCTTCACCTAAAGCATTGCTTATCTGCACACCGTCCAGGACGCAATCTGGATTTTTCACTCTAATCCCAAATCCCCACACCAAAATCAAATGTAAATAAACTCAAGAACTTTCTTAGACTATATAGACTGTGCTGAGTTTGAGCCAGACTTGCTTTGTCTACATCTTGAAGATTCACTACTTTGTGAATCTCATTTTAAAGACAATGATTTTTGTCCTCAAAAGGCAAGGAATAGCACAGACATATAGACACTGTAAAAAAAAAAAAATGAGAGTCTAGATAATATTTTAACACATCACTATTACCATGCCGGTCTAAACTGCCCAAATTGTTAATATTTCTAAATAGGAACAGCATATTTTACTTTTGGTGTGCAAAATAATTCACTGTCAAAATAGTCACCTACCTGAAAGTGATCACATCATTGCAATCTATGATTGCTTAAAGCCACATGTGTTGTCTAGTTTAATAACATCACAAAGAAAAAGAGACCATGTGTACCCCTTTGAGGTGGTTGGTGTGTTTGTTCTTCTTTATTAGGGACAATCCAGTCCCATCTTTCATCCACAGTCCACTTCAAAACCAGAACATTCACCTGGTTTACAATTTGTACATTGCTTTATCAAAAGTGCACTTTCTTTTCAAAACCAGTATGGAATAAACATTACACCATGTTAAGGGAAGGGCTGGGGATGAAACAAAACTAATGCCACTCTAAATTTTACCTGAATGTCAGCATGACATGGCATTTAATTGTATTCGTCTTAATTTTGTTTCTGTCTGACTGGTAATGCCAAATCTAGCTAACACTCTGGTTATTGTTATTGCAATCAGAGCATAAACGTTTCTGTGACTATAAACAACATGACGCGCTTGTGTTTTTTGTCTCCACCCCCCCCCAATCTTATGGCATTAATCAGATCATTCCAAGCAAACACGATCACCCATACATTTCTGCTACAACAATCTCCCCACATAACATACAACAGCCCTGGTCCACGTCCAAATAAAGGACTAATTAGCAAAAAAATAAATTTTAAAAATTTAATATCAAAGAAAATGTAATATAACATTTATAATTACACATAAATAAAATAGAGAAATAAAAGAAAGGTTCCTTCCCCCACTACTAGATCGCAAGCCAATTTAAAAAAAGAAAATATCCAGTTAAGTCTGCATGGAGAAGCCTTATTCAAATGTGCAGAAACGCTCTTCCATAGCATGTGTAAATGTGTCATTTACATGACATGTCAGTTTGACAGATTTGAGTCTACTTTAGTTCACCCAAAAATTTTAATGATCATTATTTACTCATCCTCATGATATCCCAGATGTTTATATTCACCAGAAGACTTGAAGAAAAATATAAAAATATCTTAGCTCAGTAGGTCCTTAAAATGCAAGCGAACAGAGATTTCTCATTTAAAACTCCACAAATCACAGACAGTCAGCATAAATGTCATTATTACAACTCAAGTGGTTAATTAATGTCTTCTAAAGCAACATGATTGCTTTTGGTGTGAAAAAGATCAATATTTAAGGACTTTTTAACAATAATCCAACGCTTCAGGAGAGGCTGGAGTTCAATGGGTCTCTTCACGTTGCCATGGAAACAGATATAATCTCACATTCTCCACTCGGTTGAAAAAAAAAAACAAAACAGATAAATACAGATCTAAACCAAAACCAACCAAGCTACTGTACAGCGTTCCTTCTCACTTGTAAACAGCGCTGCTCTTCTGGTAGTGTCACATGTCACGTCTTGCATTTTTCAAATGCCATTGCAATTATGTCACACGCACATACTGCTGCAGACCGGAGGCATGATTTAGTTTTTTAAAAAAAAGTACTTAAATATTTATCTTTCACACCAAAAGCGTTTGTCACTTTAGAAGACATTCATTCAACAGCTGGTGTAGAATTGATGAAGTTTATGCTGACTGTCTGTGATTTTTGGAGCTTCAAAAGAGAAAATCTCCTTTCACTTGCATTTTAAGGATCTACTGAGCCAAGATGCATTCAAATGTGTTGTGGTGAAGAAAGAGTCGTACACACCAGAGATATCATGAGGGTGAGTAAATGAGAGAATATTCATTTTTGCATGAACTATCCCTTTAAGTAGGTTCACTGACCAGCAAAAAGCTTACAACCTCTTTACAAACACTGATGTCTTGTTTAGAAGATCTTTACACATACATGCTTTATAACCATTTCAAGAGTTGTTATACCATGCATGCACTGATACCAAGTAGACTTTACAAAACATATGGAATAATAATCAGCAACACTATCAGTTATGACCCCTCACAGATTAAAGCACATTCTTGTCAAACAATCAGTCAAATAAAACCAGTGTAATTCACGCAGCAAACCTCCAAACTAAGCTACAATGGTCATTCTCCAACCATACATTTTAATCAGAACTATTAGGAAGGTATCAAATTGAGACAAAAACACAATTTTGTGAGTTTGAAACCACTCAAGAAAATATCAGTAAAACTGAAACTTGTCGGCAGTATGTATTTTGCCTGTTCTTAAACCTTACCAAATCTTGCTTGGTGTATTTGTTCCTCAAAGATATACTAATCACAGGGTGTCCTAGTTTGCTTGTAAATATTTACTAGCTGTGAGCCAATTGAGAAAAGTGGCTCATCCTACGTATGCACTGTTGGACCCACAAATGAGCAACGCGGTAGTCTCTTTAACAAGACCTAGCAATTCACAGCTTAAACCTGACATTTACAAACAGGCCTAAACTGCATTTCAGAAACCTGGTGTGCTTCACTTACCATCTATGGCTATGTTCAGTTAAAATGTCATTAAGAGGGCAGAGGAGAACACAAGCGATCTAGGGAAGAGTTACTAACATGACACAGAATAGATGCAGCCAATTCAATTTGCCTAATAAATCACAAGTCTGTGATGGAGTGCCTAATGGAGACCTAGTCGAAACGCGCATGTTTGAGTTATCCAACATTTCTATTGTTAAAAGGGCAAAACTGAATGAGTCAGCATTAATCTTAATCTCACAGCAGTACCACAGTGATTGTGAAATATGACTGGAAGTGTTGCAGCTTTTGGTTTATAATAGCCATCAATTGGCTCCAACTTATATTCAGAATAATATAAAGCCCTTATTTCTATTTCCATCTGTTACACTGAATAGTGCACCATTGAGAGTGCACTGTATGACACAATCAAATCCAAGCTTTACACTCACTTGCAGTGTACCATAACTGGCAGAATGTTTTACATTCAATGAATACTGAAAGAGCATTCTTAAGACAAGAAACATCCTTTAGACACACACTCACTGTGCTAGTCCCCACAGAGCACCCCACAGATTCTATAGTGAGGTCTTCAAAAGCCCTACGTAACACTACTTGTGAACTTCTTGACAAACAAATGCTTCCTTCCAGTGTGTGTGCTTAAAACCCTATCAGGTTGAGCAGCTCTACGTTGCTCAGTTACAACAGCAACATGAGATATAGGATTTGTAGCAAATGCAACACATTTATAACTAACTGACTGCCTGGCTGTTATATAGCATGCCATGTTTGACATTGCAGATGAACATCTGTGGAGTTTTTGTTGTATGGTGAAGAACCGTTCTGCAGCTTTCTAGATCGGCCATTATTATTGTGCCAAAATACAGATCATGAAACACACGATGACTGTGATACTGAATAGTGAACCCAATCATCAAGCTACCTTAAATCAAAATTAACCTTGATACAGTGTTATGGGGGAAAAGTTTGTACAGTGTCCATTCTCAGGCCTTCAAGACATATTAAATGTAGCTCATTTTACAACTGAGTATGTGCGTTTGTTTGTGCTGAGCAACACAAAGGAGGCGAGTGAGACAAAGGCTAATCAGAAGGCAATTGCTTCCACCTGGTGATTACTGTGCTCCGTCCAGGTCACTCTGGCATCAACTGCTCCTGTCTGGGGCCTGATTGATGCTCTGGTGCAAAGTTCCACTGATAACCCTGGATGAAAACGGACTTGACTGAGAGGGAGAGAGTAGGGCCATGTCAACAAAGCCCAAGCCTCCATATCTGCCTGATCCTGTCTCTCACAAATCACACCTTCTCATTCTGTCAGTCACTCCCATTGGCTCAGTCTCTAGACTGGTAAAAGAGTATGTACCCTGACTCAGAGTTTTTGGAGATGTCCGAAGTCAGACCGTAGAATTCCTCAATTGCTTGGGCATCTATTTTCTGTGGAGAATAAAAACAAAAGAAACAATGCATTACTGGATGTTAAGGAAAGCTTTAAGAATCGAATGGATGCCTTAATTATTGACTTGAAGGTGTGTCATTGCTGCACAACTAGTGGCAACAAATGGAACTGCAGCCAATTTGTTTGAGTGCCCGGACATAACATTGGCTTGATAAATGGCATGAGATGGAAAAGCAGGTGGTCCGTCTTCAAACCAATGAATGGTGGTGGTGTGTTTGAAAACAGTAATCCAATTTATCAATTAAATTGGAAAAAAGGTTATTTATTTAAAAAAACGAATTATTGTATGCTGTACATTATGTACAATATAAATACATCTGTTCTCATTTTGGGAGCAGCAGCACAATTTAAACCACTCAATTATAAATTATTAAAAACAAAACTACAATCCAAGTGTTAACTGGCAGAGATAGAATGTTGTAATGCCTTTATTCCATAAATATAAGGAATACTGAACAGTTACTGTTCTTCTAAAATACTATTTCTTGCATTATTTATATAGGATTTCAATTATGCTTACATTTAAATCTAAATTTGATGCCCAAAACCAAAGCTTATCAAAAAGCACAATTTTATCAAATTGATTGTTCTCCATTTCTCTTTTGTGATCTGTTTGACTGATGTGGATGCAACTGCGCTCGCATGCTCACTGGAGTTTAACAGAGACTTGCTTGTGGTAAAGACAAACAGTTTTATGAAATTTTGTAAAAAAGTATAAAACACAGAAAATAACAGTAAAATGTAAGTTGTGCACTAGACAGAAACAACTTAGTTGCAACAAACAGCACAAGCACTCTGTCTGATGTATCAACTGGCCCACATTAAACTGTATGCTTATGATATTTGAAGTGATTTTTAATCCCATTTTCTCCCCAATTTGGAATGCCCAATTCCCACAGCTTACTAGGTCCTCATAGTGACGTGGTTACTCACCTCAATCCGGGTGGCGGAGGACAAGTCTCAACAGGTTACCCCATGTGACTCTACCCTCCTTAGCAACAGGGCCAATTTGGTTGCTTAGGGGACCAGGATGGAGTCACTCAGCACACGCTGGATTCAAACTCACAACTCCAGGGGTGGTAGCTCAGCAAGTAAAGACGCTGACTACTGCCCCTGGAGTCGTGAGTTTGAATCCAGAGCATGCTAAGTGACTCCAGCCAGGTCTCCCAAGCAACCAAATTGGCATGGTTGCTAGGGAGTGGCGAGTTGTGCGTGGATGCCGTGGAGAATAGCGAAGTCTCCATACGCGCTATGTCTCCGCGGTAATGCACTTAACAAGCCATGTGATGAGATGGATGGTCTCCAACACGGAGGCAACTGAGATTCATCCTCTGACACGCGGATTGAGGTGAGTCACTATGCCACCACGAGGACTTAAGAGTGCATTGGGAATTCCAAACTGGGGAGAAAAAAGGGAAAGACGAAAAAAAAAAAGATGAAATTCCCCTCTCCAGCTGTCACAAAGGGGTGGAGAGGTGAAAACACCTCACTTTAGAATGTAACTAGACACTACTCCACCAGCCCTTCAATTAACATCCATGTTATTCAGAGTGACTCACACACCACGGTACTTGGTATTTATTACAGACTGCCAAAAGGCTTCTCCAGAACTGCTTGTCATGTTTATGGTAAGAGAGCCACTTCATGTTCTGAGAAGCACCTGAAAGTTTGTTCACAACATGTGCACAAATATTTGTCAGGCGTACCGTGTGGAGTTTACATGACATCTGTGTGCCAAGATCACTTTACATTTTATAAATGTACAGTTGTGGCCAAAAATATTGGCACCCTTGATAAATATGAGCAAAGAAGGTTGTGAAAAAATATCTGCATTGTTTATCCTTTTGAACTTTCATTAAAAAAATAATATATCTTTAACTGAAGTAAAACAATTGAAAGAGGGTAAATAACTCATTAAATACTTTTCTCCAAAACACATTGGCCACAATTATTGGCACCCTGTGGGTAAAATATATCTGAAGTATATTACCATTCATATTTAAAAAAAAAAAAAAAAAATGTATGCACCTGGGTGTCTAGGAACATGCAATTGTTCAGCCAATTGTGACTTCCTGTTTCACAGGTGTATGCGTACAAAGGCCAAATTCCCTTAATCATCAAATCAATGTTTATTAGACTAAAGAATATAGTTCTGATGTGCTGCAAAAAGTTTGAGCTTCACAAAATGGAAGTGGCTATAAGAAAATGGCCAAAACATTGAAAATACCCATTTCCACCATCAGGGCAATAATAAACAATTTCCAATCAACTGGAGATCTTAAGAATTGGCCTGGAAAAGGACGTGTGTCTATATTGCCTCCACGCACAGTGAGGAGGATGATTCAAGTGGCCAAAGAATCTCCAATGATCACAGCTGGAGAATTGTAGAAATTAATTGGGTCTTGGGGTCAGAAAGTCTAAAAAAATAAATAAAATCAGACGTCACCTACATCACCACAAATTGTTTGGGAGGATTTCAAGAAAAAAAAGCCTCTGCTTTCATCCAACAACAAACTCAAGCATCTTCAACGGAGATGATGAACCCAATGCCCATGGTTAAGTGTGGTGCTGGATCTTTAATGTTGTGGGGCTGTTTTTCTGCCGCCTTTGCTCATATTTACCAAGGGTGCCAATATTTTTTGCCACAAGTGTATGTGTTGGTCTCAATGTAGACCATTAAGTATTCACAGGCATGCTTTTAAGCCACAAAGTTAAAACGAATTTCTCAGACTAAACAATCATGTGTCTAGACCTCAAGAGGAGCTAATGGAAAGATGGTTCCGGGTAACAATATGTAGAGCTTTCTTTGTAGAATATTTCAACAAAAATGTCTCGTCACAAGAGAGTCAACTTTCTATTTCAGGTTTATAAAAACTTTGTCAATGTCTCAGAAAATGATTATTATTAAGATAAAGCAAGAATCTTAGATCTTGGTCTTATAAATGTCTCTTCCTATAAAAGTTCACATTTAGAGAAACGCAAAGTATTTAGGTCAATGTAAGGACAGTGGCGGAAACACAAGCAGGCAGGATTAAAAGATGTGTGAAATGCTAGACAATCAGAGTACACTAGATACTCTGCACTGGAATCATATTAAATAGGAAAACACCATACAAATTAGGGCTGCATGATATGGAGGAAAAATGTGATATGTTGTTGGATAATGCAATATTTGATAGCAGTGCACGGAACATTATAAAACCACTCATGTAAAAACTTCTACCATCTATCCCAGTGATCACAAAAACACTTTTGTTCCAAATTGCATTTAGACACTGTATTATACAGTTTTACCATTAGCCATGTAGTCGATATTAAAATTCAAACAAGCATATGAATAAAGTTAATTTCAATATATTATGGGATATCCTAAAATAGTCCATGTCTGTGAAATATAAAAATGTTTACACTGTAATTCATGTTCTTATTTATTTCATAATTAGTTCATTCAATGTGGGACTTTTATTTTGAAAGTTGTTATCCAGAAGTGCTTGCCACATTGGTTTAATATTCATGTACAAGTCGATGCTACGGTGGCACTGACAGGAATGCTTGCACGGGACAATCCATTGAAACCCATCCTTTGATATACCCAAAACGGCCATTAAACAAGCCAAGTTACGTCTCATTATGTACGTATCATACAAATACTGTTTTGATGCTCTTTAATACTGTGCATGAACGACTGAGATTCAAATGGTGCAAAGCATGCACTCACTCTCTTATGGCACAAAAAAGAAACATGAATGAACATCAGAGCGTATATTGAAAGATACAGTATGACTTACTGAAATTAAGTGTCTTCTCTATGCTCATATTCACAATGCACGCATACAAGTGACAATCGTGTGCCTGGTCTGTTCTCTGCGTCGCCATAAATGATAATTTTCAAGGTATTAAAAATCATATGTAAATGTACATTTGTGATATTTCAATAAATTATATATATAATATCTCGTGCAGCCCTAAAATTGAAGTGAAAATGCAAATTTGCAACCCCTGCTGGAAAAAAAACATTAAGTTTGCTGAACTGAAACTGTTCCCTTAAGGCATTGGATGTTTTATTTAAATACTTTTTCCTTCACTTAAAAGAAAAAGGGAAATTCCAAGTTAAATACAACATGAGCTCTATCAACAGCCTTATTACACAAGAAAATTATTTTGACTTGTCTAAGTTTGTAAAAAAACAAAAAAACAAAGGAAAATCACCACATACAAAGATGCAATGAAGTCAATGAGGTGATCGTACCAGTGGGTTTAAAAAAACAGAAATATTAAGATTTTTGTTAAAACACTATTATTATTATTTATTAAAATAATGGTTTATTATTTGAGCATTCTACTTTTCTATGTGGATGAACTTCTCGCATTGTGTAAGCATTGTAATTCCTATAGATAAAGTTTTGTTCCATTAAAAAGTGCTTTAAAATCAATATCCTAGCATGGGTTTCAGGCTAAATTCCTGCGTTTACAGGTTCATGGCATAAGCTGAAAGATAGGATTATACATTTGTTGTGTAATGGTCATATTTTCAGGACAATGTGAATTTTGTTTTAATATTTTTATTTGCATTACTGTACATTAGCTACAGAGACCATTGTAAGACCATCGATGCACATGATTTTCTTGTTTTTAGAAACGGGAATCAAAATAATTTTCTGTGGTAACTGACAGCATGCACAGATGCTTATATTGCATTTAAACCAGAATATTCCCCGAAGGAATAAATTATCATAAAAATGTTATGCAGAGCAACAAGTGATATTCTGACTCACCTCTACAATGTCATCATCAAACAAAAGCCAGAAGCCATGACTCTTCACTATAGTGATATAATGACCTCGATTTGGACCACTACAAAAGACAGAACAACACATGATGGACTGAAACAAAGGACATTATAATAATATATATATATATATATATATATATATATATATATATATATATATATATATATATATATATATATATATATATATATATATATACACACACACACGTGATCCACAGCACTCTAAAAACAGAAGAGAGATCAGGGCTAGTTTGCACTCAAATAGCCATGTAACTAGAGTATTTTTATTCAATTTAATTTCAGAAACTAGACTACTTCTGTTTAGTAAGTGAGAGAAACTGTTTTAAACATTTGCTCCTTTTAAACATTATAAGACTGTGCTTTGAAGTTAATATAAAACCCTACATCAAGAAAATAAGCAGTTACAGCATGAGGTTAAACTAACCGATGCCCCTGTCTGTCATTTTACAAGCAGAAATCTACCTCCCACAGTGCACCACTACTGCCACTAGGTCGTACAATCGGTCAGGGTTAGTGGCATCCCCAGAGGTGTTGAAGAGTCTCAGCTCCAGAGGGAAGACAACGCGGTAGGAGAGCTTGGTGTAGCGATGCAGCTGGTCCATATACTTAAAGCGCTTTAGGTGCAGGGCAAGGATCATGGGTAATTTCTTCACCCGCATCCTATAAGGAAGAAGATTGTCATGATTAATTATTATAACTTGAAATTCCACATCCATTCTCAGGATGCTCTTTATTTGCCCACTTCATGAGCAACAGTAATTGTAAAAATCTCCAGGATAAAAATGCTTCTTCTGATGCACATAGCCCACACACTAAATAGTACATGGAAGGTAAGGGTTTGTTCTATAGCAGTATTTCTCAACTGGTGGGTCACGAACCAAAGTGGGTCACAGGTCTATTCGGACTGGGTCGCGGACAGCAGGGAAAGAACATACCATTGTTCTCCCACTGAACATTTTTCAGCAGCTGCCCAAGTGAAATTTCAGCCTTTTATACACGCAAAAATGCTTCTCATCTGCAATGCAATACTTTCAAGGTGAGATTAAGCTTGTTTTTTGCACGAGTGTAATGGAACATCTTGCGCCAATGATCTGCTCTCTGATCAACTGTATCTCTGTCATGCGTGCTCGCCGTGCATCAACGCCCATTTGAATTCTAGTGAAAATGGTTCTTGTTTAAATCACTCTGGAGGAAGTCAAACCTCTCAAACAGGCAGCCCTGACATTATATACACCAGTTAGGTGTAACATAACGCAACAGTGTGATTTGTGCCAAATTAAAGATGTTGTTTTAAAAATGACATTACCCATACAAAAATGTCTCACGATTTTACAGTAGTAGCAGTAAATGTGATCTTCAGACAAATGTAAAAGTTTAATAATAAATACTCAATTAGGTAGAATCTATCCTATTTTTCATGAACACTAGAATTTATTATTATTACTACTAGAAATATTAGCTAGATTGACCTAGCCATGGTAATGAGGGGCCATCATGGTCTTATGCCTGTATTTATGTCATTATACTGCAAAAATAAGGCCAAATACATAAAGGGCTTTAAAATCTGGACCTCCAAGACATGTGGAAAAATGATGTATAAAGTTTTCCTCATTTGTAATATGTTCTGTTAGAATGATATATGATTTTAGGAAATAAACTGGATAATAAATATATTGGGATTATATAATTATATATATATGCTCATCAACTTTTTAAAAAGGGACAAGAGAACTTCTTTTTGTTGTTGACATCAACAACAAAATAATGTCACTTGATTAATGCATTTATACTTGAAAACATGAACAAAACTATGTAAGATAAAAGAAAATGCCATCCAGGATACATTAAATATAGGTTATGTTTTTTTAATTTGGTGGGTCACCACTTAATGTTCACTGTAATATCTGGGTCCCGAAGCAAAACCAGTTGAGAACCACTTCCATAGCATTCATCTTACAAAGGTTTATGTAAATAATCACAGCAAATTAGCATCAAGGATTAAACAGCCAGTCTATTACAACTCTGTACCTTTTCTGAGCTTCCTGTTTACTTCTGCATTGCTCGCAGTAGTACTTGTATTCACTACATAAGGTCTCTGTGTTGCTGAAACCCCTGTCAATGCAGAGAGAACATGTTAACCTTCCACAAACAATAATGAGCATTAAACAAAGAATGAACATTACCGTAATATTGTTGTTGCAGTCGAGTGTGAGGTCTGAGGCTTTACCTAAGACAGTGTGTGATGGAAGTATTCTGCTCTACATCTACCGAGAGGTCCAGGAAGTCCTCATCTTTACTGCTCACCTAGGTACAAGAAAGAAAGAGCTCAATAGTCAATTTTCATGCATCTGCCCTGGGTACTTCTGCCACATATATTTTAATGACACAAATAAATACTGTAAAAGTTCTGTGACTATTAGCCCATGTCTTGGAAACCATCTGTATTCTAGTTCAATCCTAAAAGCTGACAAAATTAACCTTAAGATGAAATACACATTTAAAACATATTGTCTTTCACTAGGGAAAACAGACCAAAAACATTGATGAGTCATCTTAAACTACACTGATTTTTAACCAAATGTTTTCTAAAATAAGAATTCTCTTCCCGTGAAACTGATAAGTAGCAAGTAAGTAGTAGTACTATAACGTGGTTTATGGCTGTGACATGTTATTAAAAAAGGGACAAGCCCTTCTATATGTCCTGCCCAAAGTTCCTTTTTTAAAAGGAACTGTGTCCACACACAGGAAAGGAAACTGCACTCATCAAGTGATTTCATGGGGCCATTTGGATAAAACACAAATGCATTTCAGATCTCACGTCAGCCGAGAGAGTTACCAACATTTACCGAATTTCTATGTACTGCGACACACTGTTGAAAACTGTCCTCCATCCAAATCCACACAATCTCCCAAACTCAGTTGAATCAAATCCTTAGGGCAAATCACACTGTCACAATAAAAACATTTTCCCCACTACTTCCTATCCCCATATCTCAATAAGAAAAGCAAGAGCCCCTAGAATGCATCTGACTCACTCTACCTCCTCTGACTCACCGCTTCACAGTTGAGGCACCGTGTCTCATTGGTCAGCGTGCCTTGGAAGATCTCATGTACCCATGTCAGCTGGGTCTTTTCCTCGGTTTCACCCTCTCCTGTGCTACTGCTGTTTCCGCCTCCTCCACCCCCACCGTTCTGCACAACCTTTCCATTCTGCTGTCTCTCTTGGCTCTTCTCCTCCTGTAGCAGGTCTGCAATGGTGTTGAGCAAGTAGTTGAGGAATTCGTGTGCATCCTGCTGCATGTAGTTGTCAAACAACTCTGTAGGTAGAGTAGAACAAAGTGTTGATTGCATTAAGTAGATATATTTAAACCGTGTGTATATAAAAAAAAATGCATGACGATTCAAATCACACAAAGTATTTAATCACTTTTATTATTGCTTTTAGGCAACGCAAAATAATTCAGACAGTAAATTGACAAAACTTCTTTATATTATGTCATCTTCGCTGACTGCAAGTGTAAAAATACATTGCAACCAGTCAGATTCATGAAGGGATTACAGCCGTTGATTCAGTCTAATATAATTAGAAATACCCTAGCTGTCAGTTTGAACCATTGGAACGACGGTTTCATCGACTCACTTAGTGAACAGTAAGTCATCATGACTTTTACTCATGTCCAACTAGTAAAGAACCGAGAACTCGTATCGTGTTATGTACACTTAAAGTTGTAGTGTAAGTTCTGCACCACTAGAGCCACCGAACGGAATTGCAAAAATAAAAACATTGTTTTCAAACAGCTTTCCACATATGTCCCCATCTGCTGATGATCAAACAAAGAAACAGTATGGTCTCTGAGAAGTGCACAGCACAACCAAATCAGCTAAGCAAATACAAGTTGAAAGCACAATGGAAACAAGTCACAACACAATGAAATAAAGCCACAACACAATGGAAAAGCCACAGCACAACAGAAATAAGCCACAGTACAAAGACATTAGGCCACAGCACTGTTTTTAACAGCAATATTAACAGAAAATAAACATTTGTCAAGCACTTTATTTTAAGTCGTGTGGCAGTCTGACAATGCATAGAGAACATGAAGCTGCTCCAAAGATAGGGCTGTGTTCTAAGCCCACTCCTGTATTCCCTTTACACACGACTGTGTGGCGACACATAGCTCCAATGCCATCATTAAGTTTGCTGACGATACGACGGTTGTAGGTCTGATCACTGACAATGATGAAACAGCCTACAGAGAGGAGGTGCACACTCTGACGCGCTGGTGTCAGGAGCACAAACTCTCCCTCAACGTCAGTAAAACCAAGGAGCTTGTGGTGGACTTCAGGAAGAAAGACAGAGAACACAGCCCCATCACCATTAATGGAGCACCGGTGGAGAGAGTCAGCAGCTTCAAGTTCCTCGGTGTCCACATTACTGAGGAACTCACATGGTCCGTCCACACTGAGGCCGTTGTGAAGAAGGCTCACCAGCGCCTCTTCTTCCTGAGACGGCTGAGGAAGTTTGGAATGAACCAACACATCCTCACACGGTTCTACACCAGCACTGTAGAGAGCATCCTGACTGGCTGCATCACCGCCTGGTACGGCAATAGCACAGCTCACAACCGCAAAGACCTGAAAAGGGTGGTGCGAACGGCCAGAAACATCATCGGAGGTGAGCTTCCCTCCCTCCAGGATATATATAACAGACGGTGTGTGAATAAAGCTCGGAGGATTATCAAAGACTCCAGCCACCCGAGTCATGGGCTGCTCTCACTGCTTCCATCAGGCAGGCGGTATCGCAGCATCAGGACCCGCACCAGCCGACTACATGACAGCTTCTTCCCACAAGCAATAAGACTTTTGAACACATGATCTCTCACGATCTACAATCACTGCACTTTATTAATCTTCATTCTGTCAATATATTCTCGCTCCCAATTCAGTTAGTGTATATATATATTTATACCCTTATCTAGTGTATGTGTATTCTACATTGTGTGTATTGTGTACATTTGATATGTAAATTGTTGTGTAAGTATGTGTACATTTGTTATGTAAATTGTGTTGTGTAAATATGTTGTTATTGTAAAGAGGTTTATGTCTCGTCACTGTCATTACTGCAATGTCGCTCGGAACTGCACACAAAAATTTCACCTGCTGTTGCACTCGTGTACACAGTGGTGTGACAATAAAGTGATTTGATGTTTTGATTTGATTGAAGATGCAGAAAGCTGCTTGTCCCACTGCAAGTCACTACAATAGAAGTTTCCCGGTCAACGCATCACAAAAAGAAAAAGAAGAGATGACCGTGAAACTTTCCCTGGGCCCTGAGCACTTCGCCATCCGAGTGGAGGCTACAGGCTGCAAACAGCCCATTTTCACAGGAGCAGGACACTTTATAAGAGCTGCTAAAAGAATAGCCACAGGTACTGCAACATCATTTTCGCATCATTGGCCATATGGATTTAAGCAAATGTTGATGAAAATATGTGCATTAAGAGTTCTGGTAGAAACCCAACCAGGTTAAATTGTCCAGAGCGCTCAAGGACAAATAAGTAAAGCATTTTTAATAATAGTTATTTTTATCTAAAAATACTTTTGTTGTGCGGTGTCTTATTTCATCATATTGTGGCGTTTCTCTATTGTGTTTCCAGCTTTTTGTTTGCTTTGATAATTTGTTGGGTGTTGTGCACCCCTCAACCACTGTAAAACAGTCCGCCCCAGACTCAAGCCATTGGTTGAGTCAATGTTGTTGTGTAGGGCTAGGCAGGCCACTCAAAACAAATCATGTTTACGGTTTTACAAATGGCTTGCTTACTTATTGTTGTCTCTACATATTAAGCTGGGACAAAAAAAAAAAAAAATACAAATTTAACACTAAAAAGTTACACACCAGAGGTCAACTGATAGTGGATATTGACGATACCAATAACTTAGGTGGTGGAAAAGGCTGATAAACCATTAATCGACCAACAGTTTTTAAAACTGATTTATAGAAAGTATTTTCTTAATATGAGGGGCCGTAAAAGCGGTCTACTGTACCTCTATTACACTCTTCAGCTTTAAGGATTGTGATACATAAATGAGTATGCTATAATTACTAACAGGTTGTTTATATAACACCACTTTAGTTTAATTTAGTTTTTGTAAAAAATGGTCTTTAAATAAAAACATACACATATGTGTGGCTGCAAATTCAGAATTCTGTAGAAAACACGGATTCCAAAGTGTTTTCCAAACAACATCTAAGTATATATGTCTACATTCAAAATATGTATAAACATACCGGGTCATGATTATTAACTGTGTCACTATTCACAGTGCAAGGCTAAGCAGTTTCTGTATTTAGCCATATTCAAAATTAACAGTTCACGTATCTCTAAACACCTGCATAACTTTCCCAACAATCCACATCAATAACATCTCCCATGTCAGTCAGTCAAATCCCTTATTGTAACAACCAGGCTTCTCTCTCACCATTTTCCTTCCTCAGACGGGAGATGAACTTCTTTGGTGGAATGACTCCCACTTTCTTCTTCTGGGTTGCAATGCTGTTGAACAGGTCAGCCAGGCAGGTGAGCAGGCTCTCTTTACGACGTGGCTGGATCTTATAGGCCAGTACTTTCTCGCGGAAGGGCCGGCAGAAGTACAGTGCCTGCAACACCGAGTTGCAGTAGCAGGTGTTGCCAAACTAAGAGACCAGATTGTGGTTGGACAAAGAAACAGACCACAGAGTGATAAGGTGAAAACACTTGTTATGATACACATGCACATGTATCAGATCTACCATTCATGCTTCAGACACTGTAAGCAATACCTTGCGAGATATATGGAGAGGTTCTACAGTCTGTGAGCCTTTTATACATGCTTACCAAATTTGCTATTTGCTAACTGATGGTGCATTATATATGAAAGATTCCAGATGCTTTAAAATGTGAAAAGTAAAAAGGCAAAGTCATCTTCTATTTATAGCACATTTACTGCCATTCAGAATAAAATAAACTTACATTAACCAGCCCAAAGTAGTGTTCATTAACAGGGAACTGTTCCGGTCCAATCTCCTTTTCCAAAGCAGAAGCATTGGCGCCCTACAGAGAACAGAAACACCAATAACATTTATCTTTGCTCATGGGATCTCAATAATACAACAGCCTGAGTGCCCAGGAGTACTCTAGACCTTTTTTGAGACTAACAGGAACATCCTGTTTGTGGAGTATGGTGCCAGGCTTGGCATTAACAGGATGCAGTTGCCAGGCAAGCATACTCACCAAGTTTCACAAGGGGAGAAAAATGGTGGAAATGTTAGAAGCATCTGTGTCTGGGCACAGTCTGTGACTACACAAATGCTAAAAGGCCTAGCATAGAGCACCAGAGGATCGGCTTCATCACAACTGATGTAACAAAAGTGAGAAGCCTTTCTTTTCTCAACTGAAGTACATCCATACATATGTTGTTGCTTGTGCTCTACAGTATGCAAGAACACACACACACACACACACACACACACACAGAGCATCAGGAAAGTATTCACAGCGCTTCACTTTTTCCACATTTTGTTATGTTACAGCCTTATTCCAAAATTTATTATATTCATTATTTTCCTCACAATTCTACAAACAATACCCCATAATGACAACGTGAAAGTAGTTTGTTAGAAATCTTTGCAAATGTATTAAAAAAAAAATATAAAAATCACATGTACATAAGTATTCACAGCCTTTGCTCAATACTTTGTTTAAGCACCTTTGGCACCAATTACAGCCTCAAGTCTTTTGTGTATGATGCTACAAGCTTGGCACACCTATTTTTTGTGGCAGTCCACCCATTCTTCTTTGCAGGATCTCTCAAGCTCCATCAGGTTGGATCGGGAGCGTCTGTTGTCTGTTGTCCCGTAGCCACTCCTTTGTTATCTTGGCTGTGTGCTTGGGGTCGTTGTCCTGTTGGAAGATGAACCTTCATCCCAGTCTGAGGTCCAGAGCGCTCTGAAGCAGGTATTCATCAAGGATGTCTCCGTACATTGCTGCATTTGTCTTTCCCTCGATCCTGACTAGTCTCCCAGCTCCTGTCACTGAAAAACATCCCCACAGCATGATGCTGCCACCACCATGCTTCACTGTATGGATGGTATTGTCCAGGTGATGAGCAGTGCCTGGTTTTCTCCAGACATGATGCTTGCCATTCAGGCCAAAGAGTAAAATGTTTGTTTCATCAGACCAGAAAATTTTGTTTCTCATGGTCAGAATCCTTCAGGTGCCTTTTGGCAAACCTCAGGCGGGCTGTCATGTGCCTTTTACTGAGGAGTGGCTTCCGTCTGGCCACTCTACCATACAGGCCTGATTGGTGGAGTACTGCAGAGATGGTTGTTCTTCTGGAAGGTTCTCCTCTCTCCACAGAGAACTGCTGGAGCTCTGTCAGAGTGACCATCGGGTTCTTGGTCACCTCCCTGACAAAGGCTCTTCTCCCCCGATCGCTCGGTTTGGCCAGGTGGCCAGCTCTAGGAAGAGTCCTGGTGGTTCCAAACTTCTACAGACAATTTCTTGGACTTCATGGTTTGTGCTCTGACATGCACTGTAAACTGTGGGACCTTATAGACAGGTGTGTGCCTTTACAAATCATGTACAATCAACTGAATTTACCACAGGTTGACTCCAATCAAGTTGTAGAAACGTCAAGGATGATCAGTGGAAACAGGATGCACCTGAGCTTAATTTTGAGTGTCTTGACAAAGGCTGTGTATACTTATGTACATGTGATTTTTTTTGTTTTATATTTTTAATACATTTTTAAAAAATATTTCAAACAAACTTTTCACGTTGTCATTATGGGATATTGTTTGTAGAATTGAAGAAAATAATGAATTTAATCCATATTGAAATAAGGCTGTAACACAACAAAATGTGGAAAAAGTGAAGCGCTGTGAATACTTTCCAGATGCACTGGATGTATGTGACGTTGTGTATGCATGTATGCTCTTGCATACTGGAGAGCACAATAAACAAGATATAAAACTATGTCTCATCTCCATAACTTAAGGAATCAGTACCCACTAGTAACTAAGAATGTTGCCACGTAAACAACGTCTGCTCTTTGTAGCATTTATTGATTGCTATGAATAAATATTAAACTGTTCTTCTAAGAGAACACCCACTAACTACCCCCCAAAAAAGAAATAAGATTTCACTATTTATTATTTAGTTTAGTATAATAAATAAACATAACACAGTATGCACACAGTGTGCATAACAACCCCGAAACTTTAAGCTGAATTACTTCAGCTCTATTTGAATTGTCTCGCTTTCTAATTTAAAAGTAAATAAATAAAGCACCACTAATTAATTGAGTCAACTGAATCAGATAATATAACATAAAAACAACTTTAGCAGTGGAGCTATTATCTCATGTAAGACTTCGCCTCTATGACACCATTTTCATACATCTTCTTAACAAAACGATAATAAACATGTTAAAAAGTGTCCAGGTTACTATTATTATCAGATGAGTCTGAGCCGCCTGACTAATCAAACATGGGCAGTTGTGTGAGCCGCTCGCTAACACGCTAGGCTACATAGGTAAACCTCGTGCTGAAAACAAACTGTCAAAAATGCTTGAAAGTCAATCTAACAACATCTCCGAACTTCCACTCCGTCTATGAACACAGAGAGTGAGGTGTGCAAACTTTATGTGGATGTGCTACCCTCTCATGACACGGTTGATTATCTGTTAGCTGTTGCGCTAGCCGTGTTAGCAGGCTAACCCAAACACAGGATAGACGCAGTGGACAGGACAACACTCGCTCACAAGAATACAAACTCACCATCGTACAAATCGAGGCGATCTTTCGGACTGTCATGAGTATTTCCATCCATCTGCCGCCATATTGGACCGAACCCCTATTTAAAACTGTGGCTGTCGCACAGGCTGACGTTCCGGTGAATATTGAGTCGGTCCAGCTCGTAGCGGAATGAGGGAGGGAGTGTCGCCTAGCTCAGCTCAGCAGCTGCGCAGTAAACACAGGTCCGGTTCGTCATAGTGAAATCCGTACAAATCTCCCTTTCTCATTCATCCCTTCTCTGGTTTCTGTATACTGATACTCTGACGACTGGAGAGCACTGTGTACAGTACGGTCGCCATATATTGCTTTTGACCGACGTGTGGTACTTTATAGATCAGAAAGACACCGGAAATATACTGGGAAAAAAAAAAAAAAAAAAAAAAGAATATATATATATATATATATATATATATATATATATATATATATATATATATATATATATATATATATATATATAGCTCGATAAAAATTAGATTATTTTAAAGTATTCTATAAAGATTTAGAGCATTTATTTGCAGAAAATGGCAATTGGTCAAAATAACCAAAAATATGAAGCGTTTAAAGAAAACAAGTTCATATTCATTTATAAATAACACAATACTATGTTTTAACTTTGGAAGAGTTCTGAAATCAATATTTGGTGGAATAACCCTGATTTTCAATCACAGCTTTCATTCGTCTTGGCATGCTTTATATCAGTCTTTCTCATTGCTGTTGGGTGATTTTATGCCATTCCTGGTGCAAAAATTTAAGCAGCTTGTCTTTGTTTGATGGCTTGTGAGAAGTTGTGGCCATCCATCTTCCTCTTGATCAAATTCCTGAGGTTTTCAATGGGGTTCAGGTCTGGAAATTGGGCTGGCCATGACAGGGTCTTGATCTGGTGGTCCTCCATCCACACCTTGATTGACCTGGCTGTGTGGCATGGAGAATTGTCCTGCTGGAAAAACAATCCTCACAGTTAAGAAACATTTTCAGAGCAGAAGAAAGTGAGTTTTCTTGCAGGATAACCTTGTACGTGGCTTGATTCATGCATCCTTCCCAAAGACAAATCTGCCCGATTCCAGCCTTGATGAAGCACCCCTAGATCATCACCAAAATTCCAGATTTTCAATGTAAATTAAAAAAAAAAACTTGCAAACATACCTACAAATGCTTCTTTAGATTTTACGTAGAATCCTTCACAGTTAGCTGGATATTAACTTTTGAAAGGGAGAGTTTTCGTCACGTGCCTCCTTAAAAATGAAATTATCTCTATAGGTCCAGTAGTTAAATGCTCCATCTTCACCTGTGATAGTGGCGAGCCTATCAATTCTGAGTACAACACACATAACCCTCCTTCTCTCTTCTGAAAACACTCGAAGTCTTACCAAACGTTTATCAGCAGTGTGCTGATCAAGAAATAATTAACAATTAACTGCCGCTGCCTTGTTACTATGTAATCATGTAATCCATATATAGTAACTATAGTCCAATTACAAGTGTTTTAAGATGTCATTTAATTCAATAACAACTTCTTGATTTTTGTAATCTGATTACGTAATCTATTACTACCCAGCACTGTATGTATATATATATATATATATATATATATATATATATATATATATATATATATATATATACATATACACACAGCGTTGGGGAGTAACAAAATAAATGTAACAGGATTACGTATTTAAAATACAAAATATAAGTATCTATTCCACTACAATTAAAATTTAAATCATTGGTATTTAGAATAAAGATACACTCAAAATGTTTTTTGATTACTGAAGAGATTACTTTGCATTTTATTGTCCTTTGTTTCATTTAATATTTAGTGTTTTCAGATGGAAAACATTTATACATATAAATTATGCGATCCAAAGTGCATTTAAACAGCGATGAAACACTTTCTTATGATATGTTACGTTCATACGAGCAGACAGAGAAGTAAGTTTGAAGTTTGGAGCAGAAGAAATTGAAATAAACCTTGTGTAAATTGTCAACTTTACGCTGAGCTAAAATGCTATTTCTATCCATTTTACATGCACATTACCAGACCATTTTTTTTAATCAAGAAAATTCACATCGGATCATAATTTCTAGTAAGACCTTTGATATTAGGTCAATTTGATTGATCTTGGTTTTAGAAACAACACTGCATAAGAATGTATTTTTAACATGTGTATTTTGTCTTACTGTACTGGCAGAATTTTTATAGTCAAAACCAGTGATCAAGAAATCAACCAGTGCTGAAGATTAATCCAAAGTATTTAGAATATGTTACTGACCTTGGGTAATCTAAAGGAATACGTTACAAATTACATTTTACAGCATGTATTCTGTAATCTAAACCCTCCCAACCCTGTATATAATCAGATTCGAGGACCGGAACTATATATATTTATATACAAAAGTTAGTTCTGGTCCTCAAATCTGATTGGACGAGAGTTGTTCCATGAGCACTGATGTCTCAGAACATCAGCATTCACTCGGAGACTTCACTGTTTGTATCACTCCACTTGTGTTCATACCATTAACTAAAGTGTAAGAGCAGTGCAGATGGGTAAAAAGCTAGATGTGTCTCTTTACATTTATTTTGTGACATTGCAGATTTTAGCCAGCATTTGGCAGCAAAAGACCATCTATGTGTGTAAATGAGCCTGCAGATGTGATGTACACTAAAGATGGAAAAAACACATTTAAACTAACAACTTCAGCACTAAGGCTCATCACAGCTGAGAGACACAACAGGCTGATAAATTACACAAACTCTTGCATTTACCTCTTAACAGATTTTCCACATTGGAGAGGACATACTGTTCAAAATGATGGAGGACATTGCGGTTTCTATAGTGAATGGCTCTTGGACCACTATTTTTACACAGAGAAAATTGGATGCATTTGACATGAATCCACCTTATGGTTGTTTTTTAACAGGGCTAAAGGCCCCATGGGGGCCTTCCTCTAAATAGCAACAAAAACTACCACAGTACTTTCCTACACACCTGTTTGTTACTATACAATGAAAAAATTTCCTGATCCATGAGATCATTGTGTGCAATGTCTAAAGTTTGATTTTGAGGCAATTTTATATAATATTTAAGCATTTTAAAAAAGTTATATAGCCTGTGAAAACCTCTGAAATGTCCACATTTATTTTGACAAAATAATGATAATTTTTTTTTTTATTTGGTGAATGTAATTTAATTTAAAAAAATTAGAATTAAAAAAAAATTACCCAGTTGCATAGATTTGTTATGAAAACAAATTAAATAGTAAATATTATTCATAAATTAAATATTCAAAAAAACGATATGTATATCAAAATATAGCCTAACTAAATTGGTAAAATATTTTACAAAATAATTGCATATACCATAAAATTATATAAATGAATTTATGTGGGTCAGAATGGTTGCGATGTTTTACTCACGCCCCTCGTGAGCTTGTCCCGTTGCCTTTGGCTGAAGGCGCAGCTGAGGTCTGTGGAAAGCTGTCTGGCGACTAGGAACTGCGGGTTTTGATCTGCTCTCAAATTAAGTTACTTCATGGGGCCGTTATGCAGAATTAACTTTCATGACGTACAGATGTGGAGACAGTGTTTGGGGTGCGCTGGATGCTTGCATTTTATTCAAAATATCTGTCAAGATTTGTTTCAAGCGGAGATCACTGAAGACGGGTTATGAGGACACCTAACATTTGGAGCGGGCACATATAGCTCGAGAAAGCGAAGGAGAAGACATGCATTTCTGGGCAGCATAATAATAATGACAGCTTTCTAAATGAGCAGCCAGGAACAATGAGCAGTGGTTCTAACAACTTTCTGCTCGTTCCTATACCGGAGTACCCTGTATTAGACTGCGTACCCAACAAAAACGTTAAAATAGTTGTTCTTGGGGCAAGCAACGTAGGAAAAACAGGTACAAGTATAAAATGCGGTTTTCTTTAATAGGCCAATACAAAATCATGCTTATTACATTTTATATATGATTGTTAACTCATTCTAACAGGACATGTATGTGTTATGTTCATGAATTAATTCTGTTTTAAGAATATACATCCTAAAAAATAAAAAGCAATATGTAAAAATAAAGGGCAAACATGTTTCTAATTATAAAAAACTATACTAATTAATTATAAACTAATTATAAAAATTTAAATTATAATATTTGAAATATTAAAACAAAATATAGCCTAATGGTTGGTTGTGCAACTTGTGCAAGAGATGTGAGTGACATGTTGCCTATGAGAGAGAGAGAGAGAGAGAGAGAGAGAGAGAGAGAGAGAGAGAGCAATTGCACTGTAGTATGTTGATACTATGCTTTACATTTTCAGCTCTGATTGTAAGATTCCTTACCAAGAGATTCATAGGAGACTATGAAGCCAACACAGGTAAGCCATTTTATAAAACAATATACTGTATACTGTACACTTTGCATACATTCTGAAAATGGCTTGTTCAACATGTAAACTTAATTTACAGGAGCCTTGTATTCAAGGAAGATTCATTTGGATGGGGAGCAAGTTTCTTTACAAGTGCAGGACACTCCATGTGTCTCAATACAGGTACCTCCAAATCACATTACCAACACTAACTTTGTCTTTCAGCTAAACTTCCATCAAAAGGAGTGTGTCTATGGTGCTTTATCAGTCATTTAGATCATTCAGTCATTGCCTGTGGGATCCCTGCATGCTTTTGGTGAACTGTGGGGAATTTTAGTTCAAACATTTGGCCTGTAAACAAAGTATGCGGGGCATGAGATAAAGAGGGTGTGTTCAGCAGTAAGCTCATTAGTCTGACTCATGCATACTCAAGAAGAGGTTCAACAGTTGAAAAGCTCTCGTCAGCTGAATGAATCTGATCCTGGCTGAAGCTCAGCAGTAAGTATGGGGGCAATGGGGCTAAAAGCACCCCTTAAGGAAAATCCTTGGGGAAGGCAAAAATCTAGGGGAGGTAAATGTATGTAATATTATTATAATAGCTGCTCTGATGATTAGAGTTGCCCTTCTGGGTCCATTATTGCTTAGAATAATATATAAATAATGAAATGAATATTTTTTGGAATGCTAACTAATTCTCTCATTTCTTTTTGTAGAAAAAGGATCAGTTTTATTTTCAAATATCAGGTAACATTGTTTACAAGTAATTTTGTCCAACTAATCTTTAATACTGACTATTTGATCTTTTCAGGATGATGCAGAGGGTCTTTATTGTCAAGAGCAGATCAACCGCTCCATTTACTGGGCAGATGGGTATGTGCTTGTCTTCTCCATCACTGACCTCAAAAGCTACCACACCATCCAGCCACTCTACCAACATGTTCGTCGAATCCACCCCAGTGGCAACATCCCTGTCATCATTGTGGGCAACAAAAGTGACTTGCTGCGTGCCCGGCAGGTCCCGGATCACGAGGGTAAGGCGCTTGCTGATGAATTGGGAGGGCCATACTTTGAGGCTTCGGCCAGGGAGAACCATGAGAGTGTCCAGGCTGCTTTCCTGCATCTATGTCAGGAAGTGAGCCAAACACTGGGAGGAGGAAATGGGGAGAAGAGGAAAGGAGGACTACACCTCGCCAGACCAAAGAGCCCGAACATGCAAGAGTTGAAGAGAAGGTTCCGGCAAGTTCTGTCATCCAAAGTGAAATCAGCTACTGCATTATGATGATGATTATGATAAATGTGACTGCAGAGAATTCACAAAGTTTTCAGAATAACAGCTTGCTGTTGCAAAAGCGTTTAAGATTGTGAAACACAAGGAATAACAGTAAAACTCACCAGATGTTTTTCCAAGTATTCATACAAGATGCATGGTGAGATTTACTCTCTCTGGGGGAACTGTGGCACATGGGACTCTTAGTTTTAAAATCATTAAAGGACTGGTTTTGATGATCTGTTTCAGCTGCTATTATTCGTGCATTTTCCCCCTTGTTTTCCAGGGATATTTTTTTGAGATTGGTACCACTACATATTTTGTCTTAGCCCACTACTGTATATCAGTTTAATGTAATGCAAGAATGAGCAGCATTTTTCATTGAATAATACTGTTTATTACATTGAAAGTAACAAAATAAAACAAACCATTTATTTGTAGGGCCATTTATTTGACAAAAGTAAATATGTATGTCAACAGCAGTCATTCCTACAAGGTTCTCATGATGCTTGGAACAGTTTGCTAAATGTTATTTCAGGATAGTCCCAAAACTTCAACTGACAGTGGGAGACATTATCCAGCTATGTTCTTTTATAATCATATCAGAGGAAGAGGTGGTCAGATGGTGGTTCCCATGACCTTTGACCTACTTACACTGTGTCAAGAGCTTTAAGTGTGTAGTGTTGTTTTGTAGAGTGTTTCCTTTGCTTGTTCTTTCCAGATGTCCCTCTCAGCCATTCAAATGGACACTTATTTATCCCTCAGGACAGATGAAGTTGCAGCAGGTTTTGGAGTCATGGACTGAACTATTGGTTATCCACTAAGTGACCTTTCACCTTTTATAAATACTTTTCTTCCTGTCACCTAATGGCCTAATGAAAGAATAGCAGTATCAGAATGGGATCAGCCTGTTCCACTCTCCCAAAGTGAGATACTTTGACAAAGTAAACGGAAGATTTGTGGTAAGATGAATATGTTGTGTTGATTTAACTTCTTTCACAATAAGCATGGCTTGGTCTGTTTTCTCTCTTGCTCTCCTTCTCTTCATTTTACATAAACCCACAACTTATAATACGTCTTGTGTCAACATGCCACTGACAACTGACCCCCATTATTTTAACTGAAATTTCTTCATATCATTTTCAAATATATGAAACTAGAGAACGGCTCAGTTGTCAGAACATGTTGGCCTAATGGCAGTGTTAGAACTTCACAAAACCATTACGAAAACCAGCTTGTTATAAGCATTAGTTCAAATGTAAGCCAGCTGTGGGTGTCTCTGAGGCTTAACTGTTCCACGTTAATAGTAGTTTCACTTAATCCTTTGCAGAAAACATATAATTTTAAAAGAACAGTTCAAATCACTCATATTTACACTGTACTTAAGAAAAATTATTAAAAAAAATAGTAAATTGGGTCTTAGGCTCACTTGGCTTGAATTTGATGGAAGAACACAGACTCATATATGTGGACATACACTGTTACAAGTGAATGTGCAAATACACACATTGAAATAATAGATGTACGCTATTCCTCTAAAAATATTTTCTCATCAGATACAAGCATTTAAGTACTATGACAGCATAAGTGCAGGGCCATTCCAAGTCTGGGCATGGCCGTGGTCAAATTAGAATGCAGATCCCCTCTGTATCACTGTTTACACCTCTCTAACGACTGCCCAACATAAGCACTGCACTTTCATGTATGATTTGGGGGAAATAAATTGCATATTAACACTATAATTTATTTTAATAGATGTAGAGAAAATGAAAATGTGTAAGTACTTGCTATCTGGTCTAACCTTAACATTTGGGTACAGTTCAAAAATTCGGAGTGATCTGATGCTTTTATCGAATAGATCACAAGTCTGAATCAGTGACTTCTCCCCTCTAGTTTGTACAGCACAGATTTAATAAACCATCTTCTGGCATTATGATTATGAATGGCTTCCTGTGCTCTGTTGTGTTCTGATAAAACGAGAAAGACTGCAGGACTTCTTATTTCATAAGGAGCATGGGTTAGTGTTTGTGCTTATTCATTTATTTGGGAGTGCTGGTCAAGGAAGTTTGAATTCTCAGCAGTGTGTTATTAGATGAGAAACAGCTGTGATGTGAATCAGTAATAAGTTACTTTTTTCTACTTCTGTGTTCATTACGTTATAACAGCCACAGGAAGCATGACCAACACAAATCCCAAAGGAGGACTGGGGGTGGAGGAAGGAGTGAGAAAGACTGAAAGGGAGAGGAAGGGAAGGAAGTCAGGCAAAACATTAGAAGGAGAGAGAAAGTTGAGAGAAAATATGGCTGAAAATATTTGATAGTGTCATCCAACCTATTGTGCTGTATGGTAGTGAAGTGTGGTGTCCACTCAATCATCATGGCTATACAAGCTGGGACAAACACCCAACAGAATCTTTACATGCAGAATTCTGCAGATACATCTTACGTGTTCATCAGAAATACACCAACAAATGCATGTAGAGTAGAATTAGTCAGATACCCACTGATAATTATCATTCAAAAGAGAGCACTTAAATGTTTTATTCACCTTAAATCCAGCCCCCGAGACACCCTTCAATCCAAAATCCAAGAGCTGAGCCCAGAAAAGAGTCCCCTACATCAATTGGTGCTGAGACTAATCTTCCCCCCTCAAACACACTTTGAACAGTCTCACATCAACACTGTTTTCCAAACACCAAACCAAAATTATAACACAATGCAAAGAAACCTATTTGGAACATTGAAAGAAGTAACTAAAAGCCAAAATAGATTACAATGTTATCTGGCCCTAAACAGAGAGTATGAGTTGGCAAATTATCTCTTTACTGTCAGAAGACAGACCCTAACTAAATACAGGCTCAGTGACCACACATTGGCAACTGAAACAGGAAGACACAAAAAATCATGGCAACCAAAAGAAAACAGAATATGTGCTCACTGTTGGACAGGTGAGGTCAATACAGAAATGCACTTCCTCCTAAAATGTGATACATTCAGAGAAATAAGGAATGTTTACCTAAACAAGTTTAAATTCAGACTTTAAAGACCTAAATGACCTCTCAAAATTACAAATACTCCTAGGAGAAGGAGACAGGGCACATCTTGCTGCCATATATGTATCAACATGCCACAACCTGAGGGACAGTGAAAAATCTGGACAAACACACACACACACACACACACAAAATGTGATGTGGTCAAATAAATAATAATAATAATTTATATATTGCTGTTATTTATATATTACTAATAATTATATTGTATACTGTCCAAGTTATTGGACAAAATGTATTTAGCTTTTATTTTATTTATTCTATATGATGCTTTGGCAACATTGTTTTTGAAACTTTCATGCCAATAAAGCCCATTGAATTGAAAGTTCTAAAATATACTTAAAGGGATAGTTCACCCAAAAATGAAAATTCTCTCATAATATTTAGAAGAATATCTCAGCTCTAAATGTCCTTACAATACAAGTGAATGGTGACCAGAACTTTGAAGCTCAGCATAAAAGTAATCCATAAGACTCCAGTGGTTAAATCTATACAGTATATTCAGAAGCGATATGATAGGTGTGGTTGAGAAATAGATAAATATTTAAGCCATTTTTCACTATAAACTCTATCTAACTCTAACACTATCCACTCTCACTGTCACTTCCACATACTTCTTTTGTTTATGGCAATTGGTGCATATTGTCACCTACTTGTCAGGGCTGGTCCAAGTTGAATTAATTGTTCATTGCTCATTGTTTGATCAATGATGTTTGGTTTAATTTCAGTTTGATTAACTACTTTGCAAGATTAACCCTTGTTAGATTCGGAGCGCTTCGTTGATACACTGATGTGTAGTTTACCACAATTCAGTTCTCTAGTAGGATCATTCTCTCTAAACTTACTATGTTCACCGTTTATCTGTTTCTGTTCTTTTTTGTTTAAGGTACAGGTTTTTCCTTAATGGTGTAAATTCTCCAGCTCCTTCAGGGATGAAGGAGGTGAAAATCTCTTTCACATTCTACACTCCACCATCATTAAAAATAAATTATGTTAACAAAGCCCTGTCAAATAGAGGACATTTTCAAATAGAATAGAATAGAATATTATGGTATTAGCAGCTATCCTGTGTCACACACACACACACACACACACACACACACACAAATAACATCAAGTCATTGAACTCCATTTGCCTGCCTATATAAGCCCCAGCATTATTATTCTACCAACTACATTCTAGTCTGAACTGATTTAGAGAGTTTCCATTCCTTACTATTTCAGTACTTAGAATTAATATGTTGGATGTGTTTGTTATTCTGGATGGCATTTGGGACCAGAAATGGCCAAAATGGTTCAAATAACTTGAGTGCAGACTATTTTAGTATTTAGAACAGTATTTTAGTACTTTAGTATTTTCAACACCATCATTCCAGCAGACTAAATAACACCAACTCTCTGTTCCCACGTCTATCTGTCAGTGGATCACCAGCTTTCTGACGGACAGGCAGCAGCTAGTGAGACAGGGGAAATTCACTTCCAGCACATGTATGATCAGCACTGGTGCCCCCCAGGGATGTGTGCTCTCCCCACTAATCTTCTCCCTGTATAACAATGACTGCGCCACCAATGACCTGTCTGTCAAGCTCCTGAAGTTTGCAGATGACACTACTATGTAGTTTAGAATGGTGACCCTGCTCACCATTCTAAACAGCACTGTGGTAGCAGTGGAGTCATTCAGGTTCCTAGACACTACCATCTCACATGATCTGAAGCGGGACACCCACATTGTCTCCATTGTGAAAAAGGCCCAGCAGAGGTTGTACTTCCTTCGCCAGCTGAGGAAGTTCAACTTGCCACGGGCACTGTTGAAAAACTACTCAGCAGTCATTGAGTCTGTCCTCTGCACTTCTTTAACTGTCTGGTTTTGTTCAGCTATGAAATCGGACATCAGAAGATTATAAAGGACAGTTCGGACTGCTGAGAGGACTATTGGTTGCCCCCTGCCCTCCTTTCATGAATTGTACACTTCCAGAGTGAGGAAAAGGGCTGGAAAAATCACTCTGGATCCCACTCACCCAGCCCACTACCTTTTTTAACTGTTGCCTTCTGGATGGCGCTACAGAGCTCTGAGCACCAGAACCGTCATCCACAAGAACAGTCTTTTACCACAGGCTTCCCATTGTGCAATAATTATGTGCAATACACAGTTTAGTCTATTTATATTCATCCAACATACCATACCTCATCTGCCATTACATTCCCTTGCATCTTTATATAACAGATTTGTATATATAATAATATTATTAATTCACAAATTAATATTTTCTATTCACCTTTTATTTATTTATTATTTTAATTATTTTCTCTTGTTGCTGTATTGTTTGTGCACTGGAAGCTTCTGTCACCAAGACAAACTATTTGTATGTGTAAGCATACTAGGCAGTAAAGCTAATTCTGTTTCCGATTCTAGATCTGAGTATCACCTTCATATCTGCAATGTCTCCAGTCTGTCAAATGAGGTCATTCTTTCCACAAAACAGATACTTTAATCACTGTAATTAATTATCTTTTTAATGATCTTATTACTTGGGTGTATAAATTGTCACTTCTTTCCTGTTTTACATGATGTTTTGAAAGTGTTCTTGCAGCATAATGGAGAAGTTTTGTTTTTTGAAAATTCAAGCATTGTCAGTGCTTGCTGCCACTTCTATGTATTGCCCAGATAACTTTTCTCTGAGTTGAGATTATGATTCTAGATTTTGGTATGTATATTTAGTCTGTGTAATTAAATTCAAGACATAGGCTACTAAGCTTTCTGAATGACTGATCTTAGATTAAGGTTTAAATCATGACAAGAGCAGTCTTTCATTATTCCACAGCAATAATTTTGGGCAATGGGAAAGATACATCAGTCTGTCCATATCCACCCTCTGTGTTTTCTCTGGAAGGTCAGATTTTACAGAGAAATTACATGGTAAATCATTGAAAACAAAATCTACCATACCTGAGGCTTAATTGTGAGAATGGAAGAGCACATGGCTCTTTGCAAGTTTCTGAGATTTACTGACTTTAGTAAGACGACCAGATTTCTAAAACGTGAAAATTGGTGAAATTTCGAATTCAGCGATAAATATATAATTGCAATTTCCATTTCCCCTTCATTACAATTATGTATGAATTAAAATAAGAGGTATATTCCAGTATTGTTTATTTTGTTCATTGTAGCTAGGTACTACCAAGGTTGGTTGGTTTTCATTCTTTGTTGAATAAACTCATTCTTTGTCAAACAAAATTCACCAAGCAATAAAATTACCATGGCAAATTGTGTACGAAGAGGCGGTGTACGAAGAGGCGGTGTACGAAGAGGCGGTGTACGAAGAGGCGGCAGACGAGGAGTGGGGATCTAGGTGCAGCTTTATTGGAAGTTAAACAAAAACAAACTAATTGTGAACACGGGAACAAAAGAAACATCCACGATGGGAAAACAAAGATGAAAACACTGGAAACATCCACGATGAGAACAAACAGGAACTCGGGCTGGAAACAACATTAATACAACATTCAACGACCGACACTGGGTGGAGAAAACAACAGGGTTTAAATACACTAGGATAACGATAAACAGGTGAAGACAATGACAGACAGATGGCAGTGATGAGGGCAGTGAATTCTGGGAAATGTAGTGAGGGAGAGATGACAGGGGAAAAACACAAGGCAGACAACAGGGAATTGTAACATGTACACTTTTTCATTTACTGTAAGCAGCTTTTCATCTCATTCCTGTTCCAGCTTGATAACACGATTTCCTCATGCAATAATGTCTATGTCAATCACATAACCTTGGAAAGGAGGGAATGAGATGCCGTATCAAAAGCTGACGCTATGGGAGAACCCTTCAGGGGAAAGGACTTTAAACCCTATACCATCAAACAAATTCGATTGGCTGGTGATGTGTGGCGCTCCACCTGCTGACATCATTGTGAGGATATAAGCAGGAGTCTAATTTCATTTGCTTAGTGGAATAAAACTCCTTCAGGACATTTGTGGATGAATCTGCTCATTCTTTGTGTTAATGCCTCCTATTGGCTGGAGTTAGGTCCGTGGAGAATTATTTGCAGGACATTGGAATGATTAGGTCATCTCCTGTACTCGTGAAACAGCCGGCTCAATGAACATTCATTTGACTGTCCGAGGAGGTTTTTTTTGTATGTGCTGGTTCCGCTAATGGCTGGAATTTGTTTTGTGGAGGAACACACCTTTGAGACAGTTTTGTGAATGAATCTACATGATCTTTGTGCTTATTCTGCTAACTGGATGGAGTTTGTTTTATAGATTATTTTCTGTTATGTAATTCTGTCTCACAATTTGTACAGAAGCACCTTGAGCAATTTGACGGCAAAGTTGTTCCAGGGACTCTTGTAGGTGTACATGGAATATTTGAATTTAGATGGATGGACGTTGGTTGGCGCTGTCGTGCATGGGGTTAATGCGCACATTTTTCTTTTTTCAATTTGTTTGGTTTGGGGGGAAGTTCGGGGTTTGATTGTTGCACTAATGGGGATTGTGGTCTTTATAATTTTAATTTTGACACACAATCTATTTTTTTTAATATGTCAAAATCCCAAATGTTAATATGAGTGGATTGTCACTCTCCACTTGGAATGTGAATGGGTTTGGGAACCCCATAAAAAGAAGGAAGGTTATTTATTTTCTTAAACGTAAGAAACATGATAGTGTTTTTCTTCAAGAAATCTTTCTTATGGGGCTGACATGTTTTCTTTAGTGCTGGCTCAAGTAAGAGCAGGGGAGTCATTACATCAACAAGTAAACATCTACAATTCAAATGTCTCAGATAGATTAAAGATAAATTAGAGTTATTATTGTTTTAGCAGAATTTCAGGGGCAAAGGTTGATTTTGGCTAATATTTATACACCTAACGCTGTTGATCAGGGTTTTTTTATAGATCTTGAAGGGATGTTGCAAGCCACTGGCACCCCTCATGATTTAATATTGGGAGCAGACTTTAATCTATTGATGACTCAGTCCTTGATCATAGTGAAGCAAAAGTGTGTAAGCCCCTAGAGCAACACCGTGTATAAGCGACCCCGCTTCATTGGTGCCAAATTATCAGGAACACTGATGGGACATCCAGAAGCAACTGTACTGCTGAGGTGAGGCCAAAAAGAATCCCTTTTTGCTTGGGTGCAGGCCACTGGTGTGTTTAGAGGTGTTGCCACATACAGAGAAAAATAAATCAAATAGTTGGTGCTTTAATGTCTCCCTTTTGCAAAATCCTGATTTCCAACAAATGTTAAAGGCTGAAATCAATGTTTATATGGAGAGCAACTGGTCCTCATTATCCTCTGTGGGCATAGCTTGGGAGGCACTTAAGGTGGTTCACAACCCTATTGTGTCAGATGAGTCCCATTCAGAGGCCAGACATGCAGTCAACATAAAGTAGCTTTGTCCGAGTATGCCAGATTGCACCCGAATCTCAATAATGCATCTTTCAGGTCGATGGATACAAACTAGTCCACTTTCTTAAATTGAGACTTCCTGAGTGTCCGATTCAAAGGTCTCAAACACGGTATGGGCCACAACCCACCACTCTTTTTGCTGATCAGAAAATAACAGTTATAGCCAAATCCATGGTGTGACGCAGCTCTTGGTGGGACTCGGGATCTGGACAACTTTCATCCAAGTTATTCAAAAGATCTGCCTGGTAGGCCTGCAATACCGCCATGATGTGTAGAGCTACTCCAGCTTGACCCTCTGAAGTGTAGGCATTACCCAACAAAGTGGATGTGAGTCTACATGGCTTAGATTAAACTGATTTCCACTGCAGAATGAAGAGGAGGGGCATACATGTGCTTCTTCAATTGGGGTGAGATGTGAATATCCTTTAAACTCACTGTTCCAAGAATGTGAAAGACGCTGCCCCTGCGACACAGGTTCTCAGTCATGCAGCTTCAGAAATACAAGTCCCAGGTGGCACAATACCAGATTACACTGACTCTGTAAGAACCGTTCATCCAGTCAAGAGCACCCGGGCGCAACAGGGGTGGCCTTTCTAGCCGAAACTTCTCAACTGCCCTGCTGAGAATCTTGTTCAAATCAGCTTCAGAAGAAGATATAGCTCTGTTTTTTCCTGTTCAAGGGGAAATACAGACACTATGTCTCGGCTTCCAGCAATATAGCACCACCCTCTTAGACACATTAGATATTCCATCCCTCAGGATGAATGAATGAAAGTTACTTTTATATAGCACTTTTTCCTGACACTACACTCAAAGCACTTTACACAGTTAACAGGGGACTCTCTTCAACCACCACAAGTGTGCAGCATCATCCTGGATGATGGAACAGCAGCCAAAGTGCACCAGTACGCTCACCACACACCAGCTATTGGTGGAGAGGAAAAAAGAGTAGAGTTATAGAGCCAATCAATGGATGGGGATTATTAGGAGGCCATGATTGAAAAGGGGGGAATTTGGACAGGACACCAGGGTTACACCCTTACTCTTTACAAGAAATGCCCTGGGAGTTTTAATGACTACAGAAAGTCAGGACCTCAGTTTAAAGAACAGGACAGTGTTAGCAAAACAAAGCATAATGCAGCGGTACAAAGGCAAGGAGAACAGAGGCTGTTTTTTAATGGGTGTCTATGAAGGTGATGATTGAATTTGCTGAATAAACTACTTTTGTGAGGAAAAATCTAATCACTTAATGAATGACTGCCTGTCCACTAATCTTCAACATGTTTTATACTAAGCAATCCTTTTGGAGTAAAGTATGTGTGGAGTTTCCTAAGACAAAATTGTTTTTTTTTCCTTCATTTTTTTCAGTAATTTCAGTTTACGGTGTCAGACAAAGGCCATTTATTGTTGTGTTTCCCCTCAAAAGTCTCCCACTGTAAGCTTGTATCTGATGGCTTGTGTTGTTTTGTTGGAGATATTTTAAATTAAGTAATAAACACATAAGACAAAAAGTCTGTTGACAGACTTTATTCTTTTAACATGTCACTAGTCCTACAAAACCTCTCTGGTCTGATTATGTGCTGGGACAATCAATTGCGCAACAGGAAGTTCACAGCACTCAAATCTTGAGTGGAAGGCCCATCTGCAAGATTGGAGAAATATACCATCCGTTGTTCCTGGCAGGCTACTCTGCCTTACAGGCTCCATTTGGTTAGGATTAGGTTGGGCGCAGGGTTAAGGCATCTTCTGACAACCAGGAACAAACCCTGTGTGCAATTGGCGCCCCAATCTCTGAGTCCCAACCAATCCTTTGGAAGTGCACATGGGCCCCTGAACTTACAAATAACAAAAGTGTTTTAGACTTCTGTGTTTCAATATAGCAATCTTGTGACATTTGTGCCTCACACAAACCCATGGTCATTTGATTTGGCCTGGATTTGCAGTTTCATGAAGATCACATGTAATATTGTGTGTGTGTCTGTGGCATGCAGGGTATGAAATATCTTCATAGGAATGTCTGTCATGGAAGGATTAAATCCAAGAACTGTGTGGTTCGATTCATGCTCAAAATCACAGACTATGGCTATAATGAGGTTTTGGAAGCTCAGAAATGTACTGTGGCACGGTGGAGGGCGGGACCGGCGCGTGATTGCGCACGCCCGGTCCCGTATCGGGCTGATTGAGCCGGCAAGAGGGTTAAAGGCCACTCGCAGACGGCGATCGGGAGAGAGAGCTTAATCAGCAGACGTCTGCTGTCCTAAATGTTTGTTTTAAGCTCTTAATTAAATTATTATTTATGTTGACAAGCCGGTTTCTCGCCTCTTCCTTGCCCGTGAAATGATCTGCTTTACATTGGTGCCAAAACCCGGGAAGGAAGAGGGATACGCCGTAGCGGAGTTCTCGCCACTTCTCAATGGAGCAGCCGCGGCCATCTGCCGGGAGACGGAGGAGCCCAGCCACCTGGACGCGGAGGAACGGCCGCCGACCGCGAGGGGAGGAGGGGCTCCTGGCCGACCGCCTGGAGCGGTTAGGGCCGCTGCCAGGGGCGGGGGAGTCCCCTAGTAGCCGCTGGAACGCGGCGGAGTTGGAGACTGCCGACCGCGTGCGGGGAGGAGCTCGCCGTCGACCGCCTGGAGCGGGAGAACCGCTGCCAGGGGCGGGGGGAGGCCCCTTCGATACCCCGGGAACGCGGCGGGGCGTTCCGTCC
Organism: Moxostoma hubbsi; assembly: GCA_032164185.1. Lineage (NCBI taxonomy): Eukaryota > Metazoa > Chordata > Actinopteri > Cypriniformes > Catostomidae > Moxostoma > Moxostoma hubbsi. The sequence goes on along the minus strand of JAVLUX010000002.1, from coordinate 21,086,114 downwards.
GCCAGGGGCTGAGGACTGCCTCCGATCTGCCCGGAGAGGCGCGGCTGCTGTCCTGAAGAGGGTGCAGAAGTGGCTGAGGAACGAGCTACGGCGTATCAGAGAACCGGCGAGTACGTTTTTTTTTTTCTTTCGTTTCTTTAATCTCTCTCTCCTCTCTCTCTCGATACCGCTCTGCGGTGGCCCTTTCCCTCTTTTTTTTAAATTATGGTGTTTATGGGAGGGGAGGTACTGCCCAGTGCAGGAACCCTCCCCCCCCCCCCCCTTATTTTTAATGGTTGTTTCCCTCCCCTTGCCCCTCCCTCGTCCAGGTTGATCGGGATGACCCGCCAGCAGACCGCGCCGGAGGCGCGCCCCCCCCAGGGGATGTACGTCAGGCCGGGGGTCCCCAGCCTGAGAGAACGGGGGAGGAGTGTGGCACGGTGGAGGGCGGGACCGGCGCGTGATTGCGCACGCCCGGTCCCGTATCGGGCTGATTGAGCCGGCAAGAGGGTTAAAAGGCCACTCGCAGACGGCGATCGGGAGAGAGAGCTTAATCAGCAGACGTCTGCTGTCCTAAATGTTTGTTTTAAGTTCTTAATTAAATTATTATTTATGTTGACAAGCCGGTTTCTCGCCTCTTCCTTGCCCATGAACGTGAACTGCTTTACATGTACTTATATTGAACCGCCAGTGGAGGGTTTGAATTTGTGCGATAGTTTCATATATGTGTCTCATGACTGCTATGCTCCATGTTCTTTTTCTCCTATATGCTTAGGATGTTCATGTATGTTTGTAACCATGCAGACCTTCTGTGGACTGCTCCTGAGAGTTTGAGAGGGTCCCACCCTGGTTTGTATGGCAGTAAACCTGGTGATGTGTACAGTTTCTCTGTCATCATGCAAGAGGTGATAATGCAAGGGCCTCCATTCTGCATGCTAGAGCAGACTGTTGATGGTAAACTAATCTGCTATCTAATCCTCAATCACTATTGAATGACTATATTGATAGGTTGTTGTGATATATTAGCAAGACCTATATATTGTCCAAGCCAAATACATCTGTTTTTATTACTCTTTATGATACCTTTACAATGTCTAAGCCTTGAATACTTCAGGATCATAAAGAAATTATCCAAAGGATCCAGAAGCCTGCGCTAATGTGCCAACCAATTGTGTCGCCTGATCACGCTCCAATGGAGTGTATTCAGTTTATGAAGCAGTGCTGGAATGAGCAACCAAATCTTTGACCAGGTGCCCACTATCAACACTGCCAAACCATTTTGTAGTCACATATCAGTTTACATAGTCACTCTTACAGTAAATTAACAGTCATGGTCGTTCTAAGAAATGTTTTCTATTTAGCTGCCAATTCAAGACAAGAATAGCCAAATAGTGGTGAAATATAAGATTAAGATCACTCAAGAGAACAGTGTCTTTTCCCCATTCTCTGCATCTGTCCCTCATGTGTCTTCAATCTCTCTACAGTTCAAAAACGTCCACTTCCATTGTAAATGCCTGTAATCTCCAATTTTGCATTTTTTTCTTGCTTTTTTTATATAAAGAAAATTAGGGACAAGCCGAAATGCTGGTAATCAACATTGTGTCACAGTTTGAGGCAGAGATGAGACAATTGATCTTTAAGCAGGCTTTTAATGAAGATGGAGTTACAAATGTGTACAAATGCAAAGAACCATATCAACTAAAACTCAGAATCATATTAGGTAACATGCTAATATATGAACTGACCATGATAGAGATAAACTAGAGGGTGTTTGCATATATATATATATGTATGTATGCATGTATACACGCACGCAAATGTAGTTGTAGGACAAACTAATAACAGAAGACCATAAACATATCGAAATAAGAGTATTATGAACAAAGCAGTGACTAATTGTGACAGAAGTCGGAGGATCGGAGAGCAAAAGCGGAGCCAGGGGATCGGAGAGCAAAGGAGGAGCTGGAGGGATGAGGAGAAGGCGATAGGCTGGAGGACCACAGTGGAGCCGAGGGGACATAGAGCCAAGGTGATGTCAAGGGATAGGAGGGCCAAGGTGGAGTCCAGGGCTCGGAGGGCCTAAGCAGAGTCGGAGGGTCGAAAGTTCCCCTTTGTCTGAGACGCCACAGGGAGCAATGGTCGAGCCGGTGTCTTGGGGGGAACCGGCTGAGCCAGCAGAGGACGGAGGGCCATCGTGCTGGACTGAGCCAGCGGAGGACGAAGGGCTATCGTGCTGGACTGAGCCAGGTCTAAAAGCTCAGTGAGAGCTAGCTCTGGGACAGACGAGGCTTGAAAGGTGAGAATTGCCTCATAGGCCGTGGAAGGCTTGGAGCAAGGGGCCGCGGAAGGCTGTGGGGGTGGGGGAGGGTTCACTATGGGAGGTGAATCAACATCCTCATCCTCTTTACCCACAGTAAAAGGTGATCCAAATAGTTCCTGAGTCACATCCACATATTCACACAGTGTCCAGTGAGAATCTTTCGGAGGCATCCGTGTTTTCAGTGCACTGTTTAGAAAATCAACAGAGCGCAGTCATCATAGTGCACTAAATTAGCCAGTTCAAGAAACTCACGGACATGATCCTCCACTGGATGGTCCCCTTGTGTGAGGAGAATCTTAACAGCTGCTAGATCCATTTGAGGTCAGTTATTCTGTCATGGTTTGAAGCAGAGATGGGAGACAATGGATCTATATGCAGGCTTTTAATGAAGGTGATGGAGATACAAAGCAATGTGGAGAAACGCAATGAACAAATAATCTATCAACTACAAACACAAGAACATACTATGTTGTATATACTATAATGTTTGTAGAACAGCATTCTTCCACCTAAGAAATATTGCTACATTAAGGCACATGCTCTCTGTTGCTGATGCCGAAAAACTAATTAATGCGTTCATGACCTAAAGACTAGATTATTGTAATGCATTACTGGGAGGATGTTCAGCAACTTCAATAAATAAACTTCAAATGGTTCAAAATGCAGCAGCCAGAGTGCTAACGAGAAACAAGAAATATGATCATATTAGCCCTATTTTATCATCGTTACATTGGCTACCTGTTAAATTCCGTATTAATTTTAAAATTCTGTTAACTACATACAAAGCTTTGAATGGTCTAGCTCCACAGTACTTAAGTGACCTTCTACCATGATATATTCAATCATGTTCATTACAATCGCAAAATTCTGGCCTGTTAATAGTTCCTAGAATATCAAAATACACAAAAGGAGGTAAATCCTTTTCATATTTGACTCCTAAACTATGGAATAGTCTCCCTAACACTGTTCGAGATGCAGACACACTCCCTCAGTTTAAGTCTAGACTAAAGACTCATCTGTTTAGCCAGACATACACCTACTTTATCCTTCAACTCACAATTAGGCTGCTTTAGTTGGGTCTATGGGAACCAGAAACCAGAAACATTCATCATGATCTATAACTCTTTTTTATTTGTTTCCCTGTCTCAACCTCAGGAGTCCTATCCTGAGGTCATCAGAACCGGCTGGATCCAGCACCATTCCTGCTTCGTGTTGGACTCAACTGCTATGTGACGCTGTGTGATAATGACTAAATGCAGCCGGTGCCAGCCAAACATCACTTCAGTCTGTTATGATGGACTTCAGAGGATGAACTGATGCCAACTCCAACCATAAGACATGAGATACATCATATTGCCATTGTCTGAACCTTGGATTTAGGATGGACCACACCGAACCTCACCGAAATTACCAGCCAGGTTGAATTGCGTTTCACATTCCTGATCTCTGCCTGCATCACCTCGGTCTATTGATGGACTACGATCTAGAAATGGAATGCATATACTAACAATTGCCAACAAAAGCCTTCATCAGCCACTTAACAAGGACAATTGCATCTATGTGAACTTCTGCAGTTAATCCAGGATGGACTTCAAAGACATTAGTTATTAATCTTACATTTCAAACAAAATCGATGTTTAAACGCTGACCCTTAACACTTACTTAGTTTAATAATTTTAAACCATGACTTTAACTATGCATAAATAATATTTACAATATAATCAAGTGACATTATGCCACAAATACGAGAGCTTGAATATTCCTGGAATATTTCATTAAGGCTGAAATTGCTAAAATTGTAAGAAAATGTTTAAATTTTTTAAATATAATTAGTTATAATCATAGTTAAATCTATAATAATAATACATACTTAAATAATTTAGTCAGTCAATGACTGAAACGATTGTCACTAGCTGTAATATTGTTTTTGCCAGGCAAAGAAATAGTTCTTACACTAATAATATTAGAAAATAATGTCTTTATAGTGTGTGTGTGTGTTCGCAGCATATAGAATCCATGTCCACTCCAGTACAGCGAAGATCCTGTTGGAGTTGAAATTGGGTTTCAAAGTAGAGTTGAGAGCCAGGACTGAACTCAAGGTGAGCTCTGTATTCATCCGTAAGACAAATTAAAAGGTTTTATTTTTTTTTTCATATTCGGTATAACATGAACCTCATTTCTCAAGTTAATGTCAACTTAAAATCAAAGCTTCTCCCACTGCATGTTAGAGTTTTAATATTTTATCAAAATATAATAACTTGCTCTGCCTCTGAAACAACTTTTCTTTTTGGCTAATGTGATAAATCCCTATTACTCAAACCTTTGCTGTTATGTAACACCAATGTTTAATCATCTGTCTCCTCTCTTCTCTACAGGGTAAAGGAATAGAAGAAACCTACTGGCTGATTGGGAGGGACAGCTTCATCAAACCTCTCCCTGTGCCACAGTACTCAAGTCAGAGTAAGGACAGGCCTTTCCGTGGCGTGTGTCCTTTAGTGTGTATCTTCTGTTTATCTTCTTTAATTTATTTTTCAGGCAAATGGCTCATGGCTTGCAGATGGAGGAAATAGCCACATACAAGAAGCAGAAAGCAGAAGCACAGCTTGGAAAGAAGAAAAACTGAGGTAATGTTATGCATGGAGAATGTATAACATTACTTTATGTGGCAGAGAGGCAGGAGGGGTAAGGGTGGGGGTGTTAAGACAGGGGGGTAAAAAGCCATTGTGTGAGGCTATTGCCATTTTTTTCCATTTTGGTTGGGTACCATTCTCCAACAATAAACAAGACTCTTCTGCTTTCAAGTAGTGTTTCTTAAATGATAATATATTATCCTACTGTTTTTTAGTTTTTATTTCTGTAATTGTCAGTTGAAGCATTACTTGAACGTCTCTTAAATTAATGCAATTAACATTTTTACCATAGTAACCCTTAAAGCAATAGTTCACCCCCCCCCCCCCCCCCCCCCCCCCCCCCAAAAAATAAATAAATAAATCTGTCATCATTTGCTCACTTTGTTGATGTCCAAACCAGTTTCTTTCTTGAACTCAAAAGAAGATATGGAATGTTATGCTCAGCCATCATTCACATTTGTTCCATATTTGAATGAAAGTGAATGGTGACTGAGGCTGTCTGTCCCTAACATTCTACCTAATATCTCCCTTTGTAACAGAAAAAGGAAGTCATATGTGTTTGGGGCAAAATTTTAATTTGAGTAAATGATTCCTTTAACACAAAATAAAATATATTATGTGTGATTTGGTGATGTCATAGCTTCTGGTAACTTTGTACACCTTCAGATATTTTTGGTCTTGTAGATTTGTGACTTGCCAAAGATAGTCGTTATAAAAGTTCTCTCCTTTCAGATTGGATGGCACTCCTCAGATATGTATAGCCGGCTTTTTCAAAAAGGATCGTAGGCTATGTTTAGCATGCTGTTATGCTTCTGTTTGCGTGTTCTGTCATTCTCTGAATGTCTTGATTTTTCTCAGTGTTTCATGTATGACGTCTTAACGTAGAGCTAAAAAAAACTATATATATTCAGTGTTTTGCTGTTCCAACTCACATAATGAAAACATTTTTAATAATGATGAGGTAAACTAAGGCTTGTGTTCATTCTCTGTTTTTGTGTCTTACAGATGTGAATCCAAAGATTTTAAGGTGATGCTTCAAAAAGCCGTGAGGAAGATCTCCACTGTGCTTCAGGTGGCTCAACTCACTCTTTGTGATGAGGGCAATGTCATGATCCACCATCATTGACAAATTTTAAAAGCACCAAGAGCTCATTCTTACTTCTCAGCACTTGATGAGGCAAGCTTGTGTGAACTGTTAAAGGGATTACTTTTTGTTTTCTATTGCAGAAATTCAGACCTTTTGATGGGACATTCCTTATGAAGAATCTTTCAATGTATTAAACCATATCAAACATACATAGCAGTTCATCTTTTATGAGAGAAACCTCCAATTTGGAGCCTTGTTATTCCACCTCACTTCATACTCCTTGATTGAAATGTTTCTGAACTGATCTGCTCATCATCAATTTCAGATATGGTTGAAAGAACGAATATACACAGGCAGCCAAAAGTTTGGAATAATGTACAGATTTTGCTCTTATGGAAAGAAATTGTATTTTTATTCACCAAAGTGGCATTCAACTGATCACAATGTATCGTCAGGACATTAATAACTGAAACATTACTATTACAATTTGAAAAAAATAAAAAAATTCAGAACTTCTTAAATTACTTCAGAGTTCTCATCCAAACATCTTCCACGTGCAGCAATGACAGCTTTGCAGATCCTTGTCATTCTAGCTGTCAGCTTGTCCAGATACTCAGGTGACATCTGACCCCATGCTTCCCGTAGCACTTGCCATAGATGGTATTGTCGGGCAATTCTCACTCACCTTACAGTCTAGCTGATACCACAAAAGCTCAATGGGGATAACACTCTTTTCCAATTATCTGTTGTATCTTTTTGTATTTCTGTTTCAAAAGAGGCTTTTTCTTTGCAATTCTTCCCATAAGGCCTGCACCCCTGAGTCTTCTCTTTACTGTTGTACATGAAACTGGTGTTGAGCGGGTAGAATTCAATGAAGCTGTCAGCTGAAGACATGTGTGGCATCTATTTCTCAAACTAGAGACTCTGATGTACTTATCCTCTTGTTTAGTTGTACATCAGGCCTTCCACATCTCTTTTTGTCCTTGTTAAAGCCAGTTGTCCTTTGTCTTTGAAGGCTGTAGTGTACAACTTTGTATGAAATCTTCAGTTTATTTTGGCAATTTCAAGCATTGTATAGACTTAATTCCTCAAAACAATTATTAACTGTTGAGTTTCTAGAGAAAGATATTTCTTTTAGCCATTTTTTACCTAATATCGATCTTAAGACATGCCAGTCTATTGCATACTGTGGCAACTCAAAAACAAACACAAAGACAACGTTAAGCTTAATTTATTGAATCAAATAGCTTTCAACTGTGTTTGATATAGTGGCAAGTGATTTTCTTGTACCAAATTAGCAATTTATCATGATTACACAAGGATAAGGTTTTGGAGTTATGGCTGCTGGAAATGGTGCCTGTCTAGATTTTATAAAAAATTACTTTTTTCAAATAGTGACGGTGCTGTTTTTTACATCAGTAATGTCCTGACTATACTTTGTGATCAGTTGAATGCCACTTTGGTGAAATAAATGACCAATTTCCTTCCAAAACAGCCAAATCTGTACATTATCCAAGTTTTGTCCACCAGTATACATGCACAACATTCACTCACAGATTATTCCCCTTTGTGAACTTTGAACAAAAGAGTGAATATAGCACTGAAAATAAAAACAAATAAACAAACAAACAAGAAATACCCACAGAATTATGGGACCAGTGTTAATATGTCGTATGAAGCTCTGAATTTATTATAATTTTAGATGGTGGATGAGTTCAATTTAACCAGGGAATAATTTTGTAAATTTGGTCTTGAGGACATTTAATAATTCTAGTTACATTTAGTACAGTCATCACCAGCGCTCAAACTTTTCGCTGTTTTATTTATTTATTTTTTGCCACATAGAAGATCAATTATAGGAGAACCATGAAAACCATAGTTACAAAGATCTTAAAATGCAGGAAAACTTACTGTATTGTGGTGGTAGCAGATTGAGATACCTTTTAGTGAAGACTGTAGACTGTTATCTGATGGTGCATGAAATAATTTAGGATAATAAAACTAATTAATTTAGTTGGTCTCAGTATATTTCTCTTTATCATTGAAGACAAAAATGAATTCATGTCAAGAAGAATAAATTACTGAAATAAAGCTACTTTACAATACTAAAAAATAAGAAAATATCAGGTCTCAATTTGTTAAAACAAATAGCTATTATTTTAAAATACAACCTACAAGAGCAACTGAGCTAATGAAACTAATGTTAGAAAATCTGTACTTAGTGCATCTTGAAATTACTTAAAGATTTAAATCACAGAAATACTGTATAACAGTGCACTCTTGTTATTGTATCAGTAATCGCAGAAGATGGTGACAAGCGGTACATTATCATACCCTATGTGGATTATCCAGTACTCTACATAAGAAGATTGGAGAGCCACGGGGTCACCCCTAACCAGATTACCTTCAGTAGAAACCAGTTCATCAGCTCACCAAGATTACTCTCCAATGTGTTAGTCAATTATAATAATTATGAAATATATCTTCACCCTCTAATTGCAGTTTCCATATTCCTAGGTGATTGAGGGCCGCGATGTTTTCTATGTCATATGGTTAAAGAAATACACTAAATGTTACAATACATTCTATTCTACTATTCACTAATAATCATTTTCGGGATTATTTAGTATTATTTCCACAAGCTGATCTTAGAACCCAATGTCTCATAGTAAACAGCATAGTGGGGAATACTTAACATTTTGACAGTTTAGTATTGTCACAATATGAAGAAGCGCTTGAGCATCAATGTCTCAAACGAAACACTTGTGGAACACTTTCAATTGTAATAAAAATTAAACACACACTTTTAGAGACTAACTAACTTGACTGAGATTGGCCATCAATTATGAAAGCATACACAAAATTGATCCTCACATCAATTTCACCAAGCACATTTAAATGGGTTGTTGACCTTTGCTTCACATGAATGAACACAGTAATTGTTTCACAATAAATGCAGATCAGATAGATTATTGAACATTACAGCAAAAAGTTATAAGCTTTACTATGCATGTCACATTCAGTCCATGTCCAATTACCATCAGTCTGAAGAGAATTAATGAGGCATGAATAGCAGAAAACTTGCATTTTTTTTAAAGGAATAATTCACCCAAAAAATAAAATTCTCTTATGAACATTGTGCCATCCCAGATGTGTATGACTTTCTTTCTTCTGAAGAACACATATAAAGGTTTTTAGAAGAATGTTTCAGCTCTGTAGGTCCATACAGTGCACATGAATGGTGACCAAAACTTTTAAGCTGCATAAAGCACATCAAGGCAGCATAAAAGTAATCCATATGCCTCCAGTGGTTAAATCCATGTCCTCAGAAGCAATATAATAGGTGTGGACAAGAAACAGCTCAATATATATAAAAATATTTTTTTTTACTGTAAATCCCCATTTTCACACTTTTTTTTCCACCACTTTTTTTTGGGGGCAATTCACATTCTTCATGCAAATCATCACCTATACTGGGCAGGAAGGATAATTTATGTAAAAAGGACTTATATATTGATGTTGTTTCTCATTAACACCTATTATATTACATGGATTTAACCACTGATTTCTTAAGAATTACTTTTTTGCTGCCTAGATTACCTTAACGTGCAAACCATTACTGGACGGAAGCGAACATTCTTAGTAAATAAGTTTTAAATATTGATCTATTTTTTTTACACACACCTAGTATTTCACTTCAGAAGACATTAATTAATCCGCTGGAGTATGGATTACTTTTATGATGGTTATTTGTGGTTTTTGGAGCTTCAAACTTTTGGTGCCCATTCACTTGCATTGTATGGACCCACAGAGCTGAAATATTCTTTTAAAAATCTTTGTTTGCGTTCTGCTGAAGAAAGAAAGTCAAACACATCTGGGATGTTAATTCCTAAATCTTAAAAAAAAAAAAAAAAAAAGTGTGCCTGTGTACTTACAGTAATATGAGACATGTTGGCAATAGTTTTGTTCATAACAGCAGTATTAATGCAATACATTTGATAATAACTGAATTTAGCGTAACTATGTGCCCTATTTTAAGAGTGCTAGCGCCAAGCGCAGCGCTATGCCACAAGTCAGTGTTTCTCAACTGGTGGGTCACAGGTCTATTGGGACCCCTTATTAGGGCTCTCGATGTAAATTTAATGATAATCTAAAGCATTCAAGTCAAGTCAATTCAAGTCAACCTTTATTTATAGAGCACATTTAAAAACAACAGAAGCTGACCCAAAGTGCTTTACAGATCAAACAAACAAAATGATAGAGTGATATAAAAACAAGCATTCAAATTTGCATTCAGCTAAAGGCTTCTCATTTGTACTGTAATATTTTCACAGTGCGATTAAAACTTTCGCACAAACGTATCGGTACCAGCTCGCGCTAATGATCTGCCCAGCTCTCTGGAGCGCGTGCAACAACCGGGCTTTGCACTGAGGACTAAGGACATGTACACAGGGCACTGTTGGCTACATGTGCCAGAATAAAGTGGGTTTTCTCATATTTATAATAACATTGGCACTTGTAGTTAAAATTTCTAAATGTGTTTCAGCTACTATTTTTTTCATAAAACTATAATGTATTCATTTTATTATCATTTAAGACTAGCTACACTGAAATAACCACGGCAATGAGAAGACATCCATGGTCTTACCTGTGCTTATATGTCATTATCAACTTTTGCAAATTATTAAGTTTTCATCCTGTGTAATATACTGTATGTTAAGTTTGAATAAATGAAACTTCCTGTATATTTTGTTGTTGACATCAATAACAAAAATAATGTCACATAATTCATGCCCTTATACTTGAAAGCTATAAACAAAAGGAATACATGCAGGTTACGTTTTTTACTATGGTGGGTCAACACATGATGTCCAATGTAAAATCTGGGTCCAAAGCAAAACCAGTTGAGAACCACTTCCATAATACATAAGGGCAAAGTCAACAGGCATGGCCATGAAGTTTTGGTATTTTCGTGTAAGCATGCACTAAGTCTAGGCGCAAGTGGGTATAGAAAAATCACACATGCATTGCGCTAATGGGTTGGGTCAAGTGCAATTTAATTTGGAGGTTTTTCTCCTGTTTCTGCATAGGTTTTATGGGGCAGTGGTGGCTCAGCGGTTAAGGCTCTGGGTTACTGACCAGAAGGTCGGGGTTCAAGCCCCAGCACTGCCAAGACACCACTGTGTGACCCTTGGGCAAGGCCCTTGATCCCTATCTGCTCCAGGGGTGCTGAATCATGGCTGACCCTGCACTCTGACCCCAGCTTAGCTGGGATATGTGAAAAATAAATAATTTCATTGTATATATGCAGAAATGTATGTATAATGTGTGACAATTGATCAATTTATTTTTTTAATATTTATTTTTTATATATTTTTTCTTTATCTTATTATATAGTCCATTCACTCAAGCAGCAGTGTTATAAACAAAGACAGCACATTCATAAGAAGTTGGCAATGTAAATAGACTATATACAATGAATTAGAAGAATAAAACATATGGACATGCTCCTTTTATATGCGTACATATATATTTTTTTTACTCTCATCAGGATTTGGATTAAAGTATATGAATGTAAGTATTATTAGTCATTTACATCTACTGACATACAAATCATGGCTAGTATTAACAGTGATTGTATCAGCATGCACTTCACTTCTACCAGTCGATTTTTAATTTGAACAATTAAATTAATTTATTTCAAACCCCGGTTGCCCCGGCCATTCTGTGTGGAGTTTGCATGTTCTCCCCGTGTCTGCGTGGGTTCTCTCCGGGTTCTCCGGCTTCCTCCCACCATCCAAAGACATGCAGGTTAGGTTAATTGGTGTCTCCAAAAAAAATTGCCCTAGGTGTGAATGTGAGTGTGAGTGTGTGTCTGTATATGTGTGGCCCTGCGATGGACTGGCGACCTGTCCAGGGTGTACCCCGCCTTTCGCCCAATGTTAGCTGGGATAGGCTCCAGCCCCCCGCGACCCTGTACGCAGGATAAGCAGTTGACGTTGGATGGATGGATGGATGAAATTAATTTATTGAAACAATTTATTGAAAAAAATGAAACCAAATATGAAATGGAATTCAAGTTACACTTCAAAGTAAGTGAAAATATAATCAAATAATAATAATGTACCAAATCCAAACATTTTATCCTCTACAACTTCTTTCACTAGCACCTTTTACAGGGACTTAAACATCACTATGACAACAGGTGGAAAATTCCATTACAAATGAGATCATAAATACATTTGTAAACATAAACGTAGTCATAATAACTGAAAAGAAAAAACCTTGAGCTATAGATAGTTTAACACAAATCTCATACATTTTTGTTTCATAAGATGGCTACAACTCTGATCTCAGGCACATCATTTGATGTTCCACCTCATTTTAAGAACATTAACTTTATTACCACCTGCTGGTGGAACACACAAACTGCAAATGTAGGAACTGAATTTAGACTTTGCGCAATGACATATTTCTGAAGAAAATAGCTAATTGCACTTTGCGGCACTTCATTACCATGCAATCCACCCACAGTTTGCGTTCATACACCCACAGATAGAACCAACTTGCACTGGCATGAATGGGATCTTCTTGTAAATATGTAAGCGTGGGAAACCAGAGTTGGAAATCTAAAAGGGCATGTCAAAAATCAAAGCTGTCAGATGAAAGCATGATGCTTTGAAGAAAAAAAAAAAAAAAAGAGACAAATTATGACCTAAGTTCCATCACTGAACAGAAAAGACTAATCATTAAAGGAATGTCCCGGGTTAAATTCAAGTTACGCTCAATTGACAGCATTGTTGATTACCACAAAAATGTATTTCGACTAGTCCCACTCCCTCCTTATCTTTAAAAAAAGGCCAAAAATATAGGTTAAAGTGAGGCACATACAATGGAAGTGAATGGGGGCCAATTTTTGATAGTTAAAATCGTCACTATTTCAAAATTTCAGCCACAAGACAGAAACAATATGCATGCAAACATGATTTTAGTGTAATAGAATCGTTTACTAACCTTTTCTGTGTAAAATGATAGCCAATTTTACATCTTCGTTGCTGTGACGATGCAATGTCAACAAATCCTAAAATTCTAAAATGACTGTAAAAATGTCTGTTTAAACAACTTTACAGCTCAAATAATACAAAAGTTTTAACAGAAAAATGAATGCGTGCATTTACAAAAATTAAAAGCATCACATTTCTGTGTTTAAACCCTCCAAAGATTGGCCACATTCACTTCCATTGTAAGTGCCTCACTGTATCCTAAATTTGTGCATTTTTTTAACTTAAAAAAAATGCACAAAAATAGAAAAGGAGTCTATATTATTGTTTTGTGGTAATCAACATTATGCCACAAATGCTGTCAATTGAGCTTAACTTGTATTGAACCTGAAACATTCCTTTAATAATTAGGATTTGTTATTCAGTTATGGAACTAAGGTCATTATTTGTCTGGTTTTTTTTTTTCTTCCCTCAAAATTATCACCTGACAGCTTTGATTTGTGATATGCCCTTTTAGTTATCCAACTCTGGTTTCCCACGGTCATTGTAAGCAATACATATTTACAAGAAGATCCCAACTGTCACACCTACAAAACACTGTTAGCTGCCAGTAGTTGCCCTTCTGGGAAAACGACTGGCTCAAAAGGCACTTTAATATTACAGACTAGTTTGTTGAAACTTAATATCTTGCAGTAACCTCTCAATTATCCAATGCATTGCAAAGCTGGTCTACTTATGATCTAAAATACCAATCACCCGCAAACTACTTTACTAATAGGATAAAAAAAAAAATTTTTTTTTTTTTTTGGTGTTTTGCATGTTACAACTGTAATTAGAAGCAGTAAGTTAACTGCAGTGAGTCGATATTCACTGGTCAGCAGTGCGCAACACGAACAGAGTACTTTGAGAGACAGTGTGCAGTGCAGAAGCCCATGATTGGACGGATGAACCTTCGGTCAAACGCTACAGCCAATGAACGCGATAAATCCTATGACGCAACCTGCTTTTATATAATCTGATTGGACAAACTGCTATCAATCACCCGACGTTTCCTTTAAAATAATTATTTTTTTAAGATGCTCAGAACATTACAACAAAAAGTAGGCAGGGGTAAAATTAAATTAAATTACATTTTACAAAACAAACATAATAATGCCTTATTATGACACAAAAAAATCTCAAAAGCAATGAACTCAAGTACTGGTCATAATAGTAGATTACCTATATAATTTCCAATTTCTTAAACTATTCTGGTTTGTAAATGTAGCCTTGTCTATATGTGCCTTTGTAGGTAAAATTTAACTTACTTAATGATAATAAGATGAATGATATATCCCGCACTGTATATACTTTTATCTTGTCAGTTCAATGAAACTCCGATTAAAACTATTGGTCAGCTGCATTGACGTAGACCCAAAAAGTCTATCGTGATTGGTCCGTTTCAGAGCAGAAGCTTTCAATCACTTGTCTCATCCAATCGCACGCCTTGTCGTTGTGTCCTCCCACCCACAGACGAATGACGCACGAGTCATGTGTTGTTTGTGCTATGCTCCGTAGTGTACACAGGGTGCGAAGATCAGATTGGTAGCCCGCTAGGATGATCAACCGATAATAGAACGGGTAAATGTGGTCATGTTGCAGTCGCTGGCACTGAGTTCGCGGAGGACTGGCTGGAATACCTGCATTTCATGTGGCGCCCTGGAGAAGCGCAACTCTGAAAAGACCTAAGCCGCCGGAGACACACTGCTCCCCCACCCCCAAACAAAAATGGGGTCTCGGTCTGTGAGCCTAAGGTGAAGTCTCTCTTAGCTAATGGCAAATTTCGCGAATTACCAAGAAGACAAAGCAGCTATGTTTATGCTGGAAACGCAACAGAGGGCTCTCGGGACTATTCCTGCCGCAGCTGAGACAGAGAACGGCGGGGAACCCCCTTCCGTACTAAATGGTTTTCATCAACAACGGTCACTGCCCTCTGATCAACAGCGGAGTGAAGCACATCAACAGCAGCAACCGTATCACTACCGGCAAAACGCTGCCCATGAAAACAACATGGAATCACCGGCGAGGAAGGGATCCACGTTCTCTCTTTACCGGGCACATGAGGACTCAGCCGCTACTGCGAGCAACATAAACGCTCCCTCAGCTTACCCTGCTGTGAATGCCAGTTCCGCGGTCACGGACGACATCAGAAAGTGCGGGTACCTGAGAAAGCAGAAACATGGACATAAGCGGTTTTTCGTCTTGCGGGCGTCGAGTCATTTGGGACCGAGCAGACTGGAATACTACGACAGTGAAAAGAAATTTCGTAACGCGCTCCGCTCGACCGCCGCCGGCTCTACTGCAGCCTCATCTGGCGGGACTGCGGTGACCGCCTCTCAACCGAAAAGGGTGATCTATCTCTATCAGTGTTTCACTGTCAACAAGAGGGCGGATGCTAAGAGTAAACATCTCATTGCTCTTTATACCAAGGATGAATACTTCGCGATTGTCGCCGAGAATGAACCGGAGCAGGAGGAGTGGTACCAGGCGCTCAGCGAGCTCATGAGTGAGGGCAAGAGAGGCCACATGGACGCAGAGGAGACCGATGACGGCTATGGTACTGTAACTCCTGGCACTGACTTTAAAGAAGTGTGGCAGGTAAACGTTAAACCAAAGGGCTTGGGCCAGACTAAGAATCTAACCGGTGTATATAGGCTCTGTCTGTCTGCTAAGAGCATACATCTGATGAAGCTGAACTCTGAGACGCCTTGTGTGAACTTGCAGCTTATGAACATAAGGCGCTGTGGCCATTCTGAGAGCTTCTTTTTCATAGAGGTAGGCCGTTCCTCATCTATAGGACCTGGGGAGCTGTGGATGCAAGTGGACGATTCTGTGGTGGCTCAAAACATGCACGAAACCATTCTGGAGACCATGAAGGCGCTCAAAGCTTTTGCAGAGTTCAGACCGAGAAGCAAAAGCCAGTCGTCTGGCTCCAACCCAATGGGTTTTATCACCACACGGCGGCACTTGGGCAACCTGCCTCCCAGTCAGACGGGGCTCCAGCGGCGGTCTCGGACCGAGTCTGTGGTGGGCACTCCATCCAGCAGGAAGAGTAGTGGGGCGAACGGGTACAGATTCCGAACCTCCAGTGAGGGAGAAAGCTCCATGAACCGCCCATTTCGCTCTGTGACAGGTAGCCTTATTCATCTCAACACCGCCCGTGCCAACCTGAGCCGTCAGGAAAATAGCAGTGGGGCTGGCGCACGCTGTATACGTGCCCCACCGGGCTCCACCTATCATGCCCGCTCTGCCTCGCTGCCAGTCTCATACTTTCCCTCGACCACCAGCCCAGTCAGTATGTCAAGCAGCAGTGGGCATGGCTCTGTGACCGACACCATCACTCGCCCCTCCAGCACATCCATTTGTGGATCACCGAGTGATGGAGGTTTCAACTCCTCCGATGAGTATGGCTCCAGCCCTGGAGATTTCCGCTACTTCAGAGTACGCAGCAACACCCCTGAGTCCCTAGGAAACACGCCACCCATCCGTGAGGAGAACTGCCTCAGTGACTACATGGCTATGGGATTTAATCGTGATGTGTATGGGTCGAGCGCAGCTGAGGCAACCTGTGACGAAAATGCTGACAAAGATTCACAACCGGGGTCGTTAAGGAAACGGACGACCTCCTTCTCCAGGCAGGTTGGGGGTGCTAGTACTCCAGTAGCTGTTTATCAGAAGATGACACAGACCACTTTCTCGCTGGACGAGGCTGTGGTTGAGAGTAGCTCCTGGAGTGCCAGTGCACAGACCATCTCTACATCCTCCTCCCTCTGCTCTGACTACAGCTCCAGTTCTGAACATAGCCAAGACCGTTATCCTAGCTTACGGCCTGCAGACGCCCTTAAAGATGATGGCTACATGCCCATGATGGCAGGTGTGCCGCCCTCCACCAGTGATGCATACTACATGCCTATGCAACCAAATATCCATCTCTCTGGCTCTCCACAAGTCCACAGTGCTGCTTTACCTGTTCCCCAGCACATGGACTCTCAAGGCTATATGATGATGCTCCCCGGTAGGAGTGGGTCTACTGACTCCCCCGTCCCATCCAGCCCTGACTTTAGCAGAAGTGGAGATGTGCGGAGAGCCTCAAATCACCTTACGAATGCAGAATACATGGACATGGCTCAGAACACCACCACACCTAATGCTCAAAAGGTTTCTAATGATAATTACTATGCCTTGACCACTCCTGTGATCCCCAAGTCCCACAGCCCATATTTCTCCCTCCCTCGCTCATACAAAGCTCCATCCAGAGACCAGCCTGAACATGACAAGTATGTTGCCATGAGTTCCCCAGTGAAATCAGTCTGCACAACAGATCGTGGTAGCAGGTGCCCAACTTCTGAAACCACACATCATAATGGCTGCACAGACCGCCGTGCAGTTCGGCCAAACCGTCTACCCCTGGGAAGGCGGAGCTTGCATGGCTCTTTGGGAACAGGTGAAACCCCAATGCGCCCTTCAAGCCCTGGAGAGTACATCAATATTGAATTTGGGGATCGGCCCAACTATCCTGTATTCCCGTTGTCTGCTGAAGGCCCAGTCTCAACCCTCAATATCAGCAGGGAACAACGGAAGTCCCCCCTGCCACAGGACTACATGATTGTCGAGGTGGGCAGTCTTCCACCAAAGAGTCAGTCCCCAAGGCCCTCGCTGGTGGCCCCCTGGAATCCTCCTTCATACATCCTGCCCTCCTCATCCTCCCACTGCAACAAACTCGCTATTGGTAAACCTGACGACTACACAGAAATGTCATTTGCAGCTGGGGAGGAGTGCAAGAGTCCTACAGACATGCTTGAGCGTCTGTGTATCCTGGAACGACAGTTTTTCCCTTTCACTCCGCAGACAGAGCCCAAGGTTGTCCGTGCTGATCCTCAAGGCAGGCGGAGACACAGCTCAGAGACCTTTGTGACATCATCAGGAACATCAGGTGGAAGCAGTCAGGATGCCAAAGGCACAGTGCCTTGCAGCAGTCAGCAGGTGGGGTGCAGTAAGTCTCAGAACTCTGCTTCTTTTGACAGCGTTTGGACAGACAGTGTGACATCTAGCAGTGAGGTGACACCAGGAACCTCCTCAGAAAGAGCCAATTCCCCCTCTTGGAGGCCTGGAAGTACTTTACCTGCAGAACACCAAAATGGCCTAAACTACATCGCCCTAGACCTGAGAGATGACCTCCAGCCTGGTAACACGTGTGGTCATGATGCAGTTTCCTTGCCATCCTCAAGTGCTCCTTCTCCAGAGGACGGTGCCTATGCCAGTATAGATTTAATCAAATAAGAGGGGCTTACATCAGCATCTAAAGGTAAGCTTTCCTTCTGTAGCACACTTGGATCCATAGATGTTGAATATGTTCATTCAATATCTTTAATTGTTTTTCTTTGAAAGTCAAGCCTAAAAGTCACATCTCACTGCTTACTGAAATTCTGACCTGGCAATAAAAAAAAATAACGTTTTTAAATTAAATTCTTCAAAGAGATAGTTCACCAAAAATGACAATTCTGTGTGCCACTGAAGAAAGTAAGTGAAAATTATGGCTGGTGAACAAATGTAACTTCATTATAAGACCAAAAATACTAATTAAGAATATGTTTTTTTTGCAGTGCCTGGTATTTGATGTGTTGATTGAATAAAATACTTAACCTGACTGTAAGTCTGTAGGTTTCCGTTAACTCCATACTTCACTGTGATCTGGAAGATCTGAATGTAGAGCATTTTTATGTTCTGAATAATATTACAGTCAAGTAGTTAAGAGTGTACAAACGAATCATAATTTAAACAGTTCCCCCTTCCTATTGCATCCTCTAACTAACTGTTTGCTCTGAATATTTATCTTCTTTATATCTACTTTGTTTAGAGGAAGCTATTTACTTAGCTGAGGGTGTGTGTGTACTGCTGTAGCGGACGCAAGAGTATGAAGCGTGAGTGAGTCAGTGTTCTCAGCAAGTGCTGGATGACTCATTTGTTTATCATAGTTGAAATGGAGATTGAGGTGTGTGTGTGTGAATAAGGCTGGCTTGAGCATCTGATGACAATCTAGCATCACTCTCTCCCTGTCTAAATCCCCTTTTTTCCCACTGGCAGACAGCTCCGTTGTAGATTCATGACTCAGGCTAATATATATATACAGGAATCATTGCCGCCAACAGGCTACAGATATAGACTGCTGAGTTTAGCTGTAACAATTTTTACATATGTCATCACACACTAGCATCCTTTTTTAGTAGTGCAGCCACTATGCCAGTAGTCACCACTAATTTAATAAAAGTGTAATTAAAAGAATAGATCACAAAAAAAAGAAAATTTTGTTATACTGTACTTACCCTTAAGTTGTTCCAAACCTGAATGACTTCTGAGAAAAACAAAAGGGGATATGTAGGCAGTAGATCTCAATCACCATTCACTTTCTCCTAAAACATACTTTTTGTGTACCATGGAAGAAATTAATATAGGTTTGGGATCACTTGAGGGTGAGTAAATGATGACTGATTAGCTTAGACCAGAATTAAATGTTTTTATTTCTGGGTTAACTATCTTTTTAAAGCTGCATTTTTGCACAACTAACCCCAAACAAAATTGCAAAACAATGACTGTTTTAAAGCACATTTCAAACTCTCCCACTGTCTTGCATTGCTGACAAACAGGCAGTCCCAACCCCACATGCATGGGGTTGGTTGAGCCAATGTTGCTCACCCAGGTACCGAAAAACAAAACAAAAACAGAGCAATGTCATAAAAGTATCTCAGTGTTGGCATTTTTTTTTTAGGGGAATTCAACCCACAAAAAGCTTTAGTTGTCAGTAAATTAAGCTGGGATGGGAGAATTCTAACAATTATCATTGGAAAAAAAAAAGCACACTGCATCTATAAAAAAAAATTGTGTGTGGGTGATATTCTCAAATTGTTAGAATATCATCTTAAAAGTGAACCTCGGTCTTATCTACAGATTGCGTCACCTCTAGATGTCTCTTCCTGTCTGTCAGTGCAGGTTTTCACAAGACAAGTAACATTAACTTGGCCCATATCATTGCACACATTTGTGTTGTGCATATTGACCCGGATGTTTTTTTTGTCTTTACTGAGCTTTTGTATAATAACAGTAACCTATTTGCTATTATAATGTGGTGAGTGCAGGGGTGTAAAGTAACAAATTACAAATACTCACGTTACTGTAACTAATTTTTCCCCCCAAGAATTGTAGTAAGTAGTTTAAAAATTGTAAGTGCTGTAACTAATTTTACTGCAGTATTTTCCCTCTGTCTGTGTTTGCTACTTCCCTGTCCTGATTTAGTTTTTATCTGTCTGAATGATTGGCTAGAGAGAGTCTTGTGACTCCCGTCAAATCATATCACATGTAAAAAACTTGAACGTCAGCTGCAGATCTGGCATCATCTGTTATGGATTTGGAGAATGCCTCAAGCATAGTTTACAGTTGAACATTACCGGCCACACCTCGAAGGGCTTTTCACAGTGAAAGAGGCCAATTGCTTGATAGTGTCATGTGAGTTTAACTTGCTCAAGCCAGATATCAGCATTAATCCTGCCTCTAATTTGAAGAAACATATCATGTTTCATATTTCTGATTACTAGATTCTGTGTGTCTATAACGTAGCCTTTAATTTAACTATCTATCACTTAGATTATTGGGCTGCTGTGTGAAATTAATGCAATGTTATCAATAGGGCTGGGCAATAAAATTATTTAGCTGTTTATCATCTATCAAACTTTTGAGTACTTTTCTATATTTAGCCTATGTTTTACATCTAGGACAGGCATGTTCATTGCATCAACCGTGATAGCAAGAGCATCACCTGGTTGGTTAATTAAAGATTAACTTTTTATTTCCTGACGTCTTTAGCTGCACGCTGTTTGATTGACAGGTGGCTAATGTTTGCACGCTAATGCGCCTAAATGATCAAATACACTTCATAATTCCGCCAATGCCCGTCTTAATGAGGATTTAATGTAAACGCAGTGGTTTATGTCTAAAGTGAATTTAAACAGTGGGACAAAAAGCAGATTTGCATCAAAATTTTAGACTTGAAGTGTACATGTAACCGAATTGAGCACTGTCTAGTAGGCTATGTCAAATAAAGGCTATTAATCAAACAAAATTTCAAGGAAACGAGAAAACCCCTCACTACTT
Source organism: Moxostoma hubbsi (assembly GCA_032164185.1). Lineage (NCBI taxonomy): Eukaryota > Metazoa > Chordata > Actinopteri > Cypriniformes > Catostomidae > Moxostoma > Moxostoma hubbsi. The sequence continues at coordinate 21,064,913 of JAVLUX010000002.1, read as the reverse complement.
TTGGCTGAATAACTTTAGTAGCTTTAAAAAGTATTAATGTAATAGAATAAAAACAGTGAAATTTTTAATAATAATATATTTGTCGTAAATATTGTTAGTTTTTTTAATAATACTGACCCCTGAGGTAGAGAGTGCGTTAGTTTGTATAATAAATTACCAGGAAAGTAAAGATGTTAATATAATCTATGATTATGCTTAGCCTTTATAAAGATAGAAAAGTATCAACCTTTTGTAGAACAAAACTTCAACAGAACATTCCACATGTCACAAACTTCAGAAAAATTGTGTATCATGCATGAGAATGAGAACACAACTATTTCTGGGCTTAAAAGAAACAAGAACTAAATCATTGTTTAACATTGTATCTCAAAAGGAGGACAATGTGGCCCCCCCATGTAGTACTAAAATAAATAATTCACACAAAAATTAAAATTCTCTTATCATTTACCCGCCCTCATGCCATCTGTCTATGACTTTCTTTCTTCAGAACACAAAGTAAGATTTTTAGAAGAATATTTCAGCTCTTTAGGTCCATTCAATGTAAGTGAGGGGGTGCCAAAGTGTATACGCTCCAATAAGCACATAAAAGCAGCATAAAAGTAACAACTCCAGTGGTTTAATCCATGACTTCAGAATTGATATGACAGGTGTGGGTGAGAATTGATCAATGTTTAAGTTCATTTTGCTAGAAATCTCTGCTCAATAGGTGGTGATATGATGAGGAGAATTGGTAAAAAATGGAATTAAATATTGATCTGTTTCTTACCTCATCTATCATATTGCTTCTGAAGACATGGATTAAACCACTGGAGGCACAAGGATTAGACTACTTTTATGCTGATTTATGTGATTTGTGGAGCTTCAATATTTTAGCACTGATTTACTTTCATTGTATGGACCAAAAGAGCTGATATATTCTTCTAAAAATCTTAATTTGTGTTCTGCAGAAGAAAGTCATACACATTCAAGATGGCATGATGGTGAGTAAATGATGAGAGAATTTTCATTTTTGGGTGAATTATTCCTTTTTAAGCATGATGTAGCGCCTGTACCAAACAACTTTTCTCATGCCTGCTCTTCCTCTATTGTGCAGGACATGACGTGCCAAGTGATCCTGCTTATTTAGCATTTTTTGCTTTCCTTGCATTGTTTGAACATGTTTTATGCACAACAATAACGCTCTGTCGGCATTAAGGGAAATTTAGACCCTACACATAAACTGATTTTAATGTAACTGTTTCATACATTACAATTTAAAATGGTGATCAATGTATTGAAAATAACTTTAATCTTTTCATTTCTGTTATCATGTCTCTCTTATTTTTTGGAATGAGATTTATGTAGTGTTTATCACAGATAAGTGATTTATTTTAAAAGTTGGCATGCAGTGTTCATTATAATGGGGCATAGGTTTTGCAACTCAGTTCTCAATACTCACTACTCATGAGTACTTTTAAATGAGCTAATATTTTACTCTTACTTGAGTAGTTTTTAGGACAGCTACTTTTACTCTACTCACACAAAAATTTTTGGGAAGTAACAGTACTTCTAATTGAGTATGATTTTTCAGTACTCTTTCAACCCCTGGGTGATTGTCACGTGTATTTGTATTTGACAACTTAAAAGTGAGTATTGAGATATTGCAACTGGGTTACTCCAACATTCTCTTCTCAATCTCATGCCTTAGTTTCTTCTCTCTCCTGCTTTCTCTCTCTCTATTTGTCTGTTAGGACCGAGCAGCATGTTATGCAGTGTGTTTTATGCTTGTGCATGTTTTTTGGCTCATTCACTGGTTTCTTTTGATATGGGCTAATAGACTTAGCATTTTGCAGCACTTGGACACTTGCAGCAGGAAATGCATCAGTGCTGAAAAAGAGGCGGTTGTCTTCCTCTCAATATCTACCTTTCTCTTGTTCCCTCTAATTTCACAGAAAAGTACCAATACGTACCAGTGTTTTGTGTGGACAACATGGAACTACTATGGCTTTGTACATTGTGTATTACTATTACTGTAACATGGTACCTCTCTTTCACTCTCCATCTCTCCTTTTCTCAATGAATTTATGAATTGTGACCATTCTACTAGCACTGAAGTTTATTCTGCCAAACAACAGCAGCACAAGTACAATTACGTCCCGCTCAATCTAATCAGCCACTGTTTTGTCAATCATTTATTTTCTGAAACACTCTTGTTCTGTCAATCATTGTTAATATTTAGGTTTTCTGACATCGAGTTTGCTGACATAATTTTGGAGGACAGGGTTATGTAGATAAGGTGTGTGGTTTTAAGTTGGCAAAATGGTAGAAGTAAATTTGAGTCTAGCATTGTAGGCAGCTCAACTGTGTGTGTGTGTGTGTGTGTGTGTGTGTTAGTGGGATGTTAAGGTAATGTTTTGAGTATGCCTGTACCAGGGCCTGTCTTATCAAGATGTATGTGTGCTCTTAGTAGTGTTGGAATGTAAATTAGCAAGCCCATACCTACACAGGAATGCATTTAAATTACAACACATATTGCTTTTCAGTGCTCACTCTAGGGCTGTCACTCAGCATGTGGTAAACAGCCAAAGGTTGCAGAGAACAGGACAGTTTGTTCTGTATTAATTGGAGCCATCACATATCCTCAAAATGGGCAAAGAAGTGTTTTAATTGGTTAATTTGGTCTCTGATCTTGTGATTCAGTGTCTAGGCTCTTACTGTATACTGTACATTTTTTTTAGTACTGTCAAAACTGAACTATTTGACATTAACAGACATTAAATATATTCCACAAGACAAAACAATAACTGAAATAACACAATGCTGCTCACTGTTTTTGGCACAAAGCTTCCAGGTACTGTAAATTCTTAGGTTTCCTTGCCCCCCACATTGGCTTGATGTTGAGATCCAATGTTGCCAATGACAATTGAGGAACCACACAGAACTATCACAATATGCTGCAATTATCGATGCCTTGGGAGGCAACACACTGTGTAAACTTTTGAACAGGATAATTTCATGTATTAATTTGTTTTGTGGAATATACAAAATATCCTTTATGCAACTTCTTCAGGGCAGTACAAAAACAAATCTGTTCTTATGGTCCCTCATTATTTAAAAATGCTAAACCTCTTACAGAGGTATGTATGTAAGGGTTATGTAAACTTATTAGCACTACACACATACAAGCGATTATCTTTCCAATCGTCTACTGTCTAGTTATGGTGAGCTTGTGCCCTGTGCATCCTCAGTTTGCTGTTCTAAGTTGACAATAGTGGTACCCGGAGGGGTCTTCTGCTGCTATAGCCCATCCACCTCAATGTTCGATGTGTTGTATGTTCAGAAATCCTTTTCTGCATGTAACGTGTGGTTATTTGGGTTACTGTCAGCTTAGACCAGTCTGGCCATTCTCCTCTGACCTCTCTCAATAACAAGCTGTTTCTGCCCACAGAACTGCCGCTCTGAATATTTTTTTGTTTTTCCGCACCATTCTCTTTACATTAGAGTGTTGTGCATGAAAATCTCAGTAGATCAGCAATTGCAGAAATACTCAAACCAACCCTTGTGGCACCAACATTCATGCCACTGTCTAAACCACTTGTGTACTGTATATGTTCACATACTTATTGTTATCCCAATGTTATTTAAAACTGATCAAATTTAACTGTAGATTTCTGTACTCAATATTGAGACATGTATTTGCTTAACAGTCTAATAGGACCAATTTAAAATGTAAAGAGTGCAGCACAAGAGCTGTTCTGAGCCAAAGTCTTGCTCTGAGGCATCATGCTTTTCTGTAAATCGCATATGCCTATATTTACAGTGTTATTTTGAGAGCACACCTTATTTACGACCATGGCATGTGCTAAGCAGTATTGCTCTTATTGCAGTAAATTAGGACCACAAGTAATGGGATCCTTTTTCTGTGTTAAATTCTGTCCACACACACAGTCTTCCTTACTAAGCACACAGGAGAGCTAGGACATTTTTTTGAAAAAAATACTTATTATTTCTTTAAATGTGTGCAAAATGTCTTCACTTCATTTTCCTTTTGTGATACATGGCATGTCTGCTTGGGACATAACATTATTCTGTTGAATCTAAACATGATAAAAAAACACAAGGAACAATCTTCTTGAAGCATGTATTTTAACCAGTAAATGTTCGGTTAAGAAAGGAATCCACAAATAACTTCAGATCTCTATTTAAATTTATTTTAGATGGACAACTCCTCACCACTTTATCTGTGTTTTGTCACAGATAAAGTGGACTGAAGATAGTCTTCAAAGCCTTTGAGTTCGAGTATGTGAACAGTCAGTGTGAACACAATCAGTACATTTTGAAGTGACATGCTTTGCAGTGGGTCAATATTGTTTGTCTGTGATTGTGGATGAGTTTGTATCAGCTTTTAGAGTTCAACCCCTACTAGTTTACTGGAATACTGAGTTAATGATCTACTTTGAGACACAGATGGAAACTTTGACCCCATACGCATACAAACAAGTTTCCCCTCCCTTAAGAGACCTTCACCCCAGGTTTGTGTGCACAGTGATTAGTGGATCCATGAATTTTACTACACGTGTACACACAAACACAGAGGCCCCAGAAAGTACTTGGACACTTAAAGGGATAGCTCAACCAAAAATAAAAACTCTGTCATAATTTACTCACCCATGTAATGTTCCATACCTGTGTGACTTTCTGTCTCCCTTTGAACACAAAAGGAAACGTTAGGTACTGACATCCTCAGTCACCATTAATTTTCATTATATGGCAAAAATTGTCAATGTTCTTCAGAATTGTTCCTGTCTTGTTCCATGGAAGAAAGAAATCCATATGGGTTTGGAACGGCATGAAGGAAAATGAGGAAATCATTTTTATTTTTGGGTGAACTATGGCTTTACTTATAAATATCAAACCAGTTAGTATATATTTTAAAGAAATGTATGCCAAACACACTTTTCAAAACATCTGACAAAATGCAAAACATTTGCCAAAAATGTTTTTGGTTTTAAATGATAAAACAATAGAAATAAGCCTATTCAAAGTACTTTACATTAACAAATGATTTAGCCTATGTGATTACACCTCTGCTTACTCTGCTAAGAGTTACTTGAGAGAAACTGACTTCATCCACTTAAAATCAACTTGACACCAGCTGGTTAATAGTCATCTGCAAAAATGGTGCATAAAAGTGAAATTATATTGTGAGAAAGGGTGTAGAATAATTTGTTTGCAAGCACCACTTGGTTTGATATGTTGTGTCGAATGCAATGATGTTCAGACATATTTAAGCGTGACTTAGAGGTGTACTTAGTACTGATGTTGCACTGGCAGTCGTCTTGGAGTGACGTGGCAAAAGCAGTAGTTTTGAGTTTCCGATGCCATTGTGGAAATGCGCAATCAACGCAAAAATGTCAGATAATACAAAGAAAAATTATTGAAACGATTGGATTATTCATCTCATGACAGATTACATGTGTTTATACCTGTTTAAACAAGTTTTTAGGGAAGAATTAAGTTAGGAAAGAATTACTGAATGTACCTTAGTGTCCAAAAGTGGCTAAATCTGTACATGCATTCACACAGAGCATGAGTGTGTGATGGCATTTGGCACATGTTGAGGTCTTCTGTCATACATCCCTCAAGTACAACATAAGCGATCACATGAGCTTTTTAAAAACATATGGACTCAAATTAGTTTTGAGGGATGACAGGAATATTTTGGTCCTGAACATGGTGTGCTGTACTTGAGAGCCTTAGACAAGCACACGCACACACGATCATACCGTTTCACGGTCATATTGTTTAAATTGCTTATTCATCCAGTGTTTATTTTACTGTAATATCCTGTGTATTCTGTTTACATCAAAGGCCACACCATAAGGTGAGGTGCACTTTATCACCTGTTCTGTTTCTCACTCTCTCTCTTTTGCTCCTTTGCATACTGTAGATTGAACTCATTGTAGTCAAATCAATGAAGTAGATTGTGGCAGAGAACAGTTTGCCCCTAGATTATATATCGCACAACTCTGGATTGGGAATGTCAAGCAGAGCAGTTCCAAGCACTTTTAAAGATAATATATTTTGCAAGCATTTTAAACTAAGTATTGGTGTGTTTGAACTGAACTGCAAACCTTCTAAACGTTATTGTGATATACAGTCTGTGTGCTTGTTTTAGATGCTGATCTATAGGGTCCTTTCGCCCTATAGGGCGACCATAAATTCTTACAAATTGTCATACTTTGTAAAGTATATTTGTTTTAAGTTTTGGGTGAATAAGAAGTGACCTTCAGAAGTAATTTATTCATATTTGCCCTAGACCAATGATAAAATAGGGATATATGATTTCCTTTCAGGCTTTAAAAAACTTGACATGAAAAGTAATATTTTAAATATCAAAATGTTTCCAAATACTCAAATGTATCTTTTTGGTCAAGATTAGTCTTGGCCATTTTACATTTACACTGTTATTTTTGGAAGCCAGCCAACCTGAATAGCTCTTCTATTCTTTTATGCAATTGTAAAATATTGTTGTCCTAAATTGTTCACTTTCACATTAGGCATGTAACGATATACAAATGTCATGATACGATACAATACAGAAGCCTCACGCTATGATACGAGTGTAAAAAAAACAGCACCCACAACTTTTTTTGTGATTAAACTTCAACATAAATGTTTTTAATATCTTAAATGACACAATAGTGTCTGACATTGGCAGCAAAAAGCAGAGTTCTATAATAACGTAACTTTAACAACACTGCATTTATTTTGTTTGATTGTTATTACAAAAACTCATATGAACTCACAATTTATGTTTTTCTTTGTTTACTTTAAGCAAGCTAAAAGTGACCGTGGCAAGGAATTATTTTTATTTTATTTTTTTTAGTTAGTGGAGAAAAAAATACATTGAAAGGAAATTGTCCTCTAGTTTTACGATATACACTCAGCGAGCATTTTATTAGGACCATCTGTACACCTACATATTCATGCTATTATCTAATCAGCCAATCGTGTGGCAGCAGTGCAATGAATAAAATCGCACGATATGTGTCAGGAGGTTCAGTTAATGTTCACATCAACCATAAAAATGTGATCTCTGCAGGCTCAGCTTCTGTTTTTGGCTGACAGAAATGGAACATGACGTGGTGTTCAAATTTTGTAGTCCATCCTCAAGGTGTATGTTGTGCATTCTGGGATGCTATTCTGCTCACTATAAATGTACAGAGTGGTTATCTGAGTTACCTAGGGATGCCGCTATTTTATGGTTTAGAAACATATTTTATAAATGGAACAGGATTCTCCACTAGTCATCCAACAACAAACTAGTACGTTTAATATTTTTAGCTTTGGTGATTTCAAAGTGATGAATTAAAAGATGCTACTTTTTGTAATGTTTAAGTGTACTGACAGTGTGCGGGGCATTGCGTGTAGTTACTATCATTATTTTATACCTCCTATTTATTTTTTGTGTATTTATCTTTTTTCTGTAGGGCGTCCACATATCCCCTAGAAATACGTCCACAAAGACGTTCAGTTGCTATTTTAATTTTTTTTGCATTAGTGCTATTGTATAATAAGAAAAATTGCAAATATTCATAAAACGGTTAACCAACATTTTTTTTTCTCAGATGGTGATCTCACCGTCATAAACTCACATCGCAGCATCCCTAGAGTTACTGTAGCCTTTCTGTCAGCTCGAATCAGTCTGGCCATTCTCCGTTGACCTCTCTCATCAACAATGCATTTCTATAAGCAGAACTACCGCTCACTGGATATTTGTTTTTGGCACCATTCCAAGTAAACTGTAGAGACTGTTGTGCATGAAAATCCCAGTTACAGAAATACTCAAACTAGCCCGTCTGGCACCAACAATCATACCACGGTCGAAATCACTGAGATCACATGTATTTCCCATTCTGATGGTTGATGTGAATATTAACTGACGCTCTTGACCCATATGATTTTGTGCATTGGACTGCAGCCAGACGATTGGCTAATTAGAATATAGTTTGATGAACAGTTGCACTGGGTTATGACACCGTTGTTTGGCAAATTCAACAAGATGTAAAGCTACAATCTACTTGCTGTTTGCCATCGATCTTTGAGCTCTTAACTTGCCTATGTAGTCGCTCTGTTTACCTGTGAGCGCTCGGTATCGCCTATTGCTTGGTTTTAATCTAGACATTTGCTGATATTTAATAAGGTATACCGTGATAATTAACATGCACAATAATGTTATTGTGAGCATGTCAAAATACAGTGACATTTTCTAGACAACCTATTAACCAAATTGTTTTGATTTTTCAGAATGCACTGTGGCATTTTCATCAATAAATCAACATTCCCAACACTAACTCTTAAAGTATTAGGAAGACATACCAAATTATTAGGAAACTCTAAAATTCATGTTTCTTTTTTTTATAAAAATCTTTCCTCAATGTTACCATTTTTGTTAAGTGTTCATTTGCGATGAAAATAAAACAGAATAAATTAGATGGAAGCATTGGATTTAGACCTTTGAAAGCCACCATGTCTCTTTGAATCTCGGATTAATCATTGCAAAGTTACTTTATTTGTGATTTGTTTAATTTAAAATGTACAGAACAAGTAACTAAATCTTGTAATTAAGAACAACAATAGTTTTTTTCTTTTGTGATTCAATGCAAAACCGTGATAATACAGTAAACTGTGATGAATGTTTAATCAATTATCATGGCATGAAAATTTGATACCACCACATACCTAATTTAATCACACTTATGTGCTTATTTATGTATATTACAGCAATATTGAATTAAAATGAAACTGGTATGCTTTGTCCACTATCAAAATCCTTGTTTATATTTCCATGGAAGTTTCACACGAAACTCGGCACATGCACCACATTGCTTCAGAAGCGCTTAATCTTCATGCACTCTTCGGGAGCTGCTCTGAGTGCAGTCAGTGGCGCGGGTCAGTGAGATGGTCGGAGTTCATTTGGAGTGCCCACATAATGCAATTACACCGGAAAATGAGAGTCATAAAAGTGACATTTCAGTATTTGCTTAAAACTCCCTTTTTTGGAAATCAAACTGTGATTGGAATTTGAAGTGCACTATAGTTAATGTTATATTAAATAATTGTGGTTCAATCAAATAATCATGATCAGACAAATATTAAAAAATTGCATGAGGCCCCTTGAAGATAAATACACAAATTTACTGTACCATCACCTCATTAGCTACAAGTATCTTACAGTTCATTTATCTGCTTGTCTCACATAGTATTGCTGTGTATCCTGACAAAGGTGGATAAGACAAGATTGAGTCCCACCCACCATTTTTTTGTGTCATTAAGTGTCAAGTCACTTTCCGTAACCTTTGCTGTGACTTGACAGTTCTACTTAACGAATGATGTCTGTACTAGTACGTGCCACCCTTTCTGTGTTCATATACCACAGAAATTAGAGACTCTCATTTGGGTCATAGGCAATCCCACTGTCGTATGTGGCAGAACAGGCCCTAAAATAGGCCTGGAATGAAAGGGATACAGCATTAGTTTGGTCATCGTTCTAATTAGCACCAGCTTACCCTGGCACAGCACTATGAAATGTTTGGTATCCGTGCTGTGACGCAAAGGGTATTGCATTGCAAGCTGCTGTTCATTTTTTTAGGACAGTATGAGAGCGGAGTCGAAACAGAAAAAAACGCTTGAACCTTTGGTACCCAAATGGACCTGCTTTTCACTTGAACAATGAGACAGAGGCATTCCTGCGGATCCAGACAGCTGCTGAATGAAGAGCTCTGAAATTGGCTGCATTGTGCCCCCACCACCATTGTTAAGTCAGACAAAGCCCTTTATCAAAGGCATTGCTTTTGTGCACCAGGGCAAACCAGACCTCCATTGCCTACCAGAAACATCAGGGGATATAGAGGGTTATGACAGGTGAAGGGCATGTTGTTATCCTCAGGCAGGACAGGTAGGATATGGTAAGTCTGGGTAGGGATGAAGGCAAAGATAGTAATCAGGGCTCAACAGTTAAGATTTTGTCTGATGGCCCATTTAGGTCAGTAGTTAAGATTCCTACTTGCTCTGCCAAAATCTTCATTGACGCACACATGAAAAGTTGCTCATTTTATTTTATATGCCAAAACTATTTTTGAATTAATTACATTTTCTTCTAATGCAGTAATGAAATCCAATAATAAAAGTCCATATAATAATGTAAATCCATGACAGCTATAAATTCATTAACATTGATGGAATACAATGTAAAACACCATTCTGATTGGTTTATAATTTTAAAACTTCCCACTTAATCATTCTAGCAATTTCGACATCTATGTAAGTCATTTAGGTAATCTGTAAAATGAGATCCCTGAAATGAATCTAGTTTAGACTATTGTATGAATAAAGGTGTTTTGCCATTTATTTGGAATTTCCAATTAGTCTACAAAAAGAGGTTTGAAAAGTATACTTTGAACAAAATAATGTTAATTACTGATTCACCAAAGCTACTCATATTAAGACAAAGTATTTCTTCATCTTTGACCCGGTTTACACCTGGTATTAATTAGGGATTGCACCGATCCGATACCTGGATCAGTATCAGTTCTGATATTGACGTTTTTAGACTGAACGGATGTCGGTCTGACGAGCCGTGTGTGTTAGTCATGATGACTGAAGCCAAAAATGACATAAAAGAACCATAAAAACACCATTAAAGTAGTTAATGTGACTTGTGCATTTTATTCAAAGCCACTTGAAGAGGTGCAATAGCTCCATGTATCGCAAAAGGCTGTACAAGCTGCACAAGCTGCTCTGTTGACGCACACACACTTGCGGCTATTTTTAGCCTTCACACAGTGCGCAATATTTGAGTGCTACTCACAAAAATAGTTTGGTTCACTTATAATATGCATTTAGAAAGGCACTGGAGGTGTATTTGACCAGAATTTGAATAAGAAGTGAATTAAACTACTGTGTGCTTACCTACAAACAGACAAACTGACTTTCTGGAGAGTTCAGAATGCCAAAAATAAAGCCTGAGGGTTTTAAAGTTAAAGGTGCACAATTGATAAATATTACTGTTGTAATTAAAATTCTAAAAGTCAATTATAATAGTAATAATAATTTCTTAATAAGCTATACTTTTATATTGAAATAATGTGTAGTTTGTGTTTCTTTACATATTACAGAGTACCTCCCAATTAGTTCCACAAAATAATGTAAAGATATTATAAAATGATTATGCAAAAGAAAACAACACTGGTATCGGCCGATACTGAGATTTCACATATCGGAATCAGATCGGAAGAGAAAAAAGTGGTATCAGTGCATCCCTAGTATATGCATCTCAGGTGATCCTATCTTATGTGGTCTGGTGAGACACATTGCTGTTTATACCTGGTCACTTAAATACATCTCCTGTGACCACCTATGTTTGGATTTCAAGAGGAGGGTCTCTAATTCATGATATTTTACTGCATGATAATAAAGCGCAAATTAAACTGGCACACTTATTCTCTCAGATTTAGCTGAAATTTTATCTAAGAACAAACGCAACATTTCAAGCAGAACCATCCATTGTTTTAATGGAGTAGCTGCATTAACACAAGCTTCACGTGTGGTTCTAATCAGTGCCACTGCAATTTGATGTCAGACACACTAAAGAAGAACTCAGGTGCTTGTGTAAGTATACGCTTTTTAAAATCTTCAGATTGGACAGTTATTTCCTTTTTAAAAGTGCTTTCAACCAGCAAAGTTTAAGCACTTGTTTTGGCGCAGCAGTTTAGGGGTGGTGCTTCACTGCTGTCTGTATACATTCAGGATAGATTAGTGTTTTCACATGAAATGTGATGTGGTCACATGTGTTTTTCCCTTTTCTCCCCAATTTGGAATGCCCAATTACCAATGCGCTCTTAGTCTTCGTGGTGGTGTCGTTACTTGCCTCAATCCGGTTGGTGGAGGACGAATCGCAGTTACGTCTGAGACCGTCTATCCGCACATCTTATCACATAACTTGTTCAGCGCATTACTGAGGAGACATGACGCCACATGTTGCCATGCACCCCAACAAGAGCGAGAACCACATTATAGTGACCACGAGGAGTTACTTTACCTCCATAGGAGACCTGGCTGTAGTCACTGAACTTTATTATACACTAAACCGTCATGAAATCTAGTTTACATAACAGAAGTATTGCATGCCTGTTACTGCGTTATTAACTTGCAGAAACACGTCTTTGTCAACGATGAGTATTTCAGTACAATAATTTATGTTGAGTCATAAAAGCCTTTATTGCAAAAGATTGTGTTGGTAAATATGTTTACAGTGAATTTTCAACATGTTGTCAGTTGTCTTTTCTCTCACTCTGGCTGCAGGATGCACCACATGCGCAGCTCACGAGCACAGTTTAAACTTTACCCTGAAAACATTGTGTGTGTCCGAAAACAGGAAAATGCTGCCTTAGGAGGCTTATAAGTGTGGATGAAGGTAGAATTAAAATAAGGTGCTTTTTAAATTCGAACCCACGACTCCAGGTGTGGTAGTCAGCGTCTTTACTTGCTGAGCTACCCAGGCCCCTGGTCACAAAACGTTTGGGACCCCGTTTACACCTATTTTTAGAGCTGACCACATGTAATCAGATCACCCAAAACACCTCTTAATACTATGTGCAAACGGGATCTTTAAGTACTGATAATGAAAGTGCTGACAACTAATGATGGCAGTATAACTTTCCATAGATTGTTAACTTTTTGCTTTGCTCAGAGTAGGGCTGGGTGATGCATCGAATGCCCACAATATAATCGCAATGATTTTGGTAATTAAATAAAATTCAACAAAATTGTGAATATCACGATAATTTTATTGAGCCTTTTATTTGGCCATTAAGTTTCATAGAGTGCATCAGAGTAGAGTCATTTCACAATCCTGTATAATTAATCAAATTATACATCAAAATAACACCAAAATGGAGATATGATTATATGCAATTATTTAACTGCCAAAGGCTGTGTTTAAAGACAGATTAACATGGCCTGTGTGTGCTTCAGAATGAACCAGCAACTCACTGATGTGGGGACTTATGTTTTTAGCGCAGTTCACCTGCATTGTGAAGTACTGCAGGTTCATGCATTCACAAAAGTCTAAACATTAGTAACTGCTATAAAGTTAGTATACAAATCTACAAAAAGAGAGTTTGACAGCGGTTCACATGATGCGAAATTAAAAAAATAACTGTCAAACAAACAGTGCACTTCCCGTTTCATAATAAAAGTTCCTGGTGAAGGTGAAATAAACACGACTGCACTTGCAGTGTCAACATAAAACTGCCAGTTTAGAGTGAAGTAAATAGGACAGAAATATATGAATTTAACTTTAACAAATATTATCCTTAAAATAATAATATTAATACAGTATTATGTTACAATAATAAACTTGACTGGGTTCCACAGTAATAATTTAGTGCTATGCAATATTCATCGTGTTTTATAAAGTTTTTGCACACCTTGTTCATTCACAAAGAAAATTTTTTTGGTAAAAATATATGAAGGTGACTAAGATTTTTATTAAGTTCCATATATGATTGTATGTTAAGTATAAGTAAAAACGTGCAAATCAATGAAAATTTCTACATTTTACTCTCCCTTGAGAGTCAAGGGAGAGTGAATTCATAATTTCTAAAATTCATCATTTTTAAATAGATTTTTATTTAATACCTTTTAAATATTAATTCTTCCATGGCTGTTTAGATGAAATTATGGATCCTCTGATTGAAAAAAAAAAAAAAAAAAAAAAAAGAAACCAAACACATGCTATTTCAGAGCAAAAACAGAATTAGTGAGATTTATATCGAATGTCATCAATTTGCTGAAAAATATCAAGATATAATTTCTGAAGCCATATCACCCAGCCCTAGTTCAGAGGTTACAGCTGTGATTTGGTTAGTCCTGCCTTTCAGATTGGTTCAAACCACCTTTATGCACTTCAGAACTGAGTTATGGTAGTGCCAGCAATACAGGCTACTCTATTTTGTTATATTGTCTGTTGACACAAAGAGCTGTTTGTTTCTATTGGAAACTCCAGTTCAATAATTTAACAGATAGTGTAGTCATTTGCTCTACAAACATAATGACCAATCATTTGTGGCTCTAGGAACATGAAAACACATTGTATTTTATGCTTAGTTACATGGTTGATCTATTCAGAAAATATTTTTTCAACCCTCAATCTGCATGACACTAAGTGTTACTTGATGTGTTACATGTTTGCAAGGAAAAGCTAGGACCACCTCAGCAGTAATTTACAGTTTGGTATATTTATCTGCTTGTCTCACATTTTGGCAACCATATCACCCTGTAGCTCTAGACCGGCTGAGACTGGCTAATACCTGGATGGGAGACCTCCTGGGGAAAACTAAGGTTGCTGCTATAAGAGAAGTTACTGATGCCAGTAGGGGGTGCTCTCCTTTCTGTATGGGTCCTAACACTCCAGTACAGTGATGGGGACATAATACTGTAAAAAGGCACCATCTTACAGATGAGATGTTGAAGAGAGGTCCTGACTCTCTGTGGTCATTAAAAATACCAGGACACTTCTCATAAAGAGTAGGAGTGTAACTCCAGTGTCCAAGCCAAATTCCCCCATTGGCCCTTACCAATCATGGCCTCCTAATAATCCCCATCCCTGAATTGGCTGTATCACTACTCTCTCCTCTCCACCTATCAGCTGGTGTGTGGTGACCATACTGGCACATCATGGCAGCCGTTGCATCATCAGAAAGCGCTATATGAAAGTTCACTCATTTATTCATTCATATTGAATGACAGTTTTGGCTAAGACAAGCTAAGACAAGTGGCTAAGACAAGCTTAAGTCTGACCTGTTGTCTTCTCATCACAAATGTTGTCAAGATGCATAACTGTAACATTTGCTTTGGTCTCATTTCACACATATTTTGAAAAAAATAAAGTACTGTCATTTAATGATTTTCAGTTCTGTTAACAGTTCTTAGATTCTGCTGCAGATACAGATGGAACGCTAAAAATACAATGCGACTATTGCAGTCTAACTGTTAATAAATCACTCCTATTATGAGCCAGTTCTTTGTAATAAATCATCAAAAACACTTGAGTTATTGCTTTGAATCTGTCTAGTGTGTCACTTGGTCATGATGAAAGTAATGACTTATGGTTCAGTGAGAAACCAAGTTAAACCAAGAACCATTGCTGTGTTTGTTCAGTATTTTTGTTCTGTAGGCCTATATGTTTATGTCAAACTATTGAAGAAGGCAATGGTTCCTCAAAACTACTAAAACAATCAAAAGAGAAACAGAATTGTTAAGGACCATTTGAAAAAGAATCATTCAATTTCTTATTACTATTCCTATTCTCTGGTTTCATGCTGAAACTGAGCCCTTTGCATCAATAAAAGTTAGCCATTAGCTTATAAAAAAGGTGATGTGAATGCATGTGTAAGTGCATTAGTACTTTTATTATGCCCATATTTGATTTTTGTGGGTCAAGGTGGGGTGCTACAGTATCAATGTGGTGTTAATCACATGAATCGGCTCTCCGTGCCAACATTAGTAGTACATGAGTACTACTAAACGAATTACATCTGTACTAATAGGTGCCACCCTTCATACATGCATCCACTAGAAGACACTTCCCCTGTTGTATTCACACTCGCCAAAGTAACCACCATAGTGACGTCATGTAATGTCGACCATTTTTGTGATTGCTTAGCAAACACAACAAAATCAACAACATTGATGGAGGATGGCAGGTATCGGAGTTTCACTTTTTTAGGGCTGTTTTATACGAACTTTGCTGCATAAAATAGGCTGTTTCCTAATCAATTAAACTGTTTAAACAACAGTGTTTTTGGATGAATGGAACTCTCTGAACACTTTAAAAAGCACCTTATTTTGATTCCTTCATCCACACTTATACTGCCTTGTAAGGCAGCATTTTCCTGTTTTCAGACACACAATGTTTTCAGGGTAAATTTTAAACTGGGCTCGTGAGCTGCGCATGTGGTGCATCATGCAGCCTGCAGCCAGAGTGAGAGAAAAGACAAGGTGGCGAAAGTGCTTTTTAACCATGGAGCACACACTGAACTCAGCTGACAACATGTTGAAAATTCACTGTAAACCTATTTACCAACACAATCTTTTGCGATAAAGGCTTTTATGATTCAACATAAATTATTTTACTGAAATATTCGTTGACAAAGACGTGTTTCTGCAAGTTAATAACGCAGTAACGGGCATGCAATACTTCTGTTATGTAAACTAGATTTCATGACGGTTTAGTGTATAATAAAGTTAAATTACCCACTCTTGATAAACATCTGATTATATCTGTCATCCCAGGAATAATTTGATGTAGTCATCCAGAAATCACTTTATTTTCTCTTTAGTCACACAGTACAAACAGTACTGAGGCATTGAAAACTCAGATCATGTCTCCTTATGAAGTCACACACACACTAAATATGTGAAATGGGTGATTCTCTTTGGATACTTTGTTTGTTATAAGTTATTTCTGTAAAAAGAATTGTAAAATTAGTGCAATCCTCTGAATAGCAGGCTTGCTGCTAGTTTGTTTACTAATGGCGGCTTTGGACTTCTCTCCTTTTTTAATCCTTTGTGAATCATAGGTTTTTGACCAGTCACAGGCTACAGTACCTCCCACAGTCCCTATACACACCCCAAAGGTACCTACCCCGGAGTAGGGTAAAAAAATGTCCCCTAAAATGGCTTCTAGGAATTATAGTTCCTCAGATGTAAAAGTGACAAAGTACTAGTGCTAGCGAAAACTAAAAAACTAAAATGGGCTTTAGTTCCGCCAGTGGGAAAGGGTCTTATGGCCAGGTTGACTAATAGATACTAGCTCCAGAAACCTCATGGACTTTTTTTTTACTGTCCTTATTCCCTCATTGTTTTTGGGATGATTTTTGTGTTGGTCATGCCATCTATTGTGGCACGCTCTGGGGTAAAGTAGGCATCAGAGCAGGGTCAAGCCAGGAAGAACTCTGGGACCTTTGGTACCACAATAGACCTGGCTTTCATTTGAACAATGAGACCGCAACATTCCTGCCGCTCCAGACGGCCACTGAACAGAGAGCTCCTAAAGCAGCTGCATTGTGCCCCCACCATCTTTGTTAGGTCAGACAAAGCCCTTTATCAAAGGCATTGCTTGTGTGCACCAGGGTCAAACCAGGCCTCCACTGCCAACCAGAACATTAGGGGACGTAGTGGGTAATGACAGGTGAAGGGCATGTTGTTATCCTTAGGCCGGACAGGTAGGAAATAGTAAGGCTGGGTAGACTGCTTAGAAATAGGGCTGAAATGATTAGTCGACGTTATGGAAAAAGTCTACAATAAAACATTGTAGACAACAAATTTTGTTGTCGACTAGTCGTTTGATCTCATTTAACGTAACGTGATCACATTAAACTCTAATGATGAAGCATGAGAACAGCACTGCTGCTCACGCTTGACTAAGGAGAGGAAGAATTTCATAGCTCACAGTCCAGATGCACTCAACTTTCCAAACAGCTTAAGGTGATGTAGATCACAAAGTAAGAGGGAATTATAATGCAAATATACAAGATAAGTAAATACTCTCGTTGTAGAATAACTGGAGCTGGAGCCTCCGCTCTGCTGAAGAAAAACTTGCTTGTCGAGCGTCTTTAAAGAAAATACGCCAGCGTTACATCTTAAATGCAGTTATATTTAATGCGTTATAGCATTATTAAAGTTCAAATAATATGGAAGCAGATCATATAAATAACTACAAATTCTGAAACTGGCATTTCTCTGTGCAGTCAGCGCCTCTGCTATGAGTTGCGCGAATGTCCCGATCTAAGTGGATGCTCATGCCTCGAGCGTGCATGCTTAATGCAGCTAGATTAGAATGTGATAGCTCACGACTTATTGAATCATAATATATGACACTGTGCATTTTTAATGTGAAAAAAATAATTGGCAATACGCAGCTTTATTAATAAGAGAGTTTGGTTTTTGTGAGTTAAAGAGAGATTGAAGTGAACAAAAAGGTGAGAGAGGGTAGTCGGTGCCCCATTATACACTGCAACAAAATACGCTTTTGATTTGTTTGTGGTTAGTCTTGTTTTCCAATATAAATATCTAAAACTCCTTTAAAACAACATACATTTTCTTTAGCAGCTATACTGCAGAAGACTGAGAATGTTGAATATAATATTAAAAATGCTAATATTTTAAAATACTTTTTTTAAAAAGTATATACCTTATCTTTATACCTTAAAGATGCATTCACCTGAGAAGCAGCATATATAGATATTTAGACTTGCTTTTAGAAGATATATCTTGAATATAAGTATATTTTGTCTTTACTGCACTCAAAGTATAACCAAGTGAATAAATACACTTATATACAAAATACACTAACTGTATATTTACGATACATTCTCTGAAAGCAAGTCTAAAATTCTTATATATTGCTTCTCAAGTAAATGTATCTTGTTTTAAGGATTTTTAGACTATTTTAAATGGAAAACAAGACAAAAACACTTGATAACAATAGTTTTTATTGCAGTAAATTTCTTTACTGAATTAAACTTAAAGTATTTTCCCCTCTTTAATTCAGTGAATGTCATTTAGAGATATTTTCAAAAGATGTTTTGTTGGTAAGCACATTTAATACTGCCTTTTAAGTCGGAGCGCAAGCTGAATAATTGGCTAAGAGCTAATGATTAATCGTTGCAATAATCGCTGAATAGTCGTTAGATTAATCAATTATCAAAATAATCATTAGTCTATAACACACACAGAAGACCTGTCGGAGACAAACATCTCCAACACAGAAACAAGCAGTTGGATCCAATCCCCCTTTCTGGCATTCTCTACTCAAAATATGGTTGTGCCAATGCTTTGAATGTACAAAGCAAACAGCAGCTTTTTAGCATATAATGTATAATCAAGTTACAATTGCTTTCTGTTTTCGTACCAGATACAGGGCAAGGTGCATTACCTCTTTGTTAAAGTGGTTCTTTTTGTTATAATTTCAACTTTGCATATGTAACTCAAAGATTTCTTATTTTACTGATGCTTGTAGACTTTCTGTGTGGAGAACCTTATCAGACCTGCTAATTTTACCTGCTAAAAGTGTTGTCACGTTTAATGTTGTTTTGTTTAAATTTGTTAAATACCCACCGCCATTCTACTTTTTTTAAATTTTTATTAAAGCACAACTGTTTAGATGTGTTGTGGATCATAGAATATGCTTAATTTAATGGAAGTGGTAGTACCCTGTGTGCACAATTAGTTCATGGGTTAATGACTTTCTCCCTTTCTCCCTACAGACTGAGGACAGTCCAATCAAGTTCTTGCAGAGATGCCGGATGACGTGATAGCGTATGACCCTGCGGTACAACACAAGGATCCTGAGATTTCTTTTTATTTAATTTCTTTTTTTTTTATTGTTCAGTGTGCTGTCTCAGAGCGGACACTGGTCCTGTATGAGTTCAGTGCTTTATTATGATTTGGATCACAATATTTGTTTTGCTGCATAAAAAGGGAGGTCAGAAAGCTACCATAATCCATGAGTCTGGTTCGGGCAGGTGCATGCTGTTAACAAGCATCACTAACCTCTACAAACTGTATTTATTTCTCGTAAAGATTTCAGGTGCAATACAGATTGTTAGTGTTTATGTTTACGTTTTGCTTTTTCAAAGAAAACCTATATTGATATGGTACAGACTACAGAGGGGTTGTATCTGTAAGGCAGTAGTGTCTCTTTATTAATGTCTTGCACGTCTTGCATTTTGGACTGCAGACACCTCCTTTTGAGTAGTATCAACACTGTTTCTCAGTCTGTGTCTGTGTCAGGACAATTGCATCCTGCTTACCCATAGCCCAGGTATGTTTTCAGTGCCGCCTTGGCATATGGAATAGTCCAAACATAGGCCTTTCATCTGTCTTCTCTTACTAATTTTTGATCATCATCTTTTCTTTGTCAAGTGCATTGGAGTGACTGATAGAGAGGAAGAGGTGGGAGGTGGGGGGGTGCAGAAAAAGAGGTATGGTATATTTGGGTTATACCCAAGATCCCAGATGATATCTTCTGGCATTATTTGGTACCTACAAGACACTGTAATAGAGGCCAGCCTGTCTGCAACCCTATGTGAACAAATAGCACAATACGCAGGTACAAAAAGCTCAGTTCTGTCTTTTTAATATTATTTTGTGTATGCTTATGGCAAGACTGAAGGTTCTACTTTTTTAATCAACAATCCACTTAAATTACACCTTTTTTGTTTATACTATTTTAAAGATTGACAACATTTCATTTCTATATTTATAATTGATTATATTTAAAACATGTATTACTAACCAATCGGCTGTTTATTTCTTTACCTCTTTCCTCTCAGTATTGAGCTCTCTGCATGTCACGCTTTGATCAGACTATTCTTACAGATCATGCAGAGAGCTCATTAATCTGTGGCTGCCACTGTGTGGTCAGCAGCAGTGTTTTCTGCATTAAAAAAATATGCTGGAGATGAGAGGGAACAATGGAGTGAAATGCACACTACTTAATCTGCAGCTTTAGGTTGAATTGACAGAGAAAGTTTGTTTTTGTATTTACCCATTACTGCAACATGTTTGAAAAGAATCAAATGTGCAAAACATAATACTTGTGACAAAGAAAGCTGCAAATATAATATCTGGTACGGTTGTCATTGTTTGCTGTTAATGGCATGAAAGGAAACATTGTGTTCTGCATTTCAAAAGTGATCAGTATGACTGGTTAAACCATTCCTCATTGAATTACCAAAGTAATGTCTTAACTAGCACAGATTATTACAGTCCAGCTGTGCTTCTGTGGAAACATGGTTTTACCAAACATACAAACTATATTTATATTTTGCTTCTACATAATGAAAATTAGATTTTAACTAAAGCGTATGGGATAAACAAATTCCTGTCAAATGCAAAAGAAGCTTTAAATTAGCCAAGTTGTAATGAACTCAATTTAAATATGTATTTGATTTCAGCCTTTTGCTAATGTATGTGATTTAAGTTGGCTGCTGTTTTGACATGAATTTCGAGTAACCATCTCCATTCATTAAAATTTCTATTTGGAACTTGATTTAAGTGATTACATAGTACAGATGTGCAGCGGTACAGCATTAACGTGTTTTCCCCTTATATTTTTTAAAAGTTGGCTAAACTCTTTGAAAGGCAGTTTAGTATACTCCATTTCAAAATCAAAGCAACAGGATGATGGGACATACCCTTGCCTGTGTTGTCTTTTTGTAATGTTGTCAAACCTCTGACTAACGTTTTGGTACACTTGCATTCTGTTTGCTGTTGTTTTTCAATTCCAAAATTGATGGCAAAGTTCAGATGTCGAGGTCAGCCTTTCAGATAAACTCTGAGAGAAAATATAAAAAACATATTTTTATGGCTATGTACATGTGTACATACTGATGCTTTAATCCTGCATTTGTTTTGACATTTGCTTTTTCCTCTGGTGGGAAAAAAAGAAAGAGATGGCAGGTAAATCATTTGAGCATTGCTTAGTGTTTGCATTTATAATTTTTTGCTTTCAATAGAGCTATTGCAATAAAAAAAAGTTCCTATAACAATTTGCTGTCCAGTTTATTCTCACTTGTCTGTGAGCGAATAAGAGATGGATGTATCATCGATTGGATTCACCCATGTTGAACTTTGATGTTTTCCTCCGAGAACAGATCTAGGCCAATAACGTAAGTGTTAGAAATTAACGTCTTCATTAAGTTAATAATGTAACTTAACATCTGTAATTGATTTTTTTTTAGCTTTACAGTGCATTTGTTTTCTAACCATAAAAACAGCATGTCATCTGTTTGTCAAATAGTAAAATCGAATCAGTTATTTTTTAATTCTCGTTCTAAAAAAGTATCACATTTACTTTAAAATATATTCACTGTAAACCGAGAGGGCAACACAACAGGGGCATTTTAATGGAGGGAAATGAAACGCAAAATTTAATATATTATGATTATAAGTAAATATAATTATAACACAGACCTTGGCATTGCCAAACCATGTATTTTCATTATTCTCAAGTTTTGTGTACTATATGACAAAAAAGTCTTGTAATATTAAATCAGATCAAGCTAATTTTCTGATACATGAACATATGGCCCAGGAGTACTTTTGACACTGAAATTGTATTGAGAAAGAAGGGACAGTGTTACTCAGTGTTGAATACCCATATATTAATATCAAATATTAATAGATTAATTTATGATTAAATAAATGTATGCTCTCGTTTCTATATCTTGATTGCAACATTCAATTGATTGATGTATTTAATTGTTTTATATAAATTATTGAATTGTCTATTCTCATCCATAATGTATTACCCTCACATATTACATATCAGGGGCATTTTGCCATTTATGCCCTGAGCCCTGATTCATTTCTGACTCTTAGTAACTTCATAGCCATGATATAGAAAACAAAACTTGAGCATAAATAATGGAAGATAATGTTTGTGGAACTGGAAAAGACTGTTGACCTGCTTAATTGTGTGCTGCACTGTTTACTCATATCTGAATCAAAATATTTGATAGACTTCCAAGGATAAGAACACAAAATTCCAAAGTACGTGGAAAAAAGAAGATGAACCAAAGCAAAGGACCATGACACAGTCAGGCAGTAGTAATCTGCTTCTTTACATCTGTTGACCAGAGTCGGGTCAAACGAGGAAATTAATAGCCTCAAAACTGGGTGAATATACGGTGGGACAATGTATATTGAAAATAAGAATTCCGTTTAGACCATTCCATCATGAAAGAAGCAATTGAAGCAGGAAGAATTACCTGAGGGGTTTTTGGACTTTGGTCTTTATGCTAAATACATGGCCACACATGAGAGCACGTGAGCGGAGCTGAGAGCGCCTTCTTGAAGATTCCGCTCGCTCAACCCAGAATGCGCTTCGTGATATGCTGCAAAACGCCTGAGGTTCTGGAGCTCTAACGTTGTTTTAGTGAAGTTGAAAACCTTATAACCTCAATAAATGCAAAGTGTAAATCAAAGCTAAGAACGAAGGGATCGAAAAGGAGTGTGGAGAGACCACGAGAATTAGCAAATATTCCTTTTGGAATCGTTCGCATCACATTGCCAGAGAGCACGAGGATGCGCTACGCGGTGTAGTGCAACAAAAGGTGAGTTAGCAGACTACGCTACTATTCGGTAATACATGAATAGATAAGTAATCTTGTTGTTTCCAGCTATGCGAGTCCGGTTCTGCAGGGTTGCGAACATTAGAGCACCCTCAATTGAATATGTAAGCTAAATAAATCTGTAGGATATTGGCAAAGCATTTGGCCTTGAATCCCGGCGAACACACACATATAAAACCAATAAACATGCATGATCTTGCAGATCAGTGTGTCTTAATTTGCAGGCGGAGCATTCTGCTTTCATGCACCCATTGTACAATTTGGGCGGCTGTGCACAGGTGCGGGTCGGCCGTTAATCGCAGGTTTGGCGGTTCGATTCCCGGCCCACATGACTCCACATGCCGAAGTGTCCTTGGGCAAGAACCCAGAGTTGCTCCCAAAGATCAGCCTTGCATGGTATCTCTGCCATTGGTGTATGTGTGTAAATGGGACACAGTGCAGAGCGCTTTGGTAACCTCTTAGGCAATATAAGTGCAGACCATTTGATCATTTACAATTGAGCATTTGATTAGTAAAGATTTCCGCTCTCGCATAGAATGAGCGGAATTATCTCATTTAATCGACCAGTTTTCGATTTCTGCTTCATATATGCTGGTCAATTTCCCAAAGCGAAATCCACACATTAACGAGAGTTAAACGTAAAAAAAAAAATGACTAGATTAGTGGATGCAGATAACATCTTCCGACATAACTTGCTGCATTCACGAACAGAGGCGAAAAAAGCTATAAATGATTGTAGCCTACATTAGGAAAAAAAAAATAATCTTGAAATAATTTTTAGCTTGTTTTAGGATCATTAAACATGATTTCATCTAATATAGGCTAGGTCTATATATTGGACTGAATCTCACAGGACGAACATTTTTGATTGGTTAAATCCATGGTTAAACCCTACTGTAGGCTACATATAAAGAGCACACGCACGTGTTTGGAACCAAGTACAGAGAAATTTCATGTCGGAGCGGGATTTGAGTGAACGCTACAGGTGAGGCTGAGCGGTACTCGGAGCGTCCGTTTGGGGCGTGAGGGGCTGAGGGGAGTGCACGTGCATGGAGCTAGTTATTGAGCGGAGTGTCACACTGCTCCGCTCACATGCTCTGCCACACATGCATGCATGCATTATTAGGTCCGTACAGTTAGCACCCCACAAGCACACAGATTTGTGTGAATGCAGTGACTACGCTTATGCTGGTAAGTAGTGTCAGTAAGAGGCTTGTGGAAATTAAATCGGATAACTGACCATTGCAGGTGAACTTTTCAGTAGGGGGGTTGAATTCTTTCCCAGAAAGCCAGAGCTTATGTACTCATCAGCAAGTACTGAGACACTTAAACTGCGAAACCATTATATCCTTAAAGAGCTCCAACCGCTGCAGAAATCCAGTGACATGTATAGTAATATTAAGGGAGTGTGTTATCTGTTAATGGGTATCAGACCATTTTGTTGAATGTGATGCATTTGTTCTCAAAATCACTCAAATGTGTATTAAAAACTTTGTTTACTGAGGTTTAGATAATTCACATGATCATAATGTATATATATATATATATATATATATATTTGTATATTTATTTATATATTTTTAAATAGCTGGAGTTTTATTACAGAGTTAATATCACCTGATACATCAGTTACATGTAATGTGTGACAAACAATTAGACTGATAATATTAAATGGAACATTTAAATTAATATGATAAAAATAGAAAACACCCTATTTAGTATACATTATTTTGTATTTCCTGAATGGAAATATAGTAATAAACAGCAGCAAATAAATATTTAACTTCAAAGCAAGTTTTAGGATGTGCAGAGGCTCAAGTGAAACAGTGACACATTTATGTGAACTAATTAATTCACATGAATCGTACAAACAAACTGACAAACTTAAATAATTTGGAGTTTCCAGTGCTCTGGGGGCTCAAGCCCCTACCCCTTTCATGTGGTGCCCCTTCTATGGAAAGAGTTTGCCAGTACACGCTGTCACACCCGCACACCCACCTTGTATGAAGGGGAACGTAACCCCCTCCCCATAGACCCATTTGATGGGACTAGTTCTTAACTAGGTTTCGAGCCCCTGTCTCTCCACATGTCTGTGCACATTCCTGATCAATGCTCCCAAAAGCATTACTCTCTTACCACCCCTTGCTGAAATAGCTAGGAGGTCAACTGTTGAACTTGGCTGGACCCCTGCAGAATCCAGAAGGGGAACCCTGCCTAATGACAGATGTTTCTGGTATCACAAGGAGATGAAGTTTCCTCTTGGCCCATATCAGATGCACATATGTATTAGAATGTTGGTGGAAGCTCAGGGGTCAGACACTTTGTCACTCATGAGCTCAATGGCAACATGTGAAGCTTTTCACTAACTTCTACTTTAGCCACAGAGCAATTAGCCGTACAACACTCAAGAGATGTAGTATTTGTGCCTGGTGCTCATGTTTCAAAACACACATGAGTAGCACTTTGGTTTTAAGCTCTTTAGGGACAAGGTTAGGCTCTAAGTCATGTAGGTCATTTTATGTGCCCCTAAAGAGCAAATTACCTGAAAATAAAGCTTTGAGGTTGAGAGCTGAATTATGTATTGCATTCCCTGAATTATTCCATAGACACAAATAAACAAAGTTAATCCAAAGTCAGACCCTACATCCTTCTGAAAATACCTGCTCAGACCAGCTTGAATTTCCATGCTGGACCAGCTTGGTTTGTTCTGGTTAGTGCTGGATTGGTGCTGGTCAAGCTGGGGGATCAAGGCAGCATTGCTGGTTAAGATAGTTAAGAAGCCCCATGGGGACACCACACCAGTATCCCATGCTGGACACCAGCATGCAAAACAAAATATGGTGAGCAGCTTGGCTTGTCCATTGCACACTGATCCTGTTGTTGGCAGGAACAAAGACCATTATCCCAGTGGTAAATTACCAAATTGTCCAGCATAGCATATCAAGCACATTGGTAAAACTTGAGTGACAGAATGTGTGTTTGTGTGAGTGAGTGAGTGAGATAGCAAGCAAACAAATAAATTCCACTTAACCTTTAAAGGTGCACTCAAGAAGATTTTGGACTTACACTGACACCTAAGGGCCCAGATACAGCATAATTCAAACACAATAGTTTTCAGTTACATATGCCATTGCAAAAATGCACTATTTACAGTGAGCCTCAGCCATCCATCCATCCATCTATCTTCTATAGCCACTTGTCCCTATGTAGGGTAGTGCTGGACAGTGCTTATACCAGTTGTCTCAGTCTGAAGACGGGAAAAACCCAGGACAGGTGGCCAGTCCATCACAGAGCAACACACACAGACATACACATTTACACACATCTACAGGCAATTTAGTGTCCCCAATTAACTTAACATGCATGTCATTTTTGACTGTGGGGGAAACCAGAGCACCCAGAGGAAACCCACACGAACACGGAGAGAACATGCAAACTCAGATGAGCTGGGACTCAAACCTGGGGCCTTCTTCCTATGAGGCAACAGTGCTACCCAGCCTCAGCCATGATTTGTGTAATCCACACGTGAAAGTGGCTAATAACAAGGCGTTTACTGAGATTAAGCGAGTAGTAGACAGTCATGTGATAATATCATGGCAGCCCCCATGAAGGGACCCTCCCCATGTAGAATAAAACGGCTTTTATAAGGTTACTGATATGACTGGAGTCTTTATCCCATGTGTGCTCATGATTTTATCCATATGTTTCAAAATGACTATTCATTCATATAGGAGTAAAACTTTTTTAAAATTAGATAAACGTTACTTAGTGTACCTTTAACTCTATCTTCTGAAATCGTGGTCATGTTGTTGTGACAAATATCTTCTATTTTAAGAAAAACAGTACGTTTGACTCCATCTGAATGAAAATTAAGACATTTTGCATAGCAGTTATGAAAAACAGGGTCAAATTAGATGATGAAACCAGTATATATTGCTCTACTATTGCATATCTTACTGTACTCACCTGAAAAACTGATTACTAGTAAATGTTTCAGGTTTGAAATTGATAAGATTTCTGTTAGAATTAAGAGCTGTTTTGTGCCGCCCTACAATCCCTGTGACTCCCTCTAGTGGTCAGTCATCATAAGATAAAAAATTTTCTATGCCGTAAAACCTGACGCTTGCATGAGATTTACTGCATGGTAAAATGCAACACTGATTAGTATGTTCATACCAGCAACGTCAATCCAGAGAAAAACAACCAGAATTACAAACGTTTGTTTCTTTTATTTCAGTCATTAAAACTTCTGGATACTAAACATTAAAAAGAGAAAATTATTTTGAAATGCACATTAAAATTCAATTAAGTGGAAGATAGATCTATTAAAATAATTACGTAAATAACAATAATAAAAATGTCATGTCACGTTCTATGCATTTCCATGAGATTCTATAAAAAAAAAAAAAAAATTTTAAAATGGGTATGCCATATATATATATATATATATATATATATATATATATATATATATATATAAAAATACTGTTTCACTTAAAGAAAGTTCTTTGTGCAGATATCAATGTAAATGTAAATATGTGAATGTGAGTCAGTATATCAACAAAGAACCCAGAAATTAATAATAAAGAATCATTCTTTTTATACTAAAAAGGTGTTTTACACAATATACACATTGTATTACTTACAAAAGAGATAAATGACACATTGTTAAAAGTCCTGATACAGCAGTGTTAGTACCACCAACAAGAAACAAGCAACAAGATGCTTCAGTGCATTTAGTCTCTTTGATATTCAAAGTGCCCATTTGGTTACATAGTAGAGACAATTCCACTCATAAAAAGAAATAGTGAGCATTCCTCCCAAAAATGTACCACATTTTGTGTAACAACAAATTTTTGTAGGAAAATATTAGAAGAAAAGTATCTCTACAAAATCTCTTAGGAAAAAGAGAGGAAGAAAAAAATCTGATGCACTTTGTATCAAAACTGCCATGGCAGAATGCTGGATCTGCATATTTCTTTTGAGGTACTTCTTTGAAAAAATACAATTTAAAAAGACTAATTTCTTTCTTTCAGTTTCTTTTGCTGTGTTGCACAGTAGCACCATAGAGTAAAAACTTGGCTGCACCAATGAATTACCATTGGTGGTCAGTATGGCGGCTGCAGTTGATATAGGTCATGGCTGATCCTCATCAACAACAACAACAGACTGCACACGTCACTAAGTTACGTCCTCTTCATACACACAATACAGCGGCTCACGCGTGTCTCCAAGTTTCCAGCTTTTAGTGTCTCTGACGGCGGCCTCCTTTTTGGGTGAAGAAAAGGAAAGGAATAGATTAACAAAACAGTTTAAATTCTAATAATAAGCAGTTTTTTTTAAATGTACAGGTGCTGCATACATTTGCAAGGTTTTACAAGAATGTAAAGGTCACTCTGATGGTGAGAACCAGAGGTTGCCAAGTTGCTAGTTAGGAAAATTTCATCATCAGCAGAGTGCTCGAGCACTGAATGGGCAGTATGTGCATGCGCCTGGAAATATATGCAGGTATTAGTGGTTCTACAAGTTGGCAACACTTACAGTTAAGTTATTGCTGTCAAGAAAGAAGCAAAAGCAAAAAATGCAATCGCAGCTAAACAACAGGAGACGAAAGTGGGAATAACAACAATGAATGTGCATTAGGGAGGTAAAAAATCTTGTCTATTGTGTCGTTTTGTATCATACGATACGACGCTCATGATTTAATACCATATGTATCGTACGATATATAAACAAACACAATATAGTACCATTAAAACCAAACAGCGCAACATTGAGAGCTGCGGAACAGTTTCCTCCCCTCAGGACAACAGATCAACAGTGCATAGTCAAGAAAATCGATGGCAGACGGGAAGTAGATCGAAGCATTACAGCTTGTTGTATTTGCCAAACAACAGTGTCATGTCACATGCAATGTGAAACCAGGGGGAGAGGCCACATAAATGACGTGTGCTGAACAGTTTTTGCTCAAGCTGCTAAATAATATTGGATTATGTACATAGATTTATGTCGTTGAGCTGTTTATTTCAACACTAAATATCATTGAAAGGAGTTTTTCCATACAGTTACTTTAGCTTGTTCTCTCTGGGCTTTAAGACATTAAAGTCAGTCTAATTTTTAAATGCATGTTATTGTTCTTATTGTGAACGATTCATACAGGCATATGAGTGATGATGAGTGGTATGATGGCTGCATGGTCCCATGGTGTTTATACTTGCATAATATTGTTTGTACAGATGAACATGATACCTTTAGGCATTTGGAAATTGCTCCCAAGGATGAACCAGACTTGTGGAGGCCCACAACTTTTATTCTGAGGTCTTGACTGGGTTTGAAGGTATGCCTTAAAATGTATCTACAGGTACAACTCCAATTAGCCAATCAGAAGCTAAATTAAGCTTGACATAATTTTCTGGAATTTTCCAAGCTGCTTAAAGGCACAGTTAACTAGGGCTGTAATCAACCAAAGAAACTCTTGGTCGACTGAAGTCCTGAAATTTTCGACTAAAAATCAACTAAAAATGTCGTTAGGAAAAAAAAAACGTTACATTAATTAGCTGCGCACTTTGTGCAGTACTTGGTAGCCTTGTTGTCCGCCTAAATTAATTATAAATAAACATAAAAACTATTAGGCTATTTTCAGTATATTAAATAATTTTTGACCTAATTATTTTGCACTGAAATGAGTCTGACACACGAGTCTGTCGACTCTGACAGCGTTGCATCACGTCCACCTGCGCAATATCATAGCTTATGATTTCCGAAAATAGTACTATGTTGTCAACTAGTGATATCATCACAAGAACTGCTGAGGAATATGCAACATAATTTAGACAATTCTTTTTGTCATATGTTATAATAAGAAGTTATAACTGTCACTGTCATTTCAGCCGCTCAAATCCAATAAATAATACTAGAAATAAATTTGATCTAAAAAAATAAAGTTTGCACAATAATAAAAGGGAACCATAAAAGTAAAGTAGGCTACCTACAACATGTTATTCAGCCAAATTTTAAACGAAACTAAATAAAGTGATTTTATTTTTCCGTTTGGATGATAAAGGAGGCTTAAAATCCAGCGTGGTCTGGGTGTGTCCGGGGGATGCTACCATCATTGCGGAGGGGCTGCGCCTAAAATGATTATTACACTAAAACATTGAAATATGCCAATTCTGATATGTTCATATAGTTTACTCAAAACAGACAGGGCAACCTAACGCAGACAAGTTAGCTTACCGCTTTTAGATGATATGTCATGTTTGTCGTCGAGCTGTGGAAGGCAAACTGTTGCTTGCAAACTTTGCATTCAACCTTTTTCCCGTTATCAATTTTAACAAAATGCTGCCACACTGTCGATGTCTTTGTTGTTGACATGTTAGAAGAGGACTGACTATTAAATTCTCTCACAATTAAATAAATAATATTCAGCATCAAACCTTCTATAGCCTATCTATCACTCTTCTCCAGTGGGTTGGGCTAATCCAAAAAAAGTGAAAACAAGGGGGGGGTATTCTGAAGACACACTGTTACCTGTGAAACAGTTGTGTCCTGAAAACACCCCCATTAGCAATTAGTGCTTTCCACCTGATGAAATGACCACGGCAAAACTGATGAAATGACCGCGGCAAAACTGATGAAACAAACGCAGCAAAACTGATGAAACGAACACGGCAAAAAAAATCGACCAATCAGAATTTTGGTCGAACCAGAACGTATCGACCAATTAATCGACTAATCGACTGGGACGTTACAGCCCTACAGTTAACTTAGTGTATGTAAACTTCTGACCCACTGGAATTGTGGTATAGTCAATTAAAAGTAAAACAATCTGTCTGTAAACAATTGTTGGAAAATGTACTTGTTTCATGCACAAAGTAGATGTCCTAAATGACTTGCCAAAACTATAGTTTGCTAATATGAAATCTGTGGAGTGGTTAAAAAATAAGATTTAATGACCTAAGTGCATGTAAACTTCTGACTTCAACTGTACTTGTGTGTTTATGTTGTCAATTTGATCATAAATGTGTTGAGATCACTGCTCAATTTTATTGATAACCGGCTCTGACTTGAGCAGCACGGTGGTAGATCTGCCTCTGTTCCGCTATGCAATGCCCATATTTTCATAATCGTATCAAAAACCAATGGATAAACTCAAATCCCCACCCTACATTTTTTTCTTGTTCAATAAGCTGTTTCACTCAGAAATGTTTAAATGAAGCTGCTTTGAAATTATGTGTATTGTGAAGTGCTATACAAATATACATTTTCACAAGAATAACATGACAATTGTGAGTTCATATGAGTTTTTCTCATTACAATCAAACAAGTTACTTTATGATAGAGCTCTACTTTTTGTTGCCAATGTCATACACTGTTGTCATTTATGATTTAGAAGACATTTATGTTGAATCCTTGAATAAGTTTGAGCGAAACATTTGTGGGCACTTTTTTTAAATAGTATTTTATCGTGCAGCTTTGGATCGTATTGTACAATTTGTGTATAGTTACATGCCTAATGTGCACATGCTCGAGTCCAGTATCTCATAGCAGTCATATCACGCATGCGCCAAACGCCTGTGTATGCGTGCATAGTCAAATTAAGTATACTTTTAAAGTCTGTATGTTCCACTGTACAAAGATGCTAAGCATTTGTACCAAACTGTAAGTATATTTTTGGGCTTTAGTATGACATCACATTATTAAGTCTACATTTGTCCAAGTAGCAAAAAGACCCAAAGCAGCAAGACATTAAGTCTTAGGTTCAATGAACAGGTAACATTAGTCTACAACACAAACTATTTGCTGTTTGTTATAATTGATCTAATGACGACAAAATTAGTGACTCCTGGATAAATTAAGTCATCTAGCTTAAACAGAGTATTCAATGCAGTGTCATGACATGTACAGACAGCCCTTACCCAAACATTTCATTCAAGTCCACAGTGGCCAGCCAGAAGCTGTAGGAGTTGCCGTAATAATTGCAGGTCCCCCGACCATGGCACTCAATGAATGGAGCAGAGCGAAACTCCTCCAGACAGGATCCGGGGGAGGCAAGAGCCTGACCTGAGCCCTCAGCACCTGCACTGGTGTGCTATTAGACAGAGAGAGAAAGAAAGACAAATTGACAGAGGAGGAGGTGTGTGTTCATTATTATTATTAGTTGATCTCTTTGTACTATACATTGTGTACCATTATTGTTGCCATCTTACTGTGCTACATGCCACTCGAAACACGATATGATAATAACTTTTTTGTTTTTGCATACAACTGGACTCAACACCTTAGATGTAGAAGACAAAACTGCACACCAACTTAATTTTTTCTTGTGTGTGTTAATGAGATTTTAATACAATAGCTAAGGTGGAAATTTTAGTGGTTAACAACTTAAATTTCAATCTGTTCCTAAAAAAATCTACTGTGAAACATAGTTTACTTTTATCCTTCTAGATCTGGAAAGCTAGTCACCATCCACTTCTATTGTATGGAAAAGAGCAATCTATCTTAAAAAAAAAACAAACAAAAAAAAACATTTCAGGCAGTATGAGTAGATGATGACAGAATTATATTTTTTGGGTGAACTATCCCTATAAACAAGACCTTTAACTTTTAGATGAATAGAAATTGAATTGCAATTGTAAGATGATCTTAAAGTTTATGGAACATACCATCATGAAGGAGTACCCAATCCAGAGGGGATCCCATTTCTGTGGGCAGTTTGGCAACTGAATAGTTTGGCTGTGTATAGCAATCACCATGGCTGGGGCTTCACACACAGCACACCTACACACACACACACACACACACAAACAGACATACAGACAGACAAACAAACAAACAAACAACATGTATCTGCAATGGTCTCTGCTACTTTTGCTCAACCACCTTCAAAAATCTCTTTGATATGAGCTTCATCAGGCAATCAGATGCAAATCTCACATTATCTAGTCACTGTGTTTGTGTCTGTCTCTTACCTACTGATGAAGGGTTTGATGCCCTCTCCAGTGATGGGTTCCATGCTCATGGGCATGGGCTGTGGTGTGGACAGCCAATAGGAGTAGTCATTGCGGGAGGCAAAGTTGCAAACATTGTTGATGTTGCAGAACATGAAGGGCATTGTGCTAAAACGACGTAGGCAGCTACCTGCCGTACCTGTTGCAAGAGATATTATTGTTATTTTGCACTAAGATATTAATACATGTTTGATATTTGTTCTCCAGCAGGGACCTTTGGGACTGCTCACCCAGGTCCTGTCCATGTGCCCTCTCGTTGCCCTGCACATAGAGTAAAGAATACCCATCATAAATTAGGCTTGTGCTATCAGGACACGATGGCACATCAGTGGTCTGGCTGTGGCGTGTGATCAGAAAACCGTGTGCTGTAGATGAAGATCCTGAGAAACCTGGAGGGCCCTGAATTCCATCTGGACCAGGAGGGCCAGGGTAACCACGCAGACCTGTACATAAATGAAGGCAGAGGAAATGTAGTCACTGTTTAAAGCAAATAACTTCCAAATAATTCAGTGATGCAAAACATCCTTAATGTTGAACTGTGCAATTATGGAGCCACTAGCAGCATCGAATGGAATCAGGATCTGATTGAATATTTGAACATTGCTTCAGCTAACGGCCAAGAAACAGAAAGTGGGGGACTGTTTGAAACTTATTTGAAAACTGTCTAGGGATTACACACTTCACCTGCAACAACCTGTCCTTTTTACCTGGTTGTCCAGCTGGTCCTTGATCTCCCTTCCTTCCAGGTGAGCCGGTAAATCCTGGAGGTCCCATAGGACCTGAGTCACCAGGGTTGCCAGGTGAACCTAAAGGATGAAGTGAAACCAGACATGAGGACTATGGACTTGACCAATCTTTTCCAACAGTCAAAAATAATGTATAAAATGTATATGAATGAATAAGTGAAAGTGTACATCTTAGGTCTTGTAACTGTTCACCATATCTTTTAAACAGAGCTGTTGATTTCACGCATTAATTCAGTGTGATTAATTACATAAAAAATATAATTATATATTATAATATATATGATATAATATAATGTACCATAATATAATAATAACCATGTAACCATTTGAGGGCCTTTCTCAGCAAATATTTATGTATCCTTTTAATTACGAAACATTTTAAAATTTGAATTGATTGACAGCCCTAATTTTAAGTTTTCACCTATTTTTAACTACATTTTGCCTTCATTAGCATATTTTAAACAGTTAAAATAATTAGCTAAGTGTTTTTAAAAAAATGTTTTAGATGGAGTACATGTCACACCCAAGGTCATGTCAATTTCCAAAAGGTATTTCAAGTCAGCTACCCAAAGACTAAACATGAGCACTTACCTGGAAGACCCTGCAATCCCAGGGGACCTGGTGGGCCTTTGCTGCCTTGATTACCAGGTGGTCCAGGGGGCCCACGTTCCCCCTTCAAATAAATAGGTCCTGGCGCTACAATTTGGTCACCAGGAGGTCCTACGATTGTAACAAGGGAAATATCAGAGGATGCACTATGTATTGGATTTGTAAAGGGTAAGATCATGTCCAGGATTCAAAGTTACACACCTGGAGCTCCAACTTCACCACGCTCCCCAGGGAGGCCAACAGAACCATCAGGGCCAGGCTCTCCTTTAGATCCTGTAACATGTAGAGGTGTTGTGGATAAATCTTATAAATAACTCTACAAAACAAGCAAATGATAAACTCGAGTTAAGTGAATACAGAGGGATAACTGACCTGAGAATCCAGGAACTCCTTGAGATCCAATATCTCCTTTAAGCCCACTGGGTCCTGGAGGACCTGGCAGACCCTTGTGAAAATCAAAGTACAATTATGATTGAATGAACAGATAAACAATCTTTTCGGCAACATCAAATTAAATGTAAGAAAGCCCATATTAACCATATGCAGCCTACAATTAAAAAGAAAATAAGTTTGGAGTTGGACATCAATGAAACACGGCTTCTACATTTTTTTTAAATGACCTTCAGTGCTCAAGGTAAAACCAAGCCCTTTGCAAAGTTTCCATTTGTAATTTCCACACCACTAGTGTGACCAAACAGAATTGCAAAAATAATGATTGTTTTCATTAGGATTCCCAAACAGTCCACCCATCATCCATTAGAAGGACAAACAGGTAGTCCGACCCCAAACTAATGCCATTGGTTAAGCCAGAAGTTGAATGTCGGACCATAGAGCAATGTTTTGAATGCACCCTCACTCAAAACGTGTGAATGTGCCCTCACATTGCACTGAAATAAAACTGCGAATGGCTTACTGAAAGGGTTGGTTTACCCAAAAATGAAAATTCTCTCATCGTTTACTCTTACTCATATTATTCCAAACCCATATAAAAAGAGATGCAATGAAAGTGAATGGTGACCGAGACTGCCATATTGACTATTATATCCTTATGTGTTCCACGGAGGAAAGAATTCATACGGGATTGGAACAATGTGAGAGCAAATAATAATTACGCAATTATATATATTTTTTTATTATTTGTCTCTGCACATTAAGATGGTAAAGGAAAAAGTACTTTAACATTGAAAAAACTACATTCAGCAGCTGTATCACTATAAACTTCCCGACCTTTAAACACATCTATAAAGCTTACCGGGAAACCTGGTGGACCATAATCCCCTTTCAGTCCAGGTGCACCAGGAGACCCAGGAAATCCAGGTGAGCCCTTCTCACCCTTCACTCCTCCACTACCTGCAGGCCCACGGGGACCCTCAGGGCCAGGAGGACCTTCACATTCAGAGTACAAAAGTCAGTTAGGCCTATGTTTCTACCTTTGTTTTATGCTAAATCAGATCAAATCCCCAAACAGACTAACAAACAGCATTTTTCTAATTCATTACATAAAAAAAAGAAACCACTGTCAAAATCAAAACAAGCATTGATGGGTTTGTGTGTATGTTTATCATTTGCATATCGCTTTGTATAGGTATTAGGTGTGCTGAATGGTTCTGTGATGTTCTGGGAGCATGGGTATGAAAAAATATATATTTTCCTAGAAACAGAGATAGGCATAAGAAAAGAAAGGGAGTGCAACATTTAATATCTCTTATCCATTGGTAAAACATCGAATAACAAATGGAGGTACACAGCATGACACAGGTGAGTATCAAAAGTGGTCAAATCTGCTGGACCTATAGTGGGGTCAAAGGTCAACATCCAAAAATACAAAAGAGAGGAGAGGCAAGGAATAAATTAAATGTTTAAATTAAAGGTTAGCAAAGCAACATAGCTCTATTATGTACTGAAGAACATCTGAGTTCAGATTTTAAGAAATAAATCAGACATAATGTTTGTTTTTGACATTTGTGTGTTATTGATGAAACAGCTTAGCATGACATTGATCATGTTTACATGCACATCATTTTCCAATTAAAGTCTATATTCTGGTTAAGCCTTTATTTTGAATAATTTTTTATATTTATGACAATGTTTGTAAAGAATCTGTCTCCTCGTTCAAAACGTGTTACTTTGCTTTACATCAAATGTTAAAGAATTACTTTTATTTGGATATGCACAGATATAAATAAATATTGTGTTACATTGTGTTTAAAATAGGAATATGTCAGTAGTCTTATTTAGATTTCTAGAATTTCAGGAACTTTGGCTTACTTGGGTTATAGCAATCAGGTTAACATCTTTGCATGTATGTTTTAATTCGAATGACCAGTGTTGATTAATATAGGAATATTCTTGTGCAAGTAAACAAGCTCACTGTGCTAAATCTGCTAACTTTGAAACAACATCTATTCAAATACAGCAGGAATGTGCTCATACGTTATCAATTATACTGTGGTAATGCTACAGTTTTCTACAGAAGTAGACTTATTTTGCATGATAGAAAATAATGATATATTTAGGGACCACACGCCATACAGATAAATCAAGAATAATTGAAATATGAATATTTTCAAAAGTTACAAACTCTAAGAGCCTGACCTGCTGGGCCTGCACAGATTCCATGTCATCAGGAGGCGGCAGAGCCATGGTGCAAGAAACAAGAGATGCATGTCATACCCAGTATGGACCTGGGTAAAAACAAGCCTTACAGACACTAGCCAAAATGGGCTACCTTTTTTATTGACTCCAGAAACTTCAATACAGAAAGGTATCAATTCACAAATATGTAAAATATAGCCCTATTGGGATGGGATTATTTTTCTAAACGACTTTTCAATTACAATTATTATCAAACGACATCTGTGATTTCATGTATTGATTCAGACAGGATCTCTGTGTTTAATACGGAGGTGGGAGTATCTGTTTTCTAGATGTGTAAGTTACAGAAGGTTTAACACATCAATTTAGGTGTTAAAATTAATGTATCTTTTAAACGTTATCTGTTTAAATGTAAAATTACTTCTTAAATAATTAATCATTTAATTGATTAATTATCCATTGTAAATTACTTATTTTAAAAAGCCTGTTAAAATAAACTTCACATGAGTTTATAGAAGTGGCTGCTTATAATAAACCCACTGAAATAAACAAGACTTGTCAGTGAGTTATCTAATTATAACATTACGTTATTGAACAGAGAAATTAAGATGAGTGATATCTTGCCTGTTGCTGATTTTTACAGTGGCCAGTCTGAGCAATTTTTCACGATTTGGCTCTGCTTGGTAATTTAACTTTCGTATTTTTTCGTTGGATGGCAGACAGTCTACATCCATATTGAAAGGCATGCAGGTCAAAATACATCATGAGATGTGTTGTGAAAAATCAGTATCATCATCCTGTGATGGATAGTTTGACTCAACTATGCTCAGATTCAGAGAAAATTTCTGTAAATTGCAGTTACTACAAAATCCACACTAAAACCAAGTTTAAAGACATTTATCTTAGTTTCAGTGTTGACACAGTTACTGTGTTTTGCCTTTGTGTGACAGACTGCTCAAATCTAGCAATAGATAATAATTTGACATTAATTCTTGCAGAACTTGTTTTCTGGCCAGAGTGGAGCCCATTTTAAATAGAACTGTGCTGGCTTTTCATTTCTTCAAAATCATTCTATTTCCCATGCAAATACAGACACAAATTTAAAGACAGACATGTTATGTAAAGACAAAAATAAACTGTCAGGTGACTGACAGGTGCTGCTCATTTCAAAACCATCAAGACAGCACCATGTGACGAGAACAATACAACTTCCGTTGCTGGGGAGAAGGGAGGGGGTGGAAGTGAAGACACAAGTGGGTCACGGATGAACAGGTAAATGTGGATGAGGAACACAGGCACTGTGTGTAATGCTCCTAGGGCACAGGCTGGGCATTTGTGAAACAATGACTGCATAAAACTGCTGCATGCATGCAGAGAGTCCAGCTCTCCCTAACACAAACACACCAGCACTTCTGCACTGATGTGAAAACACCTATTTAGGAAAGAGAGTAGTGGAAACAGAAAATGTCTTGCAGTGAATGGAAAACAAATAGTGTGTCTTGTGCTCTTTGATTTTAGAGTGAGTGTAGTGGAGAATGGTGATATGTATATGGCATAATCACGATTGCTTGTGCAACATCCCATGCAAATCAGTCAAACTAAAATGTTCACTCAAAGCCAGTATGCCCTCTGGTTCACAATCAAAACACTAAATTTGGAGTGTTAAATAATAAGGGTGTGCAGTCAAGCCATTATTTGTATACGTGTACATTTTTATTTATTTGGATGATACATTTTTTTGCAGATAAGTGGGCCATAATTGGGTGGACCTTAGTCTTGAATTGGGTCTAATTTAACAAATGCTTGCAGCATCTGATTGGATAATCAGTTCCATTATTATAATTGTTTTCATTATGCAGGAGTGTTTGTTATTCATTTTGAGGTCATTTTTTGTTTCAAAATCAAATATTCCACTTCTGGCACACCTGTATTAAATACATATGAACATAATTACAAAAAATACATGATGTCATTAATATGACTCATGACATTGTAAAACTCAGAAGGCAGAGCTGGCCACAAGGAAGAGATGTTTAACTTACCGTTTCTTCCAGGGGGACCAGGTGGGCCTTGGTTACCTTTAGGCCCCAGAACAGGCAGGCCTGAAGGGCCAGGTGGTCCTTCAGGACCAGTTTGGCCCAGCAACCCAGGGAATCCCACCTCACCCTTTGGACCAGGAAATCCAGGACCACCTGGAGGACCAGGAAAGCCAGGGTCTCCTTTAGACCCTGTCATTTGGAAAAGAAAAAATGTAATGAGAAATTTGACAGCATTCTCTGTTAAAACAGATAAATAAAGAAAAATCGAAGTGCTTTACCTGGTAACCCGGGAAAACCAGGTGGGCCTGGGCCACCAAGACCTGGAGCACCTGAGTAAAGAGTTAAAAAGGAATGGATGTAGGTACATACAGTATGCTATACTGACTACTTATATTGTGTAGGACATCTTTCCTGTGCCTCTCTTACTTTCCCTTGACCTAGATTAAATATGTAACACAGTGCACATGGTATTTACAGTGTATCATCCCCACTGACCGAAGATAGACTAACCTGGTTCACCCTTTTGTCCTGCAGGCCCTGGAATACCATCGCGACCAGCCAGACCTTTATCACCGGGGATGCCAGTTTGTCCAGAACGGCCAGGATCTCCTGGCCTACCGGGTGCTCCATTTAGACCAGGAGGGCCTGGAATTCCATCCAAACCTTTAGGACCGGGAATGCCAGGTGGACCTTGGAATCCTGGGAGTCCAGGGTCACCCTTGGGTCCAGGGCTGCCAGTCAACCCTGGAGGTCCTGAAAGACCAGGTTGCCCTTTCAGCCCTGGTGTTCCAGGGAATCCTGGAGTTCCTGGTTCACCCTGGGAATTTTTATAGCAAACCAGTAAATATATTATAAGCCTAGACAAATACATATTTTTCACATAATTTGTATTGTGTCCCATTAAACACAACATTAAAACCAAGTCAATGTTCATACAGGCAAGAAATAATTTGTTCTAACCTTAGGCCCAGGATTTCCTGGTAATCCATATCCTGCTGAGCCAGGATCACCTTTTGGTCCTGGGAATCCTGGTGTTCCTTGTGATCCAGGCTGGCCAGTTCCGCCAGTTTGGCCAGGGTTTCCCTTCACTCCAGGAATTCCTATAATAAAAAAGACTGGCTCAGTCTTGTTTCAAGGTTTCAAAGCCTCAGTAACATAAGTTGTTTTTTTAGCTTTGATCTTTGTTGTAATGAGAAGCTGACCTGGGAATCCCATCTCCCCCATGCTTCCCTTCAGTCCTGGCGTTCCTGGGGCTCCTTGATTTCCTGGAAGACCAGGATCACCTTTGGGGCCTAAACATTAAGACAGAAATTAAACAAACAAACAAATAAACAAACAAACACTTATTCACTAATCCATATACAGTACATACATTTGGAGATAAAAAAAGATACTAACAGTGCACAAACAGGAGAAGAAACTGCGAGAAGAAAATCTAAAATACATTTTTCATATAATACAGTAATCCAATCCAAGTTAATTACCTCAAACTAAACCTGTCGAAATTAACATATGCGATTCATTAAAAACGTTTAACGTGTTATTGTTTCTTAAATCACGATTTACCGATTTGACATTTCATTCAGCACTTAGTTCTAAACGCTTGTTGGAGTAGGGTTGAACTTTTGCAATGTGTCCGCCCGGGGTCATTACACTGATGCACACACCACAAAAACACACGCTGAGTTGAGAATTGCACACTACCACTCTACTCTTAGATTTTCTGCCATAGACAGATATGGCAGACATAGTACGAGTAGTATGGGTATTATGCAATTCCCAACACAGCATCAATATTGATTCTGTGACAATGATCAAGTGTTGGAGAAAGGACATCTTAACCATGTTTTTTGTACAAAACAAAACCAGATGGTACCTCTGAAAAACTGCATTCACATGACTCGCTGGAGTGTAGCATCAGCATTGCCCCGGCGCTGTGTTGTGTTTCCATCTTATTGTCAATTTGGATAAAATATAATTTACGTGCACAGTGCCAGTACTAAAAAACAAAACAAGAGGTTCTCTGCAATGCCATTAATGAGGAGTTCAAAACAGCGCAAATCATGTGAATGCAACTTCATGATTACTGTAGCAAAGTGGATGGTCATGATTAACATTGTGGAGGATGAGAATTAAAGAGATGCAGTGCCCATTGAAATTAATACTTTATCTATCCTAGTTATTTCAATTAGTCAACCTCCCACTTAGTCTTTGGAAAACATTTAATGTTACTTTTACTAATTTGTGCTATTTTGTTTTATTCTTTACATTGAGGAATACTTTGTTTGGAAAACGTTAAAAAAGCTTTATTGTTACATATTGTTTTCATTTAGAAGGAACTAAATGCATTAAAAAAACGGATATAAAGTATCAAGTAAAATGTAAACACTTTAGAAATCTGCGATTAATCGCAATAAAAATTACTGTATGTGATTAATCACAATAAAATATATTGATCAACCGACAGCACTACCTCAAACACATTCAATTTTTATATGAGATTATTCACTATATCCATAAGTGCTGGGTAGGTCATTTCTGAATTGTACTCAGTTAGTACTGATTACAAATTACGTGACTAAAAAATTAGTCAGTAATGTAATATCTTGAATTACATTTTAAAATAATCTAATCTGATTGCTTTTGGATTACTTCTGACCTATTCTTGTTTATTTGCTGTCACATGCATTTGAGTAGAATAAGATTGTACCCTTTGGAAATATGCTGCTGAAATGCATAAAATAAATCTTACTTAATGGATCTAAATATGACAATTAATATTTAATCGAGTTTTAATAGCTAATTGTCTGTTTCTGAGTGAAATAAAAAAGACACTTAACGTTCTTACTCGGGCAATTTTTGCATTACATTTGATCATTTTACATTTCAATTTGATGCATGTGTGGTAACAGATCAGACCAGTTGATTTGTAAATCATCGTCACAGGAAAGAAAAATAGCCTTAAAAGTTGTGGCAAAAGCACATGTAAAACACAGAAAATTAATTACAGTCTCTAAAGCATGAATAATTTTGAATATAGCAACTTCTAAAAAGTAGATTATATGCTACTATTTCAGGAACTAAAATTTTTTTTCATAACAAGGACGGTTATATTTTGTTGTATCTTTTATATGTTTATTAAATTATAATGTAAAAAATTATAAATGATTAAATAATAAAATATAAATGTTTATGTATTTTTTTAAAACACATAATTGAATAAAGTTCTATCTGTTACAGCTTGACAGACGTGTTTGTTATTTTGCACGTTATCATCAACTAAATTATGTTATTTTCGTTTACTAAAATTACATGTAATTTTAGTAATAGCAATAATGAATAAAATGAATATGACATGATGAAATATTGAAAAATTCACAAGACTTCACAATAAGTTTCCATTCATTCGCATTACTTTATGCAAGTATTGTTTTTTTTTTAAGTACAGAGTATAAAAGCAGAATTGTTGATTTGTAATAGTTCATGTTAGTTCATAGTGCATTAACTAATATTAACAAATACAACTTGATTTTAAAAATGTCATCGTACAGTATACTGTATGTTGAAATTTACATTAACTAAGATTGATCAATGCTGTAAATGTATTGTTCATTGTTAGCTCATGTTAACTAATGTTGTTGACTAATATTAACAAATGGAACCATAATGTAAAGTGTTAAGACATTTTTGTCAAAAGACTAAAACTTTTGACCCTAATTTAATCCCGCTAAGT
This sequence comes from Moxostoma hubbsi, assembly GCA_032164185.1. NCBI lineage: Eukaryota > Metazoa > Chordata > Actinopteri > Cypriniformes > Catostomidae > Moxostoma > Moxostoma hubbsi. The sequence goes on along the minus strand of JAVLUX010000002.1, from coordinate 21,021,998 downwards.
CTTAAGCGCAGTGCTATGCAATACTTTATATGCATAAAGTCAGCGAGAATGGCTATGAAGTAATCATAGTAGCATGTAGGAAGCAATGACCTATTTCTCAGGCAATTTGCGCCACTAACAAACAATACACCCACAGTTTGCACATATATGACCACAGACAGCAGCAAGTACTTCCATACACGCACACATTCACTTTCCGCTGGCACGAAAATTGCGCTTAGAATAAGCACTCTCATATAGGGTTACATTTAGGGAGGTTACGAAAATAGAGCCCTTTGCATAATAAAAAAACATACAAAAAAAAAAAACATTTATAGATACATTTAAATACATTTATTGTATGCTTTACCTGGTGGTCCTGGTAGCCCAGGTCGTCCATCTTGCCCAGAAAATCCAGCATCTCCAGGGAGTCCAGGACTTCCCTTTGCTCCTGGTGATCCAATAACACCTATATGATAAAGAAAGAGAGTCATAAAATAACCAAAACATATATTGAGATAGAAAGATTCCATTTGCTAAACTAAAGATCTACTAAAGCATAATTCCATTTGTTCCTAAAAAAACATCAACAGGTCAAGAACTACAAAATGGCAGAGAAAATGCTGTACTAATATATTTGCAGTTTTGTTTAGTGGTAAGAAAAATTTCAGTGATATTGCAGATAAATAACTGAAAATTGATACTGGGAACTATGGTCAACCCGAGACCAAAGTAATGGAAACAGTAATCTGTTTGTAAGATAATTTGACCTTCAACAAGGAGTTTGTATAAACAGAGGTTAAGGAGGGGCCAAAATGTCTTTTTTATTAAAAAATTGTATTGATTCAAAAATACACAGAGTAAAACACATACACATCGAATAAATATTAAACATTTAACCCCCACTAATATCCCTCCCCAATCACCAACCCAACCCTGACCCCTAACGAACACCCCTGTGGTCACATATAATAATACACACACAGCCCCTCCCTGAGAGTCCCCCAAAACAAACAAGTACCCAAACCCCAGCCTTCTACTTGCCACCTCTTCAAAAGCTGCCATCCAACCCATCTCTGCAAACCACTCCGGAAATGATAGCATTCTGTCCGACTTCCAACTCCTTAAAATAATTTGTCTGCCAATCATGATACTGGCCAGAACCCCAATTTTTATATGTTTATCCCCCAAATTTATGACCGCCCCATCGCACAAAATACAGAGTCTGGGGCAAAGTAAAATTTTAGAGCCCAAAACGTAACACAAACCACTCTGAACCTTCAACCAAAATTCCTGGATATTAACACACCGATACATTGGTATCGGCTCTGATACTGATGTTTTTAGAAGGATCAGGTATCGGTCTGACGAGCCCAATCCAAATCCGATACTGTGGTGTTAGTCATGTTTGTTACTGTCAAGCTCAAAAAATGACATAAAAAGAACCATTAAAACACAATTATATTAGTCTATATGACTTTTGCATTTTATTCAAAGCCACTTCATGTGCAATAGCTCTGTGAATCACAAAAGGCTGTGTTTTATAAGTAAATATATAAAATGCACACGCAGCTCCGGCGCATTATTGAATGGTGCCTCTCTGTTGACACACACGCATGGCTATTTTTAGCCTTCAAGCAGTGCACAATATTTGAGCGCTACTCACGAACAACATCTCAGATGTAGATGCTCAATAGTTTGGTTCACTTATAATATGCATTTAGAATGGCACTGGAGGTAATTGTTTGAATTTTTTATTTTTTTTTACTACAATTTGAAAAATAAGTGAATTAAACTACTGTGAACTAGCCTACAAACAGACACATACAGGACTTCCTGGGGAGTTCAGAATGTCAAAATAAAAGAGTGAGGGTTTAAAAGTTAAAAGGTGTCACGGAGAGACTCATGGAGACAGAGATATGAACTCAGTAGCAGGGTTTATTGAACAGATGATTGAAACAGTGATGTAAACATTATGAGAGTAAATCCAGTTGAGCAGAGTGGCAAACTGCAGGTGAGTGTTATCCAGACAGGATATAGACACGATGAACTGATAACACACAACAGTCTTATGATACTTGCAGGCAATAATGAAGACACAGGTATTCAATGCAGTTGTCTGTAATCAGAACTCAGGGGAGAGTGCGGACTGACGGCAGTGAGGAAGAAAGAGAGAGAGAGACCGGTGGATCCATGACAAAAGGTGCACGATTGAGATATATTACTATATAATATATTATTATTATTATCATTTGTTTACAAATGATAATAATATTTAAGTTGAATGGGTTCCAAAAAATAACTGTGTGAATGAAAAGTGGACTGATCTCTTACAACTAAATTGAATGAAAAAGAGATCTGAATCCTTTAAAGTCCAGATACAAGTTGAAAAATCTTTGCAAAAAAAAAAAAAAAAAAGCTTCTTTTCTATTGATGACTTACTGGAATTACTGTTCATTTTGCTGCTACATTATACAGTATACTAGTTATGTTTTTCTTAATAAGCTATACATTTATATTGAAATAATGTGTAGTTAGAGGTTTGTGTTTCTTTACATATTAAAGAGTACACCCATTTAATTCCACACAATAATGCAAATTATTCTAAACTGATTATGCAAAAAACAATACTGGTATCGGATTGGAATTGTATCGGCTGATACTGAGATTTCCTATATTGGAATCGGATCGGAAGAGAAAAAGTGATATCGGTACTTCCCTAGTGGTAACCCCCTCACAATCCACTCTGACCAGCAGAAAGGGGGCTCATTAATACATAATTCAGGTTTCAACCATATGCTTGAGGCAACATTTAAATAAATGTCAGAATTAAACACTCTGGACACTTTTGTCCATACCGAGAGCAAATACGAGATAACGGGGTATAACTTAACATCTCCGATTTGCAATGGCAAAATTGGGGCAAGAACTTCCTGTTCAATACAAAACCAGGGAGGGGCTCTTTCAGGTGGAAGCGACCAATGAGCCAAATGTCTGAGACTGAATGCACAGTATTAAAACAAAATCTTGGGTAGGCCTAGACCACCTTTGTCAATGTAATTTATTACATTCGGCCTATGTAATTTATTAAAATACAATCTAGGATGTTTACCATTCCAAAGAAGCTATCAAATTGCTTGAAATAAGAGAGGGGGACATCTACAGGGAGAGATTGTAGCAGGTAGTTGAATTTTGGAATACAATTAATTTTAATAACATTAATTATAGATAAATGTCATTAAGCCAACCTGCCCACATCGCTTGAAAACCTTTTTATTAAGGGGTCAAAATTAACTAACTAAATCAGAGTAATTTGCTGGGAATAAAATGCCCAAATACTTAATGCCCTGTTTGGGCCACTGGAAGGTGCCTGGCTGGAAAGCCATTGCTGGACAGTACGCTGTCAGAGCCAAAGCTTCAGATTTAGACCAATTGATTCTGTCTCCCAAGAACTTCTCCACCTCCCACCACCACCCCTTAAAATCCTGGCTGCTAATGGTTCCGAGGCAAGACAGAACAATAATGGGGAAAGAGGGTAACTCCTATCCAGGGTAAAATAATCTGAAATTAATCAATTTGTTTGTACTGCCGCTTCCGGGTGTCTATAAAGTAACTTAATTCCTGAAGTATTCCCAAACCCATATATTTCCAAACTCTTAAAAAGATAATCCCATTCTACCATATTAAACCCCTTTTCGGCGTCAAGTGAGATGGCTGTGACCGGAGTCTGATCATTCGCCACTGACTACATAATATCTATGAAACGCCAAATGTTATCAGAAGAGCTGCAGCCCTGAATAAACCCCACCTGATCTATATGTATAAGGGATGTCATAACTTTACTTAATAGGTTAGCCAGTATTTTTGACAATATTTTGATGGATCAGGGAAATTGGAATGTAACTCTTACACTCACTTGGATCTTTGTCCTTTTTAATAATCAGACTGATCCGGGCTTGTGTCGTGGTTGCCGGAAGCTTTCCATTCTTTAATGATTCTGTATAAAATGCTAACAAATATGGAGCCAATTCTGTAGCATAAGATCAAAAAAATTCAGCGGCAAAACCTTTTGGCCCCGGAGCGTTGCCTGTAGGCAAGGCCTTAATTACCTCGCCAAGCTCTTCCAAGGTTATCTCAGAATCAATATAATTTTTTTTGCTCATTCGTCAATTTAGGGGTTTCTAATGGTTCCACCAATTTCAAATGTCTTCATCAGTAGATGAAGACATGGAACTATAGAGATCAAGAGAGAATTCTTTAAAATGATTGATACCGAAGATGGCGGCACGAACGCATCGAGACTCTCAGTGTCTCTCCAGATTCTGCAAATTAGTGGTAATATGCTTGTTTATCTCAAGTATTTTCGGTAAAAACAGTTTAGCGTACATATCGTACACCCGAAAGGAACTCTTGGACATCGGTTCCTGCAAGTCTGACATCGTTATTAGCGTACTTCCAGAGATCGCTAAACCAACGGGACCTTCAAACATCCCCACACCGACTGGAGGGCTCTTCAGACGGACACGCAAACAACGCCGCAGGGGGTCATGCGGTGGAATTCGATCGAGGCTAAAGCTAACTCCACATCGACCCGCTCTTCCAAGCCTTTTCCTCGCCAATGTTCACTCGCTGGTGAACAAAATGGATGACCTGCGACTGCGGATTACCACACACAGAATGATTATGGACTGCAACATCATGATTGTCACAGAAACTTGGCTTAACAGCAGAATACCCAATAGCGCTATAGAGCTAGCTGGACGCTGCCTCCTCCGTTCGGACAAAATAGCTGATGACTGCGGTAAGACCCGAGGTGGGGGTTTGTGCATTTATGTTAATAAAACGTTTTGCACAGACACCATGGTATCTCATGGTTAAGTGTACACCTTTCTATTTGCCCAGAGAGTTTACATCAACTGTAGTAACATCAGCCTATATACCACCGGATGCTAATGCTAAGATTACCATGAAAGAACTGCATTCTGCTATCAGTAAACAACAAACTCTGCATCCCAGGGCAGCCTACATTGTAGCGGGTGACTTCAAACACTCGAATTTAAAGACTATACTTCCTAAATTCCATCAAAATGTATCATGCCCCACAAGAGGAGGAAAGATTTTAGACCAAGTCTACACAAATATAGCTGATGCATACAAAGCTGCTCCCCTCCCCCATCTAGGACACTCAGATCACCTCTCTTTGTTTCTACTGCCCAAGCATTTAGCACTCATCAAACATGTGAAACCAACAGTAAGGACAGTCAAAGTGTGGCCAGAGGGAGCTGATTCGGCACTTCAGCAGCATTTTGGAAACACTGACTGGAGAGTGTTCGCAACTCAGGCCACACGGTCATTGATTCATATGCCTCCACCATTCTGGACTGTATTAACTCAAACATCAACAGTGTCACCACCCTCAAATGGATTACCACTTTCCCTAATCAGAAGCCATGGATGAACAGTGAGGTCAGACTCCTGCTGAAAGCACGAGACATTGCATTCAGATCAGGTGATGCTCAAGCCTATAGCTCATCCAGGTCTAACCTGAATAGGGGCATCAAAAAGGCCAAGCACAACCACAAGCTAAGGATTGAGGATCACTTCAAGAACAACTCTGACTCTCGACGCATGTGGCAAGGCATCCAGGCCATCACAGACTACAAAGCTACTAACTCCACCCCCCCCCCCCATCACGACACCTCCTTACCTTATGAGCTGAACCACTTCTATGGCCGCTTCGATAGGGACAACAAGGAAGTGGCCATTAAGGCTGTGGTCTCTGCAGTTCACCAGCCCCTCACACTCTCCACCACCGATCTGTGTGTGGCACTGAGGAGGATTAATGCACGCAAGGCTGCTGGTACTGATGGTATCCCCGGACGCGTACTCAGGGCCTGTGCTGTGCAGCTGACTGAGGTTTGGACTGACATATTCAATCTGTCATTAGCCCAAGCAGCTGTCCCCACGTGCTTTAAAACCTCCTCCATCGTGCCGGTGCCAAAACACTCCAATGCAACAAGCCTTAATGACTACCGCCAGTTGCACTCACCCTCATTATTATGAAGTGCTTCGAGAGGCTGGTCCTGGCCCATCTCAAGACCTGCTTACCACCCTCACTGGACCCCTTCCAATTCACCTACCGTCAGAACAGGAGCACAGAGGATGCCATCTCTATGGCACTTCACTCTTCCCTGTCCCACCTTGACAATAGAAACACCTATGTAAAAATGCTGTTCATTGACTTTAGTTCAGCATTCAACACCATCATCCCCTCCAAACTGATCACCAAACTCAGTGAACTGGGCATCAATTCCTCCCTCTGTAAGGAATTCTGTAAGGTTAGATAATCACACCTCCTCAACCATCACCCTGAACACCGGCGTACCACAGGGATGTATGCTGAGCCCTCTCCTTTACTTCCTCTTCACCTATGACTGCACACCTGTACATGGCTCTAACACCATTGTCAAGTTTGCAGACGACACTATGGTGATTGGTCTCATCAGCAACAACGATGAGACGGCCTACAGGGAGGAGGTCCAGCACCTATCATCGTGGTGCACAGACAACAACCTGGGTCTCAACACTAAAAAGACCAAAGAGCTCATTGTGGACTTCAGGAAGTCTAAAGCTGGTGCACACACACACACACACACACACACACACACACATTCTCATCAACGGAACTGAGGTGGAGCATGTCACCAGCTTCAAGTTTCTGGATGTAAACATCTCTGAGGACCTCACTTGGACCCTCAACACTTCTACCCTGATCAAGAAGGCTCACCAGCATCTCTTCTTTCTGAGGAGACTCAAGAAGGTCCACCTGTCTCCTCAGATCCTGGTGAACTTCTACCGCTGCACCATCGAGAGCATGCTCACTAACTGTGCCACAGTTTGATATAGCAACTGCTCTGCCCATGACCGGAAAGCACTGCAGAGGGTGGTGAAAACTTCCCAATGCATCACCGGCTCCTCACTCCCCTCCATCGAGGCCATCCAGGGCAAACGATGCTTGC